>JARHVA010002294.1:170000-1437500 GCA_037957365.1 Torreya grandis | reverse complement strand
AGGGATCAAACTACAACCATATTAAAATAATCTATTAAAAAGTAAAACAAGATGTTTAAATGAATGGGTTTATAAACTCTTCACTTCTATGCAATGGTTGTTTGGTTGTTAGCTATATATTGAGTACTTGTGTGTAGTACATGATTATGAGAGTATTTGGGATATAATACTATATCATGATGTATAATTATAGTTATGTTACTTGAATTATAGTATAAAGTTTAGACTTAGGGTATACTTGGGTGGTATAATCTTGTACTTACTTGATTGTTATTATGTATGTGTGTCACTTGTTTTTTGAAATCATAAGTTAGATTGTGTGTTATTATGTAGCTGAGAACATATGATAGTGTGGGATATCATAGAGAACTATGGTATAAATGTATATTGTACCTAGATGGCACATAATGTAAATGTTATATCTATATTTACGTCGACATGTGATTGATTTATTATATACATGCCGATTATTATTGTGAATAGTGTGTTTTATAACATGTGGTAAGACTTTGTGTGTGTGCATGCAATCCTTAAGAGTTTAATAAATGTTGTTTTGGTATGTTATTTTATTATGAGGGAATTGAGACTTGCTTCATTAAATTTGGTTACTTGTATATATGCATATGTTTCCATGATTTAAGACTACTTTATATGGGTATTTTTGGGAAAACTAATAATTATATCTTATAATACTAGACTATGGTAATATGGGTTTTCATAGTTTAGTTTGTTTGGAAACAAATTATGATAGTTCAAATTTACAATTAATGTGTATTTTATACCCAGTTGGTATAAACTATAAGCATTATTTCTAGTATGGGATAGAAAATAATGTAAGATTCATTTGTATGTTTGGTGAAATAAATATATGCTCTTATTACTCCTATATTTTGCATGTTATATGATGTTTTGTATAGTAGGATGTAAATTAAATAAATATTATGGTTGAATTGTATTTGACCAATCTACATTGCTGATACAAAGTAAGGAATGAGATGGACTTCATTGGCTTACTAGTATCATAATGCCATATGAAGGTAGTTTGATCATGTGGTGTGTATGAATTTTATCAATCTAAATCATTATTATTTATTATTTTTAAAATTTTGGGCCAAATTATGTTTAGTGAGACATTATCATTTTATGAGTATTATTCACATGTTTGTGCGATATCTTACAACAGAATAGATTTCTATGATACATTGCATGTTTAGGTTAGAATCATTCAACACACAAGTACTTGCTTGTCTCTTTGGATTTTTGTGCCATCACTATCCACTCATCCATTAAAGGAGGGCCATTCCTTGATGGAATTAGTGTGGGGGATCATTAGTCTATGATTGGTTTGGAAAAGTGCTTGGATGATACTTTCCCTCCTCACAATAGTGATACTTTTGAGACAACACTTGAGATTGCCACATATACTAAAGAGTATGAAGAAATCATGCTCAAGGGAGCCAAGTATCTTAATTATGTATATTAGATTAGATTATATATTATTGTCATGAAGAGTTTAATTATTAGTTAATGTACGTTGATAGAGGTGACTACATATTTGTATCAGCTATGGTTGAGTTGTTAGGATTACTTTCTATGTTTGTGTTATGATGTGTACTTTCATGATATTATAGATTAGTATTAGGTGATATAATTATGGATGATGTTATTAGCACCTTGAGTATTTTTTATGGTCTCTATATATTCTCATGGTGTAATCTATATTTTTAGTATATGTGTTTAATAAAAAAATTTATCTAACCCAATGGGGGTGTTACATGTGGTATCAGAGATGTGGCTCAAACTCTAGGACCTAATGATTCCATTAGAATTTTCATATCTTTTTGTTCACTAGTGTGAACCTAGTGACATGATGTATTGAACTAGTATTTTTGGATTTGTAATCTTAGTGTAGAACCATGTCACCCCATGATTGGAATTTTGAGACATTCATGGGATGTGTGTGGGAAATATTGAGTATCTTTAAGATCACTCATACCCTATTGAGTTGTAAGGGGTTGGTTTATCAATTGTCCAATGCTAATGGTTATATGTGAGATGGGTAGGTAAGCACATAACATAATTCATGAGTTATGAACAAGACATTTCTACCATAGTTTGATCACTTAGATGGAACACTTTGAGGATGATTACCTCCTTCTTGGTAATCAAGTCATCTTCACCATTTGTGTTTTATGTTGTGAGTGTTTAGTATACACTGGATGCTTGTCACCTAATATATATTTGTGCTTTAATTTAGTGCCTTATTATCAGTATTCCTAAGAATGGAAAATTTTATAAGGCCAATTTTTTATTTGGTACCACCTAGTGTCATGGAAATGTTCTTATAGAAGAGTGTGGATGTATTGGTGACGATTCCTTTACATTAAGAGTTGGTTCAAGGAATGTCACCCTTAAGCTATGTAGTGCTTAAAGGAGTGTCAACTCTATTTGTTAGATTAAAGGTGAGTTATTATCTCATTTCACTTTGATTACATCAATCTATCGAGAGGATTCATATTTTCATGATGTGTGACTGTACTCCCTTGAGATTTATGGGAGAATGTCTTCTAATTTTTGTTGAGAGAGAAGTTGTAGGATTGGATAAATTGATACACCTTGTGATTAGTATATTTTTCTCCTAATTTTAGAATTAAATTGTGATACTATACTTATAGATTTGGTAAGTAGGTAGTGATTTGGCAACATTGAGTTGTAGTGTTTTGTTCTTACCTTGTGAGGGTATGTAGGGGTTTTTGAGTTGATATTTCTCTATTTATCACTTGTGAATTTTATCTTGCTGGTGATTATAAGACCACATGCATGGCAAACCTTGAATTATATATCAAATTTTATATCAAGAATTATAAGCTGATTATAATTAGTATAATATTATACACCCATGATTAGATTGATACCATTCTCTTTTGTTTAAATCATGTTGATTTGAAGAGATATTTTTATACCTTTTGCCAAAAGCGAGTAGGGTATAAGATGTGCAAAACATCTTGTCAATCTAGGGGTTGAGATAAAATTTTAATTTATTGCATTCTATTTAAGTAAAGAGGGAGATATGTCTTGCTTGATTCCTTTATAGGGTTTTAGGGATGCTATGATCCTTGGCCTATATATGTTGTTCTTGTTTTAACATTATTTCCTCTTAAACTATGAATATTACAATATAAGTTAAGTTTTGAAATATGAAACTAGTTATGTTTAGCTAGAGGCAACTTAATATAATTATAGATTGATTGTATGATTTATTTTGTATGTATATTGATACATCTAAAATTATTTGGATCATATTATTGCTTTTTATGATCAGTTAGCATAGAATTATGATCCATTGAACATTGTGTTTTTTTTAAAGAACATTAGGTCAGGGAGATATGAGAGAAGAGTGGTGAATTAAGAATATGAGTTTTAAGTGATAGGATGATATCCTACTTATCCTCACATTGATTCTATTTTTACTGATTTGGATCCGATAGATAGACTTGTTACATCTAGGATTTGACAGGTAGAACTTGTCAAATTTAGTCATATGGACATATGCATGTATACTATGGATAAATATTCCATGGTTTTTATATATATTGAAAATGAAGTATTTTTAGTTCCTATTCATCATCATACTTGTCAGGGGATTCATGGAGTAGTGAAAATATTGACATGTTATTCTTATCAGAAACTACGTAGAGTAGCGATAGTATTAACTTTTACACATCAATCTTACCAAGTACAATAATTAATTTTCTCTAGAATGAGAAAAAAATACTCTCTAGGATAGAGAGTTGTGTTGAGGGCTGGAATATTTTGTGGGACTCTCCCTGGTCATTTATTTTGGTTTGTATGATGATCTTATGTGCTTTTTGGAAAACGGTATAACTTTCATTGAGTTATGTATATGAGATTCTCTTATTTGATGGTTCTTGACACTGAGGTGGTCATGATGAGAAAATTTAGAGTAAGTAATGCTCACAAACCTTATTTTTATAAAATGAAATGTCATTGAGTAGGGTCTTGTGAGACCAATATGCTAAGAATAGGGAAACTTGAAGGAACTATGGTGACCTCTATAGGTAATATCCCATTTGTTTATTTAATTAAATATTTCATACCATGTTATTATTCTATTAAATAATGTTTTAATTCAAAACTTATTTTTGAATGAGCATCATCGGGGTCGATGACTATCTTTAGGGGGAAAGATGTTACATCCTGATTCCATGCCAAACAAACTTTTTGGATCATCTATAGATATTTGTAGCTGACAAATTTGGATTTGGCTATTGTTAACTAAGTTGAGAGATATATGTTGTTAGGAGACAGTAGGACATTTTTTAAGTTACATAATCACAATATTATAAGTTAGCTATAAGTATATATTAATTTATGATCATGTTGATTTGCCATTTCATCTATAGTTTATGATGAATATATATCATGACTATTATGGTCTAACCACCTACGTTGTTGTGAAGTTGGCATAGGAGAATCTATCCTTTGGAGTGTGATGAAGGGAGATGATCATCAAAGAGGGTGATGTAGATCAAGATGTCAAAATATGATAGAGAAACCAATTGGTACCCTACACACACCACAAATAGCCAACACATTTTAGATACATAATGAGTGGTTAGCATAATATGTTTGATGTTTTTTGCATTAAATAGTCATTTTAACCATGGTTTGCTTAGTATAGATTAATGGTTTGATTAATTAATTAGGTTTATGCTTTGGTAGTTCTACCTTGTGTAATTTTATTTATGATCACTAACGTTTTATTGAATATGCAATTTTCATGGTTAGAATAAAATTTAATTTGTTGACTAGAAGAATTAGTCATTAAATTATTATGTTAATAAAAGTGCTGATAATTATTGATTTTTATGTATTACTGATTAAAAAGTTTGAAAATAAAGGTAAAATAAAATAATAATTAGATATTTAAAAATAATATATTTTAAAATAATAAATAAAAAATATCAGGCTTTAAATAAAATCATGAATTAAAAAGAAAGTATGCTTTAAAAAAAAGAAGAGAAAATACCTGAGTTGGAGCCACGCATATTTTAGGAGAGAACTTTTGGGGAAAGTTTCCAATAAAAGATAACTTTAAATCTAAACAAGATTCAAAAAAAAAAAAAAAAAAATCTTTATAAGAAGGGAGAAAATTATAAAAATATATCATAAGAGATTTCTGAAAATAATAGGATGCTGATAAGAGTTTTGGAGGAGAGTTGAAAAGATAGAAGAGGCATACACAGAGCAAGTATTGAGACTTAGAAAAAGAGAGACAATCCAACGGGGACTCACAAATCAAAAATAAGGTCTACGGACCAAGTAGGTAGTGTATTGAAATTTTAGGATTATTAAAATGATATATTATTATCTAATTGAATTGTTTGTATAATAATTATAAGTATAGTTATATACATCTGATTTAACAAATATACTAGTATTATTAATGTCATCAATGTTTCCACTGAATTATTGAGTTACTCTATTAATTCACTATTTTCTTTTAAAATCATAGTGGGAATATCTTGATAGAAAATATTATCACTCATGCAAATCACTATTAGTAAGAATATCTATCACTATAGAATATTGTAGCTAGAATTAATACAATATATTGTCAAATTAAAGTACTACCACTACAATACTATACCAAGGAATATTAATGCTGATTTAACTAGTACATAGTAAGTAGTGTATTCTAGGGCATTCATATCTGATTCTATTATATTAAATATTATAGTTATATAAGTGATTTTCCTTGAATATATGATCAATTTAGGCATATATAATTTTGCGGTATATAAGCCTACATAATATTTATCTTGAGTTACTATAGAATGTCCTAATCTATTATAATATATTCCTTCCTTATTTTAAGGAACCACAACTCATTCAGTTTAAGGATTAAATTCATTAGAGTTTTATAAATAAAGGTTCTTTATATGATGCCAAGCCCTGTAACATTAAAACAAATCAAACTTGAATCTAATTTTCAAAATTGGTACAATACTAGTCATTGGCATCACTAGAATCAGAGTAAAGAATGAAGTGATATGTATTAGAGTTTAATGATATGAATTAGAGTGCAGTGATCTGTATTGGAGTATAAAAACTTATTTAGAAAGGTACATCGACCTATTGAGAGAGTGCAATGATTAAACTGGTTGGTTTTCTTGCTATGTTTTTTCCTCAAATGAAATAAAATCTTTTTCTATAGAATTATATATTCTTGTTCCATGAATTGGCTACATTAGCTAATTTAAAATCATTAAACACGAGTGAGAAATTAGAGAGACCATCAATTTATATAAAGAGAAAAAGGCTGAAAAAATGAGAAGACATGTTAATATAGCATCTGTAGGACCCACTTCTAATTACCATGGGTAAAGAGTTATATAATATCCTGATATATATATATATATATATATATATATATATATATATATATATATATATATATATATATATATATATATATCAGGATTGTCATATATAATTAGTTTATTATTGATTTTGTATATACACTATACTCTTTTTACTAGGATCCATGGCAAGGACCATGGGTCATCACTATAAATGGTCATGGTCGGTGTTACCAAGCTAGTGAATAAGATAAATCGATTTGCTCTATAAATATGTTTATGGTGACATATTAAGAATATCTCGTGTTGTGTGTAATATCTCTTATAATATCCTCTATAAATTAATATACCTATATTATAAGTTATTATCATTACCGTGGTATAGTAATATTATTTCTGCAAAATTCATATTACTACCTATACACTGTAACATCACGAGTTACTACATGATTCTCACTAAATATATTACTGTCTTTATCACATATGGTATAGTAATATGTTTGGTTAATTATCATAAGTTGTACATATATACTATAATATTATTTCATATTATTAGTGTCTATACTTCATAATCTTAATATGTTAATATTACATTCATTTACATCATGTATTGACTAAATTCTATCATATATGGAATAATGTTATTATGAATGAGTTCTATGACATTAAAAATGCATTGATTGAGGATCGTCAAGGTTAATGGTGTCATTTATATTTTAAACATAATTATATATGAACTGAAATAATAACTAAATCTGTATATAGTAATTACAAGAGGATATTTCTTGTTTAGGTAGGTGTAAAACTGTGAACTTCCAACCTAATATTCTCAAAGTTATGTAAAATACAAAACCTAATAAGGATGATGTTAGGTTATAAAACATGGTTAGCCTTTCATTATTTAAACATGAGAACAATCTCATTATGTCTAATGGGGAGTATTAAAATCATAGACATTATGTGAGAGACTTTTTAGAGTCTTGTGAGACTTGAAGAAAATAGGAAATCCAATGAAACCATCATTCATTATGTGCGAGTTACATATTATGTATATAACTTGCAAGTTTAAAACATGTGATGTAAATGTAACATTAAAGTAATTTTAGGTTACTGAATTTGAAAACATGGGTGTTTATGTATCAAATAGCATATATACAACATAAGAGTATATTTTACGGTTATAGACTCCACAAGTGGAGTAATTACATATGATTAACTTAATGAGTGCATGAATTAAAAACCCTTAAAACATATATCAAATGCTAATTTGGATTATCCTATGTGGATTTAAGGTTACAATGTAAGTACTTAATGAAAATGGTTGTGTTAATCTGTAAGCCTAAGTTTGTAGCTAGAAGTATGTTTTACCTAATCATCAGATGTCCAAGGGATCAAAATACAACCATATTAAAATAATTTATTAGAAATCAAAATGGGATGTTTAAATGAATGGGTTTATAAACTCTCCATTTCTCTACAATATTTATTTGGTTGTTACTTATATATTAGTTACTTGTGTGTAGTTCATGATTATGAGAGTGTTTGGCATATAATAGTGCATCATGATGCGCACTTATATTTATGTTACTTGAATGCTAGTATATTTTTTAGACTTTGATTATACCCAAGTGGTGTAATCCTATACTTGATTGTTATTATGTATGTGTGTCACTTGATTTTTGAGATCGTAAGTTGGATTACGTGTTATTACATAGTTGAGAACCTCTAATAATATGGGATATCATAGAGAACTATGGTATAAATTTATATTTTACCTGAATGGTACACACTATAAATGTTATGTTTATACTTAGATCTACATTTGATTGATTTGATGTATACATGATGGTTAGTGATGTGAATAATATGTTTTATAACAGTTGGTAAGATATTGTGTGTGCATACATGCAATATTTAAGAGTTAATTAAATGATGTGGTGGTATGTTATTGTGTTCTAAGGGAACTAAGATTTGCTTTGTTATCTCTGGTTACTTCTATAGATGCATATGCTTCTATGATTTAAGACTACTTTATATGACTGTTTTTGGGAAAACTAATAGTTATGTCTTAAAACACTTGACTATGGTAATATGGGTTATCATAAGTGTAGTATGTTTGGAAATGAATTGTGATAGTTAAAATTGATAGTTAATGTGTATTTTACCTATGTGGTATAAATTGTAATCATTATTTCTAGTATGGGATAAAAAATAATGTAAAATTTATTCATACTTTTGACAAAATAGATGTATGCTTTGATTACTCCTATATTTAGCATGTTATATGATGTGTTTGCTATTAGGATGTAGATTTAAATTAATCTTTTTATTAAATTATATTTTACCAATCTACATTACTGATACAAAGGAGTGAGATGGACTTCACTGGCTTACTAGTATTGTAATGATAGATGAAGGCAGTCCAATCAAGTGGTGCGTATAGATTGGATTGATCTAGATCATTATTATTTATTATTTGTAAAACTTTGGGCCAAGGTATGTTTAGTGAGACATTATAATTTCATGTGAATGATTCATATGTTTGTGTGATATCTTACAATATAATGGATTTCTATGATACACCGCATGTTTAGGTTAGAATCATACATCACAAATGTACTTGTTTATCTCTCTAGATTCATATGCCATCACTATCTACTCATCCATGAATAGAGGGCCATTCCCTGATGGGATTAGTGTGGGGGATCATTGGTTCATGGTTGGCATGGAAAATCACTTGGATGATGCTCTCCCTCTTCACAATAGTACTATTTTTGAGATGACACTTGAGATTGTCACATATATTAAAGAGTTTGAAGAACTCATGCTCAAGGGAGATAGGTATCTTAATTATGTATATTTTATTAGATTATATATTATTATCATGAAGAGTTGTAATTATTGGTTAATTCAAATTGACAGAGGTGATTTTACATTTGTATCAACTATGGTTAAGTTGTTATAATTACTTTCTATTTTCATATTATGACATGTACTTTCATGATATTGTAGATCAGTAGTAAGTGATGTATTATGTATGCTACTATTATCACTTTGAGTATCTATTATGGTATCTATAGATTCTCATGGTGTAATCTATAAGTTTGGTAATGTATTTAATAAAAACTATGTCTAATCCATTTGGGTTGTTACTCACTATCATTAAGAAAAAAATATTTTGTTAGAAGGGCAAGATTTTTTAAAATAGTTACTCCATTCTATATTGTTCACAATGTATGTAACCAATATAATGAATTAATTTATAAGTTTTTATTTTTATAAAGATTTCAATTTGCACATGACTTTATTCAACTAAGAGGTTGAAAGAATATTGAAATAACAAAGAAAAAGAAATAAGAAATACATGAACAAGATAGACCCTTGTTCACACAAATGAAATACCTACCACAAAAACTAAAGGAGAGAAAATGCCTTATTTTAATTGAATAACCCAATTAGGATTATTTTGATAAGGTGTTTGATTTTTTTGAAAGTAGTACTTTACCTAGCTTAGATAAATAAGATTTAAATCTGATTGGTACAATAATACTTTGAAATATTCAAGGGCTTTTAGATAAACAAAATATAGAACTAGTAGATTTATTGGAAAAAGGGTCTATCTCCTTCTTGAAAAACCTTGGGTGCATAACATATTATCAAAACTTTTAGATTATTTCACCAATCATGATTTGACACTTTCCTCAAAAAAAATAATCACACCGAAAGAAGTAATAGATCATTATATGATTTCTACAAAAAGATTTGAAGATTTGTGTGTCTTAAATGAAAGTATTTTAAAAAATATAAAAGCTTGGGAAGCATTATATCTAGATTTAAAAAGCATATTGATAAAATATCTATATAGTGATGGAAGTTAGTTTCTTAAGTCAAATATAGAATTGTTTAGCTGCCATTATGACCCCCCATGTCTTTGGCCATCCATTTTAAAAGAATTTAGTGCAATGTTCGTTATTGGTGTGAATGTTGATTTGATAATTATTGATCTTTTAAATATCATTGAAGATTTTAAGGAAGCACATCTTTGCCTATTTCTTTAGGCATTGATTGATAAATTTATTGTTGAGGATTTGAATATATTCATCATTTACAAATTTGACCATTTATTTGGCATTCAGAACTCTCTCAAGAAGTTGTGTGTTGGTCATTTCCATTATATGTAAAATATGAGTGTCATACTTTGAATTCCAGATAGTGATGGATTAAATTGGACTCATATTACAAGTATCAATTTTTCTTAAGATTACACTAATTTTTAGCTTGAATATTTCATCCTCCATTCACAACAAATTAAATTACAGGAAGATGTTGACATTAGTAAAGACATACCAAGATTTTAAATGATTGGTTCACACAAAATAGGAAAGCCATTAAAAAATAAATTAGATAACTTATTTTGGGAGAGACTCATCTCTACTTTCAATAATTCAAAGACATGTGATGTGTTAGGGGTATATACAGGAGCTAGATCAGTGTGTGCTTATGATAAAATGCAAAGGAATTTATCTTTCATTATAGAAACTGAAGAATAAATAATTTATAATTTTCAATTTCAAAATTATTTGACAAATTCATGGCAATTTGTTTAACAATTTTGGGAATATTAGTGTATTATTACTAATTTAGTTAAAGGGTCTGAGAAGTAACATTAGTAAATAGTTATGCTAAAATTAACTTACTATTTTGCTGATTCTAATTATTGTTAAGATTTTTTAAAAATAGCAAGTGAATAGAGAGAAATATTACTTAGCTTAGAAATGTGTTGATCTGATTGAGATAGAGGTTGATATTGACTGTGAAGAATTGGGACACTATTACAAACTCAGATCTAGACTTTATTTTTTGATTGGATAGGAGCATTAGAACTAGGTAGGAGTGGCACTGGTAATGTAGTCCACATCTATCATTGTTGTCTTGAGGATTTGATATTTCTAGGTTTTGTTTGATCCATCTATGTGACCATGTCTATGAAGTTTTGGTAGCTAGAAGTATATAGGGCTTCTTATAGAGAAGATTATTTTTTAAACCCTATCTTCTATTGTACTTTGACCAATTTTGAGCAAGAGGGGGGTTAGTGTGTGTAAGATACACTAGATGTGCTTCACATCTCATGTGTGGGCATGCTGCTTACATACCAATACTCTGAAGATGGATTAAGCCATTTATAGTTCTCCCACATGATGTACTTTGTGTAATTGAGTGTATAAAGATGCAGAATGCTAGACTAGATGTACTTGAGATGGATAGGGACTAGTGTAGGAATTTGAATAAGCTTGTAAGTGTATTGGCTGGCTATATGTAGTGAATAAGGAAGATTGCTTGAGTGGTCTTGCTTGTATTCTTACTTTCTTAGTGATAGTTTCCAACATTTTATAAATAATCTTTGAATGAGATTTTATAGGGACTATTGGTCATGGATTGAATTTAATCACGTTAGGCTAATAAGGATAAGGATGGGAAACTAGAAGGAATTAATCATTGGGGTCAAAAATAGACTTGGACAACAACACTAAAATTGGACAAGAGTGGCATTGGTGCTATAATCTTAATGTGGTGCTATTCTACTAAGCAAATGGGACCTAAGGGAATGGATTAGTCATGGAAAGAGGAGTCTAGCTCAGTTGGGATCAAGTTTGGAAGGCTATGGATGACTGTGAATTAGTGAAAATAATCCTATGAGGGTCATGAGAGAAAGCAAGAGGAACTTGTGGGTTGGGTGTCATTATCCATGCTCAATTTATAAATTTTTGTATTTTATATGACTACATTCCCCCTCCTTTATTCTAGTGATGTAGCATAGTGAACTATTATGATAAAGGAAAAATAGAAAATGTACCTAAACTTACCTATAAGGGTGAAGCTCATAAAGCTGTGTAATACTGGGTGTACATAGAAATAACATGTTGTGAAGTGTAAATCTGTAAGTGAAAACAAAGAGTAGATCATTTCTTACTAGATATGTTATATCTAAAATATGAATGTACAAAATTAGGTAAGAGAAAGAGGAAAAGAAAAGAACAAATATAACTCACTGAGTACATAAACCAATATAAAACCTATTGTGATGTTCAGTGATGCTAGATGTGTTGGGTGATGTTGGATGTGTGCTGAACCAAGAGTAATATCATGAATGGAGTTGAGTTCTCAATTCTTTGAAAGTGGCTCAAGAATGCAAATCTTGGACCATTGACTCCATCATCACATACTAATTGAAGCTATATGATCCTTCATGTGTTGATCGATGTTTGAACTATGTGTACAATTTCTTTGAATATGTGGCTCAAGAATACAAAGGCTAACTAGTCTTTTGGCTCTATCATTGCCCCATGACGTGAAGCTATAAACTAATACTAGTATATAATGTGTGTCATATGAGATGGCTCTTGAATCACATGAATGTACTTTGATCTGACAATGTTTGTGTGTACATTTGAATGTATGCTAGAAACTAGGCCACTCTTTAGCACTCCAAAATATGGAGATTAGGCTTGTATGAAACCCACTCCAAAAATAGTGCACTTAGGCTTATATGAAAGCCACTTGAGAACTCAGGAACTCAAGAACTTGGGAAGTTAGGCTTGTATGAAATCCATTCCAAAGTGATTCCAAACACCTACAAATGGATTAAGGCATGCAACTACTAAAAATTCTTGGGTAATTTTGAACTCAAAAAGAATGAAAAGAAATGTGTTGCATACATTGCCCCTGATCATTGGTGTCTAAAACATGTATTTTGATCTAAAATGTTTACTAACTACCCTATCTAAAATTGGTAGTGAGAGCCATCATACCATGCATGATGCCTCCTATATTTGGATTCTCTGAGAAAAACTATATTAAAACTACTAAATCTAGTCTGAACTATAACTGATAAAACTGACACTAAACTTACCATTCTATCTATTTTTGGAAAATCTAGTTTTTTTATTATTTGGATAGGAACATTGAAAGTGGAAACTAGTGGCACTAGTGTCATAGTCCAATTTGGGCACTATTGTCCATGGCCAAATATGATAATTATTCTAAATTCTTGAATATCCATCTAGTTTATTTTGTCTAGTTTGATGTTTGGTTACTATTCTGGGTGTTTGGAATGCTAATTCTTTTACCATTAGGAGATCTTATCTTTATGACAAAACCTCTATTTATTTTCCCCTCTTCTAAGGGTAGGAATGAAGACTTTGTAATGATTTCCCTTAGAAGAAAGAGCCCTACAAGTGTGTTATGTTGGACAGATACATGATATATCAATGATAATAGACAAGATATCTTAAGATATAGTATGGGTTGCATTGAGATATTATTATATCAACAAGGGTATGCCTAGATAGATATAAAAATGTAATAACATGTGCAAAGTACTGAACTAGAAATGAAATTCTTGTTAGTTTTTAGTTGGACGTATGGAGTATGATGTCCATCATGTCATCCCAAAAAGTAAGATAAATGCATGATATGGATCATGTCATTTCAAATGATGAGAAGTAAACAAGGCAAAAAGCATATAGGGGTGGCCAATGGGACAAGAAAATAAGGGACATGGGCACATGTCACTCAAAATGGAAAGTAAGCATACAAGGCATGTTCAAATGCCACATACACATATAATTGAAACAAGCAAAATTGTTGTGAAAGTCACAATCACATAAAGCAGTATAGGTAAAGGACATTGGAAAATGTTCTAAGGCACACACAAGAATAAAAGCAAAGGACATTGGCAAATGTCCTAAGTCACATACAAGAAACATATAGTAACTAAGAAATGCAAACAATTTATCTATGTAAATCAAGAAAGATAAGCATGTAATAACTAGAAATACACTTGTATCTAACCAATCAAATCAATAAGTGAATGTATGCAAGACATGTTAGTACAAGATCAGGTATATGATAATAAATACACAAGTGTTATATACTAGTGAGTATCGATAGAGTAATTTGTGTAAACTAGTCCATAATATACATCGACATGATAAGTAGAGTGTGTGGTGTAGGAATGACATAACTAGGATGGTGTAGTCATGTAGAAGATGCCCCTAGTGGGTATGTATATCAATGTGTGTCTTGAATTTATAAGCAAGATGCCCCCTCAGTGGGTAAAGTGAAGTAAACAAGATGTTGGATGTCACTGCACACACTCAAAGAAGATCAAGTGAAGTATGGTGATGTAGATAAATCGATAAACAATAAGCATATAACAAAAAAATGTAAATCTAGCTTAGTAATATAAATGTAAAGCATGGATGATGTAAAAAATCAAGATGTTTTTGGTGTTTTTGACATATTTCAATGTTTTGGTATTTTGAAGGTATTTAAATGTTTTTAGTATTTTTGATATATTTGAGCTATGTAAAATTAAGAATAAGAAACTATTTATAGGTAAGTGGGGACATGATGATACTAATCAATGGGTCTCATGGGAGACTCCCTATCATGGTATCATATATCAAGGAGAGGAATCATGCGTGATAGTGAAGCATGATGGAAATGCTAAGAATATGGCTATAAAAGCTATATATGTTGTAAATGATCTAAAATATTTGAACTAGAAACTGAGTGTGGGGTCCCCCTATGACTCTGAGAAGTGGATGCAATTTTAGTGCTCTTAGGGACCCATTTGGTAGTAAGAGAAGCTCTCTGAACATGTGTTATGTGAGTAGATGCATGGGATATCAATGATACTACCCTAGGTGTGAAAATTATAGCTGGAAGCTATCTAGAATCTTGAAACTATGGAGGTGTATGAACTCATTGCACTGGTGATGGATGCCTCAACTATGGTTGAATCAAAATTGGAGAAGAAACTATAACTAGTGGAAAAATTAGAACTGGAAGCTAAACTAAAACTGGTGACTATACTGTAGAAGATGTCTCTGAAGTAGGGAGTGGTAACTCATATGAAACTCTACCAACTATAATAACTTGATTATCTTGAATGAATTTCATGTATCTATGAAATTTAGAAGGTAATACTCAAAGTTTTTGCATCCATGGTTGACCAAGTAACATATCAAAAACCCATGCATTGGGAACAATAGTGAATGTTGTAGCCACTTGTATTGGACCAACCTATAAAGGAAGTACAATCTCACCCAATGAACTCTATATGTGTCCACTAAATCCACTAATAACTATGTCTATCAATGTAATATCATGCTCTGAATATCTTAAATGTTGTAATAATGTCATAGTGCACATGTTCACATTAGATCTATTATCTATGAGAACACTATGAATATGATGATTATGAATGTGATCTCTAATAAAGAGTGCATGATAATTCGTATCATCCTCAATGATCTCTTACTCTAAAAAGGAGATCGAAGGTCTAGCTAGAACTCTAGAATTGTATACACCAATCAAGTTGCTCAAAGGATGTAACTCAACTGAAGGTTCCCTATATGTATCTGGTGGGGGATGTGCATGATATGCATGTTGAAACCCTAATGTATCCCCTATCTCCTATTTATAATGCTATGGAAAAGGATTTGAAATTTTTTTCAAAGATTTATCTTGTGTTTGCTTTGCCTAAGGAGGCTCAACTAAAGTGCCAAGATTAATATGATTGCCATCTATTAAATCTTGTATCTTATGTCTCAAACTAATGAATTTGTTTATTGTATGGCCTAGTGCCCTGTGAAACTCAAAAAAATCATGTTAATCATATCCTTGTAGAAGAGGTTTTATTGGGTTAACTTTCTGAATAGGAGGTAGAGATATGATGTTACATTCCAGTAACTACTGTAAAGCTCTAGTTGGAGACACTGGTAGATTAGTAAAGGTACATCGAGGAGGTGCTGATAAAACCACTCACTAAGGTGGATCTAAAGCCTCATTAATTGTAGGTTGATTTTGACTCTTATTATCATTGACCCTTACTTTGTATGGGACTTTGTTGTTACTCCTATTTGTTGTGTCTGCGATACTTGTGTACTTGAGTTTGCCCATTGAAATTAAATTGACTTCTCTTTAATTTAGTGTGTGACACAATTCAGTGAAGGAAGAGAATATTTTGAACATCATTGATTCATGTAAAGCTGGTAGAAGACTCTATTTGAAGAGATCATGTAACTCTTGATCGGCCATGGGGATAGTCATCTTAGCCAAGATAGTCTTATATCAAAGAACATAATCTATAAGATGTTCATTTGACCTTTGTTTCTATTATGTAACTTGAGCATATGAAACCTTATCATAAATTTTAATATTGAAATGAGCTAGGAACATGTCAGCTAAAGGATTTAATGCATTAAATAATTAATTTGGTAGACTGTAAAACTATTGTAAAGCATAATCCTTTGAGATTCATAGAAATAACTTTGTAAGTAACTAGTCATTTGGTACATATTCCAAGCATGATACATGAAAATCTCCCAAATGTATCTTTGAATCACCCTTGACATCATATAGAGGAAGCTTGGGTTGAACAAAACCTTTTGGCAAGGGTGTAGAAGCAATGTGACATGTTAATGGTGTAAGCAAAAGAGAAAAAGAATCCAAAGCATGCATAGGTCTAGAAGAACCTTGCTAAAGTGTATCACCTTGGATTGAAGAGATCTAATATCTTGCACAAAGACTATCATATCAGGAGATAGGGATGTACTAGCTATAGATGGTGGCATAGAGGTAGGTTAGGCTGCAATAGGGGGTTGATAAGACATAGTTTCCCCTATAGTGTCATTTGCAACTGGTTGCTTTGTGGTTTGAGAAGATTGACAATTGTTCACTTTTTTTTTTCCTCTTGAAGTATTTTAAGCATGTCTTCTTGCATGTTAGGGTACTTATTTAAACATTTTTGAAGTTTCCTTTTATCAGTTTCATCAAAAATGGTGTATTGGGCCATTGTTAAGATAGGAAAACAAATTGAGATTTGATTAGATTTTTTACAATAATTTGTAATAGACAAAGTGATATAAAATGAAAGTACTAAATATAGGAAATATAAAGTCCAAAAAATAGTTAACTAGAGATTAACAAAAAAGGATACGAAACTCTGAAACATGTAAGGTGATATCTCAAGAAGTAATGGGAGCTAGTGTGGGCAACTAGGGTTTTAATAGATAATTATTTGAACAATTACTATGAAAATTTGAAATTGAAAATGAAGTTTTAAGTGGAATATGCAATTAAAAATTTAGAAAATTATTGGTGAATACTTGATTGAATAGGACCTATTAGGTGCAACTAAGGTTTTGAAAAATAAATGTTTTTGAAAATTACTATTGAATTTTGGAATTTGAATGGATTTTTTTATTTAAATATGCTAGTAAAAATTCAAAAAATGATTGGAAAACTATTAGAAAAATATTGGGACCTAGTATGGGCAACTAGGGTTTCACAAAAAAATATTTTAAAATTACTATGAAATTTTAAAATTTAATGTAAATTTTTTGTTTTATTACATAGGTAAAAATTTATAAAAATATATGAAAAATTAGTAGGAAAATTATCCTAGGGTTTTTAGGTGTAAATGAAGTAAGTCGGGTTCACCAAATAGTTTAACAGTTTTGGTAATATTGGTGTATTATTACCAATTTAGTTAAAGGGTTTGAGTAGTAAAATCAATCAATAATTATGCCACAATTAAATTACTAATTTATTAATTCTGATTATTGTTTAGATTTTCTAAAAATAGAAAGTGAATAGAGAGAAATATAACTTAGCTTAGAACTGTGCTGATCTGATTGAGATAGAGGTTGATATTGATTGTGCAGGACTAGAACACTATCCCAAACTGAGATCTAAACTTCATTTTTTGAATGGGTAAGATCATCAAAATAGGATAGGAGTGGCACCAGTGTTGTCTTGAGGATCTAAGATTCTTAGGTTTTTTTAGCAGGTCTGTGTGACCCTATCTATGAAGTTTTAGTAGATGGAAGTCTGTAGAGCTCCCTGTAGAGCAGATTCTTTCTTCAAACCCTATCTTCCATTATGCTTTCACCAATTTTGAGAAAGAGGGGGGGGGAGGGGTTAGCGTGTGTAAGGTGCACAAGATGTGCTTCACACCCCATGTGTGGGCACGATGCCTACATACCAATACTTTGAAGAGGGATCAAGCCAAATGTATTTCTCCCACTTGATGTGCTTTGTGCAATTGAGTGTATTAAGATGTAAAATGCTAGACTAGATGTACTTAATATGTTTAGGGACTGGTGTAGGAATTTAAATAAGCTTGTAAGTGTATTGGTCGGTTGTATACAAAGAACAGGAAAGATTTCTTGAGTGGTATTGCTTGTTTTCTTGCTTGCTTAGTGATAGTTGTCAATCTTTTCCAAATGATCTTTGAATGGGATTTTATAGGGATCTATTGGTCATAGATTGAATTTTATCACATTAGGCCAACAAACATAAGGATGGGAAACCAAAAGGAATTGATCATTGGGGCCAAAAATAGACTTGGATAATAGTGCCAAAATCATACACGAGTGGCATTGGCATAATAGTCCTAGTGTGGTGCTATTGTCTTGAGTAGATGAGACCTAAGGGGATAGATTGGTCATATAAAGAGGAGTCTGGCTCAACTTGAATCAATTATAAAAGGCTACAGATGAGTGATAATTATTGAAAACAAGCCTATGAGGGTCATGAGTGCAAGCAAGAGGAAACTATGGGTTGGGTGTCATTATCCATACTCAAGTTACCAATGTTTGTATTTTATGTGTCTACAACAACCAATACCATAACAATCACTTTGATCACTACTAGTTCTATACCATTTTTAATTTATTTTATAAACATGTTTTATTTTTCAAATAAAATATCTTAAAAATATTTTGGTGTGTATGTTTTATTTTCAAACCTAACAACTCATAAATATTTCAATGTGTAGCACTAATGGCATTAAAATAAAGTAAAAAAAAAAATAATAATGGAAACTGAAATCAATGAACATGACAAATTACAAGTTGAAGAAGGTAAGATAAGAAAATGCATATTTTTAAAATTATAGAATTTTTTATTTATCAATCATTTATAATATTTAAATTTTTTTTTCATCTATATATGTCTCAATTAAAATAGTTCACAACATAACTCTACAACCTTTTCTCCAATAAAACAACCCAAGACACAACTCTATAGCTTGAAGCCTCCACGAAAACAACACAAGGTAAAAACCTACAATAAGACACTTTTTTTAAAATATAAATATCAAATAAAATGATGATGAGAATTTTTAGTTACTACATTATATAATACCTTGTAAGGAATAAATAATAAAAGCTTCAATGAAAAGTGCATCTATACAAACTAAAAAAATGTAAAAAATTGTGAAAAAAACCCTTTCAATAAATGTGTAATTATAAAATTTCATATACCATAATATATAAGTTATCTTTATTTATTTAAACACATTAAAATTTAATTTCTATTTATGGACACTAAAGTGTAGAAAATAATAAAATATAGTGCATCAGCTTGGGATTTAGAGGTGTGGGTTTATTTTACTGTTGTGTCAACTTGAATGTGGTTGTATTTACCCATTTAAATGTTGTTTAAATATTGAATTTACTTGATTTAAAATAACTCTATATGTTTTGTATTATGTCTTGAAGATAATAAATTGACTTTAGAGTATACATGATCCTTATCAATATAAAAATGATTTGTTTCAATAGACATAAATATTGTGATTGTGAGAAATTTAATGAAGAATAGATTTTTTATTAAGAATATTTTAATGAAAAAGGAATATATATATATATATATATATATATATATGTTTTCATCTATTTATGTCTCAATTAAAACAATTCACAACACAACTCTATGACTTTGTGCCTTCAACAAAACAACCCAAGACACAACTCTCTAGCTTGAAGCCTCCACAAAAACAACATAAGGTAAAATTCTACAACAAGACACTTCTTTTAAATACAAATATAAAATCAAATGATGATGAGAATTTTTAAATACTAAATTATATAATACCTCATAGGTAATAAAGAATAAAAGGTTCAATGAAAGAGTGCAGATGTACAAACTACACAAATGCAAAAAAAGGTGAAAAACCCCTTTCAATGAATGTGTAATCATACAATTTCATATACTATAATATATCAATTATCTTTTTATATTGAAACACATTACAATTGAATTTTTATTTAGTGATAGGTGAGTGTAGAAGATAAGAAAATATAGTGCATTAGTTTGGGATTTAGAAGTGTGGGTTAATTTTATTATTATGTCAACTTAAATGTGGTTGTATTTAAGCATTTAAATGTTGTTTAAATGTTAAATCTACCTAGTCTAAAATAACTCGATATGTGCTATATTATGTCTTGAAGATAATAATTTGTATTTAGAGTATACATGATATTTTATCAATATAAAAACAATTTGTTTGAATGGACAAAAATATTGTGATTGTGAGAAATTCAATGAAGAATAGATTTCTTATTAAGAATATTTTGATGAAAATCACAATATATATATGATTTATTATTATGAATATTTTGATAAAAAATGGCATGTGTGTGTGTTAAATGGCATAAATAGATTGCAGAAGTAACCAGATTTTTTATAAATATGATGAGTTAGATCTATTTTAACAAATGCATAAGAAGTGTCTATTATGGTGACATTATAAGGATTCATTATAAACATGTATATGCATACATATGTTATAAAAATGGCAATATAAATTGTACATTCATGCATAATGACTATAGTTACATATACCTAAGCATGTATATATTTTTGTATATGTTTATATGAATCTTTATAAAATTTAAGGAAATGAAAATAGAAAATGTATCAAATGAATGCAATATGTTTATATGCTACAATATAAAATACAAATCAAAAGTTCATCAATGATCAATCTAGCATGTAAAATAGTTTATTAGAAAAATTCCATGTTATATTCTTATAATATAATATTGTTAATAAATGATTGCTTTATTTTTCAATAAATTATAGACATTTCAAAGGAGGAGTCAAAACTAACTTCTAAAAAACTATTGATTTTGGGGTTGGATGACTTATTATTTGGTATGCACAAAACAAAAGCTATGAAAATGAAGATTATGGGAAGAAAATAAGAAAATATAATATAAAATATGTCATACTAAATTCAAGATCATTCTAAATAAAATTTGAAGGTGGTACTACTATCTTTTTCTCACATTGGCCTTTGGTCAATAACAGAGGACAATCATTGAAGGAATCTCCTTCAAGCTATGGATTACACAAATTCAAATTTCATGTTTGTTTGGGGGAAAAAATATTCCAATCCCCTTAATTTAAATATAAATAAATTAGATGAAGTTATTTTTAAAGGGACCTTTGGAGATGATTTTTCAATTACCAACATGGTGTTCATTGATTTTAATTTTTAAAACTATGTTACAGGATAAAAATTTAAAATGAGTTATGTTACAACAAGTAGATGTAGTGGAAATAGAAGTCAAAAGGATAAAAAGGATTGGATAATCAAAATGACATCTATCATCACATTCTTGGGAGAAACCATAAAATTTTTGCCAATAGTTGTGAAACATTATTTAGAAAGATATAACTTTGCCAAATGATTTCATCAATTATATTTATTGATTGTAAACTATAATTTTAGCAACATTATCATCAATTTCATATAAATTAATTCTAAATTATTCTAAATGTAATCCATTTTTTTTAAAAATTATGGATTTTAATTTAGTAATCCTTTGGTCTCATTTCATGTGATTTGATTTATAGTCAAAGATACCTTGAAAGTATTGAATTAGATCTAAGTTTGAGAGTTAATCCCCTCAAAAGTGGATAATACATTATTTTAACTTGAAGTTACCTAACTTGATTGATTATTATATTGACACCTACTCATGAATATCTTCCCAATGAACAACAAACAATTCACATGTCTAATTTTCTCATTAAATTTATTTGTTGATGACCCATTAATGGTTCAAGGGTATATAGTGGTTTATCTCATTTTTGTGCTAGGTCTCCTTGGAATTCCCACTAATGGTTTCTTTAAATTAAATTTTGATGGAGCAGCACAAGGAAATCTAGGAGCCTTAGGAGTGAGATGCAATATTAGGGATTGTTTTAGTTCTCTCATTTGTGTCGCATAAGTGAACCTCCTAGATATAAAAAATAATGAATAAAAATCCCAAGTAGATATCTTAGGCATGAAATTTTCAAGATAATGTGGAAATAAATACTTGATAATTAAAGGAGATTAAAATATCATAGTGGAGGTGATTCATAATCAACATGCTAAGGCTTAGAGACTCAACAACATCCTCCACCTAATTGGCCTCTCCTAGATGAAATGGAATATTGGTTAGCATCACACTAATTTAAAGAAGATAATAAACAAGTATAATTCCTTATGAATTTGGGGATGGACCAAGTGATTGATGTAATGATGGATAATGTATATGATCAATGTTTGGGACTTGATTTGGTGGACCTGTGACATCACCTATGATTAATGCGACTTTCTAAAATTATTTTAGACTTATTGCATTCAATTTTGGGCATACTAGAGATTTGACATGTGTAAATTTATTTTCACTTCATGGTTTCACATTAATCCCTCAAGTTCAAATTTATTTATCATGATATGCGGAAACTAATTCAAAGTGATTAGCTACTGACATTTATCTCTCCTTATTGCATTTAATCTTGATTTTCTCCCTTGTTTGGATTTCCTCTACTATGAAGATGTATTATATTATATCAATTTTGGTAATTATCTCCCTTATTTTGTTGCTTCATATAGAGAATTGAAAAATGGCTTTCTGAGATAGTGTCTCGAATCATAGATTCCATCTAATCTTTTGGATTCTAAATGTAGAGGTTTTAGAGGCAATTTTGACTATTAATGGAGAGGATTACCTTCATACTATCTAAAATAATAAAACCAATGCAAATGTGTTTTTGTTATTTTCTAATAACCTACTTCAGGTGGTCCAAAATAGGGAGGAATATCATTGAGTGGTAGAGGCCTTTGTATGGAAGGAATATAGGGGTGGCCTCATTTGATTGTTGACTAGATTTGAGGTGGTAACTGGGCTTGCTCTATGTTTTTCTAGTTTTCACTATCCTGGTTTACTTCTTATAAGTGTTGTTTGGGATATGGAAGCACATAATGTTTAGTTTTATGATCATTACATGGATATGGTGGAGTGTGCCCAAGTTGACACCTTTTCTCTACATTCTTGGCTAGAACCATTACCATTATACTCCCCTTCATCAATAAATTTGAATTAGATGCCCTCATATCAATAACCCTTTATTTGGTTGACTTATATTCAAGCTATAATGTGGTGGATGATTTTGATGTGAAATATGTTAAGGCACAAGGGTGGTGGTCGATGTAGGGGTTCTTAACTAATTCAAAATCATCTTCAATCTATGGTGAACTCCATCAAAATGGGTGGTGTATATGGACCTGATTAATGTAATGTCTCAATGATTGGTAATCTTGGACCTGCATGCAAGTATCACAATACATATTCATCCCTGATATCTAATGTTTTACTAGATTTCTCTTTATGATGTATGTTACTTGTTTATATTTTGTGTAACATCCCTATTGGGATCTACTTAGAATTATGTGATTTTTTTTAACTAAACAAATATAACAAAATATATTAGCCATAAAAATCTAATAGTGATCAAATAAAGTAGTCAAGTATAAAAATATCAACAAGCACATAACATCACTAATCTCTAATATCATGAGAGTATAACATAATGCTAATACAAAAAGTAATTACATCAATTCAACCATGATTGAAATAAACATATAGTCACCACTATCAATGTCTTATAATAAATAATTACAACTCTTTATGACAACTTTCAATAATAATTACAATATTTCACAATGTAAAAATTAGATACATGGTTTCCCCTAGCATTGTTCCCAAACTTCAAGTATCTGTGACAATCTCAAGTTTCATCTCAATAAGTTGTACTGTTGTAGGGAGGGAGAGAATCATCTGAGTGCCTTTCCATAACAACCATGGACTAAAAATCCACCATACTAATCCTATTAGGAAATTCCCCTCCCTTCATGGATGAGTAGACAGTGATGGTGCAAGAATCCAAAGAAACAAGAAAGTACCCATGTGTTGTATGATTTCTAACTAATTAAACATGTAGTGTATCATAGAAAACTCAATCTATTTTAAGATAACACGCATACATGTAAACCATACTCATGAAATGATAATGTCTCATTAAACATACTTCAACCAAAGCTTTATGAATAGTAATATAAAAATAGTCTATAGATCAAACAAATTCATACACATCACTTGATTGGACTACCTTCATTAGATATTGTAATACTAGTAAGCTAGTGAAGTCTATCTCACTCCTTACTCCACATTAGAAATATAGATTCATCATATACAATTCAACCACAAGATTTGTATAACTTACATCCTACTAGAAAATACTTCAAATGACATGGTAGACATAGGAGTAATAACAACATACATTTAAATCTATCAAACGTATGCATGAATCTTAAATTATATTCTATCCCATACTAGAAATAATGACTATAGTTATACCACCTAGGTAAATGCATAATTAACTGCAAAGTTTAAATCGTTCAATTCATTTCTAGTTAACTACATCTTATGGCAACCCATATTACCATAGTCTATTATTTTTAAGTACAATTACTAGATTCCACTACTAGGATAGTAAAGTAGTCATAATACATGGAAACATACATTCAAATTTAATAGTAAATTCCATTTTTCATAACCAAACAATAAATTTTAAACTAGAATTTGTTTTCTTGTCATAATCCACTTGAGGAATGATACAATAAAAATACACCCTTATGCATAAAGGTGTGTCATCCATTGTATAGACTCTTACAAATATCCATATTCTCAAAGGAGGGATTTATGTAATTATTACACTATTAAATTTTCCTTTTTAGGCATTTTTAACCTATATTTTTATTATGTTACTTCTATATCTACATATTTTAACTCATTAGTTATAAATGTTCAGCTACCCGAATATATACCCATAAGTATCCAAAATATAAACATATACATTCAATTGATTTTAATTTAATATTTTATCTCATTTATACATTACATTTAACTTATATTATACCATGTATCTTATTTTTACATTATACCATGAGATACATTACATTTGTATCTAATATATATTCTCTTTCATTCAATAACAAGTACAATATTTAACATTGTATCTCATATTTTAACTCATCAGTTTGGGATAATGAAGACCCATTCAAAACAAATGTAGTCAGATTACATGTCATTTAATATTCTGTAAATGTATATGTTAGGTTTGTTTATTGGTTTGAACCCATAACTTAGACATACTCCTTTAAATATTCTTATATACCTATATTATGGTCAAATACAAATATCTCAAACATCACAAAACTTAACTACATTTATAATAAATATAAACATATAGTTGTATTCACATCATGTTCTAATTGGTATATAACACTTATGTTTCACTATTTAATTAATTTTCTAAGTCAGCTTGCCATGACTTCCTATCATAGGCGTAAACAAATACAACAACACTTTTCTAATACTGGCAATGCCTCTACTTAGCATACAAAGACTCAAGATTGAAATAGTGGTTTGTTAATTTTAGTGATTTATCATAAGTATACAAATATGGAGTTACACATATGGTGACACAACCATACCAATTGCATACTCAGTCAAACAAGTTTTTTGCCAACCATCTAAAAATTTTATAGTTTTCAACACAAGTAATATTCATTATTTATGACACCCTAACTACTAAATCAAAACAATACTATGTCAAAAATGTGTTAGTTCAAAGGAATATCTACTCAAAGATATTAGAATGACAATTTTATTAATGTAACTCTAATCTTCATTCAGGATATATATATATATATATATATATATATATATATATATATATATATATATATATATATATATATATATATATATATATAAAGCACTGTCCAGTTTTGCATACTATATAAATACCCTTTTTTTAATATAGCATTTAATTTATGAAACAATAGTTATTTCACAAAGAGAAATACTATCTGGAATGAACTATTAAATCAATGCCTAAGGGAAAAATTATCTTTGACCCTACAGTTGAAAAACTAAAACACTATAGAGAGAACTATACAATGTTGGAATAGAGGTAATATTATTTAAAGCAAACACCCAAGTAGGAAAAATATTTCCATATGTATGCATACAAGCTATATAGGATAATAAAAAAAGACTTACTCATACATATACAACCTCTCAAAATAATATTAAAGTTTAGACATTTCTAAAATAATGACCTCTATAAGAATGTATTAAATTTGATATGTAAATATAGATTTAGAATGTATATGGATCTAACAGTATTTGAGACGTTGTAATGAAAATATCAATGAGAATTGAATACTCTTAGAATAATATAGAACTCTCACTCCTTACTATTCACTCAGTGTGTGATTTTACTCATTGCATGCATAAGTTTTCTGTAAAATAATTTATTTAAAGTTTTCACTTAGATCACTTGTTTTCCACTTCACTCATTGCATAAAATGTTTTCTTAAAATAATTTATTTAGTTATGGTATCACAAATGCTTCTATGTACATGTATAATGACCTCTATAAACAACTTAAATTAGAAGTGCAATGATTCAGATAGTTTTTATTTTAGTTATTAAAGATTCCTTAGTGAGTTGTATAAATAGGAATGTCATGGATAACATGATGCCAAAGATTTAGATGCATGCTGGAAGGATAATATGAGTCAAAGGTCCGTCATCACTTCACTTTTATTTACCTACCATTCTTTAATATTATTTTATATTCATATATTATAGATATAGCATGGCACTTCTATAATGAAATATTAAAAAACACATATGATTCAAAACAAGGCTATTTACACACATATAACATGAGCACAATATCCCATCATGAATATGATAAAGATCATTAATGTCTGATATTTAAAACATCACCCACCTCTTGAATTTGTTGATACATTGTATCTTCTCTCCCTTTACTGCACCTTTTCTCTCCTCTCTCCCCTTCTTTTCTAATGCATAAGATCCTTTTCTAACTTTCTCTAATTCCCTTAAGTAAAAGGGTGCAAACCATCTTTCCAATTTTTTTTTGTTTTTTTATTCTTTTCTTTTCATTTTTTCTAATTTTAATATATATTTTATTTTATTTTATTTTTATATTTTTCTATTTTTATTCTCTAGTTTTTCTATTATTTTATTTCTTTGTTTTTTCCTCAATTTTTTTTCCTTTTTCAAAATAATTTCTATTTTTCAATAAATATTAATATGGAATGTTCAATTGTCATAATTTATTAAATTAAATTAGCATATAAATATGTTATAATAATTTAAATATAAATTTTTGAAATGTACAAATAACTCGTATTTAAATTTACCTTTGCCAAACTTGTTCCTAACATTATTAATGACAAGATGTGTCACAACCACAAAAAAATCCGTTATGAAATTTACCTATAATATCAATCCATAAAAAATAATATCCCAAGTCATAAATAAACACATGATAATGAATCATTTTTAATGCATTTTTACCATGTACAAACTATTGTGTAGGTGTGTAGGTTTTCTCCAGCTCTCTGTAGACCTTCAACATCTCCATCTACATCATCCTCTCTGATGATGTTCTCCATCCAGTACACTTGAGGGATGAATTCTCCTACATCCACCTCATAACATGTAGATAATTAATCATATCACATGATATCTATAAAACATTAATATAACTAAAAAAATACATTAATAAACTCATGATAAACAATCATGTATCATCATCTAACTAAACAACATTCTACTATCCCATAATAACATAAATCTCAAGCTCAATCAAAAATATAACCAATATTATGTGTGTCTACTATAAATATCCATGAATATTCAAAATATTTTCTTAGTAAGGAATCATGATGCAACATCCTTCCCCTATAAAGCTAGTCATTGTCCTAAATGACTCTATTCAAACATATATTTTGAAATTAAAATATTATTCAACTAAAAATAACATAGTATAATAGTATCTAATAAATCAAATAAGTGTGGAAATCTCCTAAAGAAATCATTATAGTCTTTCCATGTAACACTATCTTCAGAGTATTGGTCCCACTAGACCTTACATTGAGACATCTCTCTATTACACAAACAAAGTTTGTGTGTCAATTACCCTAATTGGTTCTACTGTGACCACCCCAGGATCCAAAACCTAAAAATTATTGTAATCAAACAAATGCATAGGATTAGCTATATATTTTTGAAGATATGAAACATGGAAGACATTATGTCGAATAGCTAAAGTTGTAAGCAATGCCAGCCTATATTCAACAAGATTGACCACTTTTAACACATCAAAGGGTCTCACACATCTCGATGACAATTTTGTAGAATTCCTAAATTTAATTGATATTTTATGTGGCTTAACCTAAAAAACACTTTAATGCCAACTATAAAGTATCTTTCTATCCTTTTCAGATCTACATATCTCTTCTATCTATCATTGGCCTCCACCAATCTCTGCCTGATTATTCTAACTTGCTCTTCCATCTCTAAGAAAATATTAGGTCCAAAGACTTCTATCTATCATTGGCCTCAATGAATCTCTACTTGATTATTCTAACTTGCTCTTCTATCTCTAAGAGAATCTTGGGTCCAAAGACTACCATATCCTCTAACATGTCCCAACTAATGGGTGTCATGTACCTTCTCTCATAAATTGCCTCAAATGGTGCCATCTTTAATGCTGACTAGAATGAGTTATTATATGAAAACTCAACCAAAAGAAGATAATATTCCCACTTATACTATTGATCCATGAAATACATTCAAAGAAGATCCTCAAGCACCTGATTAACTCTCTCAATCTATTCATCAGTCTCTAGGTGGTAAGCTATATTAAAATTAAGTTACATAACCAAAGCTAAATTTAGAGTCATCTAAAACCTTGAAGTCATCTTTAAATCATGATTTGAAATGATCTTTTCTATAAAACCATGCAACCTATTCACTTATTTTATGAATCTCTTAGCAAGGGTAGGTGCATTATCCATCAAATTACTTGCAATGAAGTGAGACACCTTGGTTAGCTTATAAACAACTACCAATATCATATCATGCATATTATATGACATCGGTAATCCCTGGATAAAGTACATTCTAATCACCTACCATTTCCATTTCAAGATATCATGTGGATATAATAATCTAGCTTGATTTACATGTTCAAATTTCACTTGCTGATACTCTAAACAACATAACACATAATTCGCTACATCTTTCTTGATTCCCTTCCAAAAATATAGTGGTCTAAGCTCTGCCATGAGCTTGGTTACACATGTATGTCCTAAATAAGGGGAATTGTGGAATTATTTAAGAATTATGATCTATATATTCTCTCGATCTAACACATACATCCTCCCATTATAACATAATAGACCTTCTCTTTCCAAACTAAATTCTTTTCACTGAGGATTCTAAGCATTCTATGATAGTGCTTTTCTAACTTGATCATAAAATTCATTTCCTAGAGAGAACTCAATCACATGATCTTTTAAGGTGCTTCTAATAGTGGTTATGACTGTTATGTACCTTCTACAACTAAGGGCATAATATACTCTATTCTCTTCTCCTTTGATATAATTGATATCAAAATCATAGTTAGACAAAAACTCAAGCTAATGTCTCTGATGAGCATTCAAATTAGGTTGGGTGAAAATATGCTTGAGTCCCAAGTTATCAATCTTGAGGTCAAAATATTTCCCCAATAAGTAATTCCATCATACTTGTAAATCGTGAACAAACACTGCAATCTCTAAGTCATGAGGGGCATAATTCACCTCATATGGCTTTAGCTTTCATGAATCATAAGCTACTACTACACCATCCTACATAAGGACTCTACCTAGTCTATCCCTTAAAGCATTTATAACCACTAAAAAATGACCATTGGGGTCTATAACTCTAACCACTAGTGCTAACATAAGCCTTCTCTTCAAATCTTGGAAAGCTACTTAGCACTTCTCTAACCAAATGAATATGTGATTCTTCCATTGTAAGGAAGTGATTGGATTATCTATCATGGAAAAGTTTGGAATGAACTTCCTAAGTAGCCTGCTAACCCCATGAAGCTTATAATCTCATGCACATTCTTTGATGCTGGCCATTACATAATGGCTCTAATCTTCCCTAGATCTATAGAGATACCATCTATAGAGATAATGTGCCCCCAAATACTGTACCCTTTCTTGGAAAAACATGCACTTGGATAAATTTCCATATATCTTATGTTTATGAAACCATTACATAACCAATTCCAAATATTGAAGGTGATCTTCTTCATTCTTTGAATATATAAGAATGCCATCAAGAAAAACTAGCACAAAGTGATCAAGGTAATCTATAAATACGTTCTTCATGGGATTCATGAATGTTACTAGAACATTAGTTAGTCCAAATGGAAACATAGTAAATTCATAGTGTCTATACTAAGTTTTATACATTATTTTTAGAATGTTCTCATCTTAAATCCTCAACTGGTGGTATCCACTCAAAGATCAATCTTAGAGAATTTTGTTGATCCTTGCATTTGATCAAAAATATCATCTATACGATGTAAAAAATAACTATTTTTAATGTTTGTCTTGTTCAACATTCTATAATCAATACATAATCGAAGGGTACCATCCTTCTTCTTGATAAAGATAATTGGTACACCCTATGGTGACACACTTGGTCTAATCAACCCCTTAGCCAACAACTCTTGAAGTTGAGCCTTCAGTTCAACCAACTATGTGGTTGTCATCCTGTACAGTGTCTTAGACTATGGTTCCAAACTAGGTATGATGTCAATCAAAAAATCAAACTCACGTCTAGGAGGTAAACCCAAAAACTCTTCTAGAAACACATCATGAAAATCTCTTAGAAATGGATAATATTTGAGAGATGGTTCCTTGGGTTCATCCATTTCATTTATCTTAATGATAAATACCTAAAACCCCTTTCTTTAATCCTTCTTAAGATTCATAATTGAAATTGGCCTCAGTTTGAACTCTTTCTTCTCACCTTGAATTTATGTTTGATTCCTATAATCATCAAGACACTCAACATTTTTTAGGTAACAATCAACCTTGGCTTTATGTTTTGTGAGCTAGTAGACTCCGAAGATCACATAATATGATATTAGAGGTCCTAAATACAAATCCACAACTATTGTGAATTTGGGCAACCTTATCTCCACTTTAACTAGACACCTATCAACCATGACTTTTTCATCATTCCCATACTCACTAACCATGAATTTGCCATTAAAACAACTGTTCTAATAAACTTACTAAGCATCCTAAGAGATACAAAACATTTAGTGGCTCCTGTATCTATCAAAATGGAAATTGGATGGTTAAACAAAGTACTTAATAGATTAATAGGTAATACCTAATATTCAACTTGTTGATTATTGATTGTTGCATGGATCCACTATCAAAAATTACCCTAATGAGGGTAAGGACCTTTACCCTTTGACTCGTCTTACATATAATCATGAGAATAATTATACTCTCTACAAATGAAAAATCCTCTTGGTGGTCTTTTCCTAACATTATATAGGTTTCACTCAGAATCATCCTTGGATTCATTGCCCTATTTCTTATTTCTTGAACCATTGTTAAACTTGGCATTCTAGTTTTTAAACTATTTCCTGGAGTCTCTACTCCTCTGTTTCAAATTCTTATTCTAGAAGGTTGACTTAGAATTTCCAAACCTTTTCTTGAATTTATCCTTAGCCTACGAAAGAGAACTCAACTTCTACTCCTATTTAACTACCTTCTCAAAGAACTGATCCATGGTAGAAGGTCCATGAACAACTACCTCTCTACCAATTTAGGGCCTCAAACCCATGATAATCTTCTTGATCCTAAACATCTCATCTCCCTGATACTAAGGTATGTACTTCAGTAGTATGGTGAACTACTCCCAGTACTCAATCACTAACATGTCACCCTACTTCAAATTATAAAAATATGTGAGATTTTAATCTAAATAAATTTGTGGAAGCCACCATGATATAAATAAATTCACAACTAAAATAAACATATAGTCATCACTGTCAATGTGTAAGAAAAAATAATTGCAACTCTTCATGAATTTTTTTAATAATAAGTATAATATTTCACAATGTAAAAATGAGATACATAGCTTCCCCAGAGCATAGCTACTAAACTTAAAGTATCTATGGCAATATCAAGTGTCACTCGATAAGTGATACCACTATGAGGAGGGAGAGCATCATCTTAGCACTTTTCCAAACCAACCATGGACCAATGATCTCTCACACTAATCCCATCATTAAATGGCCCTCCCTTCATGGATGACTAGATAGTGATAGCATGGTAATCTAGAGAGACAAGCAAGTACCCCTGTGTTTTATAATTTCTAACTAACTAAACATGCAGTGTGTCATAAAAAACTCAATCTATTGCAAGATATCATGAATACATGTAAACCACACTCATAAAATAATAATGTCTCACTAAACATAATTTGGCCAAAGGTTTATGAATAGAAATATAAAAGAAATCTATAAATCAATCAAATTCATACACAACACTTGATCGAATTTCCTTTATCTAACATTGCAATGCTAGTAAGCCAATGAAGTTTATCTTACTCCTTAATCCACATTAGCAATGTAGATTGGTCAAATACAATTCAACCATAAGATTCACACAGCTCACATCCTACTAGAAAATACTTCACATGGCATGTTAAACATAATAGTAACAACATCATACATTTAAATTAGTCAAACATATGCATGAATCTTACATTATATTCTATCCTATACTAGAAATAATGACTATAGATATACCACCCAAGTAAATGCACAATTAAATATAAAGTTTAAATAATTCAATTTATTTCTAGTTAACCACACCCTATGGCAACCCATATTACCATAATCTAGTGATTTTAAGCATAATTACTAGATTCTACTACCAGGATAGTAAAGTAGTCATAATACATGGAAACATAGATTCAAATTTACTAGTAAATTTCATTTTTCACAACCAAGCAATTAATTCTAAACTATAATTTGTTTTCTTGTCATAATCCACCCAAGGAATGATACAATAAAAATACACCCTTATGTATAAAGTTACACTTTCCATTGTATTGACTCTTACGAATATCCATATTCTCAAAGGAAGTTTTTGTGTGATTATTCCATTATTACATTTTCCATTTTAGGCATTTCGTAAACTATATTTTTATTGTGTTACTTCTATATATACATATTTTTACTCACTAGTTATAAATGTTTAGCTACCCAAATATAGACCCATAAATATCCAAAATATAAACATATATATTCACTTTATTTTAATTTTCAAATGGCATTCTTTGTTTTAAAGTTTGGGGATAATGACTACCCATTCCAAAAATATATAGTTGAATTACATGTCATTTAATATTTCATAAATGTATATGTTAGGGTTATTTATTGGTTCAAACCCATTACTTAGACATACTCCTTTACATATTCTTATACACCTATATTATGGTCAAATACAAATATCTAAAACATCACAAAACTTAACTACATTTAAATTAAATATGAATACAAGCTATATTCACATCATATTCCAACTAGTTTATAATACTTATGTTTCACAATTTCATTAATTATTTACATCAGCCTACCATGACTTCCTATCATAGGCATACACAAACACATTGACACTTCTCTACTACCGATGATGCCTCTACTCAGCATACAAAGACTCAAGAATGAAATAGTAGTATGTTTATCTTAGTGATTTATCATATGTATATAAACAAGGAGTTACACATATGGTGATATAGCCATACCAATTACATATTCAATCAAACAAGTTTTCTACCAACCATTTGAAATTTTATATTTATCAAGACAAGCAATATTCATTATTTATGATGCCTTAGCTACATAAATCAAAAAAATATTATGGAAATAATGTGTTAGTTCATAGGATCATCTACTTGTAGATATTAGAATGGTGATTTTATTGAAGTATTTTAGATTTTCATTCAGGCAATATACATATAAAATACTCCCTAATTTTGCATACTATATAAATACCTTTTTTTATTATAGGATTTAATTTATGAAATAGCAGTAATTTCAAAAAGAGTAATACTAGTTGGAATGAAGTATTAAATTAATGCCTAAGGTGAAAATTCTCTTTTACCCTATAGTTGAAAAACTAAAACACTACAGAGAGAACTATATAGTGACACAATAGAGGTAATATTGTTTAAGGCATTTAAACACCCAAAAAGGAAAATGAATTCCATATATATGCATACAGGTTATACATGGTAATAAAAAGTGACTTCCTCATACATATACAACCTCTCAAAATAATGGTAAAGTTTAGACATTTATGGAATAATGACCTCTATAAGAATGTATTAAATATGATATATAAATATAGATTCAGAATGTATATGTATCTAATGGTATTTGAGACACTGTAATGAAAATATCAATGAGCACTGAATAATCTTAGAACAATTATATAGAGCTCTTACTCCTTAATAATCACTTAGTGTATGCTTTTACTCATTGCATGCATACATTTTCTTTAAAATAATTTATTTAAATTTTTCACTCAGATCACTTGTTTTTTTATTCACTTGCTACATAAAACATTTTATTAAAATAATTTATTCAGTTATGGTATCACAAATGCTATTATATACATGTCTAATGATCTCTATAAATGAATTAGATTAGAAGTATAGTGATTAACTAGGATGTGGAACACCTCAAACAATTTTTATTTTAGTTCTTAAAAATTCCTTAGTGCACTGTATAAAAAGGAGAGTCATGGATAACATGATGCCAAAGATCTAGATGTATCCTGGAAGGATAATAGGATTCAAAGGTATTTCATCACTTCACTTTTTTTTACCTACCATTCTCTACTATTATTTCATATTCATATATTATAGATATAGTGTGGTACTTCTGTAATGAAATCTTAAAAAACATAGATGATTCAAAACAAGACTATTTTGACACATATAGCACCAACACAATATCCCATCATAAATATGATAAAGATCATTAATGTATGAAATTTAAAACATCACCTACCTCTTGAATTTTTTGATACACTGTATCGACTCTCCCTTTATTTTGCCTTTTCTCTCGTTTCTCCCCTTCTTTTCCAATGCATAAGATCCTTTTCTAACTTTCTCTAACTCCCTTAAGTAAAAAGGCACAAACCTTCTTTCTAGATATTTGTTTTCCTTTTATTTTTGTTTTTTCTAATTTTAATATATATTTTAATTTCCTTTTTTTTAGATTTTCTATTTTTATTCTCTAGTTTTTATTTTCTTTTATTTCTTTATTTTTTCCTCATTTTTTTCCTTTTTCAAAATAATTTCCATTTTTCAATACATATTAATATGGAATGTTCAATTATCATAATTTATTAAATTAAAGTAGCATCTAAATATGTTGTAACAATTTAAATGGCAATTTCTGAAATGTACAAATAACCAATATTTAATTTTACCTTTGCCAAACTTGTTCTTAACATTATTAATGATAGGACATGCCACAACCATAAAAGAATCTATTATGACATTTACCTATACTAGTAATACATAGAAAATAATATCTAAATTAAGAAATAAATACATGATAATCAATTATTTTTAATGCATTTCTACCATGTACAAGCTATTGTGTGTCTACAGGGTTTTGCCATCTCTCTGTAGACCTTCAATGGCTCCATCTACATCATCCTCTCTGATGATGCTCTCTTCCTTTGGTATGATCAAGGGATAAATTATCCTACGTCTACCTCACAACATAGATGCAATTATATCATATCACATGATAATCATAAAATAATAATATAACTGAAACAATACATTAATATGCTTAAAATGTAACCACATATATTAGCAAACTCATGGTAAGAAATTATGTATCATCATTGAACTAAGAAAAATTATACTATCCCATAATAACATAAATCTCAATCTTAGTCATACATATAACCAAATCATTTGTGTCTACTATAAATGTCCATGAATAGTCAAATAGTTTACTTAGCGAGGAATTGAGATGCAACATTTTGTGTTTGAGGTTATCCCTCAGTTTTTGTTGCTATCCTTTTTGGGACTTGCATTTTGGATGTTGGTGTCATAATGATGATAATTAGAATCACATCATATACCTAGATTCCAATTTATTTAAAATGATCTATGCCCAAATGGTTTGAAATATTCCAATTATTTAGAATATTAAAAAAATTAGAAAAAAAATTCTCCACTCAACTTTAGCGAGTATAAATCCAAATTATTTAAAATGATTTTTGTCCAAATGGTTTTTAATAGTCCAATATATTTGAAATATAGAAAAAATATTTTGGGAGAAAATTTTCTCCACTCCACTTTAGTGCGTATAAGTACACATTATTTGAAATGATATGTTCCCAAATGGTTTGAAATAGGCTAATTTATTTGGAATATAGAAAAATTATTCTTGGAGAAAATTTTCTCCAGTCCACTAAGTGTGTATAATTTCAAATTATTCAAAATAGTATAATTTATTCAAAATGGTCTGTGCCCAAATGGTTCGAAATAGTCCAATTTATTTAGAATATAGAAAACTTATTTTTGGAGAAAATTTTCTCCACTTCACTTTAGTGCATATAAGTCCAAATTAATCAAAATAGTCTAATTTATTTGAAATAATCTATGCCCAAAAGGTTTGAAATAGTCTAATTTATTTAGAATATAAAAAAATTAATTTTGGAGAAAATGTTCTCCACTCCACTTTAGTGGGTATAAGTCTAAATCATTCAAAATAGTCTAATTTATTTGTAATGGTTTGTGCCCAAGTGGTTTGAAATAGTCCAATCTATTTGGAATATAGAAAAAATATTTTTAGAGAAAATTTTCTACACTCCACTTTAGTGGGTATGAGTCCAAATTATTTGAAATAGTCCTTTAGTATTAAAAACACAATAAACATCGACTCATATTTTTGGTTTGTGCAATATTTTTTATTGACCTAGATATTCCTTCATCACTAACCAAGTATTATCCATTTTAGCTAGTGTATGTATTAGAAGCAATGGTAAATGGAATTCATCCTATTTGGTTTGAACCTTGTAGTGTGTTTAATGATGAATGAAAAGGACTCAATCAAGGAGAGGTTAATAAAATTAGGGAAAGTAGATGAGAAATGGTTCATTATAGATTATAATATGACAAAGGGGAAGAGGTGCCAACAAGCAAGGCATGATTATAACTATAACAAAAAGGATTTTGTAGTAGGAGATAAGTTATTTTTATATGAAACCAATTATAGGAAAATATGGAAATTTAAATTTCATTGGTTAAGGACATATTTACTATTCATATATTTCTATAAAGAGCGATAAAGCTAGAAACATTGTCAGGGGTAATGTAAAATGGCTATATGTATGGCACAAGGTCTAATAATTATATAACCTGGTAAGAATAAGAAAAAAATGAAAAAATATTAAAAAAAATTGAAAAAAAATTAAAAAGATAAAAAAAATCTGAAAAAGATAAAATTTGAAAAATAAATATATAAAACATTTAAAAGGTGTACAGATCACCAAGTTGAAAGTAATAAAATATTGTTTTGGTGAAGCAAAGGAGTGAAAAATCATGAGGGAACTCCTCTAGAATTTAAAGTTAACACTTACTACCATGAAGAATTTTAATTGGAGGCTTAATTGCAATGTTAGTTTAACTAAGCATAACTAGTGGGTAGATGGTGGGTGACTATAACTTAACAAGATAATTTCACATTCCAAATTTCAAGTAAGAAAAGAATGGCATGAAGAATGAAATAAGAGTTAAATAAATGATGGAAAGGATCAAAAAAATAGTTGGAAATAGTAAAAATTTATTAATGAAAAATGATCAATTAACTATATCTCATAGCCTCTTCAACATGGTGGAGGTAATCTTACATTTCATGGAATCCTTCATTTTCTTATATTTAAGATACTTTTTTAGATCTATGATCCAATCAATAAGATATATAGGGTATAAACTTTATGTATACCTAGGTTTGAACTTAGGCTTCCTTCCCATATTGGTAATGGTATTTAAAAAAATTCCTTTGGATCATCAACCATATCTTCAGTCTCAAAATTTGGTGTCATCTTCCTTCATCATCATTCACAATTAAAAAAATAGTTCTAATTTATTGTGTGATTGTTAGGTACCTAGAACAACAAACATGCTCTGATACCAATTGTTAGGGAATCCAAGAACAAACACACTTGTTTTGATCCCACTTGTTAGGATCTTGCTCCTCAGATAGAGCATAATATGATTACCAAATATAAGCAATTAAACATGTGGAAATAACCAGAAGCACAAGTAACTAGAATTCACCAATAACACAGAATATGAGAGACAATACACTATCTTGTATTAACATTTGTACAGAAAAGAATACAATAAAGAGCCGCCACACTCTTCCACCTTATAGAGGCTTGCTACACCTCAAGTGTATAGTAATTCTTCTTCAAAACACTCTCCTACCAAAAACGGTCCCAACAACCAACTCACACACAGAATTGGTGTTCACCTCTCCAACTAGTTAGTAATAACCCTGCTAGTACACCAAGCACTCTATATTACTTCAAGTTGATCTCCCATGAACCTACAACCTGCAATTCAACAGACCATACTTATAATGGAAGGATCTTCCTTGCCTTCCTATCTAGCTCATTAGTGGAACTAGGAGAAACACACACTTTGTTCTCTTCACTAGCACACTTTACAATACATGCCAATGGGTCTATAAATAGATCCCAGACTTGAACAATAACTTAGACTCTTAGTTTACTATAATTATCCACGTAGCTCAAGACTTGAAATAGCCTTTACATGCAAACACTCCATTCACTTAACTAATTGTTTGTGCAATGAACAGTTCTGAAACACACAGGCGACCGACGTCGGTCCCTGCTTGCCTAGTGCTACTGATGTCGGTTGACTCTCTGTTGATGCTGGTTGCCTTCTGCACTAATAATGACCAACTCCAGTCATGCTGCTGATGCCAGTGCTTCTGGGTCTTTAGCAACCTTCTTTTCTTTATCTGTAACAAGTTGAAGCTTTTAGCTCCACACCCTAACAATCTCCCACTTGGAGATAAACAGCTACAACTATACCTGTACCTATACACCATCTAGTTTGTTCCCTTGGCTCTATATCCCTCTTCAAGATCACTCTTGAAGACCAACCACCACAAACCCTGTAGTGTAACACCTATCATCCAAATCACCTACCACATCCACATCTACAAACCCATGTAGAAAATAACTTGACCCTACATAGCATGTGCACCTGTTGCTGGTCCCTCTAAGAATCCACTGAACTGCCCTCCAATGCTTCTTTCCTAGATTGGCTCCAAACTTGTGACAAATCCCACTGCTTGGGAAAACTCAGGTCTAGTACATACCATGCACTTAACCTCATTATGTGAATCAAGACACTGTTCTATGAACTGTCCAACCATCGGCATGCTAACCGGTCTCACACAATCATCCTAAAAAAAAGTCAACATATGACCTTCCATGTCCCTAAAACACACTCATTCCAAAGAATCTTGTTGCTCCCAGATTCTCCATGACACACCCCTGAACTAGCTTTACCTTTAGTTCAGCAATACATGTATATGCAACCCTGCAACAAGCACATCATACAGTAATAGGATAATGTAGCTAATATTATCCAACCTGGTAAAGAGAAACACAATGATCAAACCTCCATTGCCATGTAGCTTATACAAGACCATATACCCTGATCTTTCATCTCACATATCTATTTTCGCTCTTCTTCATCCTGAACATCCATTCGTCTCTCAGTGCTTACTTTCAGCTGGCAACTCCATCCAAAACTCCTATTTGGTTCTTCTCCAAGGAATCACATCCTCCACCCATGCCAAGCTCCCACTATTTCCTGGATCTACCTATTCTACTTCTTTAATAACTTCCTGGTTCTCTACCATAAGTGAGCAACAAGTAGTGTAAAGAAGGGAAATGATGAATTTGAGGCTTACATACCCTTTAAGTCCTCCATATGGGCACTTGAGACTCCTTGACAGCTTGTTATCCACCCAAAATTTGTCTCAGTGACTGATGCCGATCACATCTCAGTCTGCACCCGACTGATGTCGATTTCCTGTGACTGCCTCATCACCGACATCGGTTCCCCCTTGCTGATGCCAGTGTTTATCTACCCTTAGTCACCCATGTCAGTCTTCACATAACTGATGTCGGTCCCTGTTTGGATGCTGATGCCAATTTTCCTACCGACATTGGTCTCTGTGTTTTGCTTGTGCGAATTGACTTCTACCCGTGAGCTCCTTTTGGATCAAACCCTTGTCCAAATCACCCTTGCTCTGCTCAGAATTCCTCTGCCCCTTGTGTTGAACTCTATCCATCACCTTCTCCTTGAAAACCAAGGCTTTCTTTCTCTTGTCACTAACATTGGATTCCTCAAGAAATGTCACTTTCCCTTTGCCAACCATCTGACAAGGCTTACCATCCCCTACACAAATTTCTCCAAAGTCTCCCTGGACATACTCATGAAAAAATTCCCTAATTGGGGATGCATGAAAAGAGGCCCCAGAATCTAAAACCCAAGATTCTACTTTATCCAAAGAACATACCAGAGCATCCCGTGCAACGAAATCCGCAACATCTACTTCTTCTTCATGTCCTTCATACTGATCTGCTACCAACCAACAATCTTTCTTTTCCTGCTATTTCTTTCCATATTTCTAGCAGGTTATTCTGCCATACCTAAACTTGGACCTCCTGTTATTAAACTTCTCCATTTGTAGTCTACTGTCTTCTGCCATTGCTCTACTCCCACTCAAATAGAAACCCTGTGAGTACCCTGTAATCAACACACACTAACCAAATCTAATCTAACCTGTTAGTAACCCAACCAAAAGCTCTGATACCACTTGTCAAGTACCTAGAACAACAAACATGCTCTGATACCAGTTGTCAAGGAATCCAAGAACAAACACACTTGTTTTGATCCCACTTGTTAATATCTTGCTCCTCAAATAGAGTACAATATGATTACCAAATATAAGCAATTAAACATGCAGAAATAACTAGAAGCACAAGTAACTAGAATTCACCAATAGCATAGAATATGAGAGACAATACACTATCTTGTATTAACATTTGTACAGAAAAGAATACAATAAAGAGCCGCCACACTCTTCCACCTTACAGAGGCTTGCTACACCTCAAGTGTATAGTAATTCTTCTTCAAAACTCTCTCCTACCAAAAATGGTCCCAACAACCAACTCACACATAGAATTGGTGTTCACCTCTCCAACCAATTAGTAATAACCCTGTCAGTACACCAAGCACTCTATAGTACTTCAAGTTGATCTCCCATGAACCTGCAACCTACAATTCAACAGACTATACTTATAATGGAAGGATCTTCCTTGCCTTCCTATCTAGCTCATAAGTGGAACTAGGAGAAACACATACATTGTTCTCTTCAGTAGCACACTTTACAATACATGCTAATGGGTCTATAAATAGATCCCAGATTTGAACAATAACTTAGACTCTTAGTTTACTATAATTATCCATGCAACTCAAGACTTGAAATAGCCTTTACATGCAAACACTCCATTCACTTAACTAACTGTTCGTGCAATGAATAGTTCTGGAAGACACAGGTGACCAACGTCGGTCCCTGCTTGCCTAGTGCTGCTGACATCGGCTGACTCTCTGCCTATGCCAGTTGCCTTATACACTGATAATGACTGACATCGGTCATGCTACCGACGCCAGTGCTTCTAGGTATTCAACAACCTTCTTTTCTTTGTCTGCAACAAGTTGAAGCTTTTAGCTCCACACCCTAACAATCTCCCACTTGGAGATAAATAGCTTCAACTGTACCTGTACTTGTACACCATCTAGTTTGTTCCCTTAGCTCTATATCCCTCTTCAAGATCACTCTTGAAGACCAACCACCACAAACCCTGTAGTGCAACACCTGTCATCCAAATCACCTGCCACATCCACATCTACAATCTCATGTAGAAAATAACTTGACCCTGCATAGCATGTGCACCTACTCCTGGTCCCTCTAAGAATCCACTGAACTACCCTCCAATGCTTCTTTCTCGGATTGGCTCCAAACTTGTGACAACTCCCACTGCTTGGGAAAACTTAGGTATAGTACATACCATGCACTTAACCTCATTATGTGAATCAAGACACTGTTCTGTGAACTGTCCAACCATCGACATGCTAACCGGTCTCACAAAATCATCCTAAAACAAAGTCAACATATGACCTTCCATGTCCCTAGAACACACTCATGCCAAAGAATCTTGTTGCTCCCAGATTCTCCATGACACACCCCTGAACTAGCTTTACCTTTAGCTCAACAATACCTGTATATGTAACCCTACAACAAGCACATCATATAGTAATAGGATAATGTAGCTAATATTATCCAACCTGGTAAAGAGAAACACAATGATCAAACCTCCATTACCCTGTAGCTTATACAAGACCATATACCCTGATGTTCCATCTCACGTATCCATTTTTGCTCTTCTTCATCCTAAACATCCATTCATCTCTCAGTGCTTACTTCCAGCTGGCAACTCCATCCAAAACTCCTGTTTGGTTCTTCTCCAAGGAATCACATCCTCCATCCATGCCAAGCTCCCACTGTTTCTTGGATCTACCTGTTCTGATTCTTTAATAACTTCTTGGTTCTCTACCATAAGTGAGCAACAAGTAGTGTAAAGAAGGGAAATGATGAATTTGAGGCTTACATACCCTTTAAGTCCTCCATATGGGCGCTTGAGACTCCTTGATAGCTTGTTATCCACCCAAAATTTGTCTCAGTGACTGATGCCAGTCACACATCAGTCTGCACCTGACCGATGTTAGTTTTCTGTGATTGCCTCATCACCGACATCAGTTCCCCCTTGTCAACGCCAGTGTTTATCTACCCTGAGTCACCGATGTCGGTCTTCACATAGCCAATGTCGGTCCCTGTCTGGACGCTAATGCTGGTTTTCCTACTGACATCGGTCTCTATGTTTTGCTTGTGAGAATTGACTTCTACTCATGAGCTCCTTTTGGATCAAACCCTTGTCCAAATCACCCTTGCTCTACTCAAAATTCCTCTGCCCCTTGTGCTAAACTCTATCCGTCACCTTCTCCTTGAAAACCAAGGCTTTCCTGCTCTTGTCACTAACATTAGATTCCTCAAGAAATGTCACCTTCTTCTTCTGCATATAAAAATATTGATCTATACCCTTTGACTCAAGAACATGCATCTCCTTCTTATTCATGTGACCAAGCCTATTAAGCCACATCTTCAAATCTACAGTTGAAGTAAATAACCCAGAAAGAGAATCAGTAATACAAGTAGATAGATAAATCATACCTACTTTCTTACCTCTTGCTACAACAAGTGCACCCTTAGTAACCTTCCAAGAGTCCACTGTGAGAGTTACTATGCAACCCTCATCACCCAAACTTCTTACAGAAATCAAATTCTGCTCCAGAACTGGGACATGCATGAGCTCCTTTAACACTCATGTGTTACCTGTCTACAATTTCAGCTTCACTTTCCCTTTCCCAACCATCTGACAAGGCTTATCATCCCCTACACAAATTTCTCCAAAGTCTCCCTAGACATACTCATGAAAAAATTCCCTAATTGGGGATGCATGAAAAGAGGCACCAGAATCTGAAACCCAAGATTCTAATTTATCCAAAGAACATACCAGAGCATCCCATGCAACGAAATCCGCAACATCTACTTCTTCTTCATGTCCTTCATGCTGATCTGCTACCAACCAACAATCTTTCTTTTCCTGCTCTTTCTTTCCATATTTCTAGCAGGTTATTCTGCCATACCTGGACTTGGACCTCCTGCTATTAAACTTATCCATTCGTATTCTACTGTCTTCTACCATTGCTCTACTCCCACTCAAATAGAAACCCTATGAGTACCTTGTAATCAACACATGCTAACTAGATCTAATCTAACCTGTTAGTATCCCAACTAAAAGCTTTGATACCACTTGTCAGGTACCTAGAACAACAAACATGCTCTGATACCAGTTGTTGGGGAATCCAAGAACAAACACACTTGTTCTGATCCCACTTGTTAGGATCTTGCTCCTCAGATAGAGCACAATATGATTACCAAATATAAGCAATTAAACAAGCAGAAATAACTAGAAGCACAAGTAACTAGAATTCACCAATAACACAGAATATGAGAGATAATACACTATCTTGTATTAATATTTATACAAATAAGAATACAATAAAGAGCCACCACACTCTTCTACCTTACAGAGGCTCGCTACACCTCAAGTGTATAGTAATTCTTCTTCAAAACACTCTCCTACCAAAAATGGTCCCAACAACCAACTCACACACAAAATTGGTGTTCACCTCTCCAACCAGTCAGTAATAACCCTGCCAGTACACCAAGCACTCTATAGTACTTCAAGTTGATCTCCCATGAACCTACAACCTACAATTCAATAGACCATACTTACAATGGAAGGATCTTCCTTGCCTTCTTATCTAGCTCATTAGTGGAACTAGGAGAAACACGCACTTTGTTCTCTTCAGTAGCACACTTTACAATACATGCCAATGGGTCTATAAATAGATCCCAGACTTGAAAAATAACTTAGACTCTTAGTTTACTATAATTATCCATGCAGCTCAAGACTCAAAATAGCCTTTACATGGAAACACTCTGTTCACTTAACTAACTGTTCGTGCAATGAATAGTTCTGGAACACATAAGCGACTAACGTCGGTCCCTGCTTGCTTGGTGCTATCGATGTCGGCCGACTCTCTGTCGATGCCAGTTGCCTTCTACACTGATAATGACTGACGTTGGTCATGCTTCCGATGCTGGTGCTTTTGGGTCTTCAGTAACCTTCTTTTCTTTGTCTGCAACAAGTTGAAGCTTTTAGCTCCACACCCTAACAGTGATCTCTATAACATATAATATATAATGGATTGATCTCAACATATTTTCCAAGTCTCCAAATCTTGGTACTCTTCCTCCTATAGCATGAGATGTTCCTCTTTATTCCATTTATACTCCTCATAATTCTTAGTAATAACAATGCAAGACTCTTCTGACTCAACTAGAGCCTCATACACTCAAACTAACAAGGAATAACCCTTCATTTTTACCAAATGGTGAAAATGGGAGTGAGGTGGCCAAATTAATGATTTCTTGATTTCCTAGCCTAGACCCATGCACCCCAAAAAGGTACACTTATAGACATATCACTTAGACATTGAACCAAACATACACCCTTTATTGCATTGAATGATCATGTTATATAGCTTTGATATACAAAAGCATGTCTAGTTTATTGAAATACAACATGAATAAGATCACAACCAAATTTAGTTCCTCATGAACTTGATACTCTCTCTTCCTAGTTATGAAAACACACATCCATAACAAGTTTCTTCCAAGCTTTCATTCTCTCTCCCTTTCTCTCTTGTATGTTTGGACTAATTAAATCTTCCTATAGCTAAATAATATAGATATTTTACAATTTATATAAAACTCTTAAGTGACTCCTCCAGTTCCCCTACTCTTGGAAAATGACCTACATGTAATTTTTTTTGTATTTGGGTAGTTAATTTCCCCTTGCAACGTCCACAGGAGAAACTATAAGTTACTATAAACTAGTTGTTACAAATTATCAGTTAATGCAAGTTGATAGTTGTAAAATTTTCACTTACATTAATTGGTGGTTTTGTCATCTACCTAAAATAAGTCAATTTGACCTATGAAATATGATGAAATTTGACACCACTTGATGTTCTTGAGATGTTGGAGTTATTTTGATGCTCTTTGGTTTGACTCTAATTATCTCTAATAATTTAAATGATATCAAAATTTTAGACAAGTAGTATTAAACACACAACAATCACCGACTCATATTTTTTGTTTATGCAATATTTCTTATGGACCTAGATGTACCTTCATCACTAACCAAGTATTTTCCATTTTAGCTAGTGTATGGATTAGAAGCAATGGTAAATGGAATACATCATATCGATTTCGAACCTTTTAGTGTTTTTCATAATGAATGAAAGGAACTCAATCAAGGAGATATTAATAAAATCAGGGAAATTAGATTAGAAATGGTTCATTACATCTTATATCAAGACAAAGGAGAAGAGGTGTCAAAAAGCATGGCATGATTATAATTATAATAAAAAGGACTTTGTGGTAGGATATAAGGTATTTTTGTATGATACCAAGTATAGGAAAATATGGAAACTAAAATATTCATTGGTTAGGGCTATATTTATTATCCATATATTTCCATAAGGAGTGATAAAGCTAGAAACATTGTAAGGGGTAATGTAAAATGGATATATAAATGGCACAAGGTCCAATATTTATATAACTTTAAAATAATAATAAAAACAAAATAAATAAATAAAAAAAAACTAATAAAAATTTGAAAAAAATTAAAAATTTGATTTTTATTGAAAAAGAAAAAATTTAAAAAATAAATATATAAAAAAATTAAAAAAGAGAATTTATCACCAAGTTGGAACCAAGAAAATAATAGATTAATGAAGTAGAGAAGTGAAAACTCATGATATCACTCCTCTAGAATTTGAAGTCAACACTTTCTACCATGAAGAATAATTTGAATTGGCAGCGTGATTACAACATTAGTTTAAATTAACATAACTAGACTTTCTAGGGTAAAGAGTTTGAATTGGTGGCCTAATTTCAACATTAGTTTAACTTAACATAACTAGACTTTATAGTGTGAATAATTTGAATTAGTGGATTAATTATAACATTATTTTAACTTATCAAAACTAGTGGGTAGATGGTGGGTGACTAACATTTAACCAGATAATTTCACATTTCAAATTTCAAGTAAGAAATAAATGACATGAAGAATGGAAAAGGAGGGAAGTAAATGATGGAAAAGTTAAAGAAATTGGTTGGAAAGAGTCAAAAAAAAATTAATGAAAATGAGCAATTAAAAATGGAAGGGAAAAAAATAGTAAATTAATAATGGGGATAGTGAAAAATCACTAGGTGAAAAAGTAAACAAATGAAAACCTGTGCTTAAAAGTATGTGTGAGTTCAAATAGAAATAACCATACCGATAGAAACATTAGAGGTTATGTAAATATTATCCAATGAACAAATCAAATTCCTAAAATTTATGAATCATTCATTGAAGTCATAACTTTTATATCTATAGGGATCCTTCTCTATGGTTATGTTATAGGTGGTGAAAAAATACATCCATTTGAGCTTAGCTAAAAATGACCATACAACAATGGAGACTACATGATAGGAAATGATAAGAATGGAACTAGTTACACGCTAATGTGATTGCAGATTAAATAATTAGGTCTTCCATAAGTTTTTACATGTGTACTATGTGATAAACGTGGTAGCTTTAAAGGTGTACAATTGAAATTATGAGGATTCCACTACTATAAAGAGAATAAGGAACCCTTGGGATATGGTGGTGATTGTGTTCAAATGAAACCTATTTTATACCATATAAGATAAACTCATGGATAATCTAGAGAAAATAAAAAGGGTAAGAATTAAAATTTCTATGGTTCTCTTATTCTTGTATTAAAAATGTATTCCATGGGGACATTACCTAGGAAAGAAGGATTGATAGTTTGGAAATAAGGGAAGCTCATAAGTGAGAAAGTAATAAATAATTTTAAATCATTCACAAATTGAGTTCATATAATTATATATAGTGAGGATGTGGGGTGATTATATCGAAATATGGTGACGGGTTGATATTGCATATCAAATCTAGTGGTAAACATGTATAACTAAGAGTGTTTGTTAGATGTGGACTTACATAGCATTTACCTACAACCATGTAAACTATGACAAACAATGATGCATCCACTCCCATATGAGGCCATATAATAATACACAGATAGACTAATCTCAACTCTTTAGGCTCTTTAAGTCAAAGAGGAAAAGGATAATAAGTCTATGGATGACCACATTGTAGGTTATGGTGTAGGGAACCAAGGCCATTAAGGTGAGGGATTGTGATATTGATTGAATGTTGGAAGCTATAGAAATGAAATAGGAGAGAAATATTTTTATTCACTGAAGAAAATAGGAGGCCCCAAAGGTGGATAAGGACCCTCCAAGGTATTGTAGAGTATTGTTACATAATAATAACATATTTTCTTGGAGACATACTCCATAGAGGTGATGGGTGAGATATTAGTGCATACTAATAGATAAAATATGAAAAATATATCTTATCATATAAATAATAAGATTAAAAATTCAAGCTTTGATAAGATGCATGAGGAATCATGGTCATCCCAAACCACAAGAGTTGGGTTAGTCACATATTCAGAGAGTATGGCTTCCATAGGAAATGGGAAATAGTGGCACATGGTGGAATCATGATAGGATTATGAGAGGAGGAATACTCAATGAAATTTAGGACACAAACTCCCTCCTCTTATAATTTCAGAGCCATAATAGATTGGAAAGAAATCTCATGCGATATGATATAACAAACAAGGTGGGGAAGGAGATGATCATTAGAGATAGATCCTAGAATATGTTAAAATTGGTAAGTTAAAATATGATAATATTCTAAAGACCCTCCCACCCATGGTACAAGACTATATCATTGAAATAATGGAGGAAATTAATAATGCTAAGGAAAATTCAAAGGCATTATAAGATGAAGCTATCCAAAAGGTAGTGGAGGTGAAACAAATGACACCATGAGACATGGAGGTATTGTGGAAGTTGTAATAAAAAGATTGGAGGATAGTAAGAAAGGATACTAAGATATTATAATAAATAAAAATTATTGGAATAAATAAATAATGAGGAATTGGAGACAACCCAACTTAGATTAGAGATCAAAATAAAAATACAACTCAAAATAAGAAACTAAAGAAATATATAGGCAAATACTTTTTTGGCCCAATAAACATTGGAGAAAGATACTTTTAAGGAGAATATTAAAATAAAAAAATCAATGGAGAGGATAAGGAGGAAAAATAAAAGGCCAAAACGTATCATAATAAAAAAGAGGAGGAAATAGATAAAAATTAATAGAAATAGAAGGGAGAGAAAAGGAACCAATAGGAGGAAAAAATCCAAGCTATTCAAGGAGTACTAAAAGGAGGAAGAAAAAAAAATTTAGTAGATCCAAATAAAGGAGAATCAAGAAAATGGCCATAGTTCATAGTAAGTCAAATGGGTATGGTGGCATTATCCCCACCTATTTCATAGTCACGACGAGACACTTATCAAAGATTAAGTCTCTCGTAGACATACAATGATAACAAGTGACAATAATATGCATCACCCTAGGAATTTTATATCAAACACATCAAAGGTAGGTTGTAGACCTCAAGAAACTAACCCTAGTGCATAAAGGATGGTAATTATGTCTTACATCAAATCATAGAGATTGAATAGATGTAGTGATATGTCCAAATAGAATATGGAATCATAATTACCATCTAAGATATCACCACAACCCATCTTTGGTACAAGGCAAACTCTACAATACCATCAATAAATAATTGGAGAGATTGTTCATAATTTCCTTAATCATGTGGCTTTAGTTAAGGATAAAAAGATATTAATTAGAATAGACACTATCATCAAATATAAAGGGGAGAATATAATTCTCCTTATTATGGAGAATATAGATAAGAGAGGGAAGTTACAAGAAGTACTTTAGAAATTTCATTAAGAAATATGAGATGTAATGACTTTATTCTCATAAATTTTCATTTGGACCTTTTATAATGCCATCTAAATACCACTTCTACCACATACGATGTTAAGACACATCCCACTAACACAGAGTAAAAGAGGTTGTTGAACCTAAGGAAAGAGTACATAAAAAATAGGTGGGAAGGGCCATAAATTAATTGATTGGATGAGTAAGGCACATTGTTTATCTAGAAACTAGTGAAAATGGAGATTAATACCCTTGAGCATGAGACTTATTTGAATAAATTAGATATACAATCATTTCCTTTTAATATAGTTTTGGTGACAATTTTTTTTACCAATAATCTCTAGATGGGGGTATATCTCTAAACCAATTGGGACATGCTCTAGAAGATTCTGATAAATATCAATTTTTTAAATGTGTCACATAGGAAGTTTTTAAAATAAATTTAGGTACGTCAAGTGGTTGGGTTCTCTTTGGAACCTCACACTAGAGGCCAAAGTTCTCTAGGTTGGAAATTTATACTGGTTCTTTCCTCAAGGTGAACTCATAACGATTTATGTTGGTAAAATTTGAGTTTAAGATTCATTTTTGAGTTGTGTAAGGATTATTCATCCAAATTTTCTTGAAGATGATATAACAATTAAGTCAAAGTTTAAATTTTGAAGGATTGTTCATTAGGTTAGCACATTTATTCTCATATACTACATTTTCCCAAGTCACACTATGGAAACAAAGAGATATAGCATATCAGTTTATCTCTTGACATGTGTGACATCCTACAAAGCTTCACAACATATTTTGTACACCTAGACAAAGAGTGGACACGTCCCTTTGCATTAGAAGGTTTGATGTAGTACATATTTATTAGTAAGGTATTTTTTAATATAATAGTGTATATAAGAGTAAATTATAAGAGAGAGAAGTAAAGGAGTAATCAAAGAGATACATAGTATGATGGCACATAATATGTATTTGTATGGAATAAAAGTGATTATAGTAATAAATACTTGTTTTACATGTTATGTGGATGAATGTGCATGGAGAGTCTAATACAAACTTCTTGTATTTGTTAACTGAAATCTAATAGTTTTTAAACAAGAATTGGCCTAATCCCTCTTATCTAACAAAAAAAATTCATAAATTATTTGATATTATAGTTTATTCTATAATTGAGCTTCATGAAGGATGTTATCTAGTTTCCCCTTTCCATTTAATATATTTATCATGGAGTCCCCCTACATCAAAACATTCCTGAATCCCTTCTCCAAAGCTACTTTTAATCCTTTTACTAATGCCATGGCATTCACTTTGATTTTGTGTCCCTTTATGGATATAATAAGTTTCCACCCAAAATAAATATATGTTTATGATCTTACAAAAGGTATTCTACACTAACTAACCCCACATTACCTTCTTAATCCCCATAAAAATTAGCCTAGATTGATGCAGAGAATGAAGATACTATTTATCTAATTTCCTCATTTACAAAGAGGTGTTTACCACATTAATAGAGGAAAAGGAAATATTGGGCCAATTTGTAATAACCCCCTTTTCAAAGGTAAACATATATTTGGGGTTAATAAATATGGAGTGAGAGACTCTAGAAGAGATGGAACCTTCATATTTGAGCCAATGTCAATCCCATGAAGTCTCCTTATATTTAATATATCTAATATCTCATTTGATCTAGAAACTCCACATCAAACTAGTTAGGATGGCTTACCAAATAGTCTAATGTTCATGGTTTCATGGGGCCAAGTACATAAATTATCTCTTAAAATTTAAACAAACCCATGATTATCATATATTTTGTTCACAAAATTCCATGTGTCTCTAAAAAGAGAAGTGCAATAGAAAGTGTTTGATAAATTCCTAACCCTTTTTATACAGGGATCACTAAGATGGTCTGTGCATTATAATTCACTACAATTGATCCTAGGTTAATATGTTTTGGAGTACCTTATCTAGATAGAGGTGTTATCTTTTGGAATTATAAATTCGTTCCATATTATCTTATCATGATGATATTATTTAGGAGGGAGGATCAAATATTCAAACTTATATCCATAATGATTGAAAGAAAAACCTTTTGGACACTCAAGATTGGGTACTCACTTACATATTTCACACCATACCTGATATTCCTCCAAGTGATCACACATCATGGGTCCAATGTTATAGTCATATATTATTTTTATTGTCATAGAGATTTTTCCTTGATCAAGGCTTGGTTACTTTTCCATGAATACTCCCAGATTTTCTTTTCATCCCATTGCCAATTGCCTTCATAAATCCTTTTCCACATTGAATAAATGAATTTCCAACTATGTGACCCCACTCAAGGTTGATTAGATGGTAAAATTCCATTTGGATCTAAGAAATCAAGGTATTTCTCTCATAACATATACTTTTAAGGTTTGTGATATCCTTCATATATTATCCATGGTATTTTTGCATTAGGTGCTTCATTTTACATATAAAAATATTTTATTATTGTTCCCTCAACCTTTTCAACCTTCAAATTTTCAACTAAATTTTATTTTCATTTTATATTTCATGCCAAATAAATTCCCAAATTAATTTATTTAGTTTCTCTACCACACCATTTGAGGCCTTGACTATGTATATACAACACTGCCTTCACAAGAGCAATCCTCTTAGACATACTAAACTATTTATATTTCCATGAAGTCCATCATCTCTATTTACATTTTTGGATTCCAAAATATTTTTAAGAACAAGATCCCGAGGAATTTTTCAAGAAGGATTCTAAAAGAGAAACTGAAGGTTTCTCTGGTATTTAGTTTCCCTCATGGAATTACATTGAGGAAAAATACTTATGATTTATTGAGGCTAATTTTTTCAATATAAAACTTATGATTTGTTTAGGCTAATTTTTTAATACACTAATGAAAATTTATGATTTCATCCATAGACTAAAGATGAGAATTAAAGGGGGAGGATGTAGAGGATTTCAAGCCCTAAATTTTCCCATTTTTCATTGCACATTTTAGAGATTGACCAAGCACTTAACACCATTATGTTGAAGAGATAATGGGAGAGAGGATCTCATTACCTAATATTTCTAGTATTTTGGAATAAATCAACTATGTTCCAATTCACCAATCTAGAGAATAAATAATTGATAACATAGTTCATTGTGAATTTTTCATTTCATTAGAAATTTTGAAGGCTCTAATAACCTCCCTTAGGATTTCCCAATCAACCCTATCATAATCCTTTACAATTTATAACCTAATAATCATCTAATTTTCCTTCTTTAATATGAGTGATTGTATAATCTCATGAGTCATAATTATGCCATCCAAAATCTGCCTATCTATCACAAATCATCCTTATTCTAGGGAGATAATGTGTCCCAATAAAGGCTTAACTCTTTCAACAATGGCTTTGGAGATAAGTTTATATAAATTATTTTTGATAGAGAGATGGGATATAAGTATGAAAAATATTGAGATTTATATTTATTTGAAATTATATAAATAAATATGGAGTTAAGATATTTCAAAACCCTCTTATATTTTGTTGATTAGTTAACTTATATAGTCAATTTCGACCCAAAAAGATAAAAAAAAATTACTTGGAATAATCCTAATAAAAAACCTTTTGAGCTTAGTGTCTTGTCTTTTTCCTTTTACTTTAAGACTGCCCTCACTTCCTATTCCTCAAATGGTTGTATTATTTGATTTTTATATATCAGTCCTAGAATATATTCCAAAATCTTTGCTTCATTGGTTTCCTATTTAGATATTTTTTTGATAATATTTATTTGAATAAATTTTCTTCCTCTACCATAATATCCTTTGAATGAGTTAATATGGCACCATATTTGGATAAGATATAATTGAATATGTTTACCTAGATATTTTGGCTAGGTCAAGGATTGGTGGAATATTTTTGTATTCATATCCCCTTCCTTAATACATGTCTCCATATATTTCAACTACAAATGAATTTCTTCCTTGATATATAACTATTCTAGCTTCTTTAGATTTCAAAATCCTTGTTTGGTAATTAATTCATCATTAGTCTTAGCTTATGACTTCCTTGATTATGATCATATTGTTGGTTAGCTTTATTTAACTAACTACTTAGGTTACAAATGAACATTTTTAAGTTTTTAATAATACTTTTTTATTATTGTTTCTTTATTGGCATGCTTATTTATATTTATCTCTTTTTTGTTTCCCTATTTCAAATATTGTGTGTGTTTATTATATGAATGGATTATTTTTAAACAACTTTAACCTATGTTATATGACCCACTTGGGTTCTTATTTTATCTCTAACTTTCCCATGTTAATTCCTCATTGGGTTCCATTCAATTATTATATTGATGTTCATGATATTTATGTAAAATTTATGGTTGTGTTTAAGTCATCATATCTTGTTTAATTTAAAATATGTGTTCAACATCTACGTAGTGAAAAACTATCCTTTATCCCTTTATGGATCACTCACACTTATTGTGTGTTCCTTTATGTTGAGATTAATATTAGTAACTTGAACATTTTTTATGATTTCTCATAGACTTACACACCTAGATTTCACTAGATCACAATACTATACACTCCACTACACAATACCAATTCATAGTCCCACATGCCTCACTAACACCTACTCATAGACTCATACATATACACATGTCTTCGATCCAACATGTCCACATGTCTATCTTATTAGACCATATCTATTGGTGGGTTACACTTTTCATCTTATAATATGTCTTTAGACTGTTAGTACCACCAACACGAAAGATCAACCATCACTAGCAAGGAAGATGAAACAAGATGTAATTTTATTCTTTGTAACTAGCAGTAGTTATAACTACTTGTATTTTATTGTAAAAATATGTAACATATGCTTCTATCTAAGGGTCAATACAATCAATGGTCAATGCCAAACATAATCATAACATAGAAAACATGCTCCACATACCTTTTCTATCATAAATGCACTCAAACACATTGTACCATCTCCTTATTAGTTCCCATTGAATAGAAGTTACATTTTCTATAAGTATAAGACATGCTTCATTTTGAATGTATGTGAATATTATGTCTAAATAATTTCATGTGCATTCACTCTTCATAACCATATGCATTATCTCTAACACATGGTTATCCTCTGAGCACTTGCTCTTGGGTCCTATAGCCTAGATCACTGGTATTAGAGTGTATCTCTACCTTTATATCCTTGTAAACACATGAGCATAATGAGAGAAATAAGGTATATCTATCATTTATATATTTTAATACCTATAATAATGTTAGAGTAAGAGTAATATGGTTGATGCCTAAAAGAAACCTTAGGAGGATCATTGCTAACACATTATACGTAAAACAAATTAAAATTTTTGGTCAATTATGTGATTCGATGATTTACATCAACCTGATGGCTTTGAATGCTCCTCCATATTTTTCTAAATAATGGTTTAAGTAAAAAATACCTTTCAAAGTGTAAGTCAATTTGGACACCCCTCTATTAGAAGTAAAGATCAACACCAAAGCAATGGATGCCTAGATTTCATAGCTACATGCCTACATCTTAGTCAATTATTTCATGAAAGCTAATAATATCACCTTTGCAATGTTTAAGATGTCCATATCTATTTTTCACTAGTGAGAGACTTTTAATATGCAATGTGTACAAGAGTTTATTCTAATTATATCCTAAAAGATCTTTGTGGACATGATAAAGGAGGAGTATTATCCTCTCTATCACTTAGAGGATGAATACAACAAGTTCTAACAATTATGCCAATGCAAGAATCAGTCAGTGGATGACTAAAATAATACATTATCTAACTACTATACATTCATGTCAAAGAACTTGAGTAAACAAAATAAGGTGTTGAAGTACATTAGTGACCACTTGCCTTATATCCATGCAAAGATGGAATTATTAACTTTTGATACTCTAAGGTAGGTCTACCAAAACTCTATCAAGATTGCATCCAAATTAAAGATAAAGCATAATCTCACCTCTTCTCCAACAATGCATAAGGGTTAATCCTTGCATAATTATTTGACACAATTTTCTATGCAAAATCAAAGCATTTATCACAAAAGAGATCAACCAAAGAATGTTGTACATAACTAAAATGATCTTTTGCCTTCTAATTTAGACAAAGTCAAGAAGAAGTCTAGTGACAAGTGGTTTCATCACCATTTCTCACACATTATTGACAACTTTTAATGTTATGTGTTATAATCCTTTATTGTCTGGTCTACATCAAGTCCCACACTAATGGACACCACTAATATGTATGTGACTTGTCTAATCATAACACCTATATAATTGACACTTATGAGGAACACAAACATATCTTCCACACCAAGTTCTAAGTGAAGATTTAGCCTCTTCATGTCATCATTCATAATGGAAATTAGACATCATTGCACAATCCATAATGCAATGCCTTGGCCTTGCAAATATTACACATCCCAATCGAGATTCAATACAGTTATTTAAATAGGGGAAGGATATACAAGTCTAAAAATAATGTACCTTATAGTATAAAGTAAATCCTATAGAAGACACCATCACTTTTGACATTGTGCCTTTCGATTTCTATGGTATTTTTTTAGGAAGGCCATACTTACATGACTATGAATATATAATCGATCCAGGGCACAAAATTAGAATGTTTACCTATAAGATTGCTTCTAAAACATTATTGAATTAGTGCCCACAACCAAATTCACCTTGGTATTTAAAAAGCAATGTATTAAACTCCTATTGCATACACATACTTTCATGTTGCACATGGTTTATCTTTACATACCTACATAGAAGATAAAGAAAGCTTTTAAAACATGCACTACATGATCAACATCATAAGAAAAAAAACTTGAAACATTATTGTAGCAACATGATGAAGTATTCACAAAGCCTAAAGGCATCCTAATCCATTTAAAAATAAATAATGACATCAATTTGGTTCTAGTATCCCCTCTACCAAATAACCCTCTATATTAAAGTTTATTTTTTGAGAATGATGAATTTGATGACAAATGCAAGAGCTCCTAGATCAAGGAAAGATCAAACCTAGTTATTCTCATTACATGAGTCTGATTGTACTTATACACAAGAAGTATGGGTTTTGTCTTCTCTACATACACTATTATGCACTCAATAAAATCATGGTGAAGAATTGGTATCCATTATTGTGCACTAATGACCTATTAGATGAGCTCTAAGGTGAATAATACTTCACCAAGATTGGCTTAAATTTAGGTTATCATTAGGTACTAGTCTTTTCTAAATATGTTTATAATACATCCTTAAAGACATTAGAAGGATTTTATGAGTGTTTCGTCATGCCTTTTGGCCTCACTAATGTGCCAAAAAATTTCATACAATTGATGTATGATCTACTCAGGGCTTTCCTCATCTCCTTTGTCATTATCTATTTGGATGACATTATCATCTTCATTTAGAATTGGAAGGAAAACATGGAACATGTCATGGACGTATTAGGAACCTTGAATCAACACAATTTTTAGTCCAACTTAACAAAGTGTACATTTGACACTGCATAAATCTAGTACCTAGGATATGTCATTGACCATGTAGTAATTTATGTAAAACCAAAGAAGATAAAATTGATGGGTAAGTGCATGAAGTTAAGGGATAATTATGTGGAAATTTTAGGTAACATGACCACATTAATAAATAATTTGATCACATTATTTAATTAACATGATCATTTTATTTAAATTATGGATCAATAATTATCGATCCATAACATGATCACATTAATGTATAACATGATTGCATTAATAGATAACATGATCACATTATTATAAAAATAATAATGTGATCATGTTACTTTTGTTTTACACATTAAAGAAAAATACATGTAGATGGAGAAAATTTTTGTTAATAGGTAATGTGATCATGTTATTAATAACATGATCATGTTATTGATAACATTATCGCATTCCTATTATTTTTTACATAAAAAACATGTGATATTTTCACATGAAGGAAAATTTGGCCATAAGCTTATCTTTACTACTCTAAATGTTAAACCTAGGTTCAAAGTAGTAACTTAGGGTTACTATTTTAAATTTAGTTTAGTAAATATAAAAAATTAAGGTCACTCAACATATGATAGAGTTGGTCTCATAGTTGCACACCTTATGATGTGGAAAATAGTTTTTCAAAATCCAATTTGGTCCATAATTAGGCATTTTTAGGGTCTAAGTATTAAACCTAGGGATTTCAAGAATTAATTACTATAATTTATGTCCATTTTCAGTAAACATATAGTCATTTTTTAGGTTCATGTGCCTTGAAAATTAATTCCTAGCATTTTTAGGAGTCTTAGGTTTGTCAAAATTGAATTTTTCAAACCGCTCACTTTTAACTTGATGCAAAGTCATGTGATTTGAGTAGCATAGATCACATTGATGACCTACACACATCAAATGACCACTTTATGTTAATTTCAATTATTCATCATTCCTCCGTCATCCCTGATCACTTCCTACTCATGCCTCATCACCCCTAATCACTCTCTCATCATTATTAATTATCCCTAATAACTCATTCATTGATACTCACTATCCTTATTCATCTCTAATCACTCCCTCATCATCCTTGATTACTCCCTCATTGACACTCACTATGCCTAATCATCTCTAATCACTCACTCATCCCTTATTATCCCTCATCACTCCCTCATTGACCCTCACCATCCATCATCATCTTTAATCACTCCATCATCATCCCTAATTACTACTTCGTCATCCCTAATCACTCCCTCCTTATCCCTCATCATCCCTAATCACTCCCTTATTGACCCTTACCATTCCTCATCATTTATAATCACTCCATCATCATAATCACTCCCTCACTGACCCTTACCATTAATCATCATCCCTAATCACTGCTTCATCATACTTCATCATCTCTAATCACTCATTCATCATCCCCATTGCTCCAATCACTCCCTTATTAATCCTCACCATCCCTCATCCTCCCTAATCACACCCTCATTAACCCTCACCATCCCTCATCATCCCTACTAATTCCCTCATCCTCTCTACTAAATTATTTCTTATCCATCCTCATCATAATCACTCCATCTAATACCTTGGTGGTGGTATTTTGTTGGGGTTTAAAATTTTAGGAGCTATAAGTCGAGAGTTGAGTGCTAACATAAAATATAAGACATAGTGATCAAAATGATGTGGAGGAAAAATTTAAACATAAATATTTAATACCTATAAAAAACATTGGCCTATTATAAATGATGTAATTCATAATTGAAAATTTTCCCAAAAAAGAGAAGCAAGTAAAACCACCATAACACCAAAATTGGGTAGTAAATACATGAGGATCACCAAACTATGTGATTTCCTAAAACCAATCAATATCTCTCCATATGAGGACATTTTATGATCTAAATAATTACATTGAAGGCATTCTATTTGTGTGTCTATTGATTGAGTCACCATACCAAAGAGTAGAAAATAATTTTTAAATGATTAGAATAAGTAGTCTAAGATTGGAAAGTGGTGATTAATTCATAAATTTAATATTCAATCCAATGAAGAGTGTCACACTATGAGATCTATATTTTCACATCTTTATAAGTGGGTACAAAGTATATATCACTATAAAAAGGTAAGTAGATAATAGATTATGAACCCAATGATATGGTCGGTACTAAAAATATCTCTACTTCCCCCAACAAAAAAATTATATGAATTAAAAATATTATTTCATTAGCAAATGTAGATCAATGGTGAGCCAATACACTTCATCATTTCCAATGAAATTCAAAAGAATTTAATTTCTCCTAAATCATATTTTCAAAAAATCAACTTGAAATTTATACATCATCCATAACCATACACTAGTGTATTGTCTAGTGTAGGCCTTGAAAAATGGATCACCTAGTAGTGTCACTTGGTGTACAAAATAATTTTTTTTAAAGATGTAATCCTTTGTGACATTTCACCATATATTTACCATTGACATGTAGTAAATGAATTAAATCTTTGAAATATTGTGATAGATTATCATGATCTAAAATACCACATATCATAGTTAGTTCATAATATTTCAGTCATTAGTGACAAGAAGTGAAAGAATCTTGCTAGTTTTAATAAGAAGTATACTCTTGATGGTAGGAATTAAATTTAATAATATCTTTATGTCACCATATCATAGTGTGGTTTATCCAACAATAACAAAGATAAAATAGTTGAACCATAAACTAGATGAATACAAGGATATCTTTCAATCACCTAAATAAGTTCCTATATACTGTACACTAAACAATACTATTGATTTGATCCCTTAACTACCTCTACCTCAAACCTCTTTATAAAACATATCATTTATATATAATGAATAGATCAAGTGGTAGATCCATGAAATCATGGATAATGGACACATAATGCCCAAATATTTACCTTGCAAAAGCTCAATTATGTTTGTGCCAAAGTTGTGAATCAATTAAAAAAATATTAACAAGATTAAAGTGAATAACTATTATCCTCATTTAAATATTAAGGATTTTTTTCTAAACTATCCATGGTATATAAGTCTTTTCTAAAATTGATCTTAAGTTTGTGTATCATCACATTCATGTTAAACCTATAAACATTTGGAATATAGTCTTAAAAATAAAAGAAGGATTAATTGACTAGTTTGTCATGCCTTTTATGTTAACTCATGTAATGAATTCATTAATTTCAAGATGTTAAACAACATCCTCAAGCCATTTACCTATGACATTTTTTTAATCTACCTTGATGACATATTAATCTTTAGGAAACATGGGATGAACATCTACACCATGCTGAAATAGTGTTTCACAATTTGTAGAAACACATTTTTATGATAACATGAATAAATGTTCATTTTTCATGTAAGAGATAAATTATTTGGGACACAGTACACACACAAGGAGTTCATGTGTGAACTTGACCAAGATTTAAGTCATAAAAAAATGAGAAACACTAAATAGATTTGCATCTGATTCAAATCTTCTCAGAATTAAAAAATTATAAAAGAGATTTGTGTCTAATTTTTATCTTTTGAACCAAACTACCAAAGGTGGAACCAAAAAAAGTTTTATCTAGTCAACTAAAAAATAAAGATAATTTTATGAACTAAAATTTATACTCTATTTTGTGTTAGTACTTATGTTACTTGACTATAAATTTAGAAGATCATCCATTTCATTTAGTAATAAAATTGACTATCAAAAATAGGTATTGGTAACACAAGTCCTAGAAAAGAGTTAATTTATATTATAATAGATTAAACAACATATGATTGGAATCAATGATATATTTAGAGTATATAATTATGTCATATGATAAGGGATCAATTAGGGATGGTGAGGGTCAATGAGGGAGTGATTAGTGATTATGGTAGATGAAGAAAGATTGATTAGGGATTATGAGAGATGAGGAGGGAGTGATTAGGGATGATGAGGGATGGTGATAATCAATGGAGTGATTATAGATGATAATATCAATTGATTAGAGATGATGAGAGACAATAAAGGTTAATAAGGGAGTGATTAGGGATGAGGAGGGATGAGGAGGGAGTGAATAGGGATGAGGAAGAGATTAGGGATGATGATTGATGAGGAAAAAGTGATTAAGGATTATTAAGGATGGGGAGGGAGTGATTAGTGATGATGAGGGATAGTGAGGATCAATGTAGGAGTGATTATGGATGATAAGGGAGTGATTAGAAATGACTATAGATAGTGAGGGGCAATGAGGGAGTGATTAGGGATAATGAGAAATGATGAGAGAGTGATTATGGGTAATGAGGGATGAGTAGGAATTGATCAAGGATGAGGGAGGGATGATGAACAAGTGAAATTAACACAAAGTGGTCATTTTATGTGTGTAGGTCATCAATATGATGTACACTACCCCAATCACACCACTTTTTATCAAGTTCAAAGTGATTAGTTTTCAAACTTAAATTTTGACAAACCTAGGACTCTTATAAATGCTAGGAATCAATCTAAAGGCAAAAAAACCTTAAAAATGACTATATGTTTACCAAAAATGGAAATCAATTATAAACATTATGTACTAAAATCTCTAGGTTTAATAAATAGACCCTAAAAATGCCTAAGTATTGACTAGATTGGATTTTCAAAATCTATTTTCCATGTGGTAAGGCATTTATATGTGAGACCAACTCTATCAGATGTTGAGAGACCCTAATTAATTATAGTTACTAAAATAAATTTAAAGTATGAGTTTACATTTATATTGTTACAATTAAACTCATACTTAACATTTACAGTAGTAAATATAAGCTTCTGGCTAAAGTTGCCTTCATGTGCAACTCCCACATGTTTTAGGGTGTCAAGAATATATAATGTGATCACGTTATTAATGTGATCACCTTATCAACATGATCACGTTATTAATGCAATCAAAGTATTTGAATTTGAATTCAATTCTAGTACCTTTTGGTTCAGGAATGGCTTGGATTTTTGAGCCAAAGGCTTGGACTATTAATGTACATCTCTAGTTTTGAGAGTTATGATAAAAAAGCAACAAATTCAAATTTGATTGCCAAATGCATTAAGAATCTCAACATGATAAATAAAAAAGTTAATAACATCACAATGAGAACACTCTTTCTTTCCAAAAATATGATTTTTATAATTTTTGGACTAATTTAAGGTTTTAAACTATGTTGATTTATAACTATAGCTTTTTTAGGCCAATACATGCTGAAAACATACATGCATATACATGGTCATGTAATTCATCTTTCATTGATACGAGTGAATTTTTTTTATATGGTCACAAACTAGGCTAATTCTACATATATTAAAAAAAATAGTTTAGCTTTTTTTGAGGTAGTTAGGCATGCCACACGGATAACTATCCATTTTTTTTCATTTTTTAGGATCTATTTACTTTCAAAATTCATAAAAAATATATTCATTAAATAAATATAAAAAACTATAGGTCACAAACTGGAAGATCTTATTTTAATTTTCCCCAAAGGTTTTTAAATAATATTAAATGCTACTAAAAAAATGATGCACTGCACAACCATCTATCTACTATGTTTTCTAAAAAAATAGGAGTTATTATTAAAATTTTAGATGTTTGATCTAGCTATACTTTAACCATTTTTTTAAAAAAAAATAGTGTTTTGGAAACTAGACTCAAAATGCTACATTTCATGTTCTTACACCATCTTAAAATTTGGAGTGTAGATATCTCAAATTATCTATAAAAGTTTAGATTTCTAAGATTTTAAGAAAATCATGTCCATGAGTAGGCCATGTTTTTCCCCTTAAATTTGTGCACATACCCTAATATAAGATTTACCGACTCTATGCAATATCAAAATAATTGAGGAGATTCCTTCGACTCCTAAACATATATTATAGGTTCATCCATATTTTTTTGGACCCTTCTTAGCTCTCAAATCAAATAACACATATAAAGTCCAAGTTTAATCAAACTCATGCAAAACAATATAATTTTTAGGTACTCAAACAATGCATATATGTAGTGCTTATTTTCTTAGTGCTCAACATTTCACATTATTTTGAGCTTCACATCAATGCATCTGACTATGCACTAGGTGAAATACTCATATAACATGGACATATGTTCACCTATCAATCATATACACTAAATGACATAGTGCAAAGGTACTCCACCTAAAAGAAAGAACTATATGTTATTATACAAGAAATTAAGTAATGGAAACAATACATCTTGGGGAAGGAGATAGTTGTTCAATCCAATCATAAGCCATTTCAGTTCCTACAAATGTATAGAAAAATAGAGATTATGTGCCACATGAAATGGCTGACTTACCTAAAATAGTTGCATCTCATGATCAAACCTAAGAAAGGGAAGGAAAAAAAGGTAAAATATTACCTTATCCAACTACTAGTTTATGTGCTCATCACAACACTTGACATGCTTGGCCACCACTTCGTAGATTGGGTATCCTTCTACTTAATTGATTAAGGTATTAGAGACACTTGAAAAAACCTCAATAAAGGAAAATAAATTCATGATTTCTACTTGTTTGATCAACTTATCTACAAGATCGGGCATCTTTGTATTCTTGGAGTACACCTCACCAGTGACTCATCTTGGAAGTGCACTATGCCAAGGCCTTGGGATACTTCAACTTGATAATCACTCTATCTACATTATATTCATCTATCAACTATTTGAATATGTGCATAGATGTGGAGAACCACATCAAGTATTACATTATTTTTTGTATTTCCAAGCCCATGAACACGAAGCTAAGAATTCACACAACTCTTTGAGTTCCATCCATACCATAGGAATCTATCAACATGGATTTCATGACTGGGTTTCCTATGACAAAATGCTAAACTGATGTGGTGTTTATTGTAGTGGGTAGGTTTTCAAAGATGGCTATCATGGTAGCTTCTAAGAAATACATTGACGCATTGTGCACTATGCAAGCCTTATTTAAACATGTTTGGGTTTACTTTTGACTTCCAACATGTATCTTTTAGATGAAGATCCATGCTTGATGATTCATTTCTAGAAAGTGTTGTGGGACTTGATGGGTATGTAGATATATTGGTTAACCTATTTTAATCCACAAATATATGGATAAATTTAATTTTAAAATCAAACACTTGTTCATATTATATAAATGTACAACCATGCACATGCTTTCACTTGGGATGAAAATATTTTATACATTCAACTTGCCTAAAACATAATGCTTCATAGCTCTATGGGGCATAGTCAATTCCCAACATGTCTTGGGTTCTAGCTTGTAGTAATTATAGAAATATGCTATTATGTACTAGCTGGTATTGATTCGTGCCTACAAGAATGAGAAGTGAAATAAGTCAAGAAGTTTTTATGCCACATATAATATTTTCATTAGCAGGTTCAACAGATCCTTTCTCGCACATAAGAGAAGTAAAAATAACACTATGATGAACATCAAACATAACATGAATTATAATTTAGTGAAAAATTATTGTTTTATCTTTATAAGGAGTTATTTAAAGGTCCACACAGGTAGATCAAACCTTTACATTATGGGCCTTACACCATTCTACATGTAGCTAGTGAGATTTCCCTTTTTCTTGATCTACCTCTATAATTAGGCATGCACCCAATATTCAACATAGCTATTATTCACCCATAAAATCCTTCACTTATTGATCTATACATGACATAACATCATTTTGATATTGACCTTGAACACTTTCATCCCACACAAGAAGATCAAACCTCTATGCTATGGGCCTTACACTATTCTACATGCAACTAGTGAAAATTATTTTTTTCTTGATTTGCCTCCATAATTGGGATTGAAAATAGTAATAAACATGGATCTTATTCACCCATACATTCATAAATTCTTGAGCTAACCATGACACAACATCTTTTTGATATTGACCCTGAACACTTGGGTCCCACATATAAGTATCATATCATTAAAGTGACTGACACAAACACCAACCTTGGCACATAATTTTTTTATAGTGGTCAATGTGGGGTAGTATGTTGATCAATCCAAGTGGAACAACTCTCAAAAATTTCATGTGTAGTTCCTACAACTATGCAAAGATGTAATAGATACCATTAATATTCCAGAAAGAGTGAATTATCTATGCATAACTCATGTACAAATCACATATCTCATTTATCCCTCTATGAATCACTCACATGTGTTTTTAACTCTTTCACATTTTTTCATACCCCAATATTTATCTTAGTCACACATACCAAATTTTTTCTTTCTCATATAATTTCATGACCATATCACACTAGATCATAACATTACATGCTCCATTGTGCACTACTATCTAATAATCTCATGTGCCTCATTAACATCTACTCATTTATTTGTGTGTCTATACCTATCTACACCCCATCACATTCATGTGTTAGCCTACTTTGACTATGTGGATTTTTAGGTTTCACTTTTTAATCTAGAATCTACCAAATGGATTATTAGTTCTACCAACTCAGAAGGTCAATAATCTCCCAACAAGAAAGATGAAATGACATGTAATTGTATCCCTTGTAGCCAATATTAACTTATACTAATCTTTGTATTTTCCTATATAAATATGTAACAAATGTATTTTACCAAGGGTTTATATGATCATTGGTTGATGCCATACACAGTTGTAACACATATAGCATGATTTACAAATCTATCTTGTCATACACACACTTTAACTCATGGTACCATTTCCCTATTTATTCCTACTAAATAGAAGTTGTATTTACTACAAGTATAATACTTCTAATTCATTTTTTATGTATGTTAATGTCATTTCTAAATCATTTTATGTGCATTCACTCTACATAACCATATGATTTATCCCTAATGAATAGTTCTCCTTCACATGCCTAGTCCTCAAACCCATAATACAAATAAATCTAATTGCTTAATTATGCTTTGTTGGTGTCTCTCTAGTGTGTTTTTAAATATTTATACTCTTTAGGATTTTATTTTTCATTTTTCTACTTGTCTTTCTATATTTTTCACTTTTTTCATCTAACATTCTATTTTTCTCAGGTTTTCACTTCTTGTGTTTTCTATTTCTTATACCCCCTAATTTTTATTTATTTTGATCCCATCTCAAAATTTTGACAATAAAGTTTAAATGATGACAAAACCTTTATTTTGGCAATATGCCTTTTGATACAATGAATTTTTATGGAGTTTTTGGATAAGTAATGATCTTATTAATATTTTTCTTTAATTATAGCTATTATTTTATGTGTATGTCATTAGCTAATTTTATTCATAATATTAATTTTTCACATGGTTTTCATAGGATTACTTAATGATTTTATGTCCTAAAATTACTTTACATGTATGTTGTAAGTGGTAACTTGAAAAATATTGGTATCTTATGATTATTTTAGGGTACACATTTAATGATTATATTCATATAGATAGAGGCTTTACTTCATTATTATTTATATATATATGTTATTGTTAAGGTAGATGCAAGTCTTGTTTATAAATAGTTTATAGATTCATGATTGTGATTTTACCTTAGGCTAGGGGCACATCTAATGTCTACTAAATATAAACTCTTGGGTAAATATGGAAAATTTCCTCATCCCATTCTAGGTTCTCTTTTGATGGTTTATCACTATGGAGAAAGTCTATGAAAAATATGGGTAATTTCCTCATTATGAACTTTTATGACTTACTTGGTGCATGTTTCAAACCATAGGGTTTGCTTGTGCTTTTGTGCTTATAGTATATTACACCTTTACTTTTGCATACTCCTTTCATTTTTAAAACTTAAAATATGGATTCTATTAATAATATTGTAAATTATGTACCTTATATGGATAATAATGATACACAAAATGTGTGGTTGTGATGATGATGATGATAAATCCAAATTAGAAGAGTGAACTAGAAGTTATGGAATTTAAATACATATAAATTATTTTGAACAATCTTTTTGATATTTATTGAATCATAAACATGTTGAAATAATTTTATTTCCAAAACCTTCCTTGTAGTTCAAATTATGTTCAAAGTTATTATATTTATTTTCCTCATTCTCACTCTATTCTTTCAAATGTATCCAATGCTTGTGTTTTCTCATGTTTTACCTAGTCAACAAGATTGAAAAATATATCAACCCAAACCATTATGATTTCCTTAGATTATTACAATAGTTTTCATCTTCGCTTGAGGTCTTTCATTCCCACTGCTTCATCATCTATGTAAAGTTTTAAAATAACTACTATGATTAATACAATAGGATATTTATAAATAAAATTTTAAATATTATATTTAGGGTTCAATACCTACTTCTAGGATCATTTATAATGATTATTTTAACCCCTTTAACACATGAGGTTTTGAATTATCTTTTCCACATGGTTTAGTTGTACCTAAATTTTGTTTATTCAATCTACAAGAATACCCTTCTCATAAGCTTATGTCATTTTATGCTTCTTGCTTGGATTATGCTTACTATTATACATTATAATTTAATATTTGTCAGAATAAATAATTATATCATATTTTATTATCAATTTGTCACTATATTTATACATAAATCATAAAATATTGAAATTTAAGTATATTGGGAAGTTACACCTATGTATAAGTTTTATCTCTAAGAAGATGTCATTTATAGAAAAATATTTTTTCATGTATTGTCTAGGTACCATGTTCCACTTTGATATCACATTCTTTAACATATATTTTAGTATTATCAAGTATATCTAGAGGTTTGGTATATTGGTCTAAAAATATATAGAAAGGGATACTATTGGATTAATAATGAAGCTATCCATATCCCACTAGTTTTTCTCAAATGGTTAGAAATGTTTTAATATTTGATATGCTAGATTCATGGGATATTGAAGGTGATAACTATGCCATATGGAAGATGAAGATGAAAACTCGCATATATTTTGAAGATATTTGGTCAATTGTTGATGGTTCATATACCTAACATGACACAAAAGGTGACCAAAAATGTAAGTTCAACAAAGATGACCAGAAATGGAAGTTATTCATTATGTTTAGGGTATCAAATTATGTAAAACCTCGTATCTAAAATGTTATTTAAGACAAATATACATTGGAAAAATTGAATATTATCTATGAGGAAAGGAAACATAATACCATTCTCCATATAAATAATCAACTTAATTATTTCAAGCTGAAGATAGGGGAAATTTTGAAAGTTTTTTCATTACATTGCATCATTATAGGCCTCACTTTAAATTTGGGTTGAAGAACTGTTAGATAAATACCCTATACCTATCATCCTGAGAGAATTGTCCCCCACCTACAAGATCTTTGTGATTACTCTAAATATTTTATAAATAAAACCAAAATTTCAAAAGTTAGTTAATAATTTGCAATAGGGATAATCCATGCACAGAGTAGAATATGATGAAGAAGAACACACACTTGCATCATAATATAATGGTAAAATTACAATGAAGCCTTCAAAATAATCCACTAAGTAGATCAATCAGCATCACCATCAAGGAAACAAATCCCCATTCATTGAAGGTCTATCTAATATGTGGAAAGATGGGTCATGAACTTAAGGATTTTTGGTACAATATATTTACACAAAGTTCATCTAGTAACGAATCCCACACAATAGTAATATTCACAAGGATAGAAAAATCAAAAGACACAATCCACATGTAGCTTGAAATAGAAGCCTTCCTCATAGACTCAACATGGGAACATTGCATAAAATAATAATTCCTCGAATGAAATTTTTTAATATGCTATAAATAAAGTTGAGGAGATCGCTCCTCCATAATCAATCTAGTAAGTTGATTCTAGTGCCACAAGGCACATGACTAGCCAAAAATATTGGTTCACCACTTTGAACCATTCATTATATTATGGTAATGTATCTCATTGAGATGCCACATCATATAGTGTCTAAGGTATATGCGACATTTCCTTACCACTTAATAATAATAATAATAATAATAATAATAATAATAATAATAATAATAAATGTATAATTAATAACATTCTATATGTTCCATGCCTAATAGAAAATCTATTGTCTATCAATCATTACTTGATCACAATCTTATGGTTGAAATTGATTAGAAAAATGATAAAAAATTATGTCTCATTGGGGTAAAGTATCAAATCTTGTATTTTTATAGAAGAGATTTCATTGTAGCTAAAATGTTTCAGTTTGATGATATCTAAAATTTTAAGTTCTATTTGTCAATGATATAAACTATATCAATATGTGGCAGATGAGATATGGACATTTAATCTTTAAGTACCTAATTAAATTAATCAAACACAACATGGTGACATGACCTACCTAACTTAATAAGACCATTGATATGTGTTTTAATTATTTATCTAGAAAACAACATAAAGATCCATTTAAAACATGTACATACCAGGCAACTGATCTATTGGATTTGGTGTACATTGATATGTGTAGAAATTTCACTCTTAGTGTCAGTGGATTTAAATATTTTAAACTATTTGTTTATGATTACTTAAGAAAAATGTGAGTATGTTTATTGAAGACCAAGGATTAATCCTTTAAAATTTTAAAAAATGCAAAACTCTAATTAATTAGAAATATAGTCATCAGATACATATCCTCTTCTCACATTATGTGGGGTAACACACCAACAATGAATTCTATGTAATTTTAAAGTCACGTGATATTTACATCAATTAACTTCTCCATATACACCACAAAAAAATATTTGTTGAGTGACATATTCATACCATTTTTTAAATGATGTGATGCATGTTGAAATATGTTGATGTGGCATGTTCGTATCGGGTAGAAGTAGTGCACATAATGGTTTACTTAATGAATTGTACACCCACCAAATATATCGATGGTGTCACCCAAACAAAATTATGGTCAATAAATAAACCTTATATCTCTCATATTCATATTTATGGTTGAAAATCACATGCACATTCCAACTAAGTAGACAAAAAATTGGATGAAAAGTATTTAGAGTGTATATTTATTAGGTATATTGAAGATTCAAAGGTTTTTTGACTCATGGATCATAATACCAAGAAGTTATATACAAGTAGAGATGTATTTGATGAGAATGGTGATTTTAATCCACTCTCCACATAAGAAATTGATACAAAAATTAGTGCTATAAACATTTATAATTTTGATAGTGGTAGTGAGGGTGAAGACAATGATGATGACCAGCCATGTCCTCCAACTACAACACCCACAAATACCATTCAAATTATGCCCAAGTGGTATAAAAGTATATTCAAGATGAAATATTGGATAGATTCCTAAACACATCCATTTCAAGACCAAGGACTCATATCATGGCTCGTGAAGAGGTGAATTTGGCCTTTATGAGCATAGTTGTAGAGTCATTTTAGCCCTCAATGGTTCATGAATCCCAAGATATAAAACCTTAAAAATAAGCCATAGATGTAGAGTATCAATCATTGATGAATATCAATAGATTTAATCTTGTTGATAATCCAATATGGAAGAAGCTTATCGATTAAAAATGGGTCTTTATGACCAAGTACAATGTAAAAGGAAGCATTGTCAAGTATAAGGAAAGAATTATAGTAAATTGATATGCACAAAAATAATGAATTAACAATGAGGATAATTTTTCCCCATAACCAATATAAATAATATTAGAATGGTATTTGTTATAGTTTCATAGTTTAGATGGAAACTCCATTAGATACACATAAAAGTTGCTTTCTTGAATAAATATCTTCAAGAAGAAGTCCACATGACCTAACCAAAGGGTATTTAGACTCATCAAGTCACTGTATGGTCTCAAGAAAGTTCCCCAAATATAGTATATCAATATTTAAAAACATCTCGTTCAACATGGATTCCAAAGGATTCCATATGACTCAAACCTATGCCTATAGCAGTAAGGGGGAGGTTGTGATTCTGATTGTAAATATCAATGATATAGTCATTATTGGAAACTTAGTGAAGATGGTTGATGTAACAAATAATTATCTTAATTGATCATTTGACAAGATATATCTTATGCTACTAAACTAATTTCTTGTTTTAGACATATGTCAAAAGGGACTCATTACAAACACCCAAATTTGGCACAACACTTCTTTTATAATGCTCTTAATTACTTTATTTATATGTATCTTAGATAAGAATTAAACACTTAATGATGCATGTCTTTTAAGTCTCCACTTTTTAATTTGTGACTCTCTATGAATTTATGACCCCATTGTTCTATCCACATGACTTAAAACATATTTAAAAATAAATATCTCTATACCCATTTATCATTTCAAGGAAATTTTGAGCATAAGATAGTATATAGGAAAAATATTATCCTATATCTTGTCCCCTTCCTAGAGATATTGTCCTTTGATATATGAATCTTTCTTTTGACATATTTTGCCTTTTTAATCATGGACTATGAGTCCCCTTTAAGGTATATTGGGTTCATTCTAATATATTCCTACATAAACAAATTTGTTATAATGAATTTAAGAGAAACATTGTCACATTTCAAGATCTATACAAAGCTATACATTGCTTATACTTAATTATTAGAGATATATCTAAATTATTATTATATTTTCATGCTTTTGCCAAGGGTAAACTAGGATAAGGATTATTTATATCTATCCATCAACATTTCATAAATGTATAGAGGGGGGAGAACTATATTTGACTTTGATCCTTCTTTCTAGCATTTATAATGTAGTTGAGTGATTGGTATTTCAATGGGGGTTAACCAAGGTCAGCCAGACTCAATCCCTTTCACTCGATTCCCCCATCATTTTATATTACTTTTATTTCTTTAGGAAAATAGGGTTTGATATTTCATGTTTTTATGCTCACAAAAAATATATTTTAAATGTGGAAAAAGGCATTATAGAATTAACAAAATTGACCAGTAAGGGAAAAATTTGATTTCCATTCCTATCATACTTTCTTGATCTTGTCCTTGTCAAAATCTAAAAATTAGTCATTATAAAAATAATTTTACATGCAATAAAAATTTAATAACAAGGGGTAATATTGATGTTCCTATCCTAAGCTTGACGTTCCTATCTAAAGATGAAAATCACTTGTTAGTTTTTAGATATCAATTTTTTTTTAAGGATAGGATTGACCTATAGGGGTCAATATCAACTGCTAATATTGTTTCTCTTTTGAAGATATTGTCTTAAGAAAAAATAATTACCAAATCTAAAAATGAAACAATCTACAATCAACACATACTACTTACAGTTAAACACTCAACTTGCATAGACCTAATAAGTGTGACAAATAAGCTAAGTCTCTTTTTATTCTTTTGCATTTATCATTATACTTGTTGAACTTGTTTGCCAAAAACATAGTAGTTTGAATCATATTTTATTCTTGTTTACAATAGTTCATATCCAAATTATATTCTATTAGTTATATCTAATTAATGGGTTAGTGTTGCATTAATCTAATTTTAGGTAAAACAATCACATATTTATGTCTCAAAATAAATATAGAAAGCCAATATTTGATCAATTATGGATGATGTATTTTAATCCTATTATAATACCCATGGAGATAGGACTTTAGGTATCTCATTTATATCCTTCACCATCAATAAATTCCACTTTATATCATCAGTTGATTGGGAGTTTCATTTACTTGACTTACACTAGGCCAAATATCAACTATGATGTCAGTTATCTTTCAATATTCATGTAGGAACCAAAGGTGAGTCACTGGAAATAAGAAAAGTGAATATTTATATATATTTTATGTAATTTGGATCATGGCCTAGAATACAATAAGAATAATAATTCCTTATTGATAGGATACATAGACGTAGATCATGAAGGCTCTATTTATGATTGGAAATCCACATCTGGATTTGTTTTATTTTTTGGATCTGGTCCTATCTCATGTGGGATAAAGAAAAAAAACTTTGTTTCTTGATATTACACTAATGTATAATATCACGTAGTATCAAGAGTTATTTGTGAAGTGATATGTCTACATTGCAGAATTTCAAGACTAGGAGTACCACAAATACAATCGATGATTATGTACTCAATAAATTAAGGTGTTTTATAACTTATTCATAATCTAGTGTTTCATGAGTATGTGAAGCTCATCAAGGTTCAAATCCATTCATATAGGATCATGTTTAAAAACACAACATTCAACTCTAATTTTTCCCCAGTCAAGATTAATGTATAGATGTCTTTACCAAGTCACTTGCATGTGATAAATTTGAGTCAATCATAAATTCTCTCTTTTGTACTCTTAAGAATATGAATAATTAGAAAGGAAAACTATATAAAAATTAATTATATCATAATATAAATAAGTGTTGGTGATAATATTAAATGTTCAGGTGTAGGTTAGTCGCATGTGTCACCACCTTTTATAAATGCCATAATTAGTGTGGAAAATAACAAAAGGAAGGATAAATATTATTTTACCTATATATACTCTCACCTCTAATTAATTTTGTGATTATGTTAAATATAAGCAATTATATTTTTGCTATTATTATTTTTTTAAGAAGTCTGAAGTAATATGCATTAGCTTGGTTTTATGCCTTACCAAGTGAATCCATCTATTCTTTCCTAACACTATTAGATGATTAACTAACCCTTTTTTCAATCAAAATTGGTCCAAATGTCACCTTTGCAAAAATATCTCAAGTCAAAAAAGCCTCAAATGAAAATATCAGTGATTATATGCTAAGATTTTAAACCTTAACTAACTTGACTAACTTACCAATCACCATGAACTAACATCCAAAGCATATTCACCAATATTATTCTATCAAATTTCAAGGATAAAATTCCTTTTAATGTTTATCTATATTTAAATGAAGTATGTGATGTGGTTAGAACACTTGGGATAAAGTTCTTACAGTCACACATGCTTACATATGAGACTTATGTTCTACATATTATAAAAATCCAAAACAAATCAAATGTCAATGTTCCTAGAAATAACCATGTATTAAAAAGAGTGATAATAAGATATGGGAAAATCTTATTGAAAAACCATAGAAAAAACATCTCATTCCAAGGAACACATGAAATTCAAAAGACTTATTGAAAGTCTTTTAATTATCTCAGTGATTAAATATGATATGATAAATTTATCTCCAATAAGGGAATTAGATAATTAAAAATTATTGCCTATATATTTTAATGATAATAAATATTTTATTATTATAGGGTTATAGGTATTTCAACTAATGAATGTATGTATTTTAAACACAAAATTCAAAAGTTCATTTATTGTGGTGATATTGAAATAGAGGATACATAACAAAGTGTAACAATTGAAACAACGATTCATAAGAAACAACTAGAATATTTTCATGGTAAATAAACCAAATTACAATAGTGTTCGCATGGATTATATGCCATATCTGCACACACACACACACACACACACACACACACACACACACACACACACACACACACACATATATATATATATATATATATATATATATATATAATTTTATAAATTATATATACCATAAAATGAGTCATTTAATAGACCATTAATTATGTGTTCATTTATATAATGAGAATAAATAAATAGAATAATGATAGATAATGATGCATGGTTAAATATATGCATAGTGTAATTTATTTATATCCTTAGTTTTAGTCCAGATGACTTAGTCACATGCCATCACCCACTATAAGATATGCTACTATTGGAGATATGCTTTTTATATTTTTACATTTCATGTTAAAGTGGACCCAAAAAAACATTATACACTATTTTATTATGGTACCTAATATGGGGATACATAATTATTTACTTAGATGTCCATGGATACATCAAATAAAAATAATCCCGTCCACTATGCATCAATGTATAAAATTTTAATCTATCAAGGTAAAATAATTAAAATTTGAAGATATATAACAACCCAAACATAAGGACAAAAAAATACTAAATAAGAACCATAAAATGTATTCAAGTAGTTTCCTATGAATATGATACATCAAGAACAAACACATAAATTCATCCTACTAAAGGAACACACGTCATATATTGTGACTCCAAGATAATTTTAAATCAATAATGCATATAAATTTACATGAGGCATAGATTATAATTTTTATCATGATGATTTTTTATATTCTATCCCTATTCATGATACTCGTAGGTCATGTGATTCAATGTGTATGTCTTATGATGGGCATTTTAACATCATTGGTTAACTTTCTTAACTTACCTATTTATTGGGAACAAAACCTTTTATGATTTTTGTATTATATTAGTCTTAAATCATCATGAATTTATACCATTGGTTATAAAAATTTCACATGATTTATATATATACAATACACATGTTTTTTATCCACATTATCCAAAACACATATCCATGCATGAGAACAAGATGCATTCCCAAAAGATCAAATATATTAATTTTGTCATCATTTACATCATATAAAAAGATGCACATGACCCATAATATTCAAGCCTCACATGGAGGAGAAATAAATTTGGTGGACATGGTAATCTTACTTCAAAGCCTCTCCATCAATCAAGACATCATAAACTCTTTCTCACTTTTAGCCTAGAAATATCCATTGTATCCTCCATATAATTTTGATGTAACTCCATATTTTATATAAAAATCATTTGAAATGCCATATCATTCACCAATAATGGCATAAAAACTATTGTCCTATGTACTTTCTCCCAATCTCAAGCTACTATCTAAGCCCATAAACATACATTCTTCACCTCTGTATCCTCTACTTGCATTTATTCCTATAGATATGTTTCTCTCAGGATACTCACAAGATCAAAGATATGCACATGTCTCACTACCTATAAATCTTCTTGATCAATCATACTAAGGAGATCTTTTGGTATTTCTTGTGTCAACCATCTCACTAATTCATTTATCACAATAATCTAATACTCGAACATTATACACATGCAATAGTAAACATAAAATGAATGTAAACCCAATCATACATTAAATAATTTAAAGAACTCATACTATTTGACATAGATAATCCATCTCCATATTGACACCATTATTTCCACTCATATTTCACCCCAACATACTCAACTTTGGGACTAGAGTGTGGATTTTCCTCCTCAACATTATCAATCACTACCAGATTTGAAAACCCTGGTGGTAGTATTTCCCCTGGCCGATGTGGTCACCTCTATGATATCCTCCAAGAGAATATATATGGGTGTATACATTATTGGATATAATTTTTTAAAGTCACATTCTTAATATAAAATCTTAACTACCCTAGGAATCTAGTATTAATGCCATCAGTTGACTCATATCCATTGCTATTTTCACACATCTTTGGCCCAACCTAGATAATCTTATTAAAGTCTCTAAATGGCATCAACCTCATGTATTGAATCCATTATCCTCATAAAGTGAGTACTAACTCTCTCCCATGTCATCTTGGTCAGAAGTGTGACTTGTATCCTTATATAGGGATATATCTATCTATTTTCATCAAAGGTAAACCCACTAGACTCGTCACTTATAAATTATTATAGGAAAGAGTGTCCCTAATTATAGTCCACCATTATGTGTATCATAATTAAACCTATATAAGTCTTGATACATATGGGGGAATATCATACATTTACCACATATAATATAATACTCCCCTAGATCATAAATAATTTATTACATACCATATGCACAATTCACACACCTGGTGTCCACCATCATGAATGAACTAGAAGAATGGCAATATATTTGTGAAACTATGGTTCACTCCCTAATAATATATCACTCAATATAATCTCAGATTTTTACCTCACTCTCCATTGGGAACCTCCCTTATAATAGTTAAAAATACTAGCCTGAGTGGTCTCCTCCATCACCACTCTCCTACCCCTAATCACGATTCATAAATTCTACCACACTTCCTCCAAAGTTTCAATCATATCTTTCATCAATACTCAAAATGTAAATGTATCTATATTTCACTTCTCAACTAATGTATTTACTAAGGAAACATCACATTTCATGGTATGTAAACATTTTAAATGACCAATTCTAATGGAATCTATGCCATCCTAATCTATAGCATCTAACCCTAGGATTTGCATAAACTTTATGAGCTACCCATGGTGAAGTTTGTGAATATGGATGTCATTATGCATCATGAAAAAAATGAATTGATCACTAATTTAAATATTATATATTTTAATAAAAATTTAATTTAAGTAAAAATTGCCTTTAAAATTTGAAAGAAACTACTTTTGACTAGAACTTGATAGTTTTTCTAGGAGCACACCATATCATGCCATAAGTGTAAGTTATATCCTACTAGGAGCATACTATAGAAATCAGGAGTGTATTATTCAAAATTGGATAAAAATTATCCCCATTCTATTTTTAGCATTTTTAGTGTTTTCCAAAATTACATAAAAAATGAGAAAATTTAGAAATTTTCAACACTTACCTGTTAGAGTATATTACTCATGCTTGCTAGGTTATAGCTAGGATTTTTATCCTTTTGCTAGTATTGTCCTATGTGAGGATTTATCCCACATTGGCTAGTTAGGCATGAGTCTTATTTCTCCTTGCATACTTAAACAAGGTATCTACATTATATTATACATGTTTTCACATACTTTTCATATGCTTTTTATGAATAACAATTAGTTTGTTTACAGTTAGTTTATTCATTATGTATATGCTCAAGCACTCATGGCTGTGGTAATGGTGTGTAGGAGAGATCTTGGTTGAAGAGTGTTTTGAAATATTTCATGGTATCATATCCACCATATAATATCCATTGCTTAGTTTTACGTTCTCATTACAAATCCACCATTATTTCATCGATTGATCCCTTTTTTGCAGCTATTTCCATAGCCTTTTGAGCCACTTTTTGTAGTCAACCATTTGTGTTGCATTTTTAGGTATTATAACCTATGCCATTGAGTTCAAATACCTCAAAACCTTAGGAATGCCTATCAATTTGTCAAAAAGGGATATTTTTGCAAAAACTCATTTTTGCAATTTTTTTGATGAACTAGGGATTGATCCATACAATAATGTTTTTTTTAAACATGGGGTTTATGGGTTTCTTGAAACATTTATGGTTTTTTATAGTTTTTTCAAGATATTTTATGGGTCTTCAATGTTTTTTACCCTTTGAAAACCTTGGTGTAGATCTATGTTTTTTTGTCGACATGTATGATGCATTGTGGCTTAGCATTGTGATGGATATAAGATTTCTTGTAAGTTTTTTCTATGTTTTTTTTATTGTAAATTATTCCCTACCTCAGATCCCCAACATAGTCCCTTTAATTCATGATGCATATCTAGACATGACCTTCTATATGGAACATTTGTAGTGTATATATGAGAGTCATCATCCTCAACATGCCTCAACTGAAACTTCATGAAGACTCTGAATGGTCTTTATGGTAGTTGATACCATAGTGCCTTACCATCACTTCAATCCAATCCCATAAGGTTGGTAGTCTCCCACTACCATTGATATTGATTTTTGGTTGTTTACCTTTCAACACACAATAGTGATCCAACATCGATCATCTTTGCATTGATCAGTGAGCTACTCTATTTGGATCTTTACTACACTATGAATTAGACCCTTGGCTGTCCTCTCAACCATAGTTTTAGTGGATTATTTTGTGTTACATATACATGTGTGTTTGACCTTATGTTAAGACATGCACCACTCATCACATAATACTCATAAATGTTCCATATTCACTACCCTTTATCAAAAATCCTAAGATTATTTTGATTAAAAATTCTTTTAAATAATTTTAAAAAAAGGATTCTTTTTTCAATGAAGGTGGGTGGCATTTTATAGTGCATGGAAAACTTTTTTTTATCCCTTTTACATTAGATGGATTATATTTTTATTGGACCTCTAAATTTGGGGGGATTATTTTTATAAATTTGGTAGAGGTTAGATTTTTGCTCAGTCCTACCTCTCTCCAATGGAGTTTTCAATTTCGCACCTCATCTTCAAATGGAGATATCTTGGCCATCTAGAGGTATTTTTTAGTTCATTTTTTTAAAACATAGTAGAATTTCATGTTATTCATAGTGGTGTATGTGTTTTTTAGTTTGGGCTTCTATTTTTTTTCTAGAATTCAGTTTTATCAGTGTTATTATTGTGCAATCCTTATTTTGGGAACTTTGATGGGCCATAAATTCTATGTTTGGAATAATTTTTGGGTCTAATTTTATTAAAGTGAATAGTTTTTTGTGAAATTTATCATGGTGCTATCATTTTCCTCATTTTATATCATAGAATTGTATTTTTAGCATGTGGTCTTTTTCTGACAATGTAAGCTTCCATTGTAAGCACTTTTCATATGTAAAGGCACTGAAATAAACAATCTCATTATAATGTGAGTAAATATATTATGAGGGGAGATAATTTATTATCATTTTTTAACCACTCTAATCTCATTTTTTAAATACAAGTGGGTAAGGCCTAGTTTGGCAGGAGGCCAAATCCCCTCATAAGCAAACAAAACTCATTTTCTCTCCTTTTATTTTATTTTCTCATTGTAATTTTGGACACATTTTTGACTACGACTGATGTCCTATTTTCATGATATTTGGCCCACATTTCTCCTTCTTGGCCCACATTATACTTCTTATGCCACTATTGTACTTTGCATTATCTTGGACGCATTTTCAATTGAATCTGACATCCTTTTGGCATGTGCTTTGCAAGTTGTTGTTTTTGGATATTGATCCTTTTTGGTGTGATTTTACATAAATGATGATTTTTTTTTCCAATTTCCACACTCTTCCATCAATACATGAAATGCATTAGTACTTTGACACACTAGTAGTTTGTGTCATGGCTCCTCAAGGCCCCTTTCTTAACACCTTGCCTTCTTATATGGAAACACTTTTTCCCTCCCTTATTTTTAGAGCACCTATGATAATTCTTGATGGCTTATTTGACAGGTTGATATTCTCCTTGTTTAGAACTATTCTAATGAATTCTAGTGTCCTCCTTATATCCATTTAACATTTTTTGTGTATGGGTTATATTGTACTTACACTAATTTATAAAGTGCCATGGGGGATTTGTTTATTCAACCTTATCTACTTTCATGCATTTGTGTGATTTATTTTGGACACCTTTTCACTTTTTCATTTTCTTTTATCTTTCATCACCATTATGGGTCATCATCTTCGAGATATTTTATCTATATTTTTTACACCACTTTTTTTAATAATTGACAGTATTTCATAGCTTGAAATATAGCTATTTTAGTGAATCCTAATGTCATCTTGTCTTTTTAGACAGTTTGACAATCTCTTTGAATGTGACATGGAGCTATTCTAGTGTATATAGTGTCATCTTGTTTATTGTTCAAGTAGTGGATTCAGACCACTCATGTAAACCTTTTTTTGTCACTCCACCTAATCAACAGTATAGGGAGTGTTGCGTGCATTCTACTTCTTAGGTGTTGAAAATTCCTTACACATGCATTAATCTTTTGTAGTTTCATCACCACTGAAAGTCTTATTTATTAAAATTTATTCTAGTGAAGCCTAGTATCAATTGTTTTTATGATCGAGTAGTGGATTTAGACCACTCATGTATATAAAGTTCCTTTATGGATTTTGAGTATTTAGAATGTGGACTACTTTAGCATCATCTTTAGGGGCTTGTTTAGCTATCTCTTATTCTTTTCTCTCTTTTTTAAGGGGGTGGGGGTTTCCTATGGGTTTTCTCACTTTTCTCCACTTTATGAGAGTCATATGTAAATTTTGCATTTTTATGAGTGTTTTTTAGATTCTCCTTTGTACATGGGTATCTTATTCAGGTAATTTATCTATTAAAATCCATATAAGGATTGGTTACTTGACTCCATGGCATTATTGGTGATTCTTATAGTGACACTAGTGTGGTATCACCACCCATGACACCAGTGTGGTAGCCCCACCAATCTTTGTGTTAACTTCTCATCATCTTGTTGGAGGGTGTTAAGGAAATGCTTTCTTGATTTTATCACTCTACCTAGTATTATGAAGTGTAGTTTTTGTGTTCAATGATCCTTGTATTCAGCACCATTCCTACTTTGATTTGGTAGTTACAGTGACTCAACATCCATTTACTTTGGTAAGATGGATTGGTGTCCGTAGGGACACATGACTTCACATTGCATCATCTATTGTTAGAATCCTAGCTTCACTTTTAGGGGGTGTTAGAGTATATTGCTCATGCTTGATAGTTGTATCCTATGTGAGGAGTTATCTCACATTGGCTAGTTAGGCTTGAGTCCTATTTCTCCTTGTCTACTTAAGTAAGGGATCTAAATTATTCTATACATGATTTAACATGATTTTTTATATGATTTTTATGAATAACAATTCATTTGTTTATAATTAGTTTATTCCTTATGTGTATGTTGAAGCACTCATGGTTGTGGTGATGGTGTGTTGGAGAGATATTGGCTGAAGAGTATTGTGAACTCTTTCATTACCAACTTCATGTGCATCCACTACCTTGCACAATCTTTCTAGCCTTTATGGTGACACACCTTTTCACTTGTCATCTTTCTCTCCAAGAGCTATGATTTTTCACAAATGAGTGCAAATGAAAAGTGATTTATATTTTTAAGTTGACATTTAATTTATAAACCTAGAATATTATAAGATTATGTTTTCTATTAATTTTATTACAAATTTTGTCAATTAATTTAAATTTATCTTACACACTTGGTTGGTGCAACATTATTATATGACACACATATGTGCACACGTAGGTGCACGCACACGTGCACACACACACACATGCACGCACGCTCGCACATACGTGCGTGCACGCACACACACACACACACACACACACACACACATCAATATACTTCTACACTATTTCCATCACCTACCAAGAGCAATTCACCTCAAAAAAATTGATTTCTACCTAATCTATATAGTTTTCTCATTTGTGGCACATAACTTTCATACTATATAATTTTATCTTTCCCACAATGAGGCAACTTAATTTCACATACAAGGGAAATCTAATCATGCACTTAAATCATTTATATCTTATTCATATAGGTTACAGTGTTCTTATTATGCTTGTACATTCCTGATATATTTAACATAAAGGGACATGATACTCATACACTCTACTCATCTAGGGGCATGATTACCACATTATCAGACTTATCAGAATGAGTCAAGTTACTGATCACATACATACTTTCACAATGATATCTTATGAACATGGCTTTGATCCAAATACTCATGGGCCAAATTCCCTTATACATTCATGTTTTAATGATGATATGTTACATACCTAAACATATATGGTTTTAATTCTCTTATACATACATGTTTTCATAACAATATCTTATTGAATGTTAGTGAATTAATTTTTTTAATCTTACACATGGTATGTGTAATCTATTTATTTAAATATGTGATTCAAAATTTCATCCCACATATTAAAGGGATGACTATGATTCACTTATTACATCTTCAATCACATGATAATATAAAATAAATCACATCATATTGTCCTTGCTCCCATATATAAAATAAATCACATGATGGTGGATAACATAATTCATTGGTTTTATTCAACAAGGCATGTACATACCTAATGGTGAAACATATTTAAAGACATGGATTTCATAGAGACAACTTCAAGATTTCAACATTATCATGTGTATTTATTTTATTTCCTTGATTTTATTATTTCCTTGATTATGGATTAATATAGACACATATTCACTAGTATATTTTTTCATGTCTTTATAGGGGCACAAATTACCCAACTTGTTGTAAAATAGTCTTAGCCATCATGTTGTGGAGATCAGGGGATCTTTCTTCCCTTTTGACTTTCAACACACTATTATTCACATAATGATTTCAACAATTCTCAATAAGTAACAAGGCAACCTTATCAAAAATTATATCCACAAGATTGATTTTGATTCAACATGTATGCATGAAAACACATCAAAATATGGCATTATGTAGATAACTAATTTGTATATAGGGCTGTTTATTTTTTATGGTATTAGTGTATTTATGTGCTTATTGACCATTGGTCAATATTAGGTTCCTATTGGCATATTTTACTTATATTGATATGAATTTTAACATTTTTGGTTATATGTTTCTCATGGATATTCTCTCTTCTTATTGTTTTCAATATCTTCCTTTATTTTCTCTCACTTCCTTCTATTTTGATCAAATCCTAGGTTTGAATAGGAGTGTATAATTATTCTCATGATTGACTTAGTGTATAGTAATATTCTACTAGTCTGATCAAGAATGTACCACTAAAATCCTAGTCATTTTTTATTTTTTAGGTCCTTTTAACCCTTGGATTTATTTATTTGATGTTTTTCTCCCATTTTTTCATCTTTTCTTACTATGTGTTTGTAATCTTGTAGGCCAATAGGGTCCCAATTTGAAATCAAGAAGCCTACAAGTACACAAGTGCATTAGTGCATTTAGGACAACATGATAGATTCAATATTTATCTACTAAAGTTGAAAATTAAATGTTTTACTTTTTTAAAGTAGTGTCCATGTACCAAAATTAAAAATTAAGCATTGGTGAAAGATTATATAATATATACTAGTTTTTTCCATTCATTAATAAAGATAAGAATTGGGATATTCATATTGCAATGGATTGCCAATTGGGATATAGTTATATTTGTGTGTTGTTTTAATATCTACTCCACAAATGATATTTGATTTAGATATACACCTAAATCCACCCTACCCACCCTTTTGGTGGTTTTTCAAAGTGTTGAAGGTGTATTAAGGATTCAAGGAGATTAATTTATAGGAAATCCATAATGAATTCTGTAAAACTAAGCAAGCTTTTTGGAGCTCAAGAGATAAGGATAAAATTATTTAAAATTATATTAGGAAAGGATTTAGGAAAGAAAATAATGAATAAAAGAATAATTTAACTCTAAAATACACTATTGATTTGACCAAAAGTGTAGGTATACTCCTAGTTAATTTTTAAAATTTATTAGTTCATAAAAAAATTTATAGGTTTTGTTTGTCTTCATTTTTGGACATGTTTCCAATTAATTTAGACCTCTGATACTCTAATTTATTTATTTATTTTTTTAAAAATTTAGAACCGTATCTTTGCAATATTTTAGTTATTATATAATATTCTCTTATTACAATGAGGTCTTATTTTTATTGTTTTATTATTGTAATATTTTTTATATTTGAATTGCAACATTGATTTATGGTTACATGTAATGCATATTGATGTAAAACCACTTTTATATATAACACTTGTGTCTTCTATGTGATTGGCATGAATAAATTATTTGAAATGTTTTCTTTATGCTTGGACATATATGTGACATGTACCATTTTATTTTTTAATCATCAATTATTTTGTGTGTTTTATGGTGTCATGATATAAATCATGAACACTAATTTTATTAGTTTCTTATGTAACCATGCTTCCTATCATGCATATATTAGGGGTAAGAATCCAAATTTTTGTTTTACATTTTTATATCATATAAGAATTATTATACATTTCTTATATCTTACACCTACATGGGTCACCTCATTAGATTAATAATATCTTATACCCACACAAGGCATCTTATTGATCTTACATTGCTTATATTTTGAGATCATATATGGCATATTATTTTTTATGCTATACTTATTATATTTTCCTTGATAGGGTACATTATTTTTGATGTTATATTAATTAAATCATAGGCTCACGTGGGAGGGATTTTCTAATATTATATATTTTTATGTTATTCATAAATAGTTTTAGATCTTATCATCCACATGATGTATTTAATTATTATAATTTGATACATTCATTTCATAGATTCATACTTGATCTAAAAAGAGGTCATTCATCTCATTTTTTAGGTTTATATATGATCTAACTACTCATAAAATGAGTCATCCATGATTCACTCACTCCCACAATTGGATGTACTCAAGACGTGCCACCTATTCATATAAAAGGATATAGTTAGGGTATTATTTAAATTATTTTTTGTATCCCTCATATTTTTGTTTAATATTTGTTTTGGTCATTAAAAATTGAACTCATTTTTTTCAAAAAGATTTACATATATTTGGAGACACTTGGATCTACATTGTGTTAAACTAGATATATCACTCTCACTTTGGAGACACTTGGATCTAGATTTCATACTATTGCTATTATTCAAAAACTCTCCATTGCACTCAAATTTTCATTTCCACATTTCTTACTTTAATTTAATATGTATGTTCATGAAACATAATTTAGTTTTTTGTATGCTCTACACACTCTTTTGAATGGCCCCTTCTAGTTTAAGTGTTTTTGTCCCTTCCTCCCACTTTTTTCAATTTTTTACTGTAGGAGGTTAGTTTGGTTACCAAAAGGGTCCTAATTTGAATTCAATTTGTCTATAAATATACAAAAATTATTATTCACTTATGCATATATAATCTATTTAAAGCATTCAAGAAGAATCAATTGAAGAAAAAAGTAATTATTCACGAGAATTTATTGAGCATTTTCAAAATAAATAAATAAATAACTATAGCATTCATTTAAGCATTGAAGTCGATGATAAAGATACATTGTTTTGTTTGGATGATAATTTAATGAAATTATTGGCATGTTTTTTTCAATATTATATACCATTAAGGGGCTTTAAAAATATCAAGATAGCTTAGTTATTACTTGGTATAATGTTGGTCCCAAAATATATGTTTTTTCTCGAAGGTTTCAAATTAGGCTACCTAATTAGGGAAGTAAGAATTATTTTATTTTATTAATAATATGAGTGGTGAAAAAAAATGAACAAGGTTTTAGGAGATCCAAGTCAAGGGAATACAATCATTAAAAAATTCAAACTTGTTTACAGTTTTATCCAGAGCATCTATATAGTTTTAAAAAATAATGTATTTGACACAAATTTTAAGGGGTAGATGTTCTTACTTTTGAATGCAAATTTTCATTGTCAAAATTTGACAACTTTCACATGATCTTAAAATATATAGAATATGTTTATAAACTATGCATGTCATCTCTTGCGTAAATAAGTATTTACTAATATGTATATTATAATATTATTATAAAAAAAATAATTCATAATACACTTGAATCATTAAATCCCTTATTTGATTATGTTGTTTACATGACACATCTTACCAAAATTAATCTAAAATATAATTATTAATTTATTAAATATTATAAATCTAAGAATATATCTTTAAGTTGTTTTCAATCGATGTCTCTTTTGATATCTAATTTAAGGCTAGGGATAAAAAACTATAGATTCATTCTTGTTTCTACTTTATTATTTATAGTAGGTTACCTCCATATTCCCATCACCAAAGCCCTCCAAAATGGGATTAAGAGTAGAGGGATAGAGGTAGGGGTTGATAAAGGTTAATAATTAACTCTACATTATCCACCTTGCTTCCTCATCCCTATCATCAATTCTCACCATTGAGGGGCTATGGAAGGTGGGCTTCACCTTATGTTGGAAAAGGACCTTCTAATTTTTTGCCTTCTAGTTGGGACAAGCAAGGAAAAATTCACAAATTAGGTTGGAAGAGGACCTTCTAATTTTTTGCCTTCTAGTTGGGACAAGCAAGGCAAAATTTACAAATTATTGCTTATTATTTCACCCCTAATCATCATCATCATCATCATCATCATCACCATCACCATCATCATCACCATCACCATCACCATCACCATCACCATCACCATCACCATCACCATCACCATCACCATCACCATCACCATCACCATCACCATCACCATCACCATCACCATCACCATCACCATCACCATCATCATCATCATCATCATCATCATCATCATCATCATCATCATCATCATTATTATTTATTGTAAAGTTATAATGAACACAAGTAGTGCATTATTTATATGGTGACTAACATGTAACATATAGTCACCTTAATTATTTATTTATAATATTCGAACTTATCTTACTCTATTATATTGATTATTTTAAAAAATATTAACTTTATTTATCAATATAACATAGAAGACCTCTCATTAAAATGAACATAGTATCAATACTTATATGTATGGTAAAAAAAAAATGCAACAATGAAGTCCAATCTAATCCATCATTTTGATTATAAAAAATAATATACTCTAGACACCCAAATTTGGTAAAAGCCCATCCTTTTGTCAATTATTACATATTTACATATATAGAGTATTAATGATAAATAAAGTATCTATTAGTTCATTTTTATTTTGTGTTCATTATTTTGTATATACATTCATCTATATGTTTACTCATATTTCAAACTTGTCTTGAGGATGCCCAATCCTAGTTTGTTATCTTTCTAGACAAGTCCATTGTATAAGAATAGGGCTGGTCCTATAGACATGTTCATATAGAATGGTTTTGTCCAAGCATAATTTTTATAACTTATTTCAATTCATATTTCATTAATTTTTTTGTGTTTATGCACTGGGTCTTATTTTGTATCAACTTTTGTATGCCAATAGGTCAGAACATAATTTGAAATCAAAATCTCTATAAACACAAAGCCACTCTAAAGAATTAAGGATGTCACTCCTCACTCTCAAAATATGTTGAAAGATGATCATGTTCTATCTATATATTTTTTTTGAAGTTAGATTCAAATATTTCAAACACTAAAATCACATTTGCATGCTTGTGTTAAGGGCAAAATATGAAAAAAAACATCTAGTATTGCATTCACAATTTCACACATAAATGTTAGTGGGAGAATTACATTAGAGTTTCAGATTTATTCAGAGTATTGGAAATGTAATGCTTGGTAATTTATTGGATATTGATGAAGGTTATTCCTAATCCATATATTTCTCTTATCACCCACCTTATTTAATATCAATTTGGCTTGTATTCAAGAAACTAAGGTTTTGACTAATAAGTATCTCAATGCAACATTCTATAGATGAAAATTTGTCAATAGCCTCATTAGACATGTGCATAGATGGTGAAATAGTCAATTTTTTTATCACAATCATTTGGGATAATTCTACATTGAATAGATGTGAACAACTTGTGCTACCATATAGAAACAATGGTTATGTCTAAGAATTATCTCAAGTTTTGATTTTGTATCAATAACACAAATCATATTTTTATATCTTTCTCTATAAATCATTAGTCACATTCAATCAGGACAAGTCCATATTCAATGAATGTGAATGGTATATGTTGTTGTTCAAGGAACATAGGTATTTCAACAAACAAATTCGATCATGTCCCTGATTATAAGCATGCACAATCTATTCTATTATAAATTTTCACTTTAAAATATCAAAAATAGTCAAAGGAAATCCCAATTTATGCTAAGTATATTTCTTCTTAATAATTTTTAAAAATATTAGTTTTCCATATTTATCAATTTCTAAAATTAGAAATGTTAATAATTGTACATATTTAACAATATGATATATATCAAATTTTACACCTATTAGTATCATAATATTTTTGTTAAATCAAAGATAGGGTAAAATATAAAAGTGAATTTATACATTTTTAACACTTTTTTCCAATTTTTGTCCTAGGGTTTTATATTATTTTTTATTTCTATACACAAAATCCTATTTCTTGATTTAATTTTTAGATATTAATATCATATTCATTTTATTTTTATTTTTTCTCTTACTTTCCTAGAAACCATGGTCTTACACTTTTAAAACTCATTAGCATTGTGGTTCTATGTAAAGTGGTCTTCAGTTTTACCTGAGTAGTGTTGTGAAGGTTACTACCCTAATACTGAAGCCATTAGATAACCCTATTTATAGATTTTAGTTTCCACATACCTCATGACAAATAAAAAACACCTAAGTTTTATTTTTTAGCCATAGGAAGCCTTCAACCATTTGTTCTTGTACTGTAGTGATAAATAATTAACCCTAGGAAGTTATTCTCAATGTACCCTATGAGATGATATGGTGTGACTATGGGACGATGGAATCCTCCATATTTAGTGCCCTTTGGGACAAATTCAATGTTTATGAATGAGATAAATATATCTAAGAGCCTAAAAATAAAACACACCTTTCCTAATTGCACCTTTTGACATCCTTTCTTTTTTTCTATGGTCAATTATTTTCTATTAGTAAGCTTGGTGTTTATCATATTTGCTACATTATGGATCAAAAAATATATAATGGCTTCTAAATTTATGAAATGCCTAATGGTGTTCATTATTTATATTTTATTCTATTTAAAAATTATACACCTTATACTTATGATAATGAATATAATAATGATCACATTTGTATAATTTAAGATCATTCTTATGTTAATAAAAAGCATGATTGTGATAGATATGGTTATGATTAGTAGTATGGTTACACTAGTGAAAACTAAGATGATTTGTACAATAGTGAAGAATACAGTGAAGATGAAAGTGAGAATACTACTTTAGAAATTGAAATCCAATTCCTCCCTTGTATTCTTTTTTTCATAAAGTAGAAAAAAATTAGCATACTGATAATGAATATATTCTTTCCCTTAATCTCTCACAAAGTTCCAAATGTGATGAAGCAATAATAAGTGCACCTTTTTTACCTTTTATGTTTGATACTAAATTACATAAAATTAATAAATATAAAGAACAAAAGCATAGCCCTTATATATAAATGGAAGATGATATGAATGATTGTGTTATTCCCTCTCCTTATTTAAAAATGGTAGATGATGTAAATACATATAATATGTCACATTATTCTTGAAGCATGGATAACGGTATACAAGATTGTGATAATATTTTTACTCCCTTGGATGTTATAGATAATTTTATGACATCTAATGATAATTCTTCCCTCTCTCTTGAAATATTAAAGGATATAAATAAATGTGAATTACAATCAAAAGTAATGTTAGTTCTTTAGATTTACAAATTGGTGATTATGTCATATTATGCATAGATTCTCTAAATAGCCAATTTATATCCATATAATGTGAGTCTCACTCCTCTCTTAATTCAATGAAATATAATTAGAAAAAATGTGATGTTTCTATTTATATACACATTTAAAGTGATAAGTTATGCATTGATTCTAAAGTATGTGGCGATTCTATCTCAAAATGCAATCATAAGCCATGCAATGATATTTTTCATGATCCTCTCAAACCAATGTTTAAACTAGATGATTAACTACAACCCATGAGTGAGTATGTTTTACCCTATTTTTTATAAAATAATGAACATGTCATACTAATAAGTGTAAAAATTGAAATATATAAGACTTCTTAAGATGTGCAATAATAAATAATTATGATTTTGATTATTGATATATATATATAGAAAACCTTTGATAATTTCCTTTATACAAAGTTATAAAATTTAAGAGAAGACCCAAAAGAATAATTTTAAATTTGAAAAATAGAAATTATTTAGTGAGGGACATAATTGTGGGACAATCCTGATGCAATAGTACTATTCACCCGATGCAGACCTATCCTCAAAAATTAGGGATAACTATTTTGAGCTAGAGATAGCTTGAGGGTGGTATGAAGTAGTTTTGAGAATTTTATTTAGAAATCTATGTGTAATAATTATGACAAATAAAGGGTGAAGCTCGCATATAGATAAATAGATTAAAGGAATGGTGATAAGAGTTATGTAGTTGGGTATAAGTTATGTGATTTTGGATGTGTTAAGAATTAGCATTGTCAAGTACATGTGACTAGATTTATGTGTCTACATTTTACCCTCTTTTATTCTAGTAATGAAATTGCAAGAGTAAAGGAGAAAGAAATGAACTTGAATATGTACAACACACTTATCTCTGAAAGCACAATCTACTTATGCAGGGCACTCAAATGTAACAAACCTTGCAATAATACATGAAGTAGTCATTTTTATATATTTGAATTGTTATAAATCAAAACTTTAAAAATTGAAAAAATGAGAGGAAAGAAAGGAAGGAAAACACATTTATGGATATGAAATCATAATTTTCCTATAACCTATAAAAAATGATGGATAACTATGCCTCTTTATAGAGGCACTTGGAGAATTTGAACCCATGGAAAATTGAGAGTGACCAAATCCTAATTTTTAATAACTAAACAAGACTCTAGGTTGGAAAGACATATTCCAACTCTCATGAACAAGGAATAGTACCTAATGTAATAATTCAAAAAAGGTGTAACTATGATGGATTAACTAGAAGTGATGCCAAGGTTATTGAGTGTAACTATATTCAAATGTAAATCTCCCTTAATATAATATGGAACAACACAATGTGTTCACTATAAGTAATACCAAGACCATTGAGTGTCACTAGACTTGAACATACCTGTAATAGATCGAATCACACACTTGAATATAGATGTAAATTATATTTTGCATGATTGAAAGATAATAAAGAGAATTAATTCCCCCATCACATCCTTAGTTTCAATAGATTTGATTTGAGATGCATATTTTACTTTTGAAACTTTTGTACTTTGAAAATGTGCATGAACACACATAATACCTATTGACCAAATTTGACTTCTAGTCAAATGAGGTCAAGCCATAATATTTTTAAATTTTAAATAAGTTTCCCATGTTTCTTATATGTGTCTCATAAAATTCTATACATTTTACTTGGCCTTGTCCTTGTCCTTGTCTAAGTTCATCTCCATGGAAGTGGCCTAGTCAACCAAAGTCAACCATGGTCAAACCTAGTCAAAATTAGTCAAAGTAAATTTTTTTGTTTAATAGATAATAATATGGTATTTTATATGTTTTTAAGTTTTCTCAATTCATGAGTTTATCATGTGCTAGGTTTCATGTGGAAAAACGGTCTTTTGGCCACATTTCTAGCCTATTGATTGACTTGTACAAACTCTTATGCAAGAAAATTTGTCACAAAGGTAAGTTTAAATGTGTAAGAGATTAGGATAATGTTAGGGGAAGTCATATGTCAGCCAAGAGTCAATTATATTCATAAAATGGGAGTTTCTCCTTGTTTTTAGGCCCTTTTGGGCACTTGTCTAGAATGGATGATCTGATCTTCAACTAAAAACATAGTTTGAGTGACTATTAACCTAAAAAAACTATTTTACAAATTTTTTTTGAAATTATAATTCAAAAAAATTCCATCTTCAACTCCATTTCTTCCATTTTCTCTTGGCAAGCAAAAAAGGGTCATTTTCAAGCACTTGGTGTGGACTATACAGGTGGAGTTGGGAGGAGTGATTCCACAAGTGGATATTGATCTAAATTTACATAATTTTAATAACAATAAATTTCAATTTGGTGACTCTTCCTTTATAAACAATGGCTAACACTCCATGTAGCTTTTTATGGACTTACAACCATGAGGGGGTCTTCTTTTGAGTCTGTTTCAAGTTTTCTTGTTTTGGTTTGATGGATTTATGTGTTTCAATTGTTTATAAATATTTTTAAATATATGCCCATTATTATTCTTGTTTTGAGAAGCTCAATTACTTGGGAAAGCCTCTTATAGGCTTGTACATGCTTGCAAAATGACTAGTTTACACTTACAATCATCTTAGTTACCTTGAAAATGATTTATTCACATTTAAGGAAGGGTTTTGATAATGTTTTAAGGATTATTCTGATGTATGTTATGCATTTAATAATTTACAATTGTTTTTTTGGTGCTTGAAAAACCTTTCCTTGCATTTTCTTGCTCTCTCATATTTTCCTTGTATACCATAGTCACAAAACTTCACTTACAGGAGCATGTTAACATCACCAATAAAATTTGGAGGGTTTTATATTGTCCTTCAATATCTTCAAACTTCTTGAATGCATTGAAGTGTTTGGGGGAGGCATATATGTGTTACAAATTTGCATACTTGGAATATGGTCTTAGTTTTGCCTGTGTATAAATAATAATCATCTATAGTTGGTGTCACAGGATACAAATATGCCTTTTAGAGGTGTTTCAAAAATTGATCAACCCCATTTGAGGTTCCTTGCTATATAAAGTTCCAAACTAACCTCTTGATGATTCCAGCTTGACAAGGAAAGTGTCAAACAATAAATGGAAAGTTAGATTGTATTCAAGCCCTTTTGCTCCAAATAGACAAAATAGAGGCCCCTAAGCATTTTTTGAAAGGTATATGATAGGGATAGATGAGGTAATGACTTAAATGGATTATCTCTATCATAGAGAAGTACCTTGCAAAGAATGGGGTCAAGGGGATGAGTAGGGGTTGGAGCTTGAGCACCTTGAAAATGGCTAAAAAACCACTAAAATGTTTTAATGACATTTACAAGAAACTTGATAAAAGGGACCTTATTCAAACATTAGGCATACCTTGACTAAAACCTATGCTAAAATGACTCCAAATAACCTAAAAATACATTCAATGACCAAAAATCACATTCAACAAGGTTGTAACATTGTTTGGACCCCTAATCACTTCTCCTGGTCCATACATAGGCCTGAGAAGTGAGACACAGGTGGACAATGAGCTATAAAGGTGTGCTTGAGAGTGTTTCAACACTTTCAAGAGAAAATTACGGTGAAATAAAATACTTTAAGAGTTGGGAGATCCAAAAGTGTTTTCTAATCACCTTTATCAAATATTTGAAGGAGACATGCAAAAATTATACCAGAAGTATAAGTAATTAGAATTCACAAATAGCACAGAATATGAGAGATAATACATTATCTTGTATTAATACTTGTATAGAAAAGAATAAAATAAAGAGATGCCACTCTCTTCCACCTTACAGAGGCTTCCCACACCTCAAGTGTATATTAATTCTTCTTCAAAGTTCACTCTCCTACCAAAAATGGTCCCAACACACAACTCACACACAGAATTGGTGTTCACCTCTCCAACCAGTTAGTAATAACCCTACCAGTACCAAGCACTCTAAAGTACTTCAAGTAGATCTCCCATGAACTTGCAACCTACAATTCAATAGACCATACTTACACATGTAGATCTCCTATGAGCTTGCAACAACCTGCAACTCAATGATCTTACAATGGAAGGATCTTCCTTGCCTTCCTTTTTAGCTCATAATTACAATACATGCCAATGGGTCTATAAATAGATCTCAGACTTAAACAATAACTTAGACTCTTAATTTATGATGATTATCCATGTAGCTCATGACTTGAAATAGCCTTTACATGCAAACACTCAGTTCAACTAACTAACTATTCATGTAATGAATAGTTCTGGAACACACAGGCGACCGATGTCGATCCCTGTCTGCCTGGTGCTGCCAACATCGGCCGACTCCCTACCGATGCCGATTGCCTTCTACATACATCACAATCGACGTTGGTCATACTGCCAATGCCAGTACTTTTGGAACTTTAGCATCCTCCTTTTTGTCTACATAGTTGAAGCTTTTAGCTCCACAACCTAACAATCTCCCACTTGGAGATAAATAGCTGCATCTGTACCTATACCTGTACACCATCTAGTTTGTTCCCTTAGCTTTGTATCCCTCTTCAATATCACTCTTGAAGACCAACCACCACAAATCCTGTGGTGCAACTCCTGTCACCCAAATCACCTGCCACATCTGCATCTACAAACCATGTAAAAAATAACTTGACCCTGCATAGCATGTGCACCTGCTGCTAGTCCCTCTAGGAATTCAATGAACTACCCTCTAATGCTTCTTTCCTGAATTGGCTCCAAACTTGTGACAACTCCCACTGCTTGGGAAAACTCAGGTTTAGTACATACCATGCACTTAACCTCATTATGTGAATCAAGACACTGTTCTATGAACTGTCCAACCATCGGCGTGCTAACCGGTCTCACACAATCATCCTGAAACAAAGTCAACATGTGACCTTCCATGTCCCTAGAACACATTTATGCCAAAGAATCTTGTTGCTCCTAGATTCCTCATGACACACCTCTAAATTAGCTTTACCTTTAGTTTAGTAACTCCCTGTATATGCAACCCTGCAACAAGCACATCATACAGTAATAGGATAATGTAGCTAATATTATCCAACCTGGTAAAGAGAAACACAATGATCAAACCTCCATTGTCTTGTAGCTTATACAAGACCATATACCCTGGCCTTCTATCTCACATGTCCATTTCCACTCTTCTTTATCCTGAACATCCATTCATCTCTCAGTGCTTCCTTCCAGCTGGCAACTCCACCAAAAACTCTTGTTTGGTTCTCCTCCAAGGAATCACATCCTCCATCCATGCCAAGCTCCCACTGTTTCCTAGATCTACCTTCTCTATTTCTTTAATAACTTCTTGTTTCTTTACCATAAGTGATTAACAAGTAGTGTAAAGAAGGGAAATGATGAATTTGAGGCTTACATACCCTTTAAGTCCTCCATATGGGTGCTTGAGACTCCTTAATAGCTTGTTGTCCACCCAAAATCCATCTCAGTGACCGATGCCGGTCACATCTCAGTCTACACCTGACCGATGTCGGTTACCTCTGACTGCCTCATCGCCAATGTTAGTTCCCCTTGACCGACACCGGTGTTTTTCTATCCCTGAGTCACCGATGTCAGGTTGCACATAGCTGACATCGATCCCTGTCTGGACACCAATGCTAGTTTTCTTGCCGTTGTCGGTCTTTGTGTTTTTCTTGTGAGAAATGACCTTTTCCTGTGAGCTCCTTTTGGATCAAACCCTTGTCCAAATCACCCTTGCTCTGCTCAGAATTCTTTTGCCCCTTGTGCTGAACTCTATCCGTCACCTTCTCCTTGAAAACCAAGGCTTTCCTATTCTTGTCACTAACATCGAATCTCTCAAGAAACATCACTTTCTTCTTCTGCATACAGAAATATCAATCCATGCCTTTCAAATCCGAAAGCATACCCTTTGACTCAAGAACATGCATCTCTTTCTTATTCATGTGACCAAGCCTATTAAGCCACATCTTTAAATCTACAGCTGAAGTAGATAACCCAGAAAGAGAATTAGTAATACAAGTAGATGGATAAAGTGTACCTACTTTCTTACCTCTTGATACAACAAGTGTACCCTTGGTAACCTTCCAAGAGTCCACTGTGAGAGTTACTGTGCAACCCTCATCACCCAAACTTCTTACAAAAATTAAATTCCACTCTAGAACTAGGACATGCATGACCTCCTTCAACACCCATGTGTTACATGTCTACAATTTCAGCTTCACTTTCCCTTTGCCAACCATCTGACAAGGCTTACCATCCCCTAAACAAATTTCTCCAAAGTCTCCCTGGACATACTCATGAAAAAATTCCCTATTTGGGGATGCATGAAAAGAGGCACCAGAATCTAAAACCCAAGATTCTACTTTATCCAAAGAACATACCAGAGCATCCTGTGCAATAAAATCTACAACATCTGCTTCTTCTTCATGTCCTTCATGCTGATCTTCACCCGACTTGCAATCTCTCTTTAAGTGCCCTTGCTTTCCACATTTCTAGCAGGCTATTCTGCCATACCTGGACTTGGATCTCTTGCCTATCCTTGACCTTGATCTCCCATGCTCGATCTTCTCTCTTTGCCTTCCTCTGCTTTCCACACTCAAAGCATTTCTTGATGATTCACCTGTGCTTTTCCTATGAATCTCTTCATTCAAGATCACACTCACAACATCATCCACTTTTAAGATTTTTGAAGCAGACGCAGTATTAGAAACTGCCATTACCAAACTCTCCCAACTTTCAGGTAATGAACATAAGATTAAGAGAGCCTTAATTTCATCATCAAAAACAATATTGACTAAATTTAACTGGTTTACCAAACCATGGAAATCACTAAGATGACTATGTGTAGATCCACCATCCAACATTTGCAAATTAAATAATTGCTTCATAAGAAATACCTTATTCAAAGCTGAGGGTTTTTCATATAAATTTGCCAAAGATTCCATCAACTCTATCATTGTCTTTGCATGTGATAAGTTGGAAATCACAGACAATGTAAGACTCAACCTTATAGATCCCAGAGCCTTTTGATCAAGAACCTCCCATTCTTCATCCTTCATATCCCAGGGTTTGCAATCAACCCCACCCAACGGTAAGTACAAATCTTTCTGATATAGATAATATTCAATCTGCATCCTCCATAGTTGATAGTTCTTTCCATTAAACTTCTCCATTCATAGCTTACTGTCTTCTGCCATTGCTCTACTCCCACTCAAATAGAAACCCCTGTGAGTAACCTGTAATCAACACACACTAACTAGATCTAAACCAACCTGTTAGTATCCCAACCTAAAAGCTCTGATACCAGTTGTCGGGGAATCCAAGAACAACACACCTTGTTCTGATCCCACTTGTTAGGATCTTGCTCCTCAGAAAGAGAACAATATGATTACCAAATACAAGCAATTAAACATGCGGAAATTATACCAAAAGTACAAGTAACTAGAATTCACAAATAGCACAGAATATGAGAGATAATACACTATCTTGTATTAATACTTGTACAGAAAAGAATACAATAAAGAGACGCCACTCTCTTCCACCTTACAGAGGCTTCCCACACCTCAAGTGTACAGTAATTCTTCTTCAAAAGTTCACTCTCCTACAAAAAATGGTCCCAACACACAACTCACATACAGAATTGGTGTTCACCTCTCCAACCAGTCAGTAATAACCCTGTCAGTACACCAAGCACTCTAAAGTACTTCAAGTAGATCTCCCATGAACCTGTAACCTACAATTCAATAGACCATACTTACACATGTAGATCTCCTATGAGCTTGCAACAACCTGCAACTCAATGATCTTACAATGGAAGGATCTTCCTTGCCTTCCTTTTCAGCTCATAATTACAATACATGCCAATGGGTCTATAAATAGATCCCAGACTTAAAAAATAACTTAGACTTTTAATTTAGAATAATTATCTACGCAGCTCAAGACTTGAAGTAGCCTTTACATGCAAACACTCAGTTCAACTAACTAACTGTTCGTGCAACGAATAGTTCTGGAACACACAAGCGACTGACGTCGGTCCCTGTCTAACTGGTGCTGACCGACGTTAGCCGACTCCCTACCAATGCCGGTTAACTTTTGCATACATCATGACCGAAGTCAGTCATACTACCGACGTCAGTAATTCTGGAACTTCAGCAACCTCCTTTTCGTCTGCATAGTTGAAGCTTTTAGCTCCACAACCTAACACTTTGCATCAAAAGAGTTTTTATTGGTAAATTTGGATTTAAAAAATGAAGAGTGACCTCAAGGATCTCATATAAGACCTAAACACACCTCATAAAAGGGTGGACAAGGCCAAATTAACCTACAGGTAGGGAGTTAAAGTTGTTTTAGTCCATGACAAGCAAGAAGCTAGTCTAGCAAAAAATAAGTATGTGAGTGATCAAGTGAGGATAACATTATGACATGATTGAAATAGAGTTTATATATGTAACACCATGTAAATGGAAATATTTTAAGGAAACAAAATCAAAATTAACCTTTTCAAAAAGGTAAAAAAATAAGCTTATACCCTACCTGCCCTCATAGGCTACCTTCTTTAAAGTCTACCTAAGGAATTTGAGGAGATAAAGGTCTTATGATTGGAAATGAGGGATAAAAATTGGTGTATAGTACCATAAAAATTTAATTAATCTCCTCCAATGATTATATTTTCAATACATAAAGGGGAAGTTCCCCTATTTTGTCTCAAATAGGGGACACGTTTTCCCTTGCATAAACCCTATTTTTCTTGTTGAAGAAGGTCAAATGATAAACCAGAGGTCAAAAAATCTCAAATATAGGTTTTTATAATTGTATCACACCTAGAGAAACATGAGAAACATTTATATGAGGTTGTAAACTAATCAAGGTACCCTACACAAGAAGGTTTACATACATACCTAGTAGGCAAGGAATAGGCCTAATTCCAAATAGGAGGTCACTTTCAGTTTGGGCCTTAAGAAAACATTTATATGGCTTGGGTCATCTTAATATAGGTATAAATTATGTGTTCAAGCTTTTAAATACCATTGTGAGTTCAAATAGTGGTCTTTTGGCTCAAAGGAGCAAGCAAGCTCATTGATAAGGTATAGACCTTATCTCAAAATAGGGGTCATTCCCATTTATAGCTCTTGGTAAGATATTCCAGGGATTGGATCATGTTTTTATGACATATACATAGGTTTTCAAACCTTTGTTTTGCATATAAAGTCTCCAATAATCCATTTTTGTCTTAGGATATGCTCAGACCCTGCATAATGCTTTAAAATGACTCGAATGGCTACCTATAAATGCTTAGAACTTCTCTACAACTTTGCATGGTGGTTCCAGTTATTCAAGAAAGTTGAAGGGGGTCCTTAAGAATAAATAAGTTTCATTTGATTATGATTTTAAAGTGTAACCTTTATGAATAGAGGTTAAGAGTTTAAACCACCAAAAACCCTTACAAACCCTCCATAGAGACCCGATCGAGAAAATGAGGAACTTTGAGCATCTAAATGTAGGGGAAAGGCCATGAAACCACTTAGATGATTTATAAGACTCTCTAGGAATTCTCCACATGTGACTTATGTGTATAGACTTGTACAGAATAGGGTAAAACAAGTCTTATTTTGACCATTTTTTATGTTATGCATGCATGGAGAACTTTCAAGAGACCAAACCATTTTGGGCAGAGAGTTTAGGACTTTTTATAAGTATTCATATTCATTATATCTAGCATCTCAACTCCTTAGTGTGACTACCAACTTTATCATTTTAGCCAATCTAGTGAGCCAACTAGTGAACACTTAAGAGAAAATGGTGAATCTTCATTTGGAGAGCCTTTTAAGGCTTGTTTCTTGTAGCTAATTATATGGACACCTTGGACACATGTAATTCCTCTTCTTTTATGGATCATATTTCAAAATTTAATAGTTTTTAGGTGTCAAGGGTGAGAGGTGTATTGGAAAAAAGCTATTTTGGGACTGCCAAGGATGATCATGCATGTTTAGAATGATAGGAATTATTAGGAACCTCTCGAATGCATGTGAGGGATTATTAGTAACCCCTCTTACTCAAATCCATCATCATACTTGATAATTTGTAATTATAGAGGATTTTTAGAAGGCCAATCATGAAGGGTAGTTTTTTGTTCAAAGAAAGGAGTTTCTTGACCATTTTGCAAGTCTTGGATGACTGGAGATGACATTTTTAACTCATAACATTGCATGGCTCACCCCATACCTCTCTCCCATGTATTTCTAACTGATTTGATCAAGTTGACACATGTCAAAGTGACTCTTGGCCTCCCTTTCTCTCTCTCTTCTCACATCTTCTATAAATTGAGCCTTCTTGGCTATTATATGGATCTCTCTACCTAGGTATGGTGAAGCCCTACCAAATTTTTACCTTGAGCTAATAAATACAAGTGTTCTAACCCATTAAAATATTTCACTAAGTTTACATAATAGATGTTAGTCTTGTGCAAGTGTGATTTTTGTTTACCTTCACATGTTACTCTCCTATTACCTTGTGTGTTTGTAATCTCTCTTTTACAGGTTAGCAAGAAGTGTCAAAGTATAATGTCTTAGAATGCCTATTGTCTAGTTCCTCCTAGCCTATGTTATCTATAAGACCCCATGTTGAAGCATTTATGTGAGAGGGAAGATTGACATTGGATGAAGTGTATGTGCAACTTTTTCTTGGTTCCAAGTGCATGATAAGGGTATGAGTTTAACCAATATTTTGGTGTATCACCTCCTATAGACAAGGTTTAATTTAATTTTATCCCTATCCTGTTTAATCCCCCAAGTGTTAGTAGTAGGATATGAGCTTTAGTGGTGCATCAAGGGGAGCTAGCCCCTAATCTAGAGATCCACCTCCTAATAGGGATACCCATAGCCCTGAGGTCATTCCATTATCTCACTTGAATGAGGAGAAGCTTCTCTTATATCCTCATTGGATGTAATTTAAAGTGAGAATAGTTTTTGGTATGCCCCATGGGACAAGAGGTCCATTCCTTGAGAAGTTTTTGTGTTCTTCTCAAGATACCAACTTTTGGAGGCAAGTTTACTAAACACCAATGGTGAATACACATATGAATCTACTGGTAAAGTAGCTAAAGTATTCTTATTGAACTTTTTTTCTTTCTCTACACATTCCTCACAAGTCTCATGGATTACTTTGATGTTCAATTTGTCCTAACATAAGTGGGTGAAACTTAGCCTGCTTTGCCTATTCCTCCTCAATATGAGTAAGTCCTTGTTTGACCTTGTCATAAGCCCTATGTTACCTATAATCAGTCCTCTTCATCTAGTGCTTCATCTAGGCTACCTGGTTCTCCTCCATGTCATACCATTGCTAGTTTCAAAAAAGCTCTTCTTGGCTAACAAGACTACATGTTAAACCTTAACACTAGATATGCTTGTGGCCAAGTTATTCCTAGTGTTTGTATTAGGAGTAGAAGAAATGCTTTGGAAAAATTCAAAATGGAGTGGATACCTATAGAGGGGGCTAATTGGCCAAATATCACCTATGAAATGCTTGATGTTTGTGGTCTAATATTCAACCTAGAGGAGATATTGAGAGCTCATGAATCAATTTCATCTTGGCAACCTCAAAATGCCCCAAAGTCTTTATACATTTTCCAAAGCTTTCCCTCTTGTAAATACATCCAAGAAAATAATCAAAGGAAGGAGGATGTCATGCTTGAGTAGGTTGATACATTTCAAGAGCATGGTGAGAAAGAAGTTTTGGATTTTGAAGTCCATCTTCAAAAGGAGCTTGAATTGGCCAACCAGATTTTAAGACAATCTATCATGGTAGCTAAAGGTGAACTCTAAAATCCCACTTCTCCAAGTTGTCATCAAGATGCCAACCCTAAGGAATCTCTAAGCTTCTTAAACATATCATTCACTTCTTCATTAGCACCTCATCCCCATAAAAACACCTTTGAACCTACCTTCCCAAGATGGAAAGAGGTGTTGATAGCTGGTAAAGAAAGGAATAAATCATGCTTAGGTAAAGTTGTTAGAGGGGAAAAATATAAAATCATTCAACTACATCTCACCCTTCCTAAAGAGGCCATTAAACCCATCTTCCTTCCCCCTCTAACTGATCAAGGTTGCCTTTCCAATGATGATAATTCCTTTGCTACTTGGGAATCCCCTTTGGCCAAACTTCATGTTTTTGAGGTGCCTAATTTTGACATCACTAAGAGGGAGGATGAGATTGAAATCTTAGATTAGATTGAAGATGAAAAGGGGCTGATTGCCAATAAAGAGATATCAGGGTGTAGAGATGAGAAAGAAGATCCTCCTTGTGTTGAAGAAGAAGTCTTGAAAGAATTTCCCTAGACCCCAAAGAGGAAGAGGAAAAAATCTCTTTTGTTCCTCCTTTTAATGAAGTAGACCAATCATAAGATGATGATACATGGCAGATATTTGAGAACACATGTAGTGAAGTTGAATCCCTCAAAGAGCCTAAAAGTTATTTGGAGTTAACTACTAGCCATGACAAGAAAGAGGTTGTCTCGTAAAAGGGAGATATGTGGCAAACCTATGTACAAATGTTCAAGGATTATGAGGAATTTGAGAAGACTAAAATACTAAAAAAATAAGCTCAATATGTGGGAAAGTAATTACATGTTGAATAACATCATCATCAAGATGTTCTAGATCATGATGGAGAAATCTATGGTGATCTTAGGCCTTTCAAAAGTGAATTGGAGCTTGTTTCTACATCCACCTATGAAACTACCTCCACAAACATCAAATAAGAATGTGAGAAATAAATAATTCGTAATGATCATGATACAATGCTGATTGAAGATTTTGAAGAGGATGTGAAAATGGAAAAGGATGATGAGATCCATTAAGGAGATATAAACTTGTAACAAGTTCTCTCATACATGGATATGCAAATCAGTCATGAGGAGATAAGAGGAAAATAGTATGAAACATGCTTTCAAGTCAAATATTATTGCATCTACTTTGGAGACCTGTTTGAGATGACTCCATTCAATGACATGTCAAATCAAGGAGCAAAAAGAAAGTATGAGTCATCTAGAACCCCATCCAAGAGGATGCATGCTTAGCATCCTCACTCATCTAGTGAGGAAGGATATCTAAGTTAATTCCATTTTGATCTAGGAAGGGAGGTATGATCAAGATGAATGTACATATTTTTTTACTTTCAGTTGTGTCTTGTTTTCCCTAAGTGCTTAGTAGTACAAGTGTGTCCTTATTTTGTGTTTTGTTAGGTATTTTATGTGTTTTTATTTCCCTTTATGTGTTTTAAGGTAATATTATCTATATTTTTGGTCAATTACAGGTTTGTATCTAATTTTTCCAAGTGTATTTTTAATTCCTTACCCAATTGATAGGATAAGGCTGCTAGTCCTTAACATAGGCAAGCATGTTACCCCTAAGAGTTGCCAAATTATTGACCAAATTTGACTTCTAGTCAAATGAGGCCAACCCATAATATTTTGAAAATTTTAATAAGGTTCCCATGTGTCCTATAGGGGTCTCATAATGTTCTATACATCTTACTTGGCCTTGTCCTAGTCCTTGTCTAAGTTTATCTCCCTAGAAATCGCTTCGTCAACCAAAGTCAACTTTGGTCAAACCTATTAAAACTTATTCAAAGTAAAAAATTATGTTTAATAGGTCCTAATATTTTATTTTATATTTTTTTAAGTGTTCTTAAGTCATGAACTTATCATGTGCTAGGTTTCACATGGAAAAAGGGTCTTTTGGCCACTTTTCTAGCTTGTTAATTAACTTATACAGACTTTTATGCAAGAAAATTTGTCAAAAAGGTGATTTTAAACATGTAATAGGTCAATATCATGTTATAAGAAGTTATATTTCAGCCAAGAGTCAGTTATATTTAGAAAATGGGAGTTTCTCCTTATTTTTAAGCCCTTTAGGGCACTTGTATGGAATGGATGATCTGATCTTTAACTATAAACATGGGTAAAGTGACTCTTTCCTCCCCAAACTCTTTTTAATTCTTGTTTTGAAATGATAATGAAAAAATATCAATCTGTAACTCCTTTTCCTCCATTTTCTCTTGGCAAGCAAAAAAGGGTTATTTTCAAGCACTTGGTGTGGACCATACAAGTGAAGTTAGGAGGAGTGCTTCTAAATGTGTATATTAATATAAATTTAATTCATTTTAATAACAATAACTTTAAATTTGGTTCCTCCTCCTTTATGAACAATGTCTAACACTCCAGGCAGATTTTTACGGACTTACAACCATGAGGGGGTCTCCTTTTGAGCCTATTTCAGGCTGTTTTGTTTTTTTTTGATGGATTTATGTGTTTAAAGTGTTTATACATGTTTTTAAATATATACAAAATCTTATTATTATTTTTTAAATATTAAATACTTGGGAAAGCTTCTTCTAGGCTTGTAAATGCTTGCAAAATGCCTAGTTTGCACTTGCAATCATCTCAGTTACCATGTAAATGATTTATTCACATTGAAAAAAGGGTTTTGATGATGTTAGACTGTATTCAGGGCCTTTTGTTCCAAATAGACAAAAAAAAGGCCCCTAAGCATTTTTTGAAAGGTATATGATAGAGATAGATGAATTTTTGATACCTCCTAATGACCTAAATTGATTTCCTCTAGCATAAAGAAGCACCTTGAAATAAATGGGTTCAAGGGGATGACTAGAGGTTAGAGCTTGAGAACCTTGAAAATGGCCAAAAAACCACTAAAATTTTTCAATGACATCTATAGGAAACTTTCTAAAAGGGACCTTCTTCAAATATTAGGCATACCTTAACTAATCCCTATGCTCAAATGACTCCAAATAACCCAAACATACATTAAATGACCAAATATCACCTTTAAAAATGTTGAAACATAGTTTTAACCCCTCAACACTTTCCCTAGTCCGTACACAGGCTTGGGAAGTGAGACATAGGTGGACAATGAGCTATAAAGGTGTGTTAGAGAGTGTTTCAACACTTTCAAGAGAAACTTAAGATGAAATAAAATATTTTAATATTTTGGATATCCAAAAGTATTTTCAATCACCTTGATCAAATATTTGAAGGAGAAAAATAGCTTACAGTCAATTGATTGTGACTGAGATACTGAACAAGATAGACAATGACCTTGGCATGAGAATTGAGGAGATGATGAATCTTTCAAGGTAGATGAAGGAAAAATGAAGGGATAAATGACCTCTAGAGGTTCAATATAGTTCTAAACATCACATGACCAATTCCATTTTTATCCAAATCAATCTATAAGTAAGGGTCTACCAATGCATGGAACACAATCAAACACGGTACATGGGCAGTGAGTAAGATGTGGGTTCTCCTTTGCATCAAAAGAGATTGTATTAGTAAAGGTGACTTAAAAAATGAAGATTAATATTAGGTATATAATATAATACCTAAACACACCTCATAAAATGGTGGGCAAGCCAAATTAGCCTATAGGAAGGGGGTTTAAGTTGTCTCAGTCCATGACAAGCAAGAAGCTAGTCTAGTAAAAATGGAGTATGTGAATGTTCTAGTGAGGATCACATTAGGATATGACTGAAATATAATTTATATATGTAAAAACATTAAAATTGAAATATTTTAATGAAACAAAATCAAAATTAACCTTTTTAAAAAGGTAAAAAAATAAGCTTATACCCTATTTGCCCTCATAGGCTACCTTCTTCAAAGTTTGCCTAAGGAATTTGAGGAGATAAAGGTCTTATGCTTAAAACTAAGGGATAAAAAATGGTATAGATTACCCTAAAAATTTAATTAATCTCATCCAATTATTATATTTTCAATACATATAGGGGAAGTGCCCCCTATTTTGTCTCAGATAGGAAGCACTTTTCCCCTTGCATAAACCCTATTTTTCTTGTTAAAGGAGGTCAAATGATGGTATATAGGTCAATAAAGATCAAATGGATGTTTTTATAGTTTATAACACCTATATCAACATGATAAAAATTTATAATAGGTTGGAAACTAAGCAGAGAACCCTACACAAGAAGGTCTACATACATACCTAGTAGGCAAGGAATAGGCCTAATTCCAAATAGGAGGTCACTTTCAGTTTGGGCCTTAGGAAAAAATATGAATGACTTAGATCATATTTATATAGGTAAAAATTATGTGTTAAATCTTTTAAATATCATGGTGAGTTTAAATAGTGGTCTTTTGGCTCAAAGGAGCAAGCAGGCTCATTGATAAGGTATAAACCTTGTCTCAAAACAGGGCTCATTTCCATTTCTAGCTCTTGGTAAGCTATTCTAGGGATTGGATCATGTTTTTAAGACATATACAGAGTTTTAAAAACCTTTTTTGCATATAAAGTCTCCAATAATCCATTTTTGGCTTAAGATGTGCTCAAATCCTACATAATGCTTAAAATGACTCAAATGGCTACTTAGAAAGGCTTAAAACTTCTCTAAAAATTTTCATGATGTTTTAGGCTATCCAAGGAAGTTTAAGGAGGTCCTTAGGAAGACATAAGTTGTATTTTATTATAATTTCAACATGTAACTTTTATGAATAAAGGTTAAGAGTCTAAACCACCAAAAACCCTTGCAAACCTTCCATAGAGACCCGATTGGGAAGATGAGGCCATTTGAGCATCCAGATGCATAGGAAAGGCCATGAAACCATTTGGATGATATATAGGACCCTTCAAGGATTATCCACATGTGACTTAGGTGTATGGAACAGGGCAAAATAGGTCTTATTTTAACCATTTTTTATGTTATGCAGGCATGGAGAACTTTCAAGAGACCAAACCATTTTGGGTGTAGAGTTTAGGAATTTTTATAAGTCCTAGTGGTCATTAGATATGGTATATCAACTCCTTAGTGTGCCTTCCATCTCTCTCATTTCATCCAGTCCAGTGAGCCAGCTAGTGAACACTTAAGAGAAAATGGTTAATCTTCATTTGGAGAGCCTTTTAAGGCTTGTTTCTTGTAGATAATGCTATGGACACCTTGGACACATGTCATTAATCTTATTTTATGGATCAGATTTAAAAATTTAAGAGTTTTTAGGAGCCAAATGTGAAAGGTGTATTGAAAAAAAGCTATTTTGGGATTGCCAAGGATGATCATGCATGGCCAAAATGATATGTATGATCAAGAACCTATCCAATGCATGTGGGGGATTCTTAGTAACCCCTCTTACTAAAATACATCATCAAACCTGATCAGTTGCAGTTATAGGGCAATTTTGGAAATCCAATCATGAGGGACAATTTTTTGTGCAAGGAAAGGAGTTTCTTGACCATTTTTCGAGTCTTGGATGAGTGGAGATGACATTTTTAACTCCTAAAATTACATGGCTCACCCCATCCCTCTTTCTCATGCATTTTTAACTAATTTGATCAAGTTGACACATGTCCAATTGACTCTTGGACTCCCCTTCTCTCTCTCTCTCTTCTCACATATTTTATAAATTGAGCCTTCTTGGTTATTTTATGGATCTCTCTACCTAGGTATGGTGAAGCCCTGACAAAAAATTTCCTTTAGATAATAAAGACAATTGTTTTACATCATTCAAGTATTTCACTAAGTGTACACAATGGATGTTAGTCTTGTGCAAGTGTAATTTTTGTTTACCATCACATGTTACTTTCCTTAATACCTTATGTGTTTGTAATCTCTCTTTTTTAGGTCAGTAATAAGTGTCAAAGTATATTTCACATGTAATGAGTAGGCTACTCAATAGAGTGTCTTAGAATTCTTATTGTCTAGTTCCTCCTATCTTATGCTATCTCTAAGACCCCATGTTGAAACATTGATGTGAGAGGGAAGATTGACATTGGATGAAGTGTATGTGCAACTTGTCCTTGGTTCCAAGTGCATGATAAGGGCATGAGTAGAAAAAATATTTTGGTGTATCACCTCTTGCAGAAAAGGTTTAATTTCATGTTATCCCTATCCCTTTTCATCCCCCAAGTGTTAGTAGTAGGATATGAGCTTTAGTGGTGCATCAAGGGGAGCTAGCCCCTAATCTAGAGATCCACGTCCTAATAGGGATACCCAAAACCCTTAGGTGGTTCCATTGTCTCACTTGAATGAGGAGAAGCTTGTGTCATCTCCTCATTAGGTGAAGATTCAAGTGACAATAATACCTTTGAAACTATAATTTTAAACTTTAAAATTATGTATGAACAATTATCATGCCCTTTGAATCTATGCCAATGATATAGAATTCCATGCACCTATATGATAAAGTTTTACTTTATTTGTACCATTTAATTTTGATCTTGAAACTATTTTGTGTTTCCCATGCATATTCATTCAAGTATGTATGAATTTATACTTTGATTCTTTGATTTAAGTGAGTGTATATGCATGCTATATGCCCCCAAAATTAGTATTTAATGGAATGATATTTTTTATGTGTTTGATTTATAAATTAAAATTAATCTTTGAAAACTTGTACTCTGCTATATAATGTTATCTTTTTTATTACTTTAAATATTTGAACCCTCTACTCTATATCTCAAAAATTTGTACTCTATCCCAAAACTGATTTTTAATGTTCATGGAGGCTTGGATATCTAAGAAAATTCCACTATGATGCCCCCCATTTGAGATGAGGGATGTATCTTGTAAGTCATTCATCTCAAAATAATAGTTAATTGTATCATGTGATATAGATATAATCATGTATAGTCATGTTAACATAGAAATGTAATTGTCATTGAAGCATGCATGTAGCATATTAAATCTAAGGCATATAAGTGTCATGTCTAAAAATATATATAAATTAAGTGCACAAAAAAATTAACCATCTTTGAATAAGAATTCACATTAAAAGTGCATATAATGTATCATGGCACTACTAAGCAAGCTCAAAAAGCATGATGTATAATTTCATACAATAAGGCCAAGAGTTACATACAATAGACATGAATATTTCAAAACAAAAAAGGCTAATGGCCACATTAAAATTAATATTTAACAATATTTCAAACAAGGGACATGTTCAAATGTCACACAAAACATAGGGCCAAAGACCACAAGTAATGGACATGTTCAAATGTTGCACATAGTAAACAAAAATGTCACAAAGATGTTTAATAAATTGTTTTCACATAAGGGAAAAGGGACATACACAATAAGGAAACAATGTCTAGCCTATCTTTTAAGAAATTAACAACATTGAAGGAGCAGAGAATAATGAAAAATAGTCTATTTCATTCATATGTATCAATGTCATATCACAGTAAAGTAAAATATTCATGTAACACAATTATAAAAGTTGGGGGATGTATAATCATGTAATATATAAAAAAAACAAAAAAAAAATTAATATATGTAGCTTGACATGGTACAAATAACATAAATAGATATAACATCATGATGATGTAACCAAGAGGATAAGATTCCCCCAACATAGGCATGCCCAATAAGTAGAAGGGGATCCAATATATAAGAATCCATGTAGATATGTATGTCTTTAATCAAACTCATATGCCTTGTGAAATTAATGTTTGTTCAAAAAATAATATGTCATCTACCAAAATATATGATAAATAACATATGTAAAGAATTAAACTAGCAACTCATGTCATGCTCAAGTCTTGATTTTTTATTTTTGAGAATATTTTGAATGTTTTTGTATTTTTAATGTAATTTAATTTTTTTTATGTTTTTTAAATTTTTTTTGTATTTTTGAGATATATTTTTTAAACTAAAATATCATATGATCTCAATGGGAGGACCATAGTGCATGTTTGGATTATAGGTGTTGAAGGTGACTTTTTGTGGGTGAAAAGTGCTACACTTAAATGAATCTAAATCTGAAAAGGAATAAAGTGTTGTGGTATAACTATATTAATAATTTATCCTATCTTTTTATAATGTATAACTCTATAAAGTGGAGTGTGGCTTAATAATCCCCCAAGAACTGCCTCATCAGGCACATTGCACATCAAAACCTAGAGGGGTGTTTCTATAATGATAGTTTAATACTAATCATCCCCTAAAAAACACCCAACGCATGATATCAATATCAAAATTATCAAAGTAATTAAAACTATGAAATAAATCTCAATACACATATACATACTCATATAAGGATCCTAAGGACCAATAAATTCTACTCCACTCACATCTCCTCCACCCTATACCTCAAGGATACCTCCCACTACAATAAGAAATAAAATGGGCCTCTTGTGGGTCATCAAAAATAATGTGTATACTAGTGTAAAACCAACATCATTTTCATTATGATTTTGTATCCCATGATCCACCTCTACTAATGGAATAGGTTCCAAGTCAATTACACTAGGAATGTTTCGATCCCCCCTCACATATCAAAGCTTTCACAGATCCCATCCATATAAAATGTGTCAATGAAACATCTATTATAATTTTAAGCTATTATGTCATGTGATAAAAATAAAAATTTCCATATAAATATGGTCACTAATCATGAATTAAATAGATCATCCAAATCCCCCAAGATACATCCCATCCTCAGGCCACCCTCCAAAACCTGTGCAGGGTATCCAAATAATAGTATATGAAATGCCCAATATCTAGTGACACTTCATCATCCCACTCCTCAAAACACATGTTGTACTAACCCACCTCTCATTATACATCTATGTATGTACCCATCCACCATGAGGCAACCCTATAGGAAAAATCATGGTGATATGCTCATAGGCCCAACAATACAATAAAGTAGTCAATCTTATTCCTCCTTCAAATCCATCTTGAGTGAACCAATGTAAACCTATCGATAATTGGGATACCATATTACAACACAAATAATACATATTTTTATGGTCCTATATATCTTGTACAAACTAGTGTATCCTATTGGAAATAGATTATGCCACCATCTACTATAATTAAAGATGTCATTAAAGCATAAATGAAATTTTGCACACATAGAACATTTTCCAATAAAATATTTGACAATAAAATCATAGTATCATTTGTAATAATTAATTATGGAATTATTAAACTTTTATATCATGCCTTCACATTGGTTATGAAATTAATGTAATTTTCCAATTTGTTTTACAAAATGTAGATACATGGACTATAATGACTAGTTGAGTACTTTTACTTGTGTTTTTTGAATATAAAATAATTAGGGTAAGCTAAATCATTACATTAGGATATCATTTAATCATTTAATTAGTTTATAATATAATTCAAGGATGCAAAATGTGGGAGAATACACAAAACATGTGAACTATTTGACAAAATTTCTCAACAGTGTGTGGTTACATAGATAGTCATCACTAAAAAATGCACAAAAAATATTTTACAAAGGTTATCTTAAACATATTATATTTTTTCAAATAATCCATGTAATCTTACGTATAAATGTTTACAATGATACAATGACATATAGATGTTGTATTTTTTTCAAACAATTCACATGCCTTCTCTATAATGTCACATTTTACAATTGAGATTGCATTAAAGAATGTGTATGTTGTATATCAAGGTTTCCACATAAAGGTATGTATATACATAGAATCATAATAAATAATGGATATTTATCATATGTTCTAGTTGTAAAATATCTTGACAAAATGTGGTGGCATTGACTACAATGATGGAGTTAAGACATATAGCTTTTTTTGTTAAGAAATAAGGATCTTAGCATTATGGCTTGATGTGTTAGTGAATTTAGTAGATGTTTTTCCCATGACTTCAAGTCTATTTTAAAATTGATGGAATTAATACTTATTACATTATGATATCTTGTAATCAATAAAAATGAGATTTTAAAATAATATGTGTTTTCTTTATGTTGCCACATTATGCAATTGATATCGGATTAAGGTCTAGTCATTCATTACATAAGGATATATTGATTTAATCATTGCATTATTATTCAAAAAATTAAAATTTTAAACATAATTTTATGTTAGTCCATCAATAACATAATATGATGATGGACTTATGACAACTACTTGTGTTTTGTGAGTAGGAAAGGATATTACCATTATGGCCTCCTATGTTGGTAACTTTAGTTTGTGTTACTTTCAATGGAGCGACATCAATTTTATATTTTTTCAAATAAAATCATTATAAGGATTTTTAAATGGATGATCTAAAAATATTTTAACTTAGATAATACTCTAGCCAACTATAAATTGACTACAATATATTCAAAACATGGGTGTAGAAACCTGGTTGACCTACATTACATAAAACAATAAGAAAAAGAAAAAGAAAAATATTTTTTTAGTATATCAAACAATTTTTGTAATCCATGATTATCTTAATTAGTTTATCAAAATATCTCAACAAAAATTTGTTGTTTGTCCAAAAATTCAATGTCTTCTCTTTGCTTTCAGTTTCTGTGATTGAGATTGCATTACAACATTTGCACCTAATATAATATTTTGAGTGTTACACATTCAATATGTCTAATATTTAATTTTATAGAGTATAAAATGATGATAAAAACACACCTGAAGGGTATCATTTTGATCCACCTTCAACAATCTCATCATTGAATGTTGAAACATGATAACCTACCATGCTAAGGATAGTGAGACTAGTTCAGATCTGCATATAATTAACACAAAATTACTGGAGAGAAATAACATAGAAATAATAATATATTTCTCACACTGTAAATATTAACTCTATTCTATTACATATTCATTCAGGCATTACATATTTATAGGAAAATATTCCTATAATCATGGAGATCATATCTCAACTAATATCTCACCATATCCCTCTAATTATACAATCTCCTATATGCGTAATATTATTATAGCATACAAAAATATATCTGGCCAAATAATATATTCTAACTAATTTATATTTGTAATATTTTTGTAAAAATATTAAGACAAGCAAATATATTCTACCCAAATATATCTAAAAATGAATTATCACTTTCATAATTATTCACACAAATTAATGTGAAGACTAACCATTTTCTAAAAAAGGATCGTGGAGGTCATGGATCCATAATTCAAATCTCTATATGTACATTAACCCATATTCATATAAATTTACTAATTTTTAATCATGTAAACTATAATTATGGAAATTAAAAATCTTATTCCATGCCTTATGCAATATTGTACAGAGAAAAGCAATATTTTTAATGTGATTTGTATTTTACATGATTAAAAATGAGCTTGTTCTAGTTAATTTGGTTTTATGTAATTTTATACAGATAAATCATGGAACCCCTAATCTCTTTTAGATTTAATAGGGAAGATTATTATGTTTCAAGTTAAACTAGAACAAGATCATTGGTGTTGGAGCAATAGGATACCATTCAAGTGTGTTGATCTCCTTTTATTTTATTTTATTTTCAAAGAAAATTAGTTTGTATTGATTGTTGATCAATATAATAAAATGTATATGGTCATCATATCCATGGAGATAAATTAATTTGAATCCATATCTAAGAAACCCATGATGTGGACTCCTCATTAATATATACTAATTATTACACTTATAATATATTATAATGGATCATTTGTTTAATAATTTTTCAATATGCACAAAATGGGTTGCATAGAGAAGAGACGTGAATACAATGATTACAATGTTTTAATTTTATTTATGAATTGATAGATTCTGAAGTGTAAAATTTTTAGTTTCAAATAATTATCTTCTGATGATAAAACATTTCTTTTAAGCACGATTTTGAGTTTATTATGTAATTTTTATGTATAACCATTAATCCATTTGATATTTTAATCATTTTAAATTATATATGTTTCCAATGTTTTTTATTTTTTTTGGAAAAAAATAAATGGGCATGGATGTGGTATGGTAACTACCGGTAATATGTACAATCATAGTAATGTTCATTGGATTGTGCCAAACATATATTGACAGTATAAAGATTGAGGCATTTTATTTATTATATCGATAAATGTGAGACTTTATGTTTACACCATGATATTTTATCTACTATTATATTATGGATAGGGAGGTTAGTTGATGGTTTGGGTAGGTATTTACCACCATGTTTGGGTTTCGTGGATTTGTTTCCCTCTACCTCAATAGAAGTTTCATGGATTCCCAAGCACATAATTGTAATATATCATGAATTTTTATATAAATTTATTATCCACATATGACATCATTGAATTCAATGATTTAAGGATATGCAACCTAAAACTAAAATAATAATGTCCTAAATCTCTTTTTGAATGATGTACTAAAATAATTGTTAGGTATGCACAAAATTATGCTTTGATTTATTTTTTGTTAAGGTGTAATGTGGCAGAGGTAATCCTTGATATAATCATGATTTTCATACCTTGTAATCATGGCATTCATGTAGTGACATATGAATGATGTAGTTTTTAAAACATTTATTACATGGTTTATGGTTGTTTTCATAGGGCTTTATTAGTTTGATGAGTTTTCATAGAGATTTATAAACATGTTTTCAATACCTTGTAATCATTGCATTAAATATAGTGACATATTAATGTTGTAATTTTTCAAACATTTATTACAATGTTGAGGGTTGTTTTTCGTATTATTTTATTAGCTTGATGAGTTTCAATTTCCTATTTTAAATGCTCTTTACGAACTCTAATTTTTCTATTGTTTTATTTTCCCATAAAAGAGAGGGCTCCTTATTTTTTTATAATTTATTTATCTTATATACATTTAAATTTCCTCAAACTCTTTGAGTTAATGAATCAATCCAAAAAACCACTAACCATAAAATAGTTATCTTTTATCTATGTGCACACAACTATTTACATCTAAGGGAAGATGAGTGCAAGTGCTTTCCTTAAATGACTAAAACTAATTTAATTTCCTTTAGTAAATCATTATAAATTCAAGTAAGATAAGAATAAAATAATTTTCTACTAATACCTTTGTTATTTTATATACTATTTTTTTCATGTTTATTTGTAAAAAATTATCTTAAGAGGATAAAACATTTTTTCCTAAGTTTTAATTTCATGTACAATCATTAATTCATTTGATTTTTAAATGGTTTTAAATTTCATACAATTTTGATATTGTGTGTTGTTTTGTAAGTTAAATACAAAGAGGCCTAGATATTCATATGATAATTATAGTAGGAAGTGTCAAACTTCAAAAGCATTATTGGCATCAATAATTCAAAGAATTTGAAAGGTACATCAACACTGAAAAAGATGCAGTATAGGTGGAAAAATTAACCTCATGACAAAAAAAATTATTACTAAATTTAGTATATGTTGCATGCATGCTTTCACATTGTTTATGAAATTAATGGAATTTCATAATTGTTTAACAAAATGTTATTGTATGGTTTACAATGATAGACTTCATATATTTGGTTATGTTTTTCTACCACATTTTCCATGGATCTTAACATGATTTCTTATATATTCATGAACTACTTTTACATTTTAATAAATTATTTTCAGCAAGTGTTTGAATAATTTTCCTTCACATTGGTTTGAAGAGTTTGAGAGCATAGTTTTATCAAATAGTTCATGTGCCTTGTGTATGGTTTCATATTGTGTATACATGTCTATCAATCACAAAATGTGGAAACATAAAGAGGACACATAATTTTGATAAAAAATTAATGAAATTATAAAAATATATCATAGTGCAATGATGGTGATCCTATGCAATCTCGGCTGCAAAATGTGCCAGCATAGAAAATGTACATTAAAAAAAATAGACCCTTATGTAATGAATATTAGATATGAAAAATGTTCCCTAAAAATCTTTGATAAATTAATGTAATTATTTTAGGATATCCAAATAAAATCAATTTTTATGTCTACAATGTTGAATTTTAAGCCATATTTTTAAACAATAAAGAATTTATTTTTAATAATTACTTGAATCACATAGGATCATTATTACTTCATTTGATTTTTAAATCCTTTTAAATTGTAGATGATGTTTATGACATATGTTTTCTTTTAGGTTGGAAAAAAGGGTTTTAAACATGGTTGGATAATCATTAACAATCTATATAACCATAACATCTTTCAAAGAATTGTGCCAAAATGAATGATAGTAGGAATATTGAGGCTTTTTATTTATGATATTGACACTCATGCACAAATTTTATGATATTGTGCCAAAATGAATTATAGAAGGGTTCGATAGTAGGTGTTTTGTAGTCAAATTTTGCATACGTGCATGACATGTGTTTTATACTACATCATAAGCCAAATATTCACTTCCTGTCATGCTTTGATCAATTTATATACCCTTATGTAGTGTGGTATTTTTTGTTGTGCTCTGAGAAGAATTTTTATTTTATTTTTTTGTTATGCCTTTACCAATTGTTTGACAATAATGTTCACATACATTGCAATGATGGGATTTTGATATTTAAGTGTGTTTTATGAATAGAAAATGGTGTTAGAATTGTGTGTGTTTTTTTTTGTCTAACAAATTACTTATGCAACTTAACATATTTCTTTCAATAAGAGGTATCAAACTTCGAAAGTATCAATGCCAAAATATATATCATCTTCATGTAATAATCTCCAATATTTGTCAACATTTCACCTTGTACCACAAATTTTATTTGAAAAACTATAACATGCTTAATTTGTTGCATTCCAAGAAACATCTATGAAAGTAAATAACATATTATGGTGTAACACTGAGATCCCTATCTCTTCAAAGATATAAGTAAATATCATAAAATTCGTTTGCTTTCACATTTGTTATAAAATTGAGAGAATATATCAATTATTTGACAAACTGTGGTCATAGGGACTATAATGATGAACTTAGAATATTAAGTTGTGTTTTGTGATCACATTTTACATATATTTCTATCAAGGTATTTGCACTTACAAAATATAACAAATATCCACTTTTGATCATGCTGTATACATACCCTTATAAAATGTGGCTTTTTTTGGATGTCCTCTCAATACAAAATTTAGTTTACTTTTTAGTGTGCCTTTATCAATTGTTTGATAATTTTGGCTCTATTGACTGCAATTATAGGATTAGGGACTTCAATTGCATTTTTTAATTAGAAAAGGACCTTACAATCGATTTTTTATTTCTTAAATTTATTATACATTTTAATATGTTTCTTTCTTTAAATTGTTTCAAAACTAAAAAGTATCAATATCAAAATGTATATCATCCTCATATAAAAATCTATAATACTTATCAATGTTTAACCATCTACCACAACATTTATTTGTTAAACTAAAATATTCATATGTTGCTATATCAAGAACAACATCTATGAAATTCAGGACATAGCACAAATATCTTTGCCTATTCACCAAACATATGTAAATGTCATATTGATCTCATTACTTCACATTAGTTATGAATGGGGGAATTTATCGTTTGTGTTTTAACAAAATTTGGTCAGTGAGAATCAAATCTTTTCTATGAACCAACGAGATTCATCTCACATGCAAATGTATAACATTTTTAATTTCTCAAATCTTTTCTATGAACCGACAAGATTCATCTCACATGCAAATGTGAGATGTTATTTGGTCCCTCAAACAAAGTTTTCCCTCCAAGAGGGAATGGAAGTATGATTTTTCAATTACAAAGTCCTTGAACTAGCTACTGAATTTGGCATAGCCTAGCAATCTTCTCACTTGCTAAGTGTTCTGTTGCAATCCAATCTCGAACTTTGAATGAATCAGCAAAGTTGAGCACAATCATAATCCGAGTAGCATTTCACAAGCCATTTTCTTCTTATTTTGAAACCTGTCACCGTGCTTCCATATTTTACAAACTCAACAAAAGATATAATAATTTAATTAGTTGTTGTAAAAATACACCCATTTTTCTTATTTTGAGATTGAGAGAGATCAATTTTGAATCATTCCATTAGTGCAGTGTTACTCTTTTGGCGGCCTATGCAATGTCACAAAACACTTTGCCAGATCCTTGCTTCACATGCATAGCAAAGTCAGGATGCCCACCTGCTACCCACGTCGCCATCATTCTATATGATCCGTTCACTCTCAGAATTCATCACCATACTTTGAATCGATGTCATAGAACTTGACTATGCGAACACCATCAAAAGGGAGAGCTTTAATTGGGATTTTATTTCATTTAAGATATTTCTAAAATGTCATCAAAATATGTCAGAGATTTAACTCCCGAAGGAGATCATCTTTATTAGGCATTACACTAGGACAGCATTTTAGCACACTCTCCCCCAAACAATCTCTCCATAGAATGGAAAGATCTTGGCATCGCCATATTTTATAAAATCATTTCTAAGAATTGAACCTGTTTCGAAAGAAAGGGGATCCTTCAAGAGAAAATTTCTGCTACAAACTGGCAGCAAAACATTTTGCATACAGATCACTGTAGTAACCTGCATAAAGCGGTTAGAGAATATGCGTCAGACGGGAATGATGGTAGTTTTCAACTTTAAAATAAGAGATAAATGGTAAAAGAAACTAGTGTGGTGAGAACAGATTATAACCCAAAAGAAGAGGGCCTATACAACTAAAGATTTTTAAAAACTCTTTTCTTCCTGTTAGGCAGGTGATAAATGCATGCACGTGCAGTATAAATTCATCAAAACTGTAACACTTGGGATTTTAATGTGGGGAGTTTTAAAGGTCTTGCAAGCTGCAGGAGAAATTTTCTTGATTGCAACCAAAAGCTGTAATTATAAAATACCCTATATTGCATAGAGGTAACATTGAATCACGTGGCAGAATCCAATGGATTCAGGGATTCAATAGTTAAAAACTCTATTGTACACTAGGCAAAAAAATATCATAAAACCGAGAAAATTTCAGAAAAAAACTTTAAATTTTTGAAGGCTGCTACTGCTGTGCAATGTAATTTGATAGAAAATATATTTTGAAGAAGAAAAAAAAATATATGTAAAATTTTAAATAAAATTAAATCAGAGTCAAATATATGCAATATTCATAATACAGACGAAATAAGAATTGCAAAAATAAAAAATACTTCTTCAAATTATTGGAATCATTCTGATTCTCCTTGAAAATAAAGATCAATTACAATGTATTAATAGAATTGTATGTGAACATACTTTATTAATTAGTATATAAAATATTTTAAATTTATCTAAATAATAATTTGCATGTAATATCAACTAAACTAACTCTAGCCTTTCTAAGGCTTTATTTTTTCTAAAAAAATATTAACTAAAAATTAACTAACTGTTTAAATTTAGCTCCACAAAAACTATTCATGACAACTAAATTTACATTAATAGTCTAAAAATACAACTGAGTGAATTGCACTTCAGCATCACTTTTCAACATAGTCCTCTTTGATGCTGAGAGGGCTCACAATCTGATTTCTGAGTGTCAAAAATTGATCTGTTGCAACTGCTTTCGTGAAGATATTTGCCCACTGTTCTTTAGTGTTGATGTATTTCAATTCTACTATCTTCATCTGCACTAAATCTTGGATAAAATGATGCTTTAAATCAAAATATTTTGTCTTGCTGTGATGGACTAGATTCTTGGCCAATTTAATAGCACTAATGTTATCACAAAAAATAACTATGGGCTGAACTTGAATCTCTTCAATTTTTTCAAGAAGTTTTCTAAGCCATAATGCTTGTGTGCTTGTTGAAGTGACTGCAACATACTCTGCTTTTGTAGAAAAAAGGGCAACTATACTTTGCTTCTTTGAGCTCCAAGTAATCAAACTAGAACCAAAAGAAAAACAATTCCTAGATGTTGACTTTCGGTCATCCAAACTACCTCCCCAATCAGAATCACTAAAACCAACAAGATTAAACCTTTTAGAAGTGTAGTAATGAATACCAAAGTCTAGAGTGCTTTTCACATACCTCAAAATTCTCTTAGCTACCTTCATATGTATTTCTAATGGCTCTACCATGTACCTTGAAACAAGTGAAACTGAATAAGCAATATCAAGTTTTGTATGAGTTAGAAACATTAAGCTTCCAACAATACTTCTATAGGCTGTCTCATCAACTCTTTCAACACCATCATCTCTACACAACACAACTCCATGAGCAACTGGAGTGGAGACTAGTTTACAATCAACCATATCAAATTTCTTCAACATATCTTTAGCATACTTTGTTTGACAAATAAAAATTGTATTCTCCATTTGATAAACCTCCATTCCTAAAAAATATTTTTTGAGGCCTAAATCTTTCAACTCAAATTCATTCATTATGGAAACTTTGAATTCATCTTTCATCATAGAACTGCTACCCATATACAACAATTCATCAACATACAAACTTACAATTAGAATATCATTACCTTCTTGTTTGTAGTAAAGGGTAGGTTCACTCTTACTTCTTTGGAAGCCATTCTCTTGAAAATATCTATCAATCCTAGCATACCATGGTCTTGGTGCTTGTTTGAGGCCATACAAAGCCTTCTTTAACTTGCAGACATGATTTTATTTTCCTTGCACTTCAAAACCTTGTGGTTGTTCCACATATACTTCTTCTTCTAAGTATCCATTCAAGAAGGCACTTTTCACATCCATATGATGGATGCTCCAATTCTTTTGAGTTGCTAATGAAATCAACATTCGAATAGTCTCTTATCTTGCTACTGGTACAAATGTCTTTTCATAATTAATGCCATACTTTTGTGTGAAGCCTTTATCAACTAATCTCGCCTTATGTCTTTCAACACTTCCATCACTGTTACACTTTGTCTTGTAGACCCATTTGGTACCAATCTTCTTCTTGTCATGTGGAAGCTTTGTAAGCTCCCAAGTGTCATTTCTATGAATAGAATCCATCTCTTCTTGTATTTCTTGCATCCAAACTTCATTAATATATACATCTTCAAAACATAATGGTTCAAAATCAGCCTTGGTAAGTAAAGCAAAATTCAATGTCTCACCTCTTATATTTTCTTCATGTGCTTGATTTGAATTCCTTTGATAAATGTCACTCAATCTTCTTACCTTCCTTGTATAACTAGTACTTAAATTTGGACTTACACTTGGAATTGAACAACTAGACGAGGGGTTACTTGGTGGATTTGTAGCACTTGGAACAAAAATATTAGTGGGCTGCCTATGATCAATATCATCCATAATAACTTCATTTAAAATAGATTTTGAATTCTCCATATGGCCTTTTTGATGAAAATAAACTCCCTCTTCATCAAAAATCACATCTCTTGACACAATAAGCCTATTAGTGAGAGGATTATATAACCTGTAAGCCTTACTTTCCTCACTATATCCAACAAAAATACATGACTTACTTTTGGAATCTAACTTTTGCCTCTTTTGATCAAGAACATGAACATAGGCTAAGCAACCAAAAACTTCGAAATAATTAACATTTGGCTTTTTCTCATACCAGGCTTCATACGGAGTCATCCTGTCAAGTGCACTAGTGAGACTCTAATTGAGAATATATACTACTATAGCAACTGTATCTCTCTAAAAAGACTTGCTTAATCCATTTGTTTGTAGCATGCTTCATGCCATCTCCACCACTGTATGATTCTTCCTTTCAGCTACACCATTTTATTGAGGTGTGTATGCAGTGGTGAGTTGTCTTCTGACGCCATGCATATCACAATAACTTTGAAAGGATTTTAAACAAAATTATCCTTCATAATCAGTCCTTAAACATTTGATTTTTCACCCTTTCTCATTTTATACAAGGGATCTAAACCTCTTGAATGTCTCAAGAGCTTCACCTTTGGTCTTTAAAAAATAAACCCAACACTATCGTGAGTAATCATCAATAAAAGTAATGAAATATGATAACTTACCCCAACTCTTTGTCTGCATAGGACCATAAATGTATAAATTAACTAACTAGAGTGCATAATGAGCCCTCCATGCATTGCTTTTTGAAAATTTCTCTCTTGCATGTTTTTCTTTAGCACATCCTTCACAAACTTCCTTGTGCTCTTCAACCGTAGGCAAACTAGAAACTAATCCTTTTGAAGTTAAAATTTTCAAACTATGAAAATTTAAATGCCCATACCTGAGATGTCACAACCAACTTGTATCCTCATATGCCATATTGACAAGGTTCTTGTTATGTTCACCAAACTTCAATGGGAACATCCTATTCTTTGTTATAGGCACAATTGTTACCACCCTATTTGCTTGATTCTTATCATAAATTATACATTGTTGATTTTTAAATACAACTTTATAATTCTTCTCACATAATTGTCTAACACTCAACAAATTATGCTTTAACTTTGGAGTGTAATAAATGTCTTTAACACTCTTCATACCTTCTTTTGTATAGACTTCCATAGCTCCTTTTGCAGCAACCTCCAATGATTTGTCATCACCGAGCTTGATCTTGGATTTAAAACTTTCATCTATTATAGAATTTTTTTTTAATTCCATGACATGTGGTTAGAACATCCCAAATCTAAATACCAAATATCTTTAGAAACATTTTCAGCTTTATCATAAGATAAAAATAAATTATCTAGAGGATTCTCATCACCTTCTTGAGCATAATGAATGCTTTTATCATTATTAACTTCTTTTATTCTACACTCATAATTAAAGTGTCCATACATGTTACAATGATAACACTAGATATTTCTTTTATCAAATCTGCCTCTTCCTCGAAAACCACCTCTTCCTCAAAAACCACCTCTGCCTCTATTTCCTCTTGAGTAATTCTGATTTTGATCTCTACCTTGGCCTTGATTACTTTTGATGCTACTATTGGTATCTTCATTATTTGTGATTTGTAATTTGGAGGAAAAAGCTTTCTCATCACTTTTCCCAAATGAATCTCTCAATCTTTTTTCATGAGACATCAAAGATCCAACTAGATGATCAAATTGAAAGGTAGAAAAGTTCTTGCTTTCTTCTATGATTATGGCAACATGGTTCCACCTTAGTGTGAGAGTCCTCAACACCTTTTTTATCACAACCTCATTGTTCACAATTTCACCAAGTGCAGTCATCTTATTGACCACATCTTTTACTCTGACACAATAGGTACTCACACATTCAGCTTCTTGCATCTTCAAATTCTTGAATTCTTTTTTCAATGTCTGTAACTTGACAACTTTGACTTGATCACTACCTTGGTAAGCTTCTTTTAGAGTCTTCCAAGCATCATCTGCTATCTTTGCTCCTGCAATTCACGAAAATAGGCTCTTATCTAGAGCTATTTGAATATGAAATAAGGCTTGAGCATTCTTCTTCTTAGCCTCCTTCTTATTTGTTTTATCATTTGTTGTGAGGGCATTCTAATTAGCTGGCTCTGCATAACCCAATTTAATAATCTCTCACAAATCTTTTCCTATAAAAAAAGTCATCATTTTGATACACTATTAATCATACTCATTTCCATCAAATTCTGGAATGGGCAAGGAGTTAGAATTTGACATGATAAATCTTTGGCAAAATTCCAACTACTAAATCTTTAACCCAAAAGAAAATCCCTGCTCTGATACCAGATTTAGAATTTTAAATAAAATTAAATCACAACAAAATATATGCAATATTGATAATACAAAAGAAATAAGAATTGCAAAAATAAAAAATACTTCTTCAAATTATTGGAATCATTCTCCTTCTCCTTGAAAATAAAGATCAATTACAATGTATTAATAGAATTACATGTGAACATGCTTTTCTAATTATTAAATAAAATATTTTAAATTTATCTAAATAATAATTTGCATGTAATATCAACTAACACTAACTCTAGCCTTTCTAAGGCTTTATTTTTTATAAAAAAATATTAACTAAAAATTAACTAACTGTTTAAATTTAGCTCCACAAAAACTGTTCATGCAAACTAAATTTACACTATTAGTTTAAAAATAGAACTGAGGGAACTGCACTTCAACATCACTTTTCAACAAAAATTTCCGAAAAAAACTTTAAATTTTTTAAGGCTGCTACTGCTGTGCAATGTAATTTGATAGAAAATATATTTTGGTACTTCAAATCTGACTACACAAATCAGGTTGGATTCTCACCAGTGGAGAAAGAAACTAAATCACCTACCAGCACCGTAATTCACAAGATGGTTGAAGCGTGTATGACAATGTGTCCCTTTAACATATTTCAAATCTGCAAGTACGAATGTTGTGTCTCTTACAGAGAGCTATCAATTCTCTCATTACAGTTAAAACATGCTTCGTCCACAATGTTAATATTGAATCTGGAACTGTGCATACAGTCTTTGCGTATAGAAATGGACCTGACAATGCTTAATAGTGAGGTGGTAGAAGATAAACAAATGATTAATTAAGGCTCTGAATCTTGTAGAAGCATTTCCATCCACTTTTGGCAGTACTTATCAAGCATGGCATAGTATAACCCCTGGAGGACATTCATTCTCACAGCAACGGCAATCACACTTGGCTTCTAGCAATTTCTTCTCTTTCTTTCATATTCTCCAGGTTGATGCCTGTACTAACAGGCTCTGGACTGTGGACTGGTGTAAGTGCACTTCCATTTCTTTGGAGTAAATCTCTGCCATTCTGCACTGTGCTCAGCTCAAGTCTTCTTCAATATATATCATTTAACTCTTGATAATCAGCTATTAGGACTTGAAATTGATAAGGAGGATATTTCCGCTGCCTAGCTTTGCTTTTTTTTTTTCCAAAGCACAAGGAGCCTTCTTACCTTGGTGTTCAGTGATATTTGATGCTCTCCTATGTGTATGTGTAATTGGAATGACCAATGACTGGCTTCAGCTGCTGGCAATAGCATAGCCTTGCAACTCCTTTATGGATGCGCCCACTGTAGCTCTTTCAAAACTTTGAAGGTAAACTGAGCTTAACCAGCACATAGAAACCAAATATATGCTGCCCATCAGCACGTCAGGCCCACCACATTCTAGATTTTTCAAATCCCAAATCACGATTCTTGACCAGACTGGTAGCGACAAACTTAGCCGCGATCCCTAACGTGACCGCCAGCGACAAACAAACAGTGACCGCGAATGTGGCAGCATCAATGCAGGGGTGATTTTGTGATATGTTTAGGGCGGGATTTATTCAAGCGGGAAAATTAGAATTAGAAATTTGTTTGCTAACTAAGGGGGAACAAGGAGGGCGTGGTGGGCTCATATTTTTATAGCTAACGCTATCAATATCAGCAATCTGTATAAGGCGGCGCCAGGGCTTAAGGCATCCTTTGGCTTCCATGTAAGCTACCTCGTACCAGATGCCGCTCACGGAAGTGTTCGCGAACCAATAAAGCGCCATGCGCGAGGGCTCCATATCGAACTCGGTCAGCCTCAAGCTTTTACCTATTCCGCCTACCACCCCGCGGCCTCCCTGGTGGATGCAGAAGTGCTCGAACGCAAGCTTGAAGTTCGGAACGTAAGGCTGCACAGCGTATTGTAGGGCGCGTAGTAGAGCTGCTCCCTCAGCGGGAGGACCTTGGAGCCCAAGGTGGATAGGTTCCTCCTCGCTGCGTTGGCGGCTACTTGGATGAGCCGGTGGCGGAGGGAGATGCCGTAGTGGCCATCGGCATCTTCTTTTACCATAACACACTCGTATGCTTCGTCGTCTGCGGGCCCGTTTGCCCTGACGACGTGCAGCAGCCTCATTTTGGCCCGCCTGGCCTCCTGGAGTTTGTTGGAGAGAAACAGACGGTACCGACCACTCTGAAAAGACAATTGTTAAGCATCATTGATTTATCGTTCCCACAACGAGCGCAATGCCATGCCGACGCCAATGACTTTTGCGCTGCAGCCCATGCCGGAGACGACGAAGGCCTTGACGCTCTCCTTTATGTGGTACCGGTTCACGATCCACGAGGCGCGCGAAGGGGCTGGGCTAAATGTGGAGATGGTTACAATCACAATAGAATCCACCCGCGCCTCCTCCATCGTTGCCACCGCCCGGCCATCGAAGAGGAAGCCGGACCCGCCAGTCTCCACCCGCGCTTCCTCCAACGTTGCCACCGCCCGGCCGTCGAAGAGGAAGACGGCCCGGCCAGTCGCCGCTCCCAACCCAGAGCGCAGGTACACCCCCCACTGCAGCGCCAGATTCTCTGCCACGTGCGGTTGTTATTTGCTGGACAAGTTAATGCTCGTCTCCGCGTTCCATCTTTCGATCGTCAGGAGCTCTGTAGCAGCTGTAGTCCACCAGGTAAAATTCGTTCCGACTCCGCGTCAGCATCCATGCGACCACCGCACAAGCTATCGCAACACTCTCCGCTGCTCTTCTTGTAACAAAGGAAGGATACTCCACATAAACATAGTAGCCTCCCAACAGAAAAATATACAGAGAGCCGATGAGAAGCGTTCCAGCCATAGCCATCGAGTTTTACAAGGAATCGGCTCACGCCAGCTAAGGTATTATATAGTTGCAGCCACCGACCATAATTGGGCATGATGCAGTCGTCTGCGAACGCCATTATCCGGGGAGTATACTGTCATTAAAGTCAAACCTATTCTGCCGTCATTAAAATAAAACTAAAACTTCATACTAGGATGGAGATGATAAAAGATTGTAAATCAATTATCATATAGGAGGTATGAATGAATGAATGAATGAATGAAAGATTTTAACGATGTTCAGCCTAAGGGATTTTGGAAGAAATCTTTAAGATATTTTCAACTTTTTTTAGATATCAGATTTTCTACTATGAATTTTAATTAGTAAATTTGTTATATTGAGGAATCAAGGCTCTTCGAATAATTCATAAAGGCTGTTCACATTCTAGTTGTTATCAAACTGACCATGAATATATGTATATGCAGCACACTCAGTGATGTAATGCCATTCCATTTCAATCACCCATTTGTTGCAAAAAATGCGTGATTTTTCGGCCCACTCTTCTTTGGGAATCGTTCATCTACCCATCTCATATCTAATACGATGGAACCCGGTCTTCAATTAAACCACTAAAATCCTCGCCTTTCCCCTGAATTTCACTTTTATTTTTTAAATATAAATTATTTATTATTATAAAAATATATTTAATTTATTAATTTTTGTAATATTTATTTTTATATTAAATTAATTTAAGATAATTTTCATAAATATTTATTATTTTAAAATATATTTATTTATTAGTTTTAATAATTATAAAATTAAAAATTCTATTTATTAGATATACTTCTTAGAACTTTAATAATATAGGAACAAAGAAGAATCTAATTTAGAGATTTAGATTTTTCATTTTCTAACTTCTTTTTTCAATAATGAATCTTTTCAAATATATAAATTCTTATAAATCTTTAACGTTTGAAAAATTAAAAAGTTTGTAACAGGTGTTCATAAATATGAAACATTTTAAACAAGATCATGGGTTCATAACGAGCTAAAAAATAATCTAAACTCAATTTATAATTGTTGTATTATTCATTAGTGTCACAATATTAAAACAGAAAAAAAAAAACTAAAACTATATATATATATATATATATATATATATATATATATATATATATATATATATATATATATATACTTACTTTTGAAACGTTCGTTGCTGACAATAAAGTATAAAATATATTTTCAATATAATGTGTATTAAAATAAAACTACTAAAATGAGGAAAGTTGCAACACAAAGATCCAAAATCCCAAATGATGGGGTATCATGTATGTAGAGGCACAATACATCCAGCATGAGAACTGTAACTTCATTATTTTAATCTTTTACAAAAGTGCATCTATGGAAAAATGGAAGTCTCAAATGGCAAGATAAAGTATTAAAACTTTAATTTCATTCCACATAGCTATGTTAAGAGGTGAAAGCTAAAGTGACAAGAAGTCAAATCATAAGCAAGTGGATTTCATTTTTTATTTTTACATTGTTAAATATAAGTGTGTAATTTAGTTTTCTAAATTTATATTCTTTTACTATTTAGGATATGTTATTTATTACATCAACCATGAACTATGAATTGTGAATCATAAACTAACTCACACTTAGTAAGTCAACTCACATAGTACTATAAACTTATAAAGTTGATAGAAGAATGTAGTAAGTCATTTAATTTCAACAATCACCTCCAACACTTAATCATGTTTGTGATTAGGTTGACTTGGATAAGAATTTGAAATAGTCCATAACATTCAAGTAGGGATACATTGTTGGGTATAGAAGATCACCTATTTTAATCTATCAAATACCTTCTTTTGATATTAGTCGCTCAACCATATGATTCATTATTTTTCTACAAAAATTTAAGATTTCAAGGTTTATTTTGTAGAATAGTTTGATATATATTTCACTTGATGTGTCTCATGTTTCCACTCAACATGAAGCTACGTGTGGTGGCATTAATATTTCAATTTCTAGGAAAATTTTCCCTTGGTTGTTTCCTCATGTGTGGTAGCCCTAACTCTATATGTCTTGTCCATAGAGGGGTTTGGATATCTAATTTTTCACATGGTGGAGCAAGGACTCATGAGGGCCATTATTCTTCCTAATTACTCCTTTGAGCTCATCAATTGTGTAATGTCCCATTTGGGACAAGATTAGAAAGATTTGGGTTTTCCAACAAACCCTAATAATAAATGCAATTTTTTGATTTTATTTATTTTAAACCTTAATCATAAAGGAATTTAAAATTCTATAAATATGCATTTAGGTCATAATGTACAATTTTTTCCCATCAAATATCCACCAAATAATTCAAAAATAATATAGCCTACTAAAATACCTTTAAATCTGATTTTTTTCATCAATTCAATGGTTGGAAAATATAATAAAAATACCAGCTAAATATTTATGCCCTTAAATGGTGAATTAATCTTTGTTTATCCCTATAAATTATAGTCCTAAAACCCCCCCAGGGGGTTCGTTACCCTAATAATGAGTCTTTTTCCTTCTTCTACCACTTTGTTTCCTTTCAAGGGTTTTAAACTAGCTCACTTCCCTTTAGATTAGTTGTGTCCTTCAAATTGTCCTTCTTTACCATGCCAAACCTATAATGGTGTTCAAAACACATAAAACTATTATATAATGCTCGATACAACCTCTGAATTAAGTTTTTAGATGTTAGATAAGGGTTTTCATCCTTACTACAACCAAACCAAAGAGGGTTTTCATCCTTGATTGGATGAAGTTCATAAAATCATGCTAAAAACATCTGAATTTCAATTATAAAAATAACATAATCCTCTTCAAATGAGCCTCCTCTCTCTTTTTACAACCTTTCACACTCAAACCCCAAAATATCTCCCAACTAAGGGCTTATTTACATCATAATACAAATTCCCCCTTCTTTATGAATGATCAAATTAGAAAAGGAGTTGCTGACATATTCACTTTTGGTAATTAAAGCATATTATTGCTTTTATTTAAAGTATTTAAAAATACTTTGTATTTTAATGATAATATTACTTTATTTTTAGAAGAGGAAACATTACAATCCATTGTTCCCAAATTTGCTTTCCCTCAGAAAAATACGAGCCCATTTGCTATTATCTTTGAAAGACTTGGATCCAACTTTAATCTTAGGAAATTGTAACCCAAAACGCTTGCTTTATGAAAATAGGATGGAGTTTCAATGGGTCACATCTTTTTATTGTTGGCTGAAAACAAACTAAGATGCTCCCTTTCATGATTGTCACATGCCATGATCATTTTAATTTCCTTGGATATATGCAAACTATGCACTCTTTGGCTCATAAGACTTTCTTTATCAACATTCATATGGGTTGTTCCTAAACCTACACAAAACAAACATGTCAATGAAAATCAAAATTCTCCACCCCCATTCTTAAACCATTTTTCCATGCCTTATAGGCATGTTGTTTAATTCTCCTTATATTTTTAAAACTTCATCAACAAATCCATCTTCATGTAATGGACTCCCAAGGGCCCACTCTTGTTTCCCCAACCATTAGTATTGGTGTACCTTTATCTTTCCTTCCTCACAATTAGCGTCCTTTACTAGTGATGGTTAGGACTCCCTCCTAGTTTGTGACTGGAAATAAACTTGTGTCTGTCAAGTAAGGTGTAAAAGGACTATATATGTTACATATAGTGGTGATAAGCATAGGATGGCAGCCATCATACTCAATTTTTTCCTTTATATTCAGAATTGTAGGTGATTTATTGCCTAGTAACAACCTTAAAATGATTGAAATTCCAAAAACTCTAATAAACAAAAAAATATTCATGTGTGTAAATGGGATTACATGCACAGTTGCATTCTAGGTGTTGATTTGGATGGGAATGTCATAACAACAGTTCTATATCACAAAATCTGAGATATTTTTGTATGAACTCATCCTCTTTGAGTTATCCTTTGTACTAAACAACTAAAATTATCTATATGGTCATCATACGAATGTAAAAATGGCTAGTACTAGTGTAGGTAACATTTTAAAAAAGGTACAATAGCTACTAATCATGGTGTTCTTTTCCAAACTCAGCCACATGTGTGATATAAGGATGTGCCACATCCCTCCTTTGACTGAACCTTAAAAAAAATTCTTCCTGAAACTCAATTTCCACTCATGTTTTAAGGAATGGCAGCCACTGAATAATCAATAAGGATCTTGAGTAGTGATTATTTACTATTGTGTTGGGGCATCCATCATAATCCCTAGGGATCATCATGGGCCTCCCTTCAAGCTAATTGCATGTGTTAAAAATTTTATTTACCAAAGTAATTTAACATATTTGAAATCTTACCCTTCTTGTATTCTCATGGGGCACCTAAATCCCAAACTTCCACCTTCACATAATAGGAAATTGGAATGAAAGAATCCATGTGGATTTATCCACTCAAAGTGCTCTTAATTCTATCATTATTTTCATGTTGATGCTTATTTTCATGTTGATGTTCATGATGATCATATCTTTGCATGATGTATATAAAATCATCAAACTTGACTTATGGTCATTATTTGTCATATGCTACCCATGATGACCATACTTCCCCAATGACATAGTAGGAAGCAATAAATTCATAATAATTTCACACCTTTACTAGACAAAGATTATCAAATCTTCTTCTTCTGTATTGGCTACCTCAAAAACTCCTTCAAGTGCCTTACTATATGCTACCTTCTCTATCTTTTCCATGTTATTTGAAGGACATTTATGTATGATAAACTCAATTATTACCTTCTCTATCTTTTCTATGTCTTTTGAAGGACATTTATGTATGATAAACTCAGTTGCTATGACAAACTCAGTTGATGCCTCCTCTATCTTTTCCATGTCCATTGAAGGGCATTCATATACAACAAAAATTGTTGCAACCTTCTCTTCCTTGTACCTCTTCAACTCAAGTGCCTTTGGTGTGCTTCCATGCTCTTGCCCCTCATCTTATTTTTTTATATCAGATTTGCCTTTAACTTCAAATGGATTTGAATTTTTGGTTGAAACATTCTTCCTCATCTTAGTTATATCTTTGGCTTAAATTGAAATGATTTATATTTCCCTTGCATATTCTTCTTGACCCTTTTTGGCTTCAATTTAAATGATTTCTATTTCCCTTGCATATTCTTATTAACCCCTTTCTTTTTTCAACATGTTTTTAATCAAGGTAATAATGTGTACCTCTTAACCATCCTTCCAAAAGGTCCCAAACACAACTACCAATTTTCTTATTAAACATTATTTTTTGAGGACAAACTCAACATTGGGATGAATGGTTATACTCAAAAAATATCCTGAGAATATATCATTGAAATCCATTCTATGTAGCATTTGAAAGTCAGCATGCAAATCACAATGCTTAACAAGGTATGAAGTAATTTACAATATCTTATTCCTAAAGCAACTTGTTGTCCATGAATATTTCTCTTTTCCATAAACTCCCCCCATCCTTTTGTCCATGATCACTTGAGAGGTGGCATTATTCATGCCTTGAAGCACAACATCTTTGATATCAACCTCAAGATTCAATTCCATGTTTCCCTTATACTTATTCAAAATCAGTTCTGATTTTTCCCTTATCCCAATGAAAGGAACAAATGCAAATACATTGAAATCATAATTTTTACCCTTTAGATCACATAATATTACTAGGATCCCACACATTTTGGCAACAATAATTATAAACTTGAATCAAAGGGTCCACATTCTCCATATTTTGAATTGTATACCTTATTTTATCATGCTTCTTATGAGGACAACAAATCTAAAATGGCATAGTGTGAAACATTAAATCTAATATGTTACCAATATTTTCATACCTTGGGCTGCAATCAAATAGTTTACCTCATTTGGCTGAAGTGGAATTTTTATATATATTTGTACTCATATTATTTATCTTTTCAAGTGCCTTCCCATGGCTTTTCTAAAAATCAGCCTCATATGCTTCTTGAATTGATGCATAATTTTGTAGCATAAACTCATTCCCTAATGAAATGATGACAATGTGTTGAATGGGGTAAACTTCCCCACTTGTGCATTCAACAACTAATGTGTTTTCCTTCTTGACTTCCTCTTTATTTTACTTGTGCATGCAATCATTAGAAGTTAATAAAATATCAATTTTTCCCCTTGACTTCATACCTTTCATGGATTGTTCTTTTTTAATTTCTTGTAAATTTGGTTATTCTTATTTCTTTGGCTCATTCTCAATGATTTCTTCCTCTTGGGTTTAGATATTTCTCCCACTTTCCCTTGGTATGGTGGATGCCTTTATGAACTATTCACTAACCCCCTTTACGTCTGAATTCTTTTGTTTTATGATTCCTTCATTGGAATCCTCATGAATTTTTGTGCCTCTATCTTTCCCCTTCAAAATTACTTGCAACTCAATGTTTTCTTCCTTGACTTCCTCATTCATTTTTTTTTTATTTTGTAGGGTTTCAGAATTCAGACCTTGTCCTTTCCATTTTATTTTTTGGAGGTCTAGGGCTTAACCCTACAAATTTCATCCATGATTTGGGACCCATTTCCCTTAGTTCCCTCTAATATTATTATATAGTTTAAAACATCTCTTTTATGGTTTCCAATGTTGTCTTCATCTTTATATCATTTCCCTACATGAAGAAGAGTTTGTAAATAATTTGCTTCCCATAATTGGCCATAAAATGGCTCTGATACTACTATAATGTGCCATTTGAGACATAATTAGAAAGGTTTAGGTTTCCCAACAAACCCTAATAATAAATGTAATTTTTTGATTTTATTTATTTCAAACTCTAACCATAAAATAATTAAAAAAATTGGAAATATGCATTCAGGTCATAATTTTCAATATTTTACCATCAAATATTAACCAAATAATTAATAATTAATAAAGCCTACTAAAATACCTTGAAATCTGATTCTTATTACAATTTAATGGCTAGAAAAAAATGTAAAAATAATGTTAAATAAAAATGCCCTTAAATAGCAAAATAGGCTTTGTTTATCCCTAAAAATTGTAGTACCAAACCCTGAGGGGCATCACTACCATAATAATGAGTGATTTTCCTTCTTCCACCACTTCATTTCCCTTCTAGGGTCTCAAACCATCTCACTTCCTTTTAGATTAGTTGCATCCTTCTTCAAATTGTCCTTATTTGCCATGCCTAACCTGTAATGGTGTTCAAAACACCTTAAATTATCTAATGATGCTTGATACAACCTATGAATTAAGGTTTCTTGTTATTAGATAAGGGTTTACATCCTTAATACACATAAACCAATGAGGGTTTCTATCGTAAATTGGATAAATATCAACAAATTATGTCAAAATCTTATGAATTTCAACATTAAAAAAATATCACAATCCTCTTCAAATGAACCTCCTATCTATTTTAATAACCTTTCCCAATCAAACCCAAAATAACTCTTGTAATGTCCCCATTTTTTATCTAGACCCTCATGGGACCCTTATCTCATTCTTGTTTCCAATGGCTATGGGTAGAGGAAGGAAAGGGAGCATTGTGGACCACTTGTGAGGAGTTAATATTAAAAAAGGTACTTTATATTATTAATTTTGAGTTGAGTTATAAAAAAACCACCTTATGCTTCTATTTTACTTAAGTGGTGAGGTTATAAGTCTTGGGCACTTAAGGCCTAAAGTAAAATCAAGAGGACCTTCTAATATTTTTATAAGAAAGGTAACTCTCCCTTCCTAGTTTTGGGTGCCACTATTGATAGTGGCATATTTAAGTGGATAGAGGCTTCTTTTAGAAGGGTGTGAAAATTTGATATTGAAACTCTTGTGTAAGTATGTCAAGATTGAACAAGTGACTTAAGGTTGAAATACTTCCAATGCAATGAGGATTTGGGGATGAAAACCTCCATTCTCTACTAGGGAAACTCTACTCAAAAGCTTTATTTTTACAAAATTTATGCATAATTATAAGCAAAAAGTCTAAAAAGGTGTCTTTTGATGACACCTATATCAAGGAATTGGTATTACCCTTTATAAAGTTAGAATTCTTTAATTTGCAGGAGAAAGGAAGGTTGGTGAACTCCATGGAGAAGCTCCAAGATAAATTGAGGTGTTATAAGGTGTGGTGACTCCCTTTGAGAGGGCGGAGACCCTTTATAAGTGTGATTTTTGGTCTTCAAAACCCTTTTTTAGGGTTATAGGTATTTTTAAAAATTTAATATAGCTTAGAAAATGGTTTGAGAGTTGATTTGAATATTATTTCGGGTGATCTTATGCCCTACACAATATTCTAAATTTATTATATTATTTCAGCAGTAAACTAGGGTTTTAGGAATATTGGGATAGCTTTTGATGGGCTTCCCATGATGGGAAAATTCTAATTCTAATTTTATTTAATATCTACTATTTTTGTGATAATTTTGAGCTATCACTTATATTGAAATTCCAATTATTGAATAAGTTGTGAATTTATGAAATTCTACAATAATTTTGTAATAATAAATTATAGAATTTTGAGTTTTGAATTTGAGTGGGTATTCTGGCTTATAAAATTAGTGGCTGAAATATAAATCTCAATTCATATTATTCAAAGGGTTAGAAGTGCCAAAATTGATTTTTTCCCTTGGGTAAGTGCACAAAGATGGGGGATAAAAAGTGACCTACCCATGGACATGATTTTCTTTAAATTTAAAAAATTTGAATATCTATAGATAATTTAAGATATCTACACTCCAAATTTGAAGATGGTGTAAAAACATGAAATGTAGAATTTCAAGTCTAGTTTCCAAAACACTAAGAAAAACTAAAATGGTTAAGTATAACTAGGTCAAATATCTAAAATTTGAAGAGGAAGTCATTTTTTTAAAATAAAATAGAGTAGATACATGGCCATGTGGCACACCCTTTTTTAGCAGCATTTAATATTATTTGAAACCCTTTGGGGAAAATTTAGATAAGATCTTTTATTTTGTGACTTATATATTTTTATATTTTTTCAATTAATATTTTTTAAATGAATTTTACAAGTAAATAGATCTTGAAAATTGACAAAAAAATGGATAGTCATCCGTGTGACGTGCCTAACCACCTTAAAAAAATAAAAATCAATTTTTGTTTTTGAATATGTGTAGAATTAGGCCTAGTTTGTGACCATATAACGTTTTTTTTCACTTGGATTAATGAAAGATAGTTTTCATGTATATGCATGTATGTTTGTGGCATGTAGTAAAGGTATAGTTAGAAATCAACATAGTTTATAACCTCAAATTAGTCCAAATTTTATAAAAATCATATTTTTAGAAAGAGGAAAGCATTCTTGTGGTGATGGTATTAAGTTTTTTAATTTTCATGTTAAAATTCATAGTGCATTTAGTGATCAAAGTTGAATTTTTTTTTATCATAACTCTCAGACTTGAATGTAGGTTGACAGGTCCAAGCCTTAGGCTCAGGAACCCAAGCCATTCTAGAGCCAAAAGGCATGAGATTTGAATTCAAATTCAAATAACATGATCATGTTAATGTATAACATGATCATATTAATAGATAACATGATCACGTTATTATAAAAGAAATAATGTGATCATATTACTATTGTTTTACAAATTAAAGTAGTGAACATGTTCATGGAGTGAATGTTTGTAAATAGATAACGTGATCATGGTATTGATAACTTGATCCAGTCATTAATAGCATGATTATGTTACTATTATTTCACATAAAAAATCATGTGGACTTGCATATGATGTGAGCTTTATCCAGAAGATTATATTTACTACTCTAATTATGAATTATAAGTTTACATTTATTTCCTTATACTTTAAATTTATTTTAGTAAATATAATAAATTAAGGTCACTCTACATCTGATAAAGATAGTCTCATAGTTACATGCCTTACAATGTAGAAAATAGTTTTTCAAAATCCAATATGTTCAGTATTTAGGCATTTTTAGGGTCTAGGTATTAAACCTAGGGATTTTAGTACATAAGTTTTGCAATTGATATCCATTTTTGATAAATACAGTCATTTTTTATGTTTTTATGCCTTCTAAATTGATTCTTAGCATTTATAGGAGTCCTATATTTGTCAAAATTTAAGTTTGAAAACTAGTCACCTTGAAATTTATCCAAAGTGGTGTGATTAGGGTAGTGTAGGTCATATTGATGACCTACACACATCAAATGACCACTTTGTGTTAATTTCACATTTTCATCATCCCTCCCTCATCCTTGATCATTTACTATTCAACCCTCATGACACCTAGTCACTCTCTCATCATTCCTCATTGTCCCTAATCACTCCTTCATTGACCCTCACTATCCCTAGTCATCTTTACTCACTCCCTTATCATCCATAATCACTCCTTCATTGACCCTCATTATCCCTCACCATCCCTAATCACTCCCTCCCCATCCTTCATCATCCCTAATCACTATTTTATCACTCATCATCCCTAATCACTTCTTCATCCCTCATCATTCCCTCATCATCCATAATCACTCCCTCAATGACCTTCATTATTTCTCATCATCACTAATCACTTAGGATTATCATCCCTAATCAGTCCTTCATTCACTATCACCATCCCTCATCATCCCTAATCATTCCCTCCTCATATTTCATAATCCCTAATCAATTTTCCTCATCCCTCATCATCGCTAATCACTCCCTCATTGACCCTCACCATCCCTCATCACTCCATCATTAACCTTCACCATCCCTTACCATCCTTAATCACTCCATCATATAACATAAGTATATACTCTAAAGATATCATTGATTCTAATCATATCTTTTTTAATCCATTATAATATAAATTAACTCTTTTTAGGACTTGTTGTGTTGTCAATACCCATTTGTGTTAGTCAATTTTATTACTAAATGAATTGGATGATCTTCCAAATTTATAGTCAAGTAACATAAGTACTAACAATCTTTGTTGTGTAGCTGACTAGATGAAACTTTATTCAATTCCACCTTTGGTAGCTTGGTTCAAAGGATAAAAATTAAACACAAATCTCTTATATAATTTCCTAATTTTGAGAATATTTGAATCACATGAAAATTTATTTAGTGTTTCCCTTTCCTGAATGACTTGAATTTTGGTTAGGTTCACACATGTACTCCTTATGTGTATAATGTATCCCAAATATTTTATTCTTGCATGAAAAATTTACATTTATTCATGTTATCATAAAAATATGTTTCTAAAAAATGTGAAACACTAGATTAGCATGGTGTAAATGTTTATCCCATGTTTTCTCAAGATTAAGATGTCATCAAGGTAGATTAAAAAATGACATAGGTGAAGGTTCTAAGGATGTCATTTAACATCTCAATGAATGAATTCACTACATGAGCTAACCTAAAAGGCATAACTACCTACTCAATCAATCCTTCCTTTATTTGTAAGACTATATTCCAAATGTCTAGAGGTTCAACATGAATATGATGATACCCAAACTTAAGATCAATTTTTGAAAAGATGTCTACACCATGTATATGGTATAAAAAATCCTTAATATTTACATGAGGAGAATAATTCTTCACTTTAATCTTGTTAATATTTTTTTTAATTTATTCACAACTTTAGCACAAGCACAATTAGGATTCTATAACACAATGATTTGGGCATGATGTGTCCATTATCCATGATTTAATGGATCTACCACTTGATCTATTAATTCTCTAAAATCGATATGTTATATAAATAAGTTTGAGGTAGAGATAGTAAAGGGATCAAATCAATAGTATTGTTTAGTGTACAGTATGTAGGAACTTATTTAGGTGACTAAAAGATATCTTTGTATTCATATAGTTTATAGTTCAATTATTTTGTCTTTATTATTGTTGGATAAACCACACTATGATATGGTGACATAAGGATGTTATTACATTTAATTATTAATATCAAGAGTATACTTCTTATTAGAACTAACAAGATTCTTTCACTTCCTGGCACTAATGACTGAAAGCTTATAAACTAACTATGATATATGGTATCTCAGATCATAACAATCTATCACAACATTTCAAGGATTTAATTCATATACTACATGTAAATGGTAAATATATGGTTGAACACATGTAAAACATCATGAAACTCTAATGGTGATATGTCACAAAAGATTACATCTTTAAAAAGTTTGATTTTTTACACCAAGTGACACTTCTAGGTGATCCATTTCTCAAGGCCTAAACTAGACCATACACTAACAATGGTTATGGATGATGTAAGAAATTCCAATTTGAATTTTTTAAAATATGCTTTAGGAGAAATTAAATTCTTTTGACTTCCATTGGAAATTATGAAGTGTATAGGCTCTCCATTGATCTACATTTGTTAATTAAACAATACTTTTAATTCATATAATTTCTTGTTGGGGGAAGTAGAGATATTTTTAGTACCGACCATATCATTGGGTTCATAATCTATTATCTACTTACCTTTTTATAGTACTAGATAACTTGCACCCACTTCTTGATATGTGAAAGTAGAGAGCTAATAGTGTGGCACTCTTCATTGGATTGAATATTGAAGTTATGAATTAAGCACCACTTCCCAATCTTGGACTACTTATTCTAATTTGAAAATTATTTTCCACTTTGTGGTATAATTAATCAATCAATAGACATACGAATATAAGGCCTTTAATTTAATTATTCATATCATAAAATGTCCTCATATGGAAAGCATTTGATTGGTTTCAGTAAACCACATATCTTCTTGATCATCATGTATTTACTACCCATTATTGGTGTTATGGTGGTTTCACTTTCTTCTCTTTTTCTCATGGATTTTCAATTGTGAATTACATCATTTAACATAGGCCCATATTTTTTCATAGGTGTTAAATATTTATGTTTCAAATTTACCTCCACATAATTTTGATCACTATGTCTTATATTTTATTCTAGCACTCAACTCTCCACTTGTAGCTCCTAACATTTTTAAACCCTAACAAAATACCACCATCAACGTATTAGATGGAATGATTAAGGATGAGGAGGCATGAGGAGTAATTGAGTAGAGATAATGAGGGAATCAATAGGGATGATTAGGGATGGTTAGGGTTAATGAAGGAGTGATTAGGGAGGATGAGGGAGTGATTAAGGATGGTCAAAGTTAATGAGGGAATGATTAGGGAAAATGAGGGATGATGATTGATGATTAGAGATGATGAGGTATGATGAATCAATAATAAGGGATGGTGAGGGTCAATAAGGGAACAATTATAAATGATGTTAAATGATGAGGGTCAATAAAGGAGTGATTAGGGATGAGTAGGGAGTGATTAGGGATGATAAATCGATGATTAGGGATGATGAGAGAGTGATTAAGGATGATGAGGGATGGTAAGAGATAATGAGGGAATGATTAGAGATGATGAGGGAGTGATTAAATATGATGAGGGATGGTGAGGGTCAATTAAAGAGTGATGAGGGATGATGAGGGACAAGGAGTGAGTGATTAAGGATGATGAAGGATAGTGATGGTCAATGAGGGAGTAATCATGGATGATGAGGGAGTGATTAAAAATGATTAGGGATAGTGAGGGTCAATGAGGGAGTTATTAGGGATAATAAGGAATGATGAGAGAGTAAGGGTGATGAGGCATGAGTATGAAGTGATCATGGATGAGGGAGGGATTATGAACAAGTGAAATTAAAACAAATAAATCCAATGAAAGTCATCAATGTGACCTATGTTACCCCAATCACACCACTTTGCATCAGTTTTAAAGTGATTGGTTTAAAAACTTCAATTTTGACAAACCTAAGACTCTTATAAATGTTAGGAATTAATTTGGAAGGCATAAAAACTTTAAAATGACTATATGTTTACCAAAAATGGACATTAATTACAAAATTTATGTCCTAAAATCCTTAGGTTTAATACTTAGACCCTAAAAATGCCTAAGTACTGACCAAATTGATTTTTGAAAAATTATTTTCCACATCATAAGGCATGCAACTATGAGACTAACTCTATAAGATGTAGAGTGACCCTAATTTATTATATTTACTAAAATAAATTTAAAGAATAAGGTAATAAATGTAACAATATAAATGTAAACTTATAGCTCAATAATGCGATCATCTTATCAATAATGCAATCGTATTATCAATAATGTGATCGCATTATCAATAATATGATTGCATTATCAATAATGTGATCACATAATCTATTAACCAAGTTACACTTTGTCTACATTTTCATTGATTTAATGTGCAAAACAATAGTAACACGATCATGTTATTATTTTTACAATAATGCGAGTATGTTATCTATTAACACAATCACATTATGGATTGATAATTATTGTGACATAATTTAAATAACATGATCATGTAATGTCAATAACTTGATTTCATTATTTAATACTATGATCACATTATTTAAAATTTCCATGATTTATCCCCTAACTTCATGCACTTACCTCCTAATTGCCTAAGGATTTGGTGAAAGAAATCATTGAATATTGCTTCATTTTCAAAGTGTGTTATTGGTTGAATTTGTACTTTCAGATTATTTGAAATCTTGGTGCTTATTTTGGTTAGGGTTTGTTTGAAAACCCTCTTTTTTGGTTTTCAACCCAATTTGGGGGCATTACAACTCCCAACTAAGGGTTGATTTACATCACAATAAAAAGTCCCCCTTCTTTCTGAAAGATCAAATTGGAAAATGACTTGCTGACATATTCACTTTTGGAAACTAAAGTATACTATTAATTTTATTTAAAAGATTTTAAAATAATTTTTATTTTAATAATAATATTACTTTATTTTTATAAGAGGGGACATTATAAATTATCGCTTTGAATATAATACCTTTCTCACTCTTGATGAGCAATAAACTTATGTTAAAGAGGCATTAAATTGCTTCGATATTTTTTAAAAGCCTCACTTTTTAACTTAAAATGGACCAAAACCCAATGCTAAAAAAAATAATGATTCCTATGTTTTAATGGACTAATAAATACAAAAAAAATTAGATCCAAAAATAAGATAAATTCAAATTCCTTTATATCTCATTTGGCTTTGATAACTCTCCTTCTAAGTTTTGATAATGTCATTGATTGAGTGGAGAAAAAGGTGGAGTATTGGATCTCAAAACTATCTCTTTAGCAAGTGAAATTTATGTTTGTTATAATATTCAAGTGGCCACCCATGTCTATTTTTATTATTTTTAGACCCCCTCTAAAGCATCATATGATAAATTGGACAAATTTGTTTAGAATTTTTTTATGGGTCAATGCTAAACCAAACTTGAGGGTATCATAAATTTACTTGGGATATTTTTTGTCTTCCTTGTAAAAAAGGTGGTGTGGTCATAATTTATGTTTACAATAAAATTATTGCCCTACATGCTAAATGGGTGGTCAAATCAATTGAAGGTAATGAAGCCTAGAAAATTCTTCTATGAAATGGCATTACTTATGACTCACCTTATGGTAAACTATGTTAGGTTTCACACCTTAATTATAACCAATGCCTCAATCAGTATTGAGTGATCCTTTGGGGCTAAAATAATTTGAAATGTTTTCCAAGTTATCATACCCTATCTAAAATAGGTGGGTGATAGTTTCCAAAGTGGCTTTTCCTTCAATGACCACTATATTTGATGGTCTCCTATTATGTCCAACTCAAATATTATTTTATCATAATTTCTAAATATGAAAACATTGAGGCTTTTCAAAAAAGGCACTCATAAAATTAAATATTTGATTTCTTACTATGATTTGGCTCCTTGGCATTTTCAAAAGATAAAAACAATTTAATAAATTTTAAATTACCTTCCATTATCTACATCCAATAGATGATGTATAAAGGTGGATCTTTAATTATAGTACCTATAAGATTTGTTCAACCACTTGGGGAGTATTTATAGTACTATGAGTTGCATCCCTATGAACCATCCAACACATAGATATACTCCCTTGGTTCCCTATCACTGATGAATCTACTTTTATATTCACAACCGCTTCTCTATTTCTCCTCATCGAGGATAGTGGATTTTTCCAACACCTCTAGCACATTTATACAAGATATAATTTCGTAGGATAACTCATCAAAAAAGGTGAAATATAATTAGAGTTTTTTAGATCTGAATATCAAGTTGTAAATATTTTCTTAAAACCATTAAAAAAATAGATTTTTGAGCCTCTAAGATAAAATTTAGGTGTCATCAATATGGGAAGTCAAACGTAAAGGGGAGTGTTATAAATATGAGCTTGACATTATATGCATTTAATATTTTTAACTTTATTTAATATTTTTTATCTTTTAATAATCAAAAAATTTAGTTTATTTGGTGTATTAAGATACTTCATAATATTTGATGTATTAAGGATATTCCATCATATTTGATATATTAGGAACCTTCTAGAGGAAACTATAAATATTTTATAAATAAATGTATTGTGAGCATTTGGTAAAAATTAAAAGGTAGAGAAAATAAATTAAGAGGGAAAGTAGAAGAAATGAAATAAGCCAAGAGTAGAAGAATTATTTGTATAAAACAACATATATTTTAATATAAATTTTATCATAGGGAACATATATAAAGCAACAACTTACTACTTAATTTTAAAGTTCTCTAAACATATATAATCCAAACTTTTTTAAGTGATGGATTTGCATGTGGAGGTATCAGAGGTAGAACTGTCAGTTGGAGGACAAGAACTTTTCTTTTCATTTCTAAAAAGTTACATATTAGGACTAATTACTAGAGGGTGCTACATAAATTATTAAATATGTTTCCATCAACTTTATTTGTGGTGAAATTATATGGATTTGACATGTGAGGCATATTTTGGTTCGTGCAAATGAATTATGATTTTTATTTTATGTGCATCTAAAGTTACCCTAATAACTACAATTTTATCTACTTGGGAAGGGAATTATTGATAGTGGAATGGGAAGAAGGTCACTCCATAGGGCATGAACATAGGCCATAAACATGGTACTAGATGTTATCCACCATTCTAGACATGTTGGCAACACTATTTTCCTTCCAAAAAGCACTAGAGGTGGAGATCTATGACTATGACTATGAATTTAACTTTGACAACATCTATTGTTAGTATTTACAAGATCCTAAAGAGTTGTGAAAACATGCATAATTTTCATACAGATGAGTTCAAAGTGATGTTTTTTTGTGTGTAACTACCATAGTCAGAAATATCAGTTTGAGGAAAAGAACTTATCTCTTCACCACAAAACAATTGTATTTGAGGATTGATTACTATAACATGTGCCACATATTCATCTCCAAGGTTCTATCAATGTTCTCTTGGGTGAATTTATATATATTTTAAATACACGTGAGGGCTCTTTTGGTTATTAAAACTAATTATAATTTCCATTTTACACATGTATGATGTTACCATAAAAACCTATAATTTTCTCTTATTGGGAAGGGCATTCTTGAGGCTAGAATGGGTAGTGGGTCACTTGACCAAGCATGATCAGAGTCTAATAACCTATTTCTATATTTTTTCCACCTCCCTAGATGTGGTGGAAATGTCATTTTCCATCCAAGAAGCACCAGAGGTGGAGGTCTCTAACTACTACTTCAACTTTGACAAAATTTATTGTCAGTGTTTCCAAGCTCTTGAATAGTTTTGAAAACACACATCTAGGTGGAGATTTAGGTTTTGGTATTGATATAACATGTCATTTTCATATATGTATGTGTTTAGAGTAATGTATTTTCATGTGTAGGTCTTGAAGGTGGAAATGTCAGTTGGAAGACAAGAAATTATCTCTTCACTATAAAAACATTACATTTTAGGATTGATTACTATAGTGTGTGACATAAATTAATATACATGATTTCATCAACATGATTTAGGGTGAATTTATATGTATTATACATACACATGAGTATTCTTTTAGTTTGTGTAAACTAATTATTGTGTCCTTTTTACACATGTCTAAACTTACCCTTAAAAACTACAATTTTATCTTATTGGGAAGGGTATTCTTGAGGTCAAAATGGTTAGTGGGTCACTCGACTAGGCATGATCATGGGACAAAAACCTATTCCTAGACATTATCTTCCACCCCAGATGTGTTTTCAATGCTAGTTTCCTTCCACAAAGCACCAGAGGTAGGTAGATATCTCCTAAAAAGTTGTGGAAACACAATATAGGTGGATTTTGAGGTCATGGAATTCATAGAATGTGTAATTCTCCTATCTATACATGCTTAAGGTTATGGATTTTCATGTAGAGGTCCTAGAGGTGGACGTGTTAGTTGGAGGGTAAGAACTTGTCTCTTCAGTACAAAAAGGTTATATTTTAGGATTGATTATTGTAGTGTCTGCCATAAATTTGTATCAAAGGTTCCATCAACATGATATAGGGAAAAATTATAGGGATTCAAAACTCATGTGATATTTTTTTAGCTCATTCAAATGACTAATGTTTTTTCATTTTGCATGTGTCTGAAGTTACCCTTAAAACTATAGTTTTCTCATATTGGGAAGAGCATTTTTAAGGATAAAATCAGTAATGGGTCACTTGATTGGGCATGATTGGAGGCCAAGAACAAGGCCCTATATGTTATATTCCACCCTAGATGTATTGGTAGTGCCATTTCAATTCCACAAAGCTTTGAAGGTGGATATCTCCAATTATCTCTTCAACTTTGATAACATTTGTTTTTAGTGTTTTCAAACTCTTGAACAGTTGTGAAAACACACCTAGATCAATTTGAAGGTCATGGTGTTTAGAGGATATGTCATTTTCTTATTGAGACATTTTTGAAGTGATGGATTCACTTGTGGAAGGCTCGACACTAGAAGGAGACCATTGTCAAAATGGGACAAATGGTTTTAGGGAACATAAACACATAACTAAGCTTTTGAATGATTAAAAAAGACATTATGATGGTGGAAAACATATAAAAATGATTGTGAATGGGAGGATATATATGTATATGATGATGATCTAAGTGAAAATGAATATAATTTCAAGAAAAAAACAAATTCTAAGAGGTGTGAATTAAGTGGGAAGTGATATTTTCAAGCATAAAAGAACTTCTCAATGGTTTCATAGGGATGCATTCAAGTAATTGGTCCAATGTTCAATTTGGTAAGATGCAATATTAAATAAAGAGGTATACCCTTTAAATGCATCATGATTGATGTATATAAGAAATTGTACTATCCAATGTATAATTTTAGGATTATTGAGATCCTTAGATTGTAATAGTATTTGCTTATCAAATTTTCTAGATGCTTCTCTAATGGAAATTGACAACCTAGAAATGATTTCAATACAACCTTTTATTGGTTGGAGTGTCACTTGGTTATATATAATCTTTTACAACTCTATTGAATGATTTATGAGTAGTGAAATAATTATATTTTTTATAATGATGGCATTGCTTTTTGGTATCTTAATTATGCTTTGTAATCACTACACCATATGTTTTTTCATCCAATAAAATTTTGAATGAGTCCTTTGGTAGTTTTCAAAAAAATACAAAGGAAATTGGTTCTAAGTTGTTATTCAAGATGGGTTCAGATGGAAAATTGCTTAGCAAGAATGGGAAACAAATGAAAAATCCCATAAAGGTTGAATAAAGGGATCAATATGTAGGGTTGGTGTATATTTGTGGCAAATAATAAGTTAGAGAATACTCCTAAATTATGGAAGCATGAAAATTTTACAAAGACAAAGAGGCCAAATCACTAGCTTAGCAAATAAAAAACTATAAGGTAAAGTTATCATTCTTTTTTTAAAATATAATGATGAATTGGAGTGTATAATAAAGCATAGGTTTATAATGAAGAGGAATAAAACATTGTAATACTTAAAAGGGCCAAATAAAATTCTCTAAGAGAAGGGAAAAAACTCTATTAAGAAGGAGATATCACAACATCACTTCATGATTACAAAGGTGAATTCTAGTTGAATCCAAGAAGAGGACAACCCTTCAATAAAGGTAGAAGCATAAAACATTATTGGAAATTATTTGAAAAGAGAGAACTTTGAATATGTCCTTTACAGTGTAACTTGAATATGTTATAACACTCTAAAGTAGATGTGTAGGTGTATTAAAAACATATTAGAGTAAAAAACAAAGGAAAAGTGTGGTAAAAAGAAAATGTTGTAAGATGTATATATTTAATCCCATGATATGTATCATTAGGAATTAATACATGCATCAGGGATGGTAAGGATTCCCTTAATATCTATCATTTTCTAATAGATTATGACTGTCAAAATATTTAATACATGTATATTCATCATTGGTCTTGAACTTTATTGATTTAGAAACATCATTTAGAGGTTCATTTTATTTGTAAATGATACCCTTTCCTAGGGAATTTTTATGAGGAAGCATGATTTTTCCTTGGTCAATTATATCTTGAATCTTTTCTCTCAGAGTGACATATCTATTTGTTGAGTGTATTCCTATTACGTGATATTCAAACAAATTTATTTTTCTTTATAACATGTTGACTTATAATTTTAAAATATGTAGCACATAGGAGTAAAATTAATTTATTGCATTTATTCTTTATAAATTATGTGAGTTTTTTTGTAATGGTTTCCATGTCTTACATTGTTGCTTCTTTTACCTTAGTCATATATGTACTACATCTTATCTTATGGGTACTAAGTATGTTTTATTTCTTAGTAGTTGATGTTTGGACTTTGTATTTGACTAATTGTTAGTGATGTCCCTATGGATAGGACAACTTAATGGTTTTTAATTTGTGTTAAGTAAACTTCTATTAATAGGTGCTATAAGATTATTATAGATAAAAAAATATGTTATTATATACTTGGAAATATCTGTTTTGACTTACATTCACCTTACATGACTTATGTGTACATATATGGGTCTTATTTTCCATTATCTCACACTTACATCTTTTTTATGTGCACAACCTTACCAATTTTCTATCAGTCAACTACATGAATTTCATAGTTTATATCTAACCTACTTAAAATCATATCTAGACTATCTCTAAATCATCAAATCAATCTTCCAAATTTATAGATAGGATCAATAGATTTAGATGGTTCTAGAATTCTAGACTAGTCCAAGTCTGATGGACTCATTAGATGCCAAGAAATAGTTACTTTTAAAATTAAAATACTTCTTATGGGTTAGCCTATAAGATTCACATTTCTTTAGAGTGATTAAGTACCTAAATATTCTCATATAAATACATAATAGGTTTAATCATATTACCCATCTATCAAACACTTATCAAGCATACTCAAACACTTTCACACTTAAAGGGTTTGCCTTATTATTTTAAATTTAGACACCATACATAAGGAATAGGTTCTATCCAAGTCTAAAGCACCTCAAATCCAAACCAAATTTATCATTTACAAGGTATCTAAAGATAGATCATAGGTTGCATGCATTCAAGGAACATTATTACACACATTCACCTAATGAGGAGAGCTACATGTAGTTTGACTTCCCTCTTTGAAATATTTTATATGTAGGCAGGGTTCAACCATTCATTAAGGAGTGGTTAGGGTCAACTCAACCCACCATGTTTCCCATTTCTAGATAGAAAATTAGTGTAAAAAGTGGACCTAGGGTTTCAAGAGAATGAGTGTTTTTAGGGTATTATGCACATAATTAGCCCTCAATATCACACACAGAGATGTAAGATGAGCATTCATAGTGATCTATATGAGAATAAAAAGGCAAAATTTGTATAGAGAAAAAAATCATCAAATTTAGTCATTAGTGTTATTTGGTACCAACTAGAGGATAACAGTCCTATCTAAATGGTCTTAGAGATCTTGTTTTGATCTAAATAACTCATAGTCTAGTTTTTTCCTTTCCTACCACCTACATTCAATCTCATACCTATACAATATAGTAAATTATAAGTATATTAACTTTATTATTACTTTCCATATTATCAAGTACAAGTATTAATTTAATTTTTCCATTTAAATCTATATATATGTTTATCGCTACATTATATTCAATTTAAATTAGTCTAAATATTTACATTTATTAAGGTTCATTAATAAAAAATAAGGTAAAACAACTAATAATAAATATATGTTGTCTTTTAATATCAAATGGTTGAAAAATCAATGAGTGCATGTGACAAGGAAATATAAAGATGTAATCTTGCATTTCTTTATTGGGACCTTATTCATGATATTAAATACTTTCAAATGTAGTTCTAGGTCCATTATTGCTAATGTATTAATCTAGGAAGAAATTTTACAAACATCCCATTGAATCTAGGAACTGTTAGGCAAATAATAGAATCAATTTAAATCTTCAAAAATGAAATTTATAAGGAAAAAATTAAGCATCATCAAAATATAGTTCTCTCAATCACCTATAAAAGTTAATGTTGAGTATAGATGCATTTAAGGATCCTCATGACCATCAAATAATTTAAATTATAGAATGATCAATTCATGGGAAAAAGTTATGTAAAATTGGTCCTTTTGGATATGGTTATGAGGTATTTAGTTGTTGTGCATGTTTACTATAAAGCTTTCTCATTCGAAGGATAAAATATTCACTTTAAAAAAACCTATATATAGAATGCATCATAGTCACTAACTCATGTCTATAAATGCTTTTAATATTTATTAGTTCATTCAAATATTGATTTTGACCATTGACATGGGCCATATGTACACTATTTTTCATGGGATTAAGAATCAAACACTTATCAAAAATCCTAAAGGATGTAGGAACACAAGTAAAAACCCTAAAGGTTTCTTCATAATAAACATATGCATTGATGACCTCTTTATCATTATGTATCATTTCATAAATGACATTAGGGTTTGCAAGGACATTTCATTGGAAATATTTAACAATGCATTCAATAATAATTTTATCCTTTAAATAGTTTAGATTGTAAAATTTAGCATCGAAGAAAGATGACATTTTCATCAATTTCAATAAAATGCAAAACATGATGCCAACCAAGCAATGTAAATGCAAAGGTATGTGATCTATATGGATATGAAGGGTGAATAAAACCTAAAATTAGAATCTAAAAATTAATACAATCAACAAACCCTAAGGGAAAGAGAGTATAAACCAAAGTTTGAATATAAGAAAATGTTGTGGTTTACCATTTCTATTTACTCTGACTCTAGTTTTATGCAGAATAAGGATAAATTATTGCAATATATAGATTTAAAAATATAACAATGAAATTATAGAATTAAAATCCATTTAATTAGATAATAATAACAATAATAAAAAGTTATAAATGAACTAGGGTATGAAAATTAATCACAAAGGATAATAAACAATGACACCTACTTGTTCTAATAGTGATATGGACTTGGAATATGATTGTGTAGACTATATGTGTTGTGCTCATGAAGTGTGGGGATCCTATAAAATCTCTTGTTATGTGCATGTTTAACTAAGGTATACTCACATCGGGTGGACTTGCATTGCCAAGTCCAAGTGTCTTTCATTGAGTCTAATAAGTGTAGGTTTTTTCACTATGATCTTTTTGTAACTAGTTTTTTACCTATTTCATAATCTTTTGTATGCTTACTTCATTATTTTTATAGGTAGAATGCACTAAATTATTAATTTCTTGACTTTAACCTAGCTTGGCACTAAAAAACAACAGGGGATTATGAAGTCAGGATACAACTGGAGTGGAATCAAAATTATGTATCACACATGTTGGAATCAAACCTCCACATAGTTATAAGTAAGTATAAATGGAATAACTTGAGCAAGAGTTTTGAACCTCCTCTTCTCAAAGTGTGATGATGTAACTACATGCAAGCTAAAAAAATCATTTAGTATAAGAGGATGATGAAATTTAAAGGTAAACTATTTTATCATAAGCAAGTGATATATGACTCAATAAATTTCAATTTGAATCAGGAGGAATTATGAAGCTTGGTTGTTGGCTCTGCTCTAGGTCTTGATCCTTGATAATATGACTTTATATTTTTGGTTGGTCTCTTCTTATTTTATGACGAATTGAATATATATGTTATTCTAGGACAAATTATGCATGTAATCTAGATTTAAAAATAATAAGTGAATTTAAAGACACATGATCAATAAAAAAACATGTAAAGGGATCCACAAACGTGAATAGGGTAGACTTGTTTAAGGTGCAAGTCTGACCTGGAATGAATAGAGGCTCAAATCTCAATGAGTAACAAGATACCAAATTAAAGTTAGTATAAGGGTGATACTAGATATATTTTAATAAGTGTTAGATGTACTTTTAAGGCTAAAGGAATGAATGGAGACCAATATAGGGCCAAAGAAGTCCTAAAAATATGTAAATATATACAAGTAGGATAAATATGATAAATTGGGGAGAAGAAATTAGGGAAACGGTCTTGTACCAAATTTATGTGTTTACATATAGTTTGATATTTTATAATTACAAGTTCCTTAAATTTTCCATTGAAAATACTTTAAGTTTCATTTTATTATAGCTATTAGACAAAATGCTATTGGTTAATTCTATGATTATTAGAATGGCATAGGAAATGCACTAAAACTTTGTGCACTGACACACATACCAAGAAGAATGTAATATTTATTTATTTATTTTCTTAAGGTTTTTGGATAGCCATCAATCAAGGGACTTATATATGTGTTTCATCTAGTTGTCTATGTCATCTAGTAAGTAACATTAATAAGTTCATATCCCAAATAAAATAAAGAGATTATAATCAACAATGTATAATCTATTATATTGGTGGCTTGGGGTTGATGCTCACTTTAATTTTGCTCTTAATATTATGAAATTCATGGCCATAATTTATCCTAAAGTAATTGTACCCATTTTTCTCTATTTACCCATTTTACATTACTATCAATTCTTTTGTGCACTTATCTATTTGCCTAACAAGCCCCACCTATTTTTCATAATTTTTGAGTGTTTATTTCTTAATCTATCTCCTAATGCCACATGTTTTTCTCATGTTTGAAAATGTATTGATGTTTACCACTCATTTTATTAAAATTTTCAAGTTTATTTCAAAATTAAAATTTCCAACAATATAGTCCTATATTACATTTAAAGTTATGCCATCTCCTAGAATTCATAGTTCATGGCTAGTGTAACAAATAACTTATCATAATTATTAAAAGAATATAAATTTAGAAAAACAAATTACACACCTATTTATGATTTTAAAATGTGACAATAAAAAATGAAGATAAAAATCACATACTATCCCATTTTATAAATCCTAGATGATTAACAATATGTTTTTCTATTATCTTGCATATCAAATCTAAACCACATTATTTTTTATATAAACATGATTTTAAGGTAGTTTTTAGTTTCCTTTATTACTCTTTAATATTACTGTTAATGTTCATATGGTTTTTTTTGTTTCTTTATCACAAATAATTTGTTGTCACATGCCACGTTTACAAAAAATTATTCATTTCTTTTACATGTCAATGACATACCTAGAATGCACTAATGATGTCAGTATTAATCTCATTGGAGGTTATAGGTTTTTAGGCCTAAAATAATTGTTGACTTTTTGTTGATTTATCTTTTACCTCTTAACATAACCATGTGCAAAAGAAATAGATTATTAATACTTCAATTACTAGGTGAAGACTACATTTATCTTATCATTTGAGGCTTTCATTTTTCCATAGATTCACTTTTGTAAGAGGTAAAAAATAATAAAGATGTCATTCTCATGCTGGCTATATTGTGCCTCCACATACATGACACCCCATCCTTTGGGATTTTTGATCTCTGTGCTGTAACTTTCCTCATTTTAGTAGTTATTTTGTTTTTTACATACATTATATTGAAAATATATTTTATACTATATTATTAGCAAGGAACATTTCCAAAGAATGAATGTGTGTGTGTGTGTGTGCACATGTGCATGCATGTGTGTGTGTCTATGTGTGTGCATGCTCCTTGCATGCATACATGCATGTGTGTGTGTGTGTGTGTGTGTGTGTGTGTGTGTGTGTGTGTGTGTGTGTGTGTGTGTGTGTGTGTGTGTGTGTGTGTGTGTGTGTGTGTGTGTGTGTGTGTGTGATGTTTTAACATTTTTTTGTTTTATATTGTAATTCTAATAAATAGGTAATGTTTTAGAATTTTTCCATAGATGCACTTTTATAAGAGGTAAAAATTAAAAATATATAGTTCCCATGCTCATTGTATTGTTCCTCCACATACATGACACCCCATCCTTTGAGATTTTTTATCTCTATGTTGTAACTTTCCTCATTTTCGTAGTTGTTTTGTTTTTTTACACATTATATTGAAAATACATTTTATACTATATTGTCAACAAGGAATGTTTCCAAATAATGAATGTGTGTGTGTGTGTGTGTGTGTGTGTGTGTGTGTGTGTGTGTGTGTGTGTGTGTGTGTGTGTGTGTGTGTGTGTGTGTGTGTGTGTGTGTGTGTGTGTGTGTGTGTGTGTGTGTGTGTGTGTGTGTGTGTGTGTAACGTTTTAGATTTTTTTTGTTTTATATCATGACACTGAAGAATACAAAAATTATAAATTGAGATTAGATTATTTTTGAGCTATTATGAACCCATGATCTCATTTAAAATGTTTCATATTAGTGTGCATCTATTACTAACTTTTTAACTTTTCAAACATTAAAGATTTATAATAACTGATATATTTGAAAAGAATCATTATTGAAGAAAAAGGTTAGAGGATGAAAGTCTAATTTTGTGTTTTAGATTCTCCTTCTTTCTTATATTATTAAAGTTGTAAGAAGTATGTGTATTAAATAGATTTCCTTTTCTTATAATTATTAAAAATAATAAGTAAACAAATATATTTTAAAATAATGAATATTTTTGAAATTCATCATAAAGTAATTTAATATAAGAATAAATCTTATAAAAATTATAAAACTAATCTAATATAAAATTTATTTTTTATAATAGTTAATAGCTTGTGGGTGGAGTGGTTAAAAGGCTTGGTTATGTCCAGCCCCACCCAGATTCAAATCTCAAAGGGCATGTTAGACCGATAGTGGTCGATGGAGATGTTCAAATGGTTGTATACACTAGCAATGTTGGTTAGTGAGGTGGGTAGTGGCCATTGGTGATTATTGTAAGGGAGATATGGGTCGTAGACTAGTTCAAATATCCAGTCTAAAAGTGATTACCCATATCAAAAAAAAACTCCATACCTCTTATATGGTAGTGATCATTTATAATATTTCATTATCTCCACCCTACCCTAGTATGGAGTTTTATTTTGATGACTAGGGATTAAATTTAGATTTAATGACTATAAAATCTTGTATATGATAACATCATGCCAAACTATGGTCGATGACAGGGTAAATTTTAAGAGCCCATATCTAAAACCCCCTTAGGTTTATTTAAGAGAATCTAATTTGCAACCTTGGTGAATCTACATGTTTAAAGGCTAATTTTTTATTTCCAAGTTTTTCATGCAACTACATATTTGCATAGTGTAGTTGAGAAACCTCATGTGATGCCTAAGCATAACATGATGTTTGGAGACACATGTTATCACCCAATTACATCATGTAACTAGGCATCACCTATTACCACCCGATTGTACCATGTAGTTGGGCAACATCTATTATTGTCCAATTGCATGATGCCATCAAGTGGTAGAAAGTGATTCTTAATTTCAAGGTGTAACCAGATGATAATAGGTGCTTCCTAGATGAATAATGTGTTTGAGTGATATTAGGCTACACTCGACTACATGTAATCAAGTGAAAGAGGTTAGTGTGTGGCAATACACAGTTTGGTGATAACAGTCAAGGTAGATAGAGTTAGGCAATTGTAAGGATGCAGTTAGGTAGTGAAAATCATCTAGATGCAAAGATGTAGTTGGGTGCCCTTAAGATTCAACTTGGCAATGAGGTAAAGAATGAGACTTGGATGGTAAAATGTGTAAACATATGTACTATATATAAAGTAAAATATATGGCTACCCATGGAATTATTATAAATGATTGGTGAGCTAACCCATGAAAAAATTACATATAAAATTTTTAGGTGACTAGGTCCTATGTACTACTCCTATAAAATCACCAAATATAATTTCCTAAAAATTGAATATTTGTGAATTAATAAATATTTTCCACTAGAATTTACCCTGGTTGGTGGTTGGTGGCTGTAACTATATAGTAACTTAGTTGGTGTGAGCCAATTCCTTGTAAAAATTGATGTCCATGGATAGTATGCCTCTCATCATATTTCTATATGTTTTGCTATTGGAAAGCTACTATGTTTATGTGGAGGATCCTTCCTTTTTTATAAGAAGAGATATGGAGAGTGTTGCAATAGCTTATGTGGTGGTCGTATGGATGTTGATGTGAAGGTAGAGTAAATCTTACCTAGTGGGCTAAAACTACTAAAGAGATCCTAATGATCAAAATATGAATGCAGAGATGAGCATTTAGTTTTCTAGTGAATAATAATTGCATGTGGTAGAGAATCTAGAGCTATAGTAGAGAGTGTACTTACACTCTAGATTGGGAGAGGAGACTAGTAGGTATAACTTCCTATTTGATAGTTGGGTAGTGGTAATGATGGAAGAAGCATATATGGAGATGCATGAGTTCTTAAAATCCCTACTCAACCATCTCTTTGCCAAAATGTAGTTCCACCCAAACCAAATCAATATTTTGATTGTAACCATATCCACCTTTATCCTAGTGACTTCACACACCTCATGGATCATGAATCACTATCACATTAATGAGAGCATCAAGACCTTCATCATTTCCAACATGGGCTATAACACAAATTTCATTGGTTTTGACATGGCCAAGGATCTCCTCAATGTCTATCTGGACTCCTAGATCATTGTGGGAATCAAAAATATAAGCCTAAATGCCAATTCACCCAAAAAATATAAATCCATAATACTTACCAATTATATTTTTAGACTGGGTGGCACCACTTTGCTTCTCTCCAACAAACCCCAAAAGGCTAGGCAAGCCAAAATGATGTTATTTCATGTCATTTGGATAAATAGCTTCATGAACAAAAAAATTCCCTACAAAATAGCTTCCCTATCTTCTCTAGTAGTGATAATGTTGTGAAATAATCTCTATGGCCTACCATGATTTCCAGTTTCCCCTTTATGTAAGACTAGTTACCTTGTATCCAACCCTTTAACCTTTTGGGCAATGGGTGTGCTTTCATAAAATCTGCATATCAAAGCTTCCTTCTTGAATGTATGGGATTTTTAAATTTATGTTGAATAGACTTCTCATTTCATGACTAATAGGGGGAAGAGTGTATTGGTGTTATGTTCAATGTTCATGTGATTTTACATTATAAATAGGGGTTATAAGTACTATTTTTGGCAAAGTGGTTAGAGTTTTTGGACATTAAGTAAGATGTGTCATATATCATGTACAAGGTAATCATTGAGATAGATCAATGTGGTTGAATGTTACCATGATAATGTTCATATTAAAACACATTTCAGGGGATCAAATGGGATGATGACTGATAAACATTGCCCATCTTCATGTTAGATAGTGTCAAGAGGATACAATATTTATAATAAGCACATAGTAGAGGAGGTCAAGTTGTGATTACAACATATGTATCCAAAAAATTCAATCAATGCTAGAAGTAAAAGTGGCTATTTGACAAGTTGTGATGGTTTTAATGAATAACTATAGAGTTGTATTGCTCTGTATCATCTTTGTTACCCCTTTTCGGTTAAGAGGGTTTGTTTGGTTTTATGATCCAAAACTATGTTGGTATCTAAGTTAAATAAATGTACTAGGCATGTATCTCTTAGAGACACCTCCTTAATTAAACAAGTTTTTTAATATTATTTGAAGAATTAAATTATTGTTTCCTTTTTCTCATTAATTTTATCCAATTCAATTTTATCATAGGGTTGTATCACATACCAATATTCTATTGTATGAGTGGTGTCTAACTGGTTGACATCCCCTCCCCATTTGCATATTTTTCCATGAGTATTTTAATATTTAACACCAATAGAAGAGGTTGAGAACTTATGAATGCAAAATAAACTCAAGTATAATATATTAAAAAATACTTTCACAAAGAAACTAAGTACACAAGTGGGAACTTGAAAGAGAAATATTTATTGGATAGTTTATTGAAAGAGAAACTATCACTTTATAGGAAAGTAACAACATAAACCCTAATAAAAGAGTGACACAAAACCTAACCCTAAAATTACTTAAGTAAACATTAATTCAATTGTACCCTATTTGATAAATAAAAATAAAGTCAAAATGTGACTTTATTACTATGCCTATTGCTAAGACTAGTATGACCATTATAAATCTAAAATTCTTCCTCAATGGTCATTCTAAAAAATACACCAAATTTATTAATAAATTTTACAAATTTAAGTACGTTGAGAGACTTGGGGAGAATTTTTATAGTTTTGTCTTTAGTTAGATAATATTACAACTCAACTACTCCATCTTCTACAAGTTGTTGAATGAAATGATAATGTATGTCAACATGTTTTGTGTGATCTTAAAATATGATTTTATTTTCCATATTAAAATATCTCTAGTTATCACAAAACTATATTTTAGGAGCATTTTTTTCAACTTGAAAATCTACAATCACTCTTTGAATCCAAACTAATTTGCATGCCCCTTTTATTATTTCTCTATATTACACTTCTATAGAGAAAAGTGAAACTGCATGTTATTTCTTGTTGATCCAATAAATTTCCCTTATTCATAGACTAAACAAATATAATCCATGAATCTTACTATCATCCATGAATCTTTCTCAATATATAGCCACATAATTGAATCTCATTACTCTTACCATATAGAATACCAAAATATGATGTTCCCTTTACATATCATAACACCCTCTTCATTATTATCTAGTGTTATGTTTTTCAAATTTTCATTAATTTAAAGATATAGCTAACTACATAGTGCCATTCAATCCTAGTGACTCTAATATTGATCAAGTTGCAACCTTGTTTCTTGTAACTTAATTCATTTATTATTTTTGAATTGGTCTTGGCTGAAATATTCAGCCCTATCTCCACTGGTATAGATAAGATTTTACAATTTATCATCCTGAACCTATATAAAAAAATTGTTGCATATATTGTCTATAAAGAAAAAATATGTTTATCGCTATGCCAAACCTCTTTACCTAAGCAATATGTAAGAGGCTTAGATCTACCCTATCAAAATCAAAACATAAATTTGATTTTACCCTTTCAATAGCTTTGACCTCACTACCTATGATGATGATGTCATAAACATATACCAATTGCATCATCACATCATCATCCACATTTTGATGTAGATATTGGGGTTAAAAGGACTTCTTCTAAATCCTTGCTCTCCCAAATATGTGTAAATTTTAAAGTACCATGTCCTAGGAGCCTGCTTTATCCATAAATAGATTTCTTTAGTTTGCACACCATATCTTCCCTAGAACATGAAATCCCCATGGTTAGTACATATATACTTCTTCCATTAAATATCCATTGAGGAAGGCACTCTTTACATCCATTTTATGTAGTTTCTAGCCAAACCATGATGCCATGGCTAGAACCAATCAGATTATTTTAATTTTTCTAATAGGAGAAAATGTCTCCTCACAATCAAACCCTTTCTTTTGTGAAAATACCTTTGCAACTATCCTTTCTTTATGTTTGTAAACTTTGACACCTAATTTATTCTTGACATTAAATACCCATTTACATCCAATGGGTTTCTTCCCAATAGGTAGCTCTTATAGAACCCACATGTTTAGTTCTTCATTAAATTTTCATGCTTAGCTTGCATATCCTTCTCCTATTTTGGTTTTCCTTTTAAATTTTAATATACTTCACGTTTAAACTAATTTTTAAGGCTAACCATCAAAGCATAATTCATCATATCAAATATAAAATAAGGGATCTCATCTTCCTGAACATTGTCATATCTATTATACAACCATTTTGGTCTCTTCTTTTATTCCTTCCCATTCAAATTAGCATTGGTGTCTTGATAATTTAAAACAATTAAATCTTACCTAAAACTTACTCTAGATTCATACTCAGGGGCTTCCTTATCCATATTTTGACTATCCACATCCATTCAACCTACAAACTCAAAAAATTACCTATAATGACTTCAACTTTTTGATTTGATTTTTGCTCATTGTTTTCCAAGAATGACCCTTCATTCTCATAAACTATAACATCCTAACTAAATCATCCTTGTTTAGTTTCCAAATCAACTAACATTTATGCTTTATGGTGATCATTATACCTTATGAACATCAAATTCTTATATTTTCTATCTTGTTTAGTTTAAGTTTCATCAAGAAATTATTCATATATGACTAAACAAAAAACTTTAAGATGACTTAATTTTAGTTTTTGACCATACCATTTTTATTATAGAGTTTTCTTATGTACCACTTTTGTTAGAGATTAATTGAGTATATATATTGATGAATGTACTATTTTTGCCTAGTATTTATTAGGAACAAACTTTTTATTTAATAGATGACTTTATTTTTTTAATAGGGGTAAAAATGGGAAAATGAAAGGGCCTAAAACCTTGATTCAAAAGGACTGAAAGATAAGACAATGAAAACCAAAGAGAAAAAAATAGGACAGGGTTTTAGACAACTTGAAAAAAAATACAACTATTAAAAAACAATTAGACTACTAAAAGCCTTCCTAAAATCCCCCCTAAAAAAAGATAAATCTAAGCTATCATCCTTTAAGTTTCTTGTTTTTAGTTCTTCTCAAAAGTTGGAACTCATATTCCTCAATATTTTCAAGATTGGAGAAATCATTTTTACATTTCAAACTTCTAAGATGGTATCTTGGTGTTTCATTTACATCATGTTTTTCTACTTTGAAACCTTTTATAAATATCAAATTTCTCATAGTTAACATGGAGTGACTCATTATGGATTCCCTACCCTTTCTTATTAGGATGGATCCTCTATTGATCATGAATCCTTACTATATAAACTATATTTTTTGGCCAATATGTCACCCTAAAGCCCACGAAGCCCTAACCTGTGTTATTGATGTTTTGTTTCCTGGCCTAAGTTCTCCATTCATCACTTTGATTTCTCTATCTTGTCTCTCTAAAACCTAAGAATCACTGACCTCTATCACTATTACAACTTTTTATACTATTTTTTAATCCATAACTACCATTTGGACATATCCTCTTAAGGTGACCTATTTATTGGCATCCATAACAATAAATGCTAAAATTCTCATAGTCTAGTTGTTGGATCCATTTTACATTACTATTTTTAAGGGTTATACTCTTTGTACCTTAAACTAACATTTCCATCAAGATTGTTATTCTAGATTTACTAATGTTGGTTTTATGTTTCAAGCTTGCCTCTAAATGCTCATCCATATATAGGAATTGTTCAATTACATCCCCAATTTTTATGAATATTTAATTTCCCAAAAACTCTATATGGAATTCATACAGATTTACCCAAACAAGGATAATATCCAGATTTTATATGTGAAGGTTAAATTATTTAACTGGGGTTTTATAAAAATGCCTCTTTGTCCCAATAATCAGTTAACTTTATAATCCACTACATAGTTTCTATCCTCGAGGAAAGATAATGTCAAAACAAAGAAATTGTTAGGAAATAAAGTGTCTTGAAAATATTTATGTTAAAAGGGCCTTGTATTCTTTCATTGGCTCTTCCATATTTTTTCTTCTTCCTTTGACCTTTCATATGATAGTCTGGACCTCAAAATCATCTAAATTTAGCTCAAATTCATCCTTAGATATTGTGATTTTTGAATTTATAGTACCATCAACCTTTCTCACCTTATTAGATAATATTTCCTCATACTATGCCCTAGATGCTCCATTCACTTCCATAATTTCTCCAAATTTCACCCTTAGTTCATTGTTTCATCACCCTATGGGCCAACAATTGTTGACCTCTCCTACGATTTCTCCATTCGCTACCCTAGCTTCTCCATATTTCCCTTGAGTTCATTGTTTCATTATCCTAAATCCAAAGAAACATTGAAATATCTCATTATTTTTCCATTCACTACCCTAGTTTATATGTCTATCACCTTGAGTTTGTTGCTTTTCTATGATAAGGCCCAAGAGATACCAATCTCTCCCATTATTTCTCCATTTTCTATCCTAGTTTCTCCATTCCATTGCCATATATAATATAAAACTTTCCATATCCATAATGGTAAAATTCTACCTCTCTACCACTATATTTTGTTTTAGATAGTAGGGTGTGGTGTATTTATTTTGGATGTCAACTTGGGTGCAAAATTACATATTTTTAAAGTGCAAAATTCACTTCCATTATTTCATCTAAGTATTTTATTACTCTTTCTTGATTATTTATCTACCATGACCTTGAAATTTTTTAACTCATCAAATTCATCTAATTTTTAATTTAAAAAATATGCTCATATTTCTTTTGAAAATATACCTACAAATAAAAAAATAGCATTAAAGATTAATGTCATCTTCATATGCCCATAAATTTTAGCATGGTTACGCTGAAGGACCCCCTTAGCTCTCTATTCTTATATTTCATCAAAAGGAACCTATGTTGCTTCCCAATATTATAGGTGCCACAAGCTCTTCACTAATTTTGAATCTCTATAAATCCATCCACCAAACTTTATTTAAACAAAAAAGAAAGATATTTGAAATTTAAGTGCCCATAACTTTGATGCCAAAATTTGTTGTTATATTCACAAATTTTTGGCCATCAAATATTTTCTATTTTAATTCCCCTTATCAATCAATCTTAAAATCTTATGCCACTGAATACCAAAACCAAATGTCTTTTTTCTAGCCTTATTAGCAATATAACATTTATCATTGCTAAAAATCACATTCAAATTAGGATTGTGTTTCATAATTTCACTAACTAAAATTAGATTATTTTCCAAACCAATGACATAGAATACATTCATGAAGATACTTTTTTACCTCTAATTGTTATCTCCACATTTCCTTTTCCTTCAAATTTATATTACTCTCCTCCACCAAAAATCATAGAGTTAAAAGTAGATGTATATCCTACAAAGTCAAAAGACCAATCTCTAATTTATTCGTGAAATGCTTGGTGGCACTAGAATCTATATACCAAGAATTAATATCACATAATATTTATTAAATTTAACCATAAAAACATAAAAATCATCTTATTATTTATTTTTTTCAATATTGGTTGGCTTATTAGGCCCTTCATTATTTTCTCATCCCATAACCATTTTCCATATAATTTGACTTACAACCTAGTTTTCCACAATAAAAGCATTTTGGGTTTTCATTTTATGTTTACTTTAATCCTCTATATTGATGTTACCCTCTTTGTTTATCTCATATTTTTACGTATCAAACTTTCCCTTGCCCTTTCATTTTCTACCAAATCCATCTTTGTACCCCCAATCCCAATGTCACAGCCAAATAACTTCTTCCACCTATCTTGATGCAATAGTTTAGTGCTCAACTCTTCAAACTTGAAGTCAACATTATTAGAAGTAATATATAGGATTTCAATAAAATGTTTAAATTTGGTAAACTCTTCAAATTGATTATGACCATATATTTTCCTTCCATCTTCCACCCAATGGGATATAATTATTCTCTAATATCTTTTATTTTTACCAAATGATCTTGTAAAGACTTGTTTTCATCTATTTTAATAAAAAAAGATGTATTTTTTAGGAAGAGGGCTCTACATTTATTATATATTTATGCAAATCCTTCATATGCTTCTTGTTGCCTAGTTTATCATTGCCAGTTTACACTTTTGATAGCATTTCATCAGTGAAAGATAACTTTATTAGCATATAATTATTTCTCTACTCTGCTCATCGAACTTTCCTTTGTATTTATCTATTGTTGCAAGTTAGGTTTCATAAAAAAAAATCAAATGAAATATTTGTACTCAAAAATGGCCAACATTTTTTTGAGGTATTATTATTCTTCTTAGAAAACATTTAGTTACCCTTGAACATTAAATGGGAAAACTGGCATTTTTCTTTTAAAAATATGATAATAAGGATGTTGAAATAGAGAGTTTCAACTAGAAAATTTCTCTTTCCTATCTAAATTTTAAAATATTGGAATTTTAAAAAATAAAATAAATACCTGCCAAAAAGAGTTGAATCTACTAAAAACTAAAAAAATGTTGAAAATCATTAAAATTGCAAAAAACACTATAAATATGCAATCTAGAATTTTCAAAAAAAAATCACTATGAAGTAAAATTCCATAAAATTTAAATATTGTACACTACTCATTATAATTATACATTTTTGTACTATTTTATAAACTATACTTTTCTATAAAAATATGTGCAACTATACTTTTACATGTAATTTTGTATGGTTGTCTTTTGTTGTTCCGTACAATGAAAAAACCCGATCTCTATTTTTTTCTTAGATTATCCTAGATTTAAATAAAAAAGAATTAAACCATTAAAAAAACCTAAATTTCTTTACTCAAAATCTCTCTATTGGTGCATTATAACCAATCCCTTGATCCATCACTGATTTGAGCAATTCTTTAGCCTTTATAGGTTATTTCTTGGTTTCTCCTCACTATGATTATGATAATATATTACAAAAACCAAACACACAAAGAAACCAAATAAGTGAACAAGAAATAACTTGAAAGAGACAAATATTTCTTGGATTATTTATTAAAAAAACAATCATCACTTTAGAGGAAATAAACAATATAAACCCTTATAGAAGAGTGACATAAACCCTAACCCTAAAATGACTTGAGTGAACCTTAATTTATGTTTACATTATTTAATAAATCAAACTAAATTTATGATTGACTTTATTACTAAGCCTAACACTAAGACTAATATGACCAATATAAAGATAACATAATATTTATGAAATGTCTAAAACATTTTTTATTTATTTAGAGTATCTTTTAAATATATTATCTTAACATAATTAAATATCTAAAACTTTAACAAATCTTTGCCCTCAAGTTATTTTATCATAACATAAATAAGCTCATTTGATGTTGCAAGTTTGTTGTTGCAAAAAAAAATTCTTGATTTGTTCATAGATAAGACTAATTTCATTGGTATCACATCCCTTACTGAGTAATGTTTTACAAATTTTTTCAACACCCTATAGTCCCAAGTAAATTACCTGGTTAAAATGACTAATTTCTATGAGTAAAAACACTAAATTACAAAGGAATGGATTCTTGTAAATAAAAATGGCCCTAAACAAATACATAGCTAGAAATATCACATATGATCACATTAAAATACTAGAAAAGAACAATGAAATTTTGATATGTGACATCATCTATAAAGTAAAGAATGAAAAAATGTAGAAACAAAAGCACAGTTGAAAAACAAATCTACTTCAAAAACACACCCCATGGGGGGTTATTTGTCAACTAGAAGGAGCTTCCTAAGTTGCTTACAACTTATCTTAATGGGTTGAAGGCCACTTGTATGATACTTACATAGTAGTATGGTTATGACTAAATAGTTTGAATATATTCATGTAGGAGCCACCTTAAAGTTAACATAATTAAACATTAACATATAATTAACTATTCAACAGTTATGTGTAGTGGAAATACATTTTAATACATGCACATTCAAAATAAATTATTAAATTAACTTCAATGTCACAATAATTGGTCTCTGTAATGAAGATAAATGTAGTATATATGTACTTTATACATCCAATATATGCTTAGTTTCATTATGATAGAGAAAATAATTGAATTTTTTCTATAATAACTTGGTTTTCACTAACAATAATCTAAAAAATTAAATGAAGGTCCACCCATAAGAAGAAAAACACATGTAGCCTTAAGTGCAAGTTTTTTCCTCGATCTAAAGAGTTTTATTTTTAAATTAAAAACACATCACTATTTTATAAATTACACTAAAAATTGAAACCTGGATTCCATTTTCATGAGACTATAGTGGAACCTTTCTAATTTATTTTGGGAGGGAAGTTTTCTAACTCCCCAATACAAATTTAAGCTGACCCTCTAGCTGATCATGTGCAAGATAGTTCAGCTAACCACATCAGACTTTCTGAGGAGCTTACAGAATTTTCTAAAACCTATATAATTTCTACTAAAAAGGGTGAAAAAATAAAAAATATTTTATGTTATAGAACCTATGTATAGCCTAATAGAAATTGAAAACAAATCCTTGTATATTGTAACCTACAAAATACCTACCAAGAATGAAAAACAAGGCCTCATTTTTGTTATGTCAAGAACTTAAATGTTAGATTATTGATGATGTTTGCATAGTTGATAGAGTTTCCTTCCCCAAGAAAAATGGGGGGAAAGGGACTCACCTTTTTCTAAGCATACAAGGAAATATTGATAGATGTTACTACTATCAAGGGTGGCCTTATATTGATAATGTCTTTTGTGGGTGATGTATGTAATGAGATAAGATTGACATATAAATATTCTATTTAAATATTTGGACTCAAAGAAGGTAAATAAAATATGATCCATTGATACTTAATCAAATAGAGATATGACCAATGGATCTACTAAACCTAGTAAGAGGAGCACCTACAACACAATGTCAAGAGAAAGGGTTCCAAAGCCTCTAGGCATCCAACACAATGCAATAGCCCTAAATAGGTTCACAATTAAAATGTAATCAAATATCACAATCAATAAATTTAAGTAAGGGTATGGGTTATAAACATATTTAAAATGGGTAAGGAGACATGGTAGGAAAATAGGGGCCTAAGCTACCTAGCATGTATAAATGAAAAGTTTGAATAATCCTATGGCCACACTAAATTTAAGTGTATAGAGAATTCAAAAAAGGATACATACATTCATTAACCAAGTAATTATATAAATTATATCTATCAAAAGGAAAGAGCTAGGGTTATAAAATACTTACCTTGAATAAGACATATCAAGCCTCAATATCTCCCTTGGCCAATGGTGATGTGAAAGAGATTGGTGTGGTTTTAAGGATATCAATTTTTGAATAAATATACAAGCTAAAAGTACTCCTATTGCATCCAAGATTCAACAAGATAAGTGTATCCCTCAGAGGTAAGATCTATGCAATAATTCCTTCAAAATGTAGGATTAGGGTAGCAACTCAAGTAATAACAATTAAAAATGAATGTTTCTCTCCATTGAATTGAAGTGGTGACTTATATTTATAATGATATGTGACCCTTATCCATCCTAGAAGTTTAGTCAATAATATTAGCCAACTCAATTTTGTTCTAGATGGGGAAAGTAACCTCAAACTAGGTCAGCCAAGTTTTTAGTTGTGAATAATGTACTAGATCATTTAAAACTACATCTATTTTATTGATGTAATTTGTATAGGGTACATAACAATTAGAACTAAATCAAATAGGTTAACATGTTGTAAAACATAGGTGTTGACATAGTTGAAAGATAATAGATGGAAGGAGATATCTTAGAAGATCAAATCTAAGAAAGCTAGAATGGATATGTGATGCAGATATACTCATCAATCTCTACTCTTATTATGTCCCCCAATCTATATCTTAACCCAACTCTTCAGTTTTCCCTATAAATTCTATTATTTGATCATATGAACCATAAAACTAATTACACCCTTATAACTTCATAACCTCAATTTTCAATTGGAACTTTAGTAACATATTCTCACACCATTTGGTCACAAAAAACTTACATATACTCACTTTAAATCTCTATTAAATTATTAGTTTACTTTACACACCAAATGCTCAAATAAGACTAGGCTTCCTTGTAGCCCTCAAAACACCTAAACCTTCAAGATTTGAATCATCCAAAAAAAATTATAATAATTTAAAAACATTTTTATATACCCTTTACTACATTTCAACTTATCCTAAATTTTAAAGTCACCATTCATTGTGTAAGTACCTGTTATCTCTCATATTTATTTCCAATTAGATCTTTCTAAGCCTAATTCACTTCCACAGAGATAAAAACCATATAAATTCATATGGTACTAGCCCAAAAACCATAAAAATTTGTATATCACACCTAATAGAGTCAAATTACAAAGTTTTATGAAATTTCATGGGTGAAATCATTAGTTATTCTACTTTCTATTTATAAACCCTAGGCTTTGTCTTGACAGGCCTGTGTAAGGCTAAGGGCTTATAAAATTGGATAAATTGGTTTTTAAATAACTTCAAACAATGTTTAGACCTTTTTTAGGTATGTATACACTTTTCCCAACTTTTCCAAAATGTTCCAAATCTTGATTCATCACCAAACATCTATCAAATGCATAATTACAAAGTTGTATTCTAGTTCTAAATGTTTTTTAGACTTCTTGACACCATCCTCTAATTGAAAAAATTATCCACTCATTATAAAAATAACTTTAATCCTTATACACCTTATATTTCATTTTTCAAAGGTTCTCATTCTTTTATAGATATTCAAACTACCAAATCTTACTTGACAATGTTCTTTTAAGAAGGTTAGTAGGGTTTAGTAGGCTAGACAAACCCTGTAACTCATTGTTCTCACTACACAAATTATAATAAATTTTTCACCTCCAACCATTCAAAAATAACCTATATTATATTTCCAACCAATTCTATCCTTTTTGGTTAGCTAAATCCAAAAATGCATGATGTTTTTTGTTCTCTAGGGTTTCAAAACCAAACATAGGGTGAGAGCACTCTTATTGGCCTAATTTGAAATTAGAACATTCTCAAAAACATATTTCACCTTAAAATGGTTGCACAATCCCTAATACAATTTTGAAAACAAAATCAGGGCATGACCAATAGCAATTCTATTCAAAATAGTAATATTCCAAAATTGTAACAAGTTTTTATCATTTTGTCTGGACTACAAACATTTCAAAAATATTTAACCTAAAGGTTATACATAAATACATGAAACTATAAATGTTATAGAGTCTTAAAAAATCTCTTGGTAGTTTTTAAAATGATTTTTTTGGCTTAAACAATCTCAATGGTGCTAAGAACAACACCCAATCTAATTGTAACTCTACAATACTCCTCTACAACCTACAAATAGTATCAATATCCCATTCAAAGGAATTTAAGGCAATAAAAACCATACAAAAATATTCAAATAAATGCATATATAATAATAAATAGGTTAAATTCACAATTTTATATATATTTAATTGATTCACAATGAGTATTTATAAACATTTCTCACTGTTCTACCCTTGTTCTACATGAACAACACAATTTTTCTCTCTTTTTTTTCTCCTTATTTTCTTCTCTCCTTGGATCCTCCTTTTACTCTATTTACTCCTCTACAAAATTATCTCTCTCTCTCTCTCAAGCATTCTATTCTTCTTGTTATTCTAAAATATGTAAAACTAACACCTTCTTGGCATCAACCTCATGTTGCATGGTGGTTATGAGTTTACTATTCTTAGCTTACCTTATTGGTTTCCATCATGTGAACATGGAGACACCCTAATACTCATACTATGATAATCTATGATCCATTTCAAACATAAACCATTTGTTCTATTTCATGAAAGACCCCCAAAACCACTCTAAAGGCTTATTGATAATTGGAAATTTCTAAAATAGGATTTTTGAAGGAAACACAAAATGGATTAAAAACACACTCTCTAATGACTCTCAAGGACTCAAGAACATCCTAGGAATCCTAAATTACCCCCTTATACCCATAAAAGATCAAAATGATAAACTTGAAAGCTCTAACATACTTACACCTATATTTCATTATGATGCCCCTACATCATACCACCTAGGTTGGAAAATTTTAGCTCTAGTTCAAATTTAATTTATCCAACTTGCTCTTTGATTTCCAATTTCTACTCCTCTAATGTTTTAATATTTTCATGATGCTTCTCTTCTAATATTTATCTCTTTTCAGCTGATTTGTTTATCTTTGCCTTCTTGTCTTGTCTTGCTTTGATGCCCACTCATCCTCTAACACCATGAGGTATATGCTTCTCTTCCATTATTTGTTCTCTTCACCTTCTATCTCTCCCAACTCTAATATTTCTTGTTCATATTTTTTTATAATTAGTTTGTTCTTGTTATCTACTCTTATTCCTACTCCATAGTTTACTTCTTCCATATTTAGCATGGCTTGTTCATGCATCCCTTGCTGATCTATCTTCCTAACAATTCTTTCTCCTCTATCCTCATGATCTAATGTATGTTTATAAATCAGTTCTTCCTTCATCCTTGTCATGTTCTTCTTGGCATATTCTTTGGATTCCTTTTCATGATTCTTATCCTTCTCAAGGTGATTATTATCATCATGTCCTTCTTCCTTTTATAATGCCACCTTTTTACTCAAATCAAGTTTATCATAACATAATACTTCTTGGTAACCTTCCCTCTTGTTTTTGTTAAGCATACATTTCCACAACTCAAATGAAACATTTTTATTCACATAAATTAATATCTTTCTTTGATATTTATTCACATGTTTGCTCACTAGCTCAATTTATTATGGTTTATTTTCTTGTAGTTCTTCATATATTGGCACATCACTTGCATAGTTTCTTGGTCTAGATCTACCCTCCCTTTACTCTCTTAATACCAACCTAATATTATTCTCTCCTTGAATCACTTTTGTACTAGTATAGTTCTCCTTAAAACATGTATTCTTCATAAAATTACCTTCTTAACTATTTTCCCATATGCTTTGCTCAATCATGACCTCTTTTACTTCCTTGATTCTTGGATTTTTTTTCTAGTTATTTTGCAATTATTTATCCTCTCATATGCTCATCCATTCTTCCACTAATTTTTTATTTCTTGTGTGTCACATCCACTTGCCTTTATTAAACACAATCATGCCTTCTTTCTTCCATTACTTACCTATAACAACTTGTACCTAATCATGTGGCCTATCTATGGCCCAAAACTCTGTTTATTCATCTAAAATCTCATGTCTACATGTTCGCAGTTTATTTATTTCATATGTATTCTCCCCAAACACTGGTACTAATTTTAAATACCCTTGGACACCCCAATGGGGACCTATATCATCCAAAGATAACAAAATTCAGCCTTTAACTCTTCTTTATTCTCCAACTCAGTTGCAACTTTGATTTCCTCTTCACATGCTTGATTATCATCATATTTTACGTCCACCTCATAATCTTTCCTTGGTTTTAATTGTATTTTTTCATCTTATTTGTTCATTTTTAGCTCTTGGCTGCTCCTTTGTTCACTTTCTTCATTGAGACTTTGTGTTTTATTCTTGTTCACCTCCAATACTGATTTAACTTGCTCCTTCTTATAGTTCTCTCTTGGAATAAATTTGTCTTCCTTTTTATCTTTGTTTTAACAAGAGCTCTTGTGTCTCTCCTCTCTTTCTCTCATTTTGATCATGAAGTACATACTCTATTTGTAATGGGAAACTTGTATCATTAGCCTCTTTAATGCTTATCACCACTTATTTTTGAGATCTACTTGTCTCTTTAAGGACATCATTGTCCTTCTTGGTTTCTCCCATGATTTATTTCTTATTCAACTTCATCCTCATACTAAAAACCATTTTTTCATACCAGCCATCAATATTTGTCTTCATAACCATCTTGTTCGTGATGGTTTGCACATTTCCACCTGCTTCATTGCTTTGTCCTTTATTTATTGAAGTCTTCTAATTTTCTTTCTTTGTAAAAATATTAAATTCATTCACTTTTTATACTTATTTAAATAATGTATCCCTCTTTTTGACATTATTCCTTATGCTAGATTGCAATGCTAAATCTTGATCTAATGTGATAGATTCATCTTTCCTCTCACTTTGTTTTAATAGATTACATAGATCCATCTTAGTCTCTTGCATTTTATGTGCCCATGTATTCTTATTTCTTTAATTATTTTCATTCATGACTCTATCTATGGCCTTATTGTGGCATTTATCTATATTAGGTGTCAAGGTTGACACTCTTGCATCCTACAAATTAGCTTTACACATGTATACATACACTAAATAATATCATTAGAAACAAATAAGTGAGGCCTTGTAGCCTCACCAATTTCTCTTTGTTTAATTAATTCACTTCCTTCTTTCCTTTATCCCATCATTGTACATTATTTCTCTTCAAAACCTACTTAGTTTAACATGAACTTATTAATTTTTCTCTCTATTTGTTTGTAAAGCAATTTATTTTCCTTTTCATTATTTTTTGTTGGCAATTCTCTTTTGCCTCTCCATGAGTATCATTATAGGCCACTTGATCTTCTTTCTCAAGGCCCAACCATACCATTGGTATTCATTTTCATGCATGTGATCCAACATGATAATTATCCTCTCTATGCTTTGTCCCAAATCTTTTCTTATCTCTTTCACCTCTTCTTATATATCCATCTCTTCTCTTTTGGTGTCTTCTTTCACCATATTCTCTTTGTGGTACTTTGTCTCAACCATGCCCTACTTTTTATTTTCATTTTCTATCTTCATATTATTTTATTCTTCACTCTCCAGACCTCACTTGGACCTATCTCTTTTAGAAAAATTGCCTACTTTCCCATTATAACCTCACTTGGGTCTCCTTCACTATATTTTCCTTCTTCTTTTTACTCTCACTTGGATCATCTCTCTGAACTTGTAATTAAGCTTATAACATATATCATCACTTTCTTCAAGCCTTTATGGCTTTGGGACTACCACCATAACTTCTATTATTTTATATTTTGGGCTTTTATATGCTTTTCACATTATCTCCTTTAGGCTTTTCTTGCCTAGTCTTCAATTCCTTCACCTTGGACTTATGGGATCTAGATTTTTCTCTTTGTTTAAAATTCCTCTTTCTTTCTGACCTCAATGGATCATTTTTGCACCACATTTAATTTTTGAATAACTTATTCTTCAAAATTGCTTTACATAATATAAACAAAAATGAGAAATAAAATCGAATCATGTACCTTTTTCCTTACTTAAAGATTATCTTTCTTCTTTCCCAGTAGAATATTCTCACTCTAATACCAATCTGGTGTAGATATAATCATCAATAATTTATCTTATTGATCTTAACCCAACTCTTCATTTTTACTTGTAAATTTTATTCTTTGATCATATGAACCATATAACTAACAACACACTCATAGATTCATAACCTAAATTTTTCATTATAACTTTAAGAACATATTCCCAAACCATTTTTGGTCTCTTTTGTTCATAAAAAACTTACATATACTCACTTGAAAACTTTTTTCACTCATTAGTTTCCTTTACACACCAATTGCTCAAACAAGACTAGGCTTCCTCGTATCCCTCAAAACACCTAAACCTTCAAGTTTTGAATCATAAAAAAAGTTTTAAAATATTTTAAAAACATTTTTAGATACACTTTACCACATTTTATCTTCTCCTAAAGTTTCAATTCACCATTCATTGTGTAAGTAACTTTTCTCTCTCCTATTCCCTTCTAATTAGATCTTTATAGGCCTAATTCAATTCCACAAAGATAGAAACCATATTAGGTCATATAGTACTAGTCCAAAAACCATAAAATATTTTTGATCACACTTAATAAATTTAAATTACAAAGTTTTGTGAAATTCCATGGGTTCAATCATTAGATATTCCACTTTTTATTTTGAAACCCTATGCTTTGTCTTGTTAGGCCTATGTAAGGCTGAGGGCTTATAAAATAGGATAATTTGGTTTTGAAATCACTTAAATAAATTTTTATACCTTTTTATTTCTATCTATATTTTTTTCAACTTCTCGAAAAGGTTCCAAGTCTTGATTCATCACCAAACATCTATCAAATGCATAATCACAAAGTTTTATTCTGGTTCAAACTAGTTTTTATACTTATTGGCACCATCATCCACTTTAAAACATTATCCACTAATTATAAAACTTCATTTCATCCTTATACACCTTATATTTCATTTTTCAAAGGTTTTCCTTCTTTTCTAGATCTTCAAACTACCAAATCTTACTTGACAAGGTTTTTTTGACAAGGTTAGCAGGGTTTAGTAGGCTAGATAGGCCCTAAAACTCATTTTTATATCTACACAAACATTATCATAACTTGAGGACACCTCCAACCATTAAAAAACAACATTTATTAGCTTCTCAAGTAATTTTATCCTTTTTATCTGGCTAAATCCAAAAATATATGAGGTTTTTTGTTCTCTAGGGTTTCAAAACCAAACACAAGCCAAGAGCACTCTTATTTGCCTTATTTAAAATTGACACCTTATCCCAAAATTATTTCACCTAGAAATCATTACACAATCCCTATTACAACTTTGACAATAAACTCAGGGCATGACCAATAGCAAATTTATTCAAAATAGTAATATTCCAAAAATATAGTAAGCTTTTATCACTCTTTCTATCCTGCAAACATTTCAGAAGTATTCAACCTAAAGGTTACACACAAATACATGATATTATAAATGTTATACAGTATTCAAAACTCTATTTTTAATTCTCACATTGGTTTCTTTGGCTTAACAATCTCATTGGTGCTAAAAACAACACCCAATCTAATTGCAACTATACAATACTTCTCTAGAACCTACAACTAGTATCAATATCCCATTCAAAGGTATCAAAGGAAATAAAAAACATCCAAAACTATTAAAATACATTCATATAAAATAATCAAGATCAAATAATTTCATATCTTTTATTTATCCATAATAAGTTTCTCACCGTTCTACCCTTGTTCTACATGAACAACACAATTTTTCTCTCTTATTTTTCTCAATCTCTTCTTCACTCCTTAGATCCTCCTAATACACTAATAAATCCTATACAAAACTAACTCTATATCAATAATTTTATTATTATTTTTATTCTAAAATATACAAAATTAACTCTACCTTGGCATCAACCTCACATTGTTTGGTGGTTATGAGTTTACTATTCTTACCTTACCTTATTGTTTACCATTGTGTGAATGTGGAGACACCTACTAGGACTATAAAGGATCAATTTAAAAAATAAACCATTTGTTCCATTTCATTAAATACCTCTAAACCCACTCTAAAGTCTTATTGATAATTTGAATTTTCAAAAATGGGCTTTTGGTATGAAAAATAAAATGGATTAAAAAACACTCTCTAATGACTCTCAAGGACTCAATAACATCCTATGTATCCTAAAATACCCCCTTACACCCATATAAGATCAAAATGATAAACTTGAACACTCTAACATACTTAAACCTATGTTTCATTATGATTCCCTTACATCAATATGGGGATAATAAATAAACAATGATCTCTCTCATGAAACACCAATGGTCTACCCACCCCATTCATGATGCACCTTTTAAGGCATACACTAAAAAATATTGAAACTTTATAGGTTATTAAAATATTTAAAGTGTCAGTAAATGATAAACAAAAATTAAAAAGATTATGTATAAATATGTCCCACCTAAATCTCATCACATGTCACGATAGTGTAACATGGGATAGTGCTTTGGAAAAGAATGTAGTAACACTCTAATTAAGCTAAAAAATGTAGTAGAAAGTGGAAAATAAGTTAATTTTGACAAATTAAATAATTTTAAGTAGCATTTACATACCTTGACTTATATGTATCATTTAATGGTTATATGTTGTATTTATAATCTTGATTGTGGAGGGTACAATAATTGCTTCAGATAAACCCTAGGGAAAAAAGGCTAGAGAGCAAAACAATCGTAGGAATGCCAAAATAAATTGAAAAAAATTAAAAAAAATTAATTCACTTGGAAATTTGGTTATATGGGATGACAAAGGCTAGGTTAGAACTAAAAGACCAAGGAGAATGAATAAGAGAGAGTAAATCAGGTAACCAAAAATTTAAAGGTACTAAATGCTTGAAAACCCCAAAAAATGCATCCTAAGTATGAAAAATAACAATCCATATAAAACTTAAATATATATGAAAAAAATAATGTAATCAAAATAAATGGTAGAGAAGTAACAATACATACTCAAGAAAAGATGGAAAAACAAGAATAAATTAGTGCAAACAACATCTATGAAAGATAAGTAACAATCTATACTCAATCAAAGATGGAAAAAAGATAAAAAAAAGGGAGAAAGAAATAAGACTAAATCACTTGTAAAAATATGAATATAAAATGAAGGTCCCAAACATATTTGAGGGAGATCTAAGAAAGATAAGGTAATAACCAAGAGAACATCTTACAACAAATCAAAGATGGAGCTTCTATTCTAGTGATAGATAGACTAAAAACTATCCTATTCTAAATATGTCAAAAAATGGATGATAATAAGTGTATAAGTTGGGAAAATATTTAGAAATAAACCTAGTTATCATGGGGGTTGGAAATGGGTGGTGGGGAAGAGAAGGTGGTGACAAGGTAATGACATATTATTTACTAGAAAAAAGACACTCCAATCAAATTAGCAAGATTCAGAGAATTTTGACATTAATGACCTAGAGATCTCAACTTAAGAACATAAATTTAGGCTTACTAGTGAAGTATAAATACCATCCCATGAAGTCTAGTGTGCATGAAAATTAAAATAGACCTACCTTTCCATAACGTGTTCCCCATTATTAAAGACCCATTATAGAGCCATTTGTCTACTTTGAAAATTAGGTACTTATGTGAGAAAGTAGGTGGCAATAGATAATATATGATAATGAGACATCCTACCTCACTCTAATAGTCTACCACACCTTAATAGAACTCAGTTCTATTATGAGGCCAACTATGGAGATTGAGCTTCGGATAGGATAGAGGATGTGCCAAATAAAAATCACATCTTTTAGTGTTATCTAACTTTTAAGATTATATTTTCCTCTTAGTCATTACCTTTTGTTATATGATATGGATTTTAACTCTTTTTTCTTTTATTATTCCTCCTCTATATGGATTCAAAAAACCAAACATGGGTGCTAAAAATGAATATCACAAGAGAGATTACACTTGGTGGCTAGAGGAAAAAATCAAAGGACTATGGTGTCTAATATTTACAGACTTGCACATTAGAAGAGAGTTTAATCTTATAACTAACCTTGGTTTATCCAATGTTATGTGAAATAGAGGAAATGATGGAAATGAGCATAGAAATATTGGATTACCTCAAATCACAAAAAAAAAGTATGGAGATGGTACAATGACATGTAGGCATGAATCATCATCATAATAAATCATATATGTCACTAGAGACATGAAGATATGTTGTTAAAGTGTTTCCATATAAAAATATAACTAATTTAAGGTGTAGGAAACTAGTATGCTCAATCATTTCTTTATCTTTCAGGTATGACACCTAGCTAAGGTTGCGAACAAATGTAATATACAAATGATATTTTTTAAGTAAGGCTTGGTTATAGCCATGGTATTACAATGTAAATCACAAATTGTGATGCCAAGAGGCATAATAAATGACTCTAAAAAGGTAATAAATGGAAAAAAAAGGAACCAAATTGTTTGAAAATATGGATGTTTATGATGAAAGGTTGGCTCCTATCCATAGTCTTACAATACAAACTCACAAACTAAAAATCAAGTAAAGACAAAAACCAAGAGATCTAAGCTAGAAACTAATGATAATGTGTAAATGACCTAGATGTGTGTATATAATTTAAGATAATGTTATATTATATATGGAAACTCATAAGTAAAACTTGCAAAATATGTTAGCTACACAATATAAAAATAGCTATAAGTATGCAAGTAAAACATACTAGAAATGGAAATCAATACAAAAAATTAAAAGTGTGAAAAATGAATTTAAGTAAAGTATTTCTTCAAAAATTTATCATTGGTCAATTCTTTGAAGATTTGTCCTTCATTAGTTTGAAGTTGGTAAGTACTTGGTCAAAGACTATCTTTGACTAGGTAAGGACCCCAACACTCTTGGGCATATTTGCCTTGTTTTCATGGATATAATATAATTTAAGTACTAATTATCTAATGTGAAAAGTATAGACTTTGATTTTTTTTTATGTTATTTTGTTATATGAGCTTTGTATTGGTGGTTATATTGTAAAACACCCATACATCGTTAATCCAAAAATTCTAAGGCGCGTAGATGAGCTTCCCAAATTTATTTGTATGGAATTATGCCATGAATATAAATATACAAGGAACTTATCTCTAATTATAATAGTAATAAAACTTTGAAACTATATACTAAAGATAAGGGAGTTGTTCTAGTGGCAGTATGGATACTAGTATGATAAGCCCAAAGTGTGGGATAAAACTTCAAATGCTAATGGGAATGAGAATATTGAATAGTATTTTGTAAGATCTTGGTTAGGATTTTGTTATTGGATTCAACTTGAGCATTTCACTGAGGATGGTAAGGTGTAGGAAATTTATGTGTGATTTTGAATCTACACATGATTTTTTCATATCATTATTTTTAAGATTCCCACCATTACTAGAGATGATGGTGTGAGAGATACTAAGATGAAATATGATTCATTTAATACTAATTTAGAGATGATAATTTTAGTAAAATTTACTAGGTGCATGGATTCAACCCATTTATTAAATTATTTTATGGAAGTAATGATGAAGACATGACCATCTTGAAATCTACGTAATTTTCCAATGAGATCTAGTCCCCACATAGAAAATGGCCAAGGAGATTCTGAGATTTGAAGCTCAATTGAAGGAGAGTGAATAAGATTATCATGAAATTGTCAATTATTATACTTTTGGAGAAATTAATGGTATATTTTTAAATAGTAGGGAAAAAATATCCCATGCGTAGGCATTTTTAGGTTTTGGCATGTCCGCTACAATATGTGCTTACTCAAGGAGAGAATTAACTTCATCTTGAGTAATAAAATGGAGAAAGTTACCTTATGTATTATGATAACATAGAGTATTATATCTAAGGACATATTTTCAATATTTATTTTGAATTCAAGTCCTTTCATGAGAGTTAGTCTCTGGAGGATAGGTATGGTGTTCAATAAACTGGATGATGTCTTTGTACCATGGGATTTTTTGAGTAGTGAAAACCTCAATGTAAAAAATAAGAGATTCATCTTTGAATTTTAATATATAATTTGGTTTTATCATGTGGATGATATATTTTGAATCATGAAGTGTTTAGTGACGGTGAAAAAGAGGTTGATGAAGCAAGAGAATCAAGTATAACATTTTGTTCTCATGGGATTGATTCAATAGTGAAAGATGTGAAGTCTTTAGCAAGAGTGGAAGCAAGTTGATGACATGTGATTATATTTTCATTTTTTAATTGATAATTTCCACTAATTTGATGACATATGAATTTTTAATCTCCTAGGGCATGTGTGTAATGGATGTTTAAGTCGATGGTTTTTTTACATGCCTAAGATGAGAGCTTCATACTCAGCCTTGTTATTAGTGACTTTGAAGTTTAATTTAAAATATAGAGGGATAATTTTACCAAGAGGTTCAGCTAAGACACATCCCACCACATATTTTTTAAGGCATTTGGCTCCATTAATGTGAAGGGTCAAATTGTCTTCATGCACGTCAATGGTAACCTCATGTATCTCTTTTATGATTAATTTAGATTTGGGTTTAGAGGTGGGAATTTTGGGATATTCAAGGGATTATGGCTTGAGATAAATGGTGAAATTATGAAAATAATATTTAAGATAAATTTATTGAGTAAGACCTTCAATGTAAAGGATGTCTTCAGCAAGAAGAGTATCCTAGAGATGATTAGTAGTTAGTGTAGTTGCGATAATAAGTTGATCAATAATTAATTATCCTTTGACTAATTATTGTGTAAAAATTCTTTAGTAAACTTCCATTAAGAGTGTCATCCATTTATTGATATGATATCTAGGTAGGAATGCTTTGGATAAAAGGTGACAAAGGGGGCCATAATGGAAATTAACATAGGTTGTTTGATAAAGCATATAGTTTTGAAGCTTTTCAGATGTAAAATAAATGGATAGACAATCATTTTCTAATTTTGTGTAATGACTCTCATAATCTATCCAAGCGTGACTTATATAATGTATTCCATATTATCATCTTGTTTCACCTTATTGAGCAATTATTGCCCCAGCTGATATGGGGGCGGATGAGGTATACAAGATAAGTGGGTGATCATTAGAAAGTGGTCAAAGTGTTAGAGGATGAAGTAATTATTACTTCATGTTATCAAAATATTTTTGAAATGTATCGATTTGTTCTAGAATACCTTTATTAAGGAGGTAATTTACAGAGTAAATATGATAATCCATTTTTCAAATAAATTGACATATTTCCCCAAGTTTCCTAAGATAGCTACAAATGTATGGGATAAAGTGAGGAATATGCATGTTTAAAATGGATTTGATTTTATCAATATCATCATAAATCCCTCATAAGGAGATGATAAATCCTAAGATTTTATCTAAAGTGATAATGAAAACACATTTATAAGTATTGATGTGTACTTTATATTTGATAAGTGATCAAATATGATGGTCAAATTTTGAAGATAATTTTCTGATGCTTACATTTAGATATAAGATCCTCCACATAATATTCAACTATATTATTGATGGGATCATGAAAAATATGTGTCATTACGTATTAGTGTGTAGCACTAACATTTTTAAGGCTGGAAGACATTTTAACATAACAATAAGTTCTTCATTCAATGGTGAAAGTATTTTTGTGTTGATCTTTGGGAGTGATATAGATCTAATTATATCTTGAGAAACTATCCATAATAAATAACATCTCATAGCTGGCTATAAAATCAATAATTATATCAATTGATGGTAAATAAAAATTATCTTTAGGACATGATAAGTTCATGTTATGAAAATTAATATAAATTTTAATGAACATAGTGACTTTGTTACAAATGGGAATAATTTTGGATACCCATTTTGAGTAATTAACAAGTTTGATGATCTTAACATCCATAAGCTTGATGATTTCATTGTGACACAGGGTAGAAATATTAAGGGAAATTTGTTGTTGTTTTTGATGCACCAATTTTGCATCACGATAGGTGATGATATTATGGATAAAAGTATTAAGTTCAATACCATGCATGTCTTCATATGACCAAGTGAAGGCATCATAATATTTATCAAATAAAAGATTAAAATTATTAGAATATATAGTATGAAGTTGCTTAGAGACAAGAACAAATCTAGGACATGGGGTGGTACATAATTGATTGCAATAGTCTCCTTGATAAGCATGGCATTTCCATATTGAAAATGATATGGAGAAGAAGATTTTTTGAATTAGGATGTGTTTTGGGATCAATACTGGTGACAAAATTATTGAAGCATGGATACTTTTTCATAAAATGGTCAAATTTGTGGTGTTGGCAAGGAGATTGAGGCTCTATGACATGGAGTATTTCTAAGATAATTTCATCGGTGTGGAGCATGGGTAAAGGTCCATAATACTCAACATCTAATTCAAGATCAACAATCTGGTTACCTTTGATATCATACTCAAAATGTATTTGTATTAAATCATTATCTTTGATATCTAAGGTAATTTTAGGTGGTGAAATAGATGGTTAAAGACTTGGTTGTAATGTATTGGTCTAGTTGGTATAAGCTAAAAGAGAAAAAATCATCTAAACTATATCAATTTATTCAATATGGTTATTAGTGACATCAATAGTTTTGATTGTATCAAGCTAGATGATATAGTATATTATGGATGAATGTGAGGGTATTGTATCAATACTTGATGATGTCTAGTCAACATAGTCTAGTATTAAAGGTTGGATTGTATCGAGTTGACTGATACAGTCTAAATTTAAAGATTGGATTATATTCATTTGGATGATATAGTCTAAATGTATAAATATAGAATAAATAATATTAGCTTGGTTGATAGTGCTGGGATGGTAGTACATTATCTGAATGGTATTGAACTAGTTGATTTTATCAGATATGGGAATACTTAACATTTCTTGAACAACCCATGGAGTCTGTTCCAATGGTAGGTTAGCAGGAGGGAAATAACTTTCTAATTCTAAATCAATATCAGAATAGCTATATGATATATGAATAACATGAACATCATGGTTAAAAACATGAATTTTGACTAAGATTCTTGGATGATGCATTATATCTATGTCTCATGATTGGGCTTGAATCATGACATAAGCATCATCATAAGAGGGGAAAATAATGCATGCATGAGATGCAGGTTAATGTATGTCAGTAAGGATATTGAAGTTGGAAACTTCCATGTTGTTGAAAGTTCATGGAGGCATGATAAGAGGATCTTGAAAGAGTTTCACCACTCCATTTTCATTTTAATTGAAATCCTCTTATGTATAAGAGGATTCATTAGCATTACATGGGGGATAATTTCACCAATGTCATCAATTAGAGGAATAGATCTATCCTAAAGAATAATATAAGGAGGGATTCATTCTAATATATACAAAGGTAATCAAGTGGTATTTTAAGTATTTTGTAATTCATTAGGTTTGTCAACATCAAAATCTAAAAGAGTGACATGGAGGTTGAGATGCATATTGAAAAACTTAGGAGGAGTTGAACTATTAATATGAATTGTAGTGGGAATACAATGCTGAGATTTGGGATTTTGAAGTTGGATGCTTCAAGGTTTAGGATATGCTTCATACTTATAATGTTTTCCATTATGGATAAATTTTATGCATTTAATAGAAGAATATATTGTAACTCACATATGATGAGTCCATGGAAGAACTAAGATCATGCTGTAATAAAGTGGAATATCTAAAACCATAAGTTTGGTGTGAATTTTTTAGGGTCCAATCATGAGGGGAGCCAAATATAACTAGAAGAGACTTTTGATTAGTTTTATCAAATCCATGATAAGTGAGGTGATTTTGTTTAAGGTTTACTTTAAAATATCCAATTTTTTGGAGTATCTAAAGGGAAGTAACATTAATGATAGATCCTTCATATACCAAGACTTTTCTTATTAAGGTATTATTTATTCTAATCTTAATGATGAGGGGTGGATCATCAACTCAACAAATAGTTTCATCATTAATCATATCTTCTTCAAAAATTCTATGGAAAGTTTTGTAGATAAATAAAATTATTAATATCTTTAATAAAATGAACCTTTGTAGGTGGGGGGACTTTAGAGATTGAAGGTATATCAAAATCATGAGATGGAGGTTCTTTAATGTCTTACAATTGTTTCATAAGAAACTTGTGATGATAATTTATTACTAATTCCATGAGTGGGTTTTTTCAAGTCATAGAGTTAAGTTCATCTATAAAATTTCAATGTCATTTGGAGGAATAATTAACATGAGCCTTAAGTTGACTAGAGAAAACATTCTTAGAAGGAATGGAATAATTAGGTTGAGGCTTCAATTGTGGTAGTGGCTCATCACTAATAGGTTGGTCTGAAGAAGTAGAATAATTAATTGTAGTATCTCTAAGAAGTTACTCCTCAATAAATGAATTTTTAGGCTTGGTGACATGATCTTTATGAGCAGGTTGATAATGGTAATGAACCTTTTTGTGTTCACATGTTTATAATTAATGTAATATTTATCATAATTGGCATCAATATTACAAATATTTTCCTTGGAAAGTTGTGTATTTGTGTCTAAAAAATATTTTTTAGTTTTCTTATTTGTAGATTTCAAAAAGATGCATTTTTATAAGCTTTAATATATTCATTATGGAAAACCTTGATCATAACATAATGATAAAAATCCTCTCCTAATATGAGGTTAACTGAAATTGTTGGAAGAGCTCAACATGTTTAATGAGAATTGCCAATGTCATAATGAAACCAAAAACATTTTTAGGATCATACCATGATGGAGGATAAATAATGGTATGAATTAACGGTTTTTATGTAGATAAAAAAACTTCCTCATTTTTGACACACTAAAAGGTGGGTGCAAGGGAGTTTGAGTATCTAAATTGATGCCTCCTATTTTGGTTTAAGGAGATTTTAGTTAAGAGTTATTAGTGGCTATTGCATTATTTTAGGTTTGGAAAGATTCATTTATGAGATTATGAGGAGGTTAATAAGTAATTCATAAGGAAATTTTGTCTCTTTTCTTGATTGAAGACCTCTTCTAAAGTTTTGGGGGAAAATATCCTAACCTTGTGTTTAAGAGAGGATTTAAGAGCAGTAATGAAAATATTGGAAAACATATCATCACACATGTTATGGTATACTTTATGTGCTAAAAATTTGCATCATTTAATGAAGGTGTGAGAATAATTGTTATTAAGTTATTTAGTGTTGATGAAATGACTAAAGTTGTTTTCAGGAAGATCATTATGTTGAAATTCCTTAATTAAAGCATTGACTAAATCCTCTAGTTGTAAAATTTAATGTTTATGGAGTTGATCATACTATTCTAATGCATCTCCCATGAAGGTTCTGATAATAATTTTAATAGTGGTAAAGGTATTAGTGTTGACCCATTCCTTATAGAGATTACCAAATTACTTAAGGAAAATAGCAAGATATTTAGTCCCATCAAATGTGATAGTTAGAAAAATATTACAGTGTATATGGGCACAATGGAGGGTGATAAACGTTCATTTTGGATATTTTATAAAATTTTATTATGCATATGATGATGAGGGATGATATTCTCATTGACATCTATAAGAGGAGGGGGAAAAATCTTTTGATTTTTTTGAGACATGATAACTGGAGGTTAGCTAGCTATTTTCAAGATGTGATTTTTCATTTGGTGTATTTGATAATTATTAGTTATTTGTATGCCATTCATTTATTGAACCATTTGTGAAAGTAATTAATTTATATCAATAGGTGGGTTTTGATTAGAAGGATTTGCGGGGTATCTAGGATTGGTAGGAGTCCCAATATTGTGAGAAGGATTCATAATTTTGTTATTGGGAGGGGCATTACCAAGATTAGGATTGATTTCTTCAATAGTATAATATGGAAGTTTAGATAAAGTGTCATTATGATTAGTAATATGTTAAGATCCTGGTGGGTGTATTCACTAATATCCCAATCTTTTGGTGTATTGGTTAGTTACAGATATAAATGGTATTATCGTCAAGATTCCTATATGTGTTAGAATTATCTAAATCAAAATTTTGACTAATTTCAACCATGTTACATATAGTGGATCTAGATGGTATTTGAGAGTATTTAGACTGTGAAGTGTTAGATTTAGTGGTGGACAAGGTAGGTAGGAAAGAAAAACCCATGTGAAACTAAATGGGTTGAGACTATCCATAAAAATCCTAATAGGTTATTTCATGATGTTGACATGACATGAAGAAGTGATATAAAAAGGATATTCTAAAAAAATTAACAATGTCAGTTAGGCCAATGCATATGGTAAGAAGTCAGTCTGGATAGAGTAATATCGATCATATTAGTATAGTATAGTCATAAAGGAAATGAAAATGGTAGTTGAGATAAACTAAATTTATCGAGTAGTTCAATACCATCCAAAATATAAATTTAATATATAAATTATATCAGGTTGATCAATACAGTCTGAGATGGGAGGTTTTAAAAGTAAAATATGGTGAAAGTGAATTGTATCGATCTATTTGATCTAATTTCAGATGTGGGATATAATAAAAAACACTATCAAGCTGATCAGTATAGTTTTTTCTAAGTATATTTCAAATGTCAAGGAATAAACTAATTTGATGTGTTTGATGTAGTTTGTAAGATAAATTATGAGAAAAATATGTAGGTATTGAATTATTCAATGTAGTTTCACAAGCAAACAAATAATATATAGGTTAATAGACCATGTTAAACTATTTGATATAGTTAGGTAGTCAAACACAAGAGACTATATCAAGTTGGTTGATATAGTCTATAAACATAAGAGACTATATTGAGCTAGTCTATGTAGTCTACAAACACAATTAAATGTATATACATTGGTTGATATAATTACTATGCATAACATAGACATGTATTGATAGTGGTCAATACAATTTGTAATACAAAATATAATAGAAAACAATAAATTTGAAAACTAATTATTTTTGCTAACTATTTTTTTTTAAAAGAAGATCGAGTAGATGTACTAAAGTAGTTGACTAACTTGTATGTGCTCATAGATATTGGCTCATCCATTGGATAATGTTAGCCCAATGTTTTAGAGCACTGACTATGTAGGAAGTACCATGCCCATACCCCACTAAACCTACTATCGAGGGTAATTTGAGAATAACTTATCAACACTAGTTGCTAACTGATGCACTATAGAATTAAATAGATTTATGGCTTCTTAAATTTTAATAAAAAGGGAATCTTATGAGTTTATGATATATTGTGAGGCATGTGGAAACTAAATTTCATGTTTATCTTTGTATTATGGCTATGAGTATTAGAGAAATACCCTTACTCCATAATATATGTAACCAATAGAAAAGTATTTTAAACATAACACCATGTATCCCTTCACAACAGTAGCTTAGTATTTTTAAAACTATTAGACAAATTATCTATGGAAAACCAAACAAGTAGAAAATAAACTTCAAAAACCAATTTGTAGTATGCAGTGAATTGAATATAAATAAGTAGTCAACATGGAATGAAATATGTGATCATATTTTTAAAATAAAGGATAATTTTCATTTTTTATGCTTGAAAGATAAAACAAGCATAACTATATCATTGAGGGTCAATGTTTTTTTACACACATTATAAAACTGTATCGAGTAGATCGATACAATCTATGTGATTTAGAATTTCAAATGGAGATAAATTACTAGATCAAGCAGTTTGATTTAGTTTATTGAAAATAATTATAAATTTAAAACTAATTTTAAAAGGTTGACATAGTTTATTATAAATAAATTAAATACATAACTAAATCAAATACTTTGATGCAGTTTACTAAAAAATAAAATCATTATAAATGTGGTTTCAACCAAATCAATATTGTTGGATGAAAATAAGTTTTAGATAGAAATAAAAATGTAATTATAGAACCAAATCATCCAAATCAATAATGTTGACTTAAAATGTTTTTACATGGAACTAAATTGGCTAGGTTGATATAGTTGGCTAGATAAAATAAGATACAAATTTAAAAATAAGACTAGTTATGTTGGGGAAAATAGTTCACTGAGAAATACATAGTTATGAAACTATATCACATTGTTCGATATAATTACTGATAGGATTTTTTTTTTATTGAGCTATAATGACCTATTCAATGTAGAGAGGCAATACAAAAATAAATAAAGAACTAGATCAAACTGTTTGATGCAACTCATTGTAGATGTGAAAGTAATTGTTAGCTTCATATCAGGTTCACCAGAATGTATGCAATGATTTAGGACTGACCTACAACTATTCTATCTAAATATAAAGACTCAAATAATGTAAATAAAATATAACCCATTTATACATAATGAAATTGGGATATGACCAATGGATCTACTAAATCTAGCAATAGGAGCACCTACAACATAATTTCAACAAAAAGGGTTCTAAGCCTCTAGGAAATCAACATAATGCAATATCCCTAACTAAGTTTTTAATTATAAAGTAATCAAATATCACAACCAAGAAATGAAAGGGATGGGTTAGAAACATATTTAAAATGGTAAAGGAGCCATGTTAGGCAAATGGGGGACTAGGGTACTTAAGGTATATAAATGGAAAGCTTGAATAATTATATGGCCACAATAAGCTTATGTATAAAGACAATTCAATATATATATATATATATATATATATATATATATATATATATATATATATATATATATATATATATATATATATATATATATATATATATTCATCAACCAATAAATTATGCAACCCCTATCTATCAAAAAGAAATATATAGGGTTGGAAAATACTTACCTTGAACAAGACATGTCAAGCCTCAATCTCTCCCTTGGCCAATGGTGCTTTGTAAGAGATTATTGTGGTTTTAAGTATCTCAATGGCGAAATAAAGCTATAGGATAAAATTATTCCTCCTATTTAATCTAATATTCCACAAGACAAGGTTTTCCCTCCAAGGACATATCTAAGAAATAACTCCTCTAAAATATATACCTAGGGGAGAAGTGAAATCAATATCAATTAAAAATGAATTTTCCTCACCATTGAATTGAAATGATGACTTGAATTTATTTGTAATGATGAATGACCCTAATGCCTCTTAAAAATTTAGATAAAATTATTATCCATATCAATTTAGTCCTAAACAAGCAGACTAACCTCGAACTAAATAGGCTAGTCTAACTTAGTTACAAAGATAGGCTAGGCTAACTTAGTTCTAACAAGTAGCTCATATAATTGATGTAGTTGGGATGGAGTGGATAATTGTTAGAACTACTTTGAATGAGCTGACATAGTTGGAAAATATAGGCCTTGACATAGTTATAGGATAACAAATGGAAGGAGATAGCTTAAGGGATCAAATATAAGGAAACTATAATGGATATAGGAATAATAAATTAAAAACAATGTCTCTCATGAGGAACCACTATTTTGTTCACCCCTTTTCTAGTTCACCCTTTAAGTGTGTACTCATGGAGATTTAAACTTGATAGTTTTCTAAAAGAGAGAGAATCATTAAATGATAATTATTTTTAAAAAAATATTGTGTGCATATAAGTGATAACCAAAGGCCCTCTCCTCTTTCATCAAGAGAGGCTCCTTCAAATTCTCATTGTCATTTTCAATATCAACCAAAAAAAGGTCAAGGTCATTAAGGATCTTGACCTATAATAGTTTGAGGAGGTTGAGTACCACATCATCCACTTTAGGTTGATGATGCTAAGTTCTTATAATAAATTTATGCCCCTCTACCTCAACCTATCTTGTTGAAGGAGGATGTTTCATTCACTAACAAAAAATGATGTAACAACTCTTCATTCGGGTAGCTAAGTTTATCATTCATGATGAAAATGAAGTCCATATGATGTGATAAAAATAATTATGATTCATTTTCACACCTATATCTCCTCTCCCTATCAAATGAATTCATAAACAAACTTACATCAAATTAGTGCCCCTTTGATTGGTCAAGCAAGGGTATTTATGTGATCCACCACATCACTTACCCACATATTGATCGGTATTATATTAGTTCAAGGGGGGCATATCATTTCTTTCCCACTCCACATTAAAAAAATACAATACAATATATTTTTTCAAAGGGAAAAATTACTCACATCAAATGAGTGTGCTCTTGGTAGTCAAGCCTTGGTGTCATCGAAATAATAAACCATCCATCTAATAATAGTTGTCTAGTCCACCTACATCAATACTGGTACCTGGCTGGGACCAAAAGAATATGAGGGACTTAGCAACGCATCCTAACGAAGTTTTTTTTGAGTCATCTGATATTTTATTAGTAAATATAAGCTTTTCCATCTCCATCTAATCAAATTGAAGGAAAACCTCTCCTATTTTTTGAATCCTCAAGTGCCTAAATAACTTTTCCAAAAGGAAGATTGGGCATGGTAAAAAGTAACCTCTTGCTAAAATTTAAGAAATTTAGGGTTGATGTTATAATTAGCCCCTTTTGAATCCATTTCTAGGCCCATGTATGTCTGACTAAAATGTTTCTACTAGAATTTATACTAAGCTATGTAATTCATAAATTTGTTTATCGATTATTAGAATTTTCTAGATATTTTAAAGGCATTCCATTTATGATACATTTTATAAATTCTACAAATGTGAAACTCTGACCACTTAGATTTTTTCAATAAATTGGATTTTTAACAAAATTCAAATGAATAATATTATGAAGTAGAATAAAAGAGGCTAGTCTCTTAATGCTTCTGTTAAATACTTAAGTAATAAAATTTTAAAATTTTAAAATTAACATCATCAAAAGCTTTTCAAAAATGTTACCACAAGGTGAAGTATGTGAAAATGTAATAACACAACACTTCCCTTCTACTCAACTGGTACTAATAATTTATAATTAGGTAATAACTCTAACATTATAAACATTGATCAACCCCTATAAATGCATGATGCCATGTTAAAGGCCATAATAAATCAAACCATGGCTAAGATAACCCTAAAAATTCATGATTCCTTATTAAATGTCATAATAGATGAAATCATGGATAATATTGACCAATACTTTCTCAAAGAGGTTTGGTAGTGGTTCTAAAAATTCAAGTACAGTACTTGTCCTAGAGAAATGTTGATAATCATGAAAGAAACTCCCAAACATGTCATCTCAATTCATCAAATTTGATTGAAAAATAAGATAACACTAATAATGTGAATCAAAAAATATTGTTCATAAAAGAAGAGAATGTATAACGTGGCCAAACATGTGAAATAGTGTTTATACTTCCCATTGATTTTGTAATGCCTAAGATGATATTTTTGGAGGAGGTAAATTATAAAGTAATGCAACTACCTGAAAATAGTTTAACACAATATAACTCATCACTTCAATATTTTTGTTTGAAATAAATGAGTTAATTAATATTTAAATAATGCTTTTAGATACAAATATAAAAGATAGAATAATTGAATTATTATATTACCTTGAAAATACAACTATTATAACTATATAAAATATAATTATTTGGGACTATTTTTTTAATATGTGAAATAACCAACTACATTTTATGGAAAAAAATAATTCCAAATCTATATTTATTTGGAAGACAAAAAGCATGCCACTCACTCTAATGTATTAGGAAACTAATATTGACTATCAATGTTATACCCCTAAACCCATCACTTGCGTGTGTTTGTTCTATAATGAAGATGCATGTTTTAATGCTTGTTATTTTGCTTCTCATCCCTCATCTATAATTGTAACTTCTCAAAATGATGTAATTTAAAGTTATTTATAAAATATTGAATAATTATAATCCAAAGCAAATATTATATTAGATTAAGTGTAGATGTAAATAGAAAAAAATGACTCTTTTTCAACACTTACAAATGATAAAGCCCTAGATTATTGAGGGACTACATTTCACCTAGATGTATAAAATCATATCTCACAAATTTCATCCCCAGCATAAGGTAAGGATACTATAATGTTGAAAAAAATCCATAAATTATGGTAGATAAACATGTAATACTAAAATTTTAAATAATATGGTGAACAAACATTGAAAAATATTATGCTCATGTAATAAACTACCTTACTAACACTGCTAGATCAAGAATCCTTGATGACCATCATATGCTTAAAAAGAAACCATTTTTCTTACTCACCAAATTTAGATTATATATACATGTTATCCATTACTAATTCATCAACCTCATTTTTCACCACTAACAAATTATAAGAAAAATTACTAATATAGTTAAAGCCCATGTGGGCCACTATGGATTCAAGGGGTTTTTTTTTTTTAATTTATTAATGAATGATTGAATAGGCTCACACCCATATAAAATACAATTATGGGTCCAATACTTAAACCCATAGATTTAAAAATTGCTAAAACTCAATGATTAATTATGAGTTGAAGGAAAAAAGAGAAATCTGCAAGAAAATAGTGAGAATATTAATGGTGATAAATCAATATTTTTTGTCAAGTAATACCTAAATTACTAGGAAAAAATCATCAATTAAATTTCCATAACTCAGCTAAGTAAATAATAAAACTCCCAAATTGAAAATGATTTCATTCCAAAAATTAGTGTTATGTTTTTTGCATTTTTATCTGTGAATATGATCATTATGATAGTGGACGTAGGGTTTCCATCATGTATCTCTAAATTAGTGATTGATAGGGGTATAAGTCTATGGTATTAAAACCTCAAGGAAGACATACAATGATCAACTAGGGTTTTCAAACCTCAAGGAATACAAACAACCTACAACCTACATATATTCATTTTCATTATTTTATTTTAGTAATACATGAATATAAAATAAACTTAACATGAAACTCAATTTAGTGTTACAATGTACATTATATATTTTTCACTCAAGTATATTTCCATGATCTATATTTTACAATAAAAATATATTCAATATGATTATATTTTAAGTTTGAAGTACTCCTACATAATACTAACCTTTCTAGTATGATATCTACTTCATCTTCTAATTTTTCAATTGATTATTAGCTAGGGTTAGATTCTAAAACCTTTTTTACTTTTTTTTATCAAGTTTAAGCTTAATTTTTAAGAATGGAATTGGCATCCAATTCAACTTCCCGTTGTAATAATAATTCCCTTGACCCTTCTTGTAATCATTATGAACTGACAATAAAGGTAAATTTTGTTAAATGTAATTATTATGTGATGAAGTTGAGTGGAGTGTCTATTGACTTAAAGACCATATCATATGACTACCACAAAATGATGTGATAATGAGAAGATAAGTAAAAATTTAGGCTCAAAGATAGGTGGTTACTTACCATATGGATTATGCAAAGAAAAAAATAAGAACAAAATTGATGCACTTTAAACCCTAGTGAATAGGAGGGAAGCAAGGGATGATTATGGCATTGAGGTATTTCTATTTCCCTAACTCTTTGGGTTCAAGGATGGAGATGGGACTTATCTACTAAATATATATCATCTACATTTTTTCCCTCAAATATATCTTGAGGCACAACCTTCACTTGAATGTATTATTTGGAACCAAGAAGTGCACAATGAAGCAAGGTTAATTGCAAAAAAATGTTTGGTACTAAAACATTATACTTAATGTGGTGAAAATCCCATATTGGGAGAATTTGGTTATTGCATTCATTATTAACAAGAAGGGGTTAAACTCTCCTACTCTTCATGATATTATTGGCCCATTATTGGGGGATTCTATCAAACATGCACAAGCTATTGTAAAAGAGAAAAATAAATGGCAAAAAAAACCCTACACCATTTTATTTGATAGGTGGATGGATGGGAAAGGCTACATAATGATTGAATTTATACTTGTTTCAAGTTGGAAACTAGTCTTCCTTAAGTCAATTGATTCCTCCTATGAAGTTAAAAATGCAAACACCATGTGATATATTGGATGAGGTGGTGATGGAATTGGGTGTACATAATGTTGTCCAAATTATGACAAATAACACAACAACATATGTAATAATAAGAATACTCATTAAAGAGAGATAGCCCACACTTTTTGGACTCCTTTTATATCCAATTACATTAATATCCTACTTGAAGGCACGTGAAATACCCCATGGATGAGAATTGTGTTTGAAGAGGAAAGAAATATCACCAAGTGCTCATTTCCAATCACACTTGGGTACTAAATTTGATAACAAAGCACACCAATGGAAAGGATCTTGTATAATTGGGAGTCACATGATTTTCCATAAACTTTATCACATTATATAGAATTATAACCTCACTAACATCCATTAATCATATGTTTTTGAGTCACCAAATATTGGATTATTCTCATGCTAGGAAGGTTGAAGGGGAAAGGGTTGTGATAAAGACCTTTCTTATGATGTTTTTGTGAATCCAATGGAGTAAGTATTTAAGTTAATTTTAAACTTAAATAAGTCTTTGGGATCTACAGTTGGAGGGGGAGAGAAACCCAATGTATTATTGGTATGAGGCCATGGACATGGCCAAGGAGGCCATATAAAAATATTATGGGCTAAAACAAAGTGAACCCATTTGGCACATAATTGATTGGAGATGGAACATGATGCTCCACTGACATATTCATATAATGACCTACTAATTTAATGCACCTTAAGTTTTTTTGTTATGATTTATTTAAGTCTTAAGAGGAGGTTATAGACGGCCTCAATACATGCATAGAGAGGATGATCCTTAATTATGACATTAGTGACATAGTTATTGAGGATCTAAAAATTTACAATAATTTAATGGGGAGAATCTTTTTTCCATCTCTATACATTAAAAGAAGCAACACCACTCAACTATGTAAAACCAAGTTGACTCATTTATTTTTACTTTTTAGTTACATTACTTGTATATACTACTACTAGACTTCCATAATTAATTAAATCATAATTAACATATAAAATTATAAATTACCTATTTTCATATGTGTGGATGGAATATTATGATGTGAAAACACCAAATATTCAAAGGCTAGCCATCTACATTGTGTGTCAACCATGTAGCTCTTTTGACTATAAACGTAATTGGAGCATGTTTGAAGTTCATCACATAAAGAAGTGCAAAAGGTTGGAAAAATGCTTTATGACATTTTTTTTTCAATAAAATGTTTGTCTTCATGTGATACGAGTGGAGGAGTTATAAATTTATGAGGTAAGTGAATTGGATGATATTTCGCCATATGCTGACTAGATTATTGATGATGCAGATCCTACATTTTTTGTGAACCAGATTACAAACTTATAAAAATACATAAAAGAAGCAATATCATCAAGGGAAGAAAATACATTATGAGGGTTTGGTGAGGATTAAAATGATATATTTATTAATGATGTTATTTTAGAAGTAAAATATTTACCTTTCACTTCCATGAGGTAGCCACAACATACTTATACTAGGTGCTAGAGATGATATGTATATTTCATATTTCATATTAGTCACTGTAGTGTATGACCCAATGAGTATTGTAGTTTTTAAATTTATATTTTTTATTATTTTTTGGTCAAAAAAGTATTATAAAATATACTTATGCATTCTCTACATTCATGTCTCTTGTCATTTAAAAATGTTCTAATGTATGTTATTTGAGTTTATTTTATGAATTTATATGTCTTTATAAGTAGTGATACAGTTGTTGAGTAATGCCAATAATCTATGAAATTACTTGAGTATTGAGTACAATTCAAAAAATTGAGATTCCAATAAATATTAAAATATGAGTTTTTAAACTATGCCTGAACCGTCTATCCACCATTATTCTAATCATGAATCCTCCAATGTAGGTTTATTGATTGATAATGAGATCTATACTTGGGTTTCTCTAGTACTAGTACATCTATTTAATCATTACACCATAGCCCAAGGAATATTTGTGTGTGTATGCACACGCGTGCGCGCATGTGTGTGTGTGTGTGTGTGTGTGTGTGTGTGTGTGTGTGTGTGTGTGTGTGTGTGTGTGTGTGTGTGTGTGTGTGTGTGTGTGTGTGTGTGTGTGTGTGTGTGTGTGTGTGTGTGTGTGTGTGAAGTTATCAAATTTAGTTCTCTACTATCAAAACATCTAGAGACACTAAGCCAAGCAAAGTGATTCACAAGTGTGGATTTTCATACTTGAAACTCTTAACCCCTAACCATATACAAAAACATATTACACCAAGAACTATTAATTAACCCATAAGAATATACAAAAATATATTACATATTTTACTACATATCAAAGGATCATCAAAGTTTAAAATTTTATAACATAACATTTATCATATATCCTTTAAAACATATGATTATCAATATCAAGTTTTTCCATAATTTCAATTTCACCAAGGAAAAAATATACATGGGGAAAAATATTTTTTTAGTTTTTGTACTGATCCCTTCATTCTAAATTCAATTACACTTAATTTTTTCAATGGGACTTTGACTATTTGCATGGGAGGTATATGCCCATATGTTCTAGTTTAGACCAGATCCAACTCTAGTTGTATCCTATGAGGCTTAATTGCGAGTGTCATGGTGACCCTATGGCAAAAAAAAAATTAAAAATCATTATCTCTATGAGTGTTGGTTATTCTTGAGATTTCAAATATGATTACTTGGCATTTAGAAGGAGTAAACTAGGAACCATATTCTTATAGACATTTTGCATATATTTTCTTAGCTTGGTCACAACAAGAAGTTATTTTATTCTAGGAAGTCATTTTTGGTGCCATATTATAATTCACCAATTGATAGAATCATTTTTCAATAAAGGAGTTTTGACATACATGCTTTCTCATTTTTTACCTTAGGTTTTGAATGGAAACATTAATGATTTGTAGATAAGAGATAAGGGTTGCATCTCAACTGTAGTATCAAATTTTATGTGTGAGAAAGAGATTATATTAAATATATTGATTTAATATATTAGTTAACCTTAACTAATAATATATTAGTTAGCATTAATTAATGGCTAGTTTCCAACTACCCTAACCATGTGTAATTTCCTTTTTCATAATAAATGAAGGATGCACATTCACTTTAATATGTGCCTTATAGTTTTTATATATTCCTTTAACAAGCATATTTTATTACATTGGTATCAAATCTAATCATAAGTAGAGCATAGTATGCAAGGAATCCCTAAGATTAGGGTAAAAACAAAAGATAAGAAGAGGTCATGTTTAAATATTTTAAAGTATTTCATTATAGAGGTGTCATGCAATCCAAAAGGATAGGGGGATGTGACAATACATAAGTAGTAGAAATAAAATTGTGATTATGATTTAATTAAGTAGTTCAACTCAGACATAACATAAAAATGACATAGAACAGGTTTTCAAGGAGAAGAATGTTGTTTGTTATGTTTTCAAATTATGTTAGGGTACATAATTTTTTATGAAATATGTAATACATGAACAACAAAAATATGAGGAAATACATTATATATAAACCACAAAAATGTGACTCAAAAATATGTGGTTAGTTTAATTATACCACAGGATACACAAATAAATTCATCCAACTTAACTAAAACATGATAAATGTAAAAAAAGAGATAGAAAGGTAAAAAAGTAAAAAAATATATGGAATAGAAAAATATATGTGAAATCAAAAAATATATGTAGTCAAAATTTCAAGTTAGTGCATGGGAAGTAGATTAAATATCAGATAGTAAGTCAAATTTTACTTTTACATTAATATAGTAAGTTTGAAAAATATGCATGTTTATTTGATGTAATTTCATATTGCCATATTTTTTGCATCAAATTATTGATTAATTTCTAAATCATAATTATACCCTTTGTTGTAATTTTTCATCTCGCACTAAATTCTTGATCAAAATTATTTATTTTTTAGTCAAAAGTTAGGAAACTATATTTTTTTTATTGTATTGATTTTTGAGTTAGAAAACTATACTTAGTTTTGAATTGAATTTTAGGTCAACCTTCTATTGTAATTTTTTTGTTCACAATTAAACATTCTATACAAAATGACCAACATATAAGATTTTATTCTACTGAAAGCATAGAAGTTAACTAGTAAAAATTATAATATTTGGAGTCCTAAGATTTTGAGAATAATGGGATATCGTGATTGTGAAAAAATCATTCTTGATATTAAAACAAGAATGGATACAAAAAATTTTGATTATGAAAAAATTCATAAGGAGTCCTTGTTATTGTAATTATTTATGTCATATGACATGATTCTTGAGGTCAAAAATATCACTGCAATAAAGGTGTTTTGGATTAGTTTAAAGAACAAATACCGAACTTCAGATAAGAGTTGAATCTTGTGTCTTAAAAATATGTTTTTCTCTAAAAATATGAATGAGGGTGGGTTTCTATCTGAATGCATGCTTCAATTGAAATATATCCAAGACCAACTATCAAGCATAAAAAAAAGGTGGATGATGATTATATGGTGGTCTTGGTTCTGAACAATTTTGCATCCTCCTATGAATATTTTGTGAAGGATCTACACCTAATAGTGAAAATTTAGACCTTGAAATTTACTCAGGTTAGTTCTTATTTGTTGAAAAAATAACATAGGGATACACAATTCAGTGAGTCCAGTTCTAGAAAAATAGAAAGTGCAATTTTTGCTTGGTCAAATAGGAGCTAGAAACAGAATCATAAAGAATTTAATTCCAAAAATAAGATGAAGTTTTATTACTTACATAAGTTTTATCATTTCAATAAGGATTATCTTGAGCAACAATATGATATTTCACATAGAATAAAGTAAAATGAGAAATCCAATATGGAAACAATTGAAGCCAACTAATAGTTTGAAGAATAATAAGATCTCATGGTATCATGATCAAATGGACGTACTACCAATTTTTGGTTTTTTAATTCTAGTCCTTATAGGCATTTCATGTGTCACAAGGATTTTTATGTTAACTTTAATGTAAAACATTTTTTTCTAATTTAGTATCATTAGGTGATGGAAGATCACATATTATGGAAGGGGTGGAATATATATGTAGTGTATTATATTGATACACTTAATGTGCTCCTTATTTCACTAGGGAATGCAGGGAAAGTAATGAACTCAATTTTAAGTCCTAGAAGACTCAGGGCTTGAGTTGTTAACACAACTACTACTAAAAATAGAAAAGTAGCAGAGATATGGTCACCACTTATGAGTCTGAAAGCAGACTTTGTTGTAGGGACAACAAATTGTACATAGTGACACTTTATTTCCTACTATTTTTTATGAAATTATTCTAAGTTTTGACAATTATTGCCCAACACACATACCAACCATGAATATTTACAAAATGAACTAAACTAAAGTGAGACATGAGGTAGATATAAGGTAAGATGGGTAAGGAAGAAAATAAATTTTGCTATAGATAATCAAAGATATCAATTCTTTTGACTTTTATGATAGCAACATAAAAAACTAGTGTTTACCAACTCTAGTGTACTAATAAAAGTGAAATGAGATCATTTGAAGCTTCAAATGAAAATAAATGCATGTATCTAAAATAATATGTTGCACAAAAATTACTCATCCATAGTAAATTGCATAAGCACATTCAATTGTAAATGAGATGAAAACAAAGAACATATACTAGCATATTTGTTAGTCTAGTGTTAAACTCAAACTAACAGATGCATATATTGAATGTTAGTACCAAATTAGTTGGTAGAAAAGAAACCATTAACTCTCTAAAATCATGAGAAATAGAAACTATAGAATACACAATCAAGCACTTAGACAATCTCTCGAATTCTTGGCTCTTTTGTATTAGTTCTATCACAACTATTCATGATTTATAATGAAGGGGAATACTCCTATATGTAGACCTCAAAATTTCATATACAAGTTCAAATTTACAAAACAAAGAAGAATATTCCTTAAGGTCCTAGAAAAAGTTGTTGAGATGCCTATTTTTATTCCCTCTGTTTCTTATCTACCTCTTCTTTCATCCAAACTTTTGTGCATGCCAAGTAATCTTGATCAATTTGGTTGAAGTGTAGGATCATGGACCAAAATAGATCAAGCATCTCTTGAATGATCCTATCATGTTTTACAAGTATGGGCCTCAGTACTTCTTCAATGGCATCTATTTTTTCTAGATTTTGATTGGAAAAAGCCACAATATTCATTACCTCAATAGTTATCTTGGCCTCAAAAATGCCCTAGTGGAACTTGGAAATAAATACCTTCATTTGGGCCCTAAATTCTTGGTCATCCATGAAGGTGCCATTAGACTTGGTCACCTTAGTGACCATGGCATCCTTTAGTAAGAGGGAAATCTTGAATTCAATCTTTTATAAAGATGCAGTTGCACCCTTGACCTGATCCAGCCACCTCTTCAATATCCTTCTATTCATCAAGATGGTATGTGATGAGAGGATATCCTCAAGTGGCAACACCTTGAGGTTAAATAATTTTTTACTTCTTGCAAATCTAGCTAGGTTTACAACTTTGGCATCATAGAGTGAAATATTTTGGTCAAATTTAATGACCAAATTAAATTATAGGGTCCCATATTCTTGTCTCCTCTTCATGACTTTGTATAGGTTGAATACATTGATAACTACATTTATGACCTAGATTGTAGTATTATCTAGCACTGTAGGCAATTCTTGCTCTTTCAACCTTTTCAACTCTTGTTGCATCCCCTTCATCAAGGCTATTGTGGATTATGTCTAGGCTTGAATTGTGGACATAGGGTCTTCTGCATATTCATCCACTTCATTGAGGCAAAATTTTCTCTTCCTTGTCAAGGTGAAGAGGGACTCTTCACTTTCATGGGCCACCACTGAGATAAATTATGGTTGTTCAACTTGCCTTCTCACCACCCTCTTCATTGTTCTTGTGGAAACATCAAATCTCATCCCAATTTGTGGTACAAAGAGGACCACCAGAGGCCTCTCTTGTCTTATTGCTTATATAATGTTTGTGACCCAATTTGGGGTAGTAGTAGGTGTTAGCTTTGTTATAAGTGGTTGTAATGGAGGTGCTTAGGTAGAGGTAGAGGTAGAGGTTAGGACTATACCAGGGATGTGAGGCAAGTTTGCTAGGTCTTTTTTCCCAAATGTGCCAAATAGAGATTTTGTAGGGCCTATATAAAGAATAAATGAAGGTAGTTTGGGAGGTGCATTAACCTTTGTATCCATATTAATATTGAGTGGATATTGAAAGGTAAACAACTTTGAAATGGACTCAATGGCCTTGTAGGTGTAGGGGAACTAATAACAAGTGAGGCACTTATTATGGTTACCTAAGAAGAAGTAATATTTGCAATGGTATGAGAAATAAAATGTGGGAAGGTGAATTTGAAGGAAGTAATAGCTTGGCTCATGCTAGTATTAGCTAAGTACTAGGCAGAGGTGGTTGTATCTATTGGTGATATTGAAGGCAATGAGGAATTAATAGTGGGAGGAACAAATATAGAAGTAGAAGCAGAAGTAGAAGTAGATGTACTAGCAATTAGGAAAGAAGGTAGGGGGAGAGTATTTACATCAAGAGCCTAAGGTATGATTGTGGTCTCAATAATAACTTGATAATATAATAGAGGAGGTATTTCCCCTATCATAGTAGTCATAGGCTTCATCTTCCTTTTGTATACCTTCACAATATTCCTCCCATCTAGTGCCTACAATTATTCCCTAGATATCTCAATTCCCTATTAAAATTCTCCAAGATCAATGGAAGTAGGGTTAGGTTGATCCAAGATTTAGATAATATCTTCCATGGTAGATGTAGAGATCAATGTAGGCCTGATCCAAGTAATAATTCAGGTGACAATTCGGGTGATGGTTTCACCCCAATTGATGATGGAACTTTTGGGAGCCATAAATTTTACACCATAGCTCCAATTGACTCATTGTTTAAACCATTATAAAGCTAATAATGAGGATAACATGTTGATATGGAATTGAGCTCAACTCAATGGATTTTTACCCACAAAAACCCAATGGAAGTGCCCCAAATTTCAATTTTAGTCATGCAATCTAAAAATAGTAATTCCTCAAATTTTGTATTGTTTTAAATGGTAGAAGTCAAACCACTTCATCTCCCTCAATATCGGTGACCTTCCACATCCTCCCCCTCCTTTAAAAATGTGTATAAATGGAGATGTAACCTGAAATGGAAATAAGACATCTCTTCCTAGAGATAAGTAGATAGTTGTATTATGATCTTGAGTAATAAAACATCTCTTCTCAGAGAATTCATTATTGCTATGTTATTTTTGTGTTCTTGAAACATTTTTCAACCAAAAATTTTGAGTTTTGGATTAGTGGTATTAGAGTGGTTTTTATTGAGAGTGTATGATCCCAAGGACAAGGTCAAGCTACAAGAAGATTAGGTGGAAAATAATAGATCTTCCAAACTATCCACCTATTCACTCCAAATGACTTTAAATAGAAGATGACACTGAGACATCTTATCCTTTCAAGAAAATGGTGAATTAATCCCTCCAACAGAAATAAGCATAGATGCTACAACAATTTTCCCAAATTCTCCAATAACTCCTGATGGGAAATTTTGGCTCCTCATCTACACTTCTTAGCTCCCCATCCATGGAACACCCTTTCAGTGCCCCAACACCCTTTAAGGTTCAGGTGAATTTTGATATTCCTATATTTGAAGGTAAAATTAATGCTAATGTAGTATAAAATTGGTTAGATCAATTGTCTTCCTACTTCTCTGTAAATAAATTCATTGATGGAGAAAAGATCACTTTTGCTCTTTTGAAAGCATCACCACCCATGAAAAATTGGTGGGAAGTGTACAAAAAGAGGTTCAGTATAGATGAAATTGGCCTTGAGGTGGAACCTACCTAGGATGATTTCATGGAAGTGGTAAAAGAAGAATACTATCCCATTGGAGCATATGATGATCTATACATACAGTGACAACAACTTCACCAAGGTAAGGACCAATCTGTTCAAGATTACATAGACATTTTTCATTCTTTGTCTGCAAGATTGGGCATCCAAGAAAGTGAGAAACATAAGACTCAAATATTGTGGTGGACTACAATGGTACATATGGGGGGAAACAGAACTCTTCAATTTGGAAATCCTCAGTAAGGCATACAAGTTTGTAGTGAAGATTGAGCAGAAGCATGGAAAAAAGAATATGAAGAGTCAACCCTCAAAATGGAGAAGTGACAAGGAAGTCAAACATGAGGCCAAAATTAGAAGTAAAAGGATTTCCAAGATAAGAAACCCCAAAAGGGGAAGGTTGGAAAATGGTGTGATTACCACAAAATTGGAACTCACTCCAAAGAGGAATGTTGGGCCATCAAGTCACTACTTTTTGAGTCAAAATACTCGACATCTACTACTCTATCTCATACACAACCTAAAATTGAAGAGGATGAAGAAGAGATTATAGATGTTGAGCCCGACACCATCTCACTTCATCACAGACCTGTGAGGAAAGGCTAGATGACAAGGAAAGATTGTTCCACTCTAAATTATGGGTAAAAATTAAGCCTCTGCATTTCATTCTTGATAGTGGGAGTCAAAATAATTTAATCTCTACTAAATTTGTGAAAAGTTTAAATCTATCCATGAAGCCTCACCCAGATCCACACAGTATTGGATGGTTGAGCCTAGCGAGAGACCTTCGTGTCACCCATCAGTGTCTTCTTTAATATGCAATAAAACCTTTCCAAGATGAAGTCTTGTGTGATGTGGTCAATCTAGATGTTTTTGATGTACTCCTTGGTCAGCCATTCATATATGATCGACATGGAATTTATGAATCATGAACCTAGAGAATCACCCTCACTCTTGGAACATGATGCTACAGGGTACCAGAGGTACCACCTCCCACATCTATCTCCCTAATTAGTGCCAAATAATGTAAGAGATTGGTGGAAAAGACAAAGCAATTTTTTTCTTATGGTAGTCAAACCACAAAAATCCAAGAAGGTTGATGTTGTAGTCCTAACTACACAATCAACACAATAACAAAATCAAATGAGACAAATCATAAGAGAATATGATGACTTATTCAAGTTACCTACAGGAGTTCCACTACATTTCTAGGTAAATCATTTTATTGATTTGATCCCAAGATCACCTTTACCTAACAGTCCTATGTATCACAGATCAATTTTGGAGAATGATGAGATAAAAAGATAGATTAAAGAATTGATCCAAAAGGGTCATAATAGGCTAAGCTCTTTGCCCTATGGTAGCCCAATTATCCTAGCACCAAATAAAAATGGAACATGAAAGATTTTCATTGACTATCAAGCCCTGAATAAAATCACTATAAAGAATCGCTACCCTCTCCCTAGGATTTATGACTTGCTGGACCAACTCTGTGGTGTGAAGTTATTCACCAAAATTGATCTCAAATCTAGCTATCACCAAATTCCCATCGATCCCACTGATGTCTGGAAGACTGCATTCAAATCTAAGGAGGGGATATTTTAATGGTTGGTTATGCCTTTTGGCTTAACTAACGCACCTACAACCTTCATGAGGATGATGGATGACATCATGTGACCCTTCACTAACTCATTCATGGTTGTGTACCTAGATGACATACTCATCTTTAGTATAACATGGGAGGAACATCTGCAACATGTTCTTAAGGTGCTTTAAACTCTTTGGGAGCATAAGTTGTATGTAAATCTTAACAAATACACATTTAGGATGAAACTAATTCAGTACCTTGGGTACGTTATTAATGAGTAAGGGTTATTCTAAAATGGCCTACACCAAGGACCCTCACAGAACTTCACAACTTCTTGGGTCTTACAAATTTCTATCACAAGTTTGTTCTTGGATTTTCAAATGTTGCTTGGTCACTAACCCAAGTGAATAAAGGAGGAGCCAAAGCTACATTTCAATGGGGTGAAATACAACAAAGGTCATTTTATAATTTGAAGAATAGACTTTTCTCAGCCCCTATTCTTACCTTGCCATATTTGCCTCAACATTTTGAGTTGATGATAGATGCATCCAAATATGCCATGGGATCTATCATCATGCAACATAGCCACCCTATTGCATATCATAGTGAAACTTTCACTAATACGATCAAGAAATATCTGACATGTGATAAGGATCTCTATGCCATTATGCAAACCTACAAATAATGAAAACACTACATCTTGGGGAAAGAGACGATCATCCACACTGACCATAGACCATTGGAATTCATCTAAACATAGAGCAAACTATGAAATGAGAGGAACCAAAATTGGGCCATATATCTTTAGTAATTCCATCTAATAATCAAACACAAAAAGGGGAGCTCAAATACTACTGTAGATTATCTAAGTTGCCCACCAATTACTGCACTCACAATAGTTCTTGACCTGCACGGACATGAGAATGCCACTTAGGGTACTCTATATGAATCAAATTCTACCTTTGATGATATATAGTATGTGCTTCAAAAAATGTAAACATGTTTATAATTTCTATTTGCAAGATAATATCTTCTATCATATGGGGCACATCTATGTTCTAGCTATACAGCAACAGAAGATGATATGGGAAGCACATTTTAGTAAGACATCGGGACACTTTGGTGTAAAAAAAACATTGGTAGTTCTTCACAAACACTTCTAATGGCCCCATATGTGAAAGGATGTGTAAAGGTATCTCAAATATTTCAACCCATGTGTGATATCCAAGCCAACAAATAAGAAGCAAGGATTGTACATGCCATTACCAGAACCAACTAGACCTTAGGAATCTATCTCAATGGATTTTCTCTCAAGTTTGCCCACTTCAAAATAGGGCAAGGATTGTATTTTTGTTGTAGTTGATCATTTTTTAAAAATGGCTATCATGATTACTTGTAAGAAAAATATATCTACTGAAGAAACTGTTCAACTATATTTTAGTCATGTATGGCTCTATTTTGGTCTCCCCAAGTCCATTATCTCATATTGAGATAGCAGGTTCCTAAGCATCTTCTAGTCCACTCTATGGAAGATGATGGATACCAAGATGATGAAGTCAACATCCTTGTATCCACACACTAATGATTAGATAGAGAAGTTGCACCACTTTATTGTTCACATGATTCAGATGTATCACTCCAAACATCCATCCACATGGGATGAGGGGCTTCTTTTCATACAACATTGATATAATTGGGCCCTAAACATCTTGACCAAGCACAATCCATTCTAAGTATGCTTTGGGTTCCAATCCATGACACCAATTGATATAGTTGTTCTATTATCCACCATGGAATACACACCTCATAGAAGATCTGAGGTAGTAAAAGTAAAAAAGTTCATTGAACAAATGCAACACATCCAACAACAATTTCATGACATCTTGGAGAAGATGAATCAGAAGTATAAGCAATGCCATGACAAACATAAGATTGCATACCATTTTGATATGGGTGACAAGGTTTGGTTGTGGCTTCAGAAGGAATGAATTGCAAGCCCACATAAAAAAATTCAACTTCTACAATATGGTCCTTACACCATCATCAAAAAAGTTGGAGAAAATTCTTTTGAGTTAAACCTACCATCCTACCTTAATTTGCATCCAATATTCAATGTGGAGATCCTCAAACCATATCATCCACCTCTATCAGACACTTCAATCATATTATAACAACTATACATTGACGATCTTTATCCACAAAGTTTTAATCTAGTGGAGGAGGATCAGATTGTGGACACCTGGATGAAGACAACAAGAAGACGCTCTATTTCGCTTTATTAGGTGGTCAAAAGGGGCCAACTTAGCCACCAAGGTGAGTGGCTCATAAAAAATAAAATCAAGACACAAATACCACACCTGATGAGGAACATTTATGTAATGGGAACCTTTTCTTCTTAAGGAGGGAGGAATGATCTAGGCAAAAATTTAGGTGACAATTCGGCTGACAGTTCCACCCTAATTGATGATGAAACTTCTAGGAGCCATAGTTTTTACACTATAACTCCAATTGACTCACCATTTGAACCATTAGAAATATAATAATGAGGAGAACATGGTGAGATGGCATTGATCTCCACTCGATGGATTTTGACCCCCCAAAACCCAATAAAAGTGCACCAAATTTCAATTTTAATAGTGCAATCTAAAAATAGTAAGTTTTTAAAAATAGTAATTCCTCAAATTTTGTATTGTTTTAAATCATGGAAGTCAAACCACTTCATATCTGATATTGGTGACCTTCCACATCCTCCCTTTCCTTTAAAAATGTTTATAAATGGAGATGTAACCTGAAATGGAAATCAGACATCTCTTCCTAGAGATAAGCATATAGTTGTATTGTGATCTTGAGTAATAAAACATCTCTTCTCAAATAATTCATTGTTACTGTGTTATTTTTGTTTTTTTGAAAGATTTTTCAACCAAAACTTATTATTTTTGGATCAAGGCCCTTGGGAAGAGTCAGGTTGGCTACAAGATGCTCCTTGCTTGAAGCTTGGAGGTAAGATCTAACTGTTTGAAGTGGCAAGAAGTGGAGGTATACATGGTATGTTCCTAATAAGAGGAACATTAGATTCTTCCTCCTCATCTTACACTTCTACATAATCTAAATCAAACACGCTCCCATGGGTTGGTGGTGGTTAATACCTGATAATATCTTCCTTCTTCTCTCTATCCAGTCTCATTTCTAGCTCACTGTTCTTCCTTATTGCATTCTTGATCACCACCTCATCATTCATAGAATCCATATATATCCATTTATGGAATTTGTATTGATGCTTATACTCCATTTTCATATCTTTATTGAATTTGAATAGATTCTTTGAAATGACATTGTTAGGGTTATAAGGTCTAAAGTCATCACTAGGGAACATGTATGAATCCCTATGTCTAGTAACTATAATAACATCATGACATTTGATCATTTTTGTCCTCCCCAATTTATATGGAACCTTATGGTGGGTTATATTTTTTGTTTTTGAAGACTCCATAAACTCCATGTATCATTTGATAAGCTATCTCTTCCACAAACAACTTCATTATCACATATCTCAGTAATCTAAGAGGAACCACCATCACTCCCTCTTCCTAATCACTGTGTAATCTAGGCACAACTAGTAGTTACCCATTGTTTCATGTAAATTTTCACTTAAGTTCTATTGAAAGAGAGAAAAGAAACTCAATATGGGTTATGGTAGGAATACTTGTTATTTATGTGGCAATTGAATCAAAAGATTATGAGATCTCCTTTTTGGCTTGGGAGGATGACCTACAAATAAGAAAGCACTTAAGCAAACTTGTTTATGAGATAGATAGTTGGGTGGATTTCCTACCAAGAGCTAGATCCTAGAAGTGAGAGCTTCCTTAAAGGTTGTCAATCCACCTATTTTGAACAATCAAGTCTATAAAATTGGAAATAATATACTTGCATCAATAATAGAAGATTATTGAAATTGAATATAATAAATCTTGTTCAAAAAAGAGACTAGAAATGATCTAATTAGTGATAAATTTATTAGTACTAGTGATAATAGGTTAGGGTATGGCTTAGAAAATTAGAAAGGGGCCTATGAATAGGTAGGGACATAGAAAAGTGAATTTGGTTGGGTGCAAGGGGGTCAAATTAGCTTGATGGTTTTTGGTACCATAGGTGACCATCATCGGGCATGCAACCATCACCAGTCAATGGTAACCATCACTAGTTAGGTGAACATCGATGATTGAGGATAACCATCATTGATTAGGTAACCATCACTAGTTACCTATCAATGAATTTGGAAGTAAAACTAGGGTTTGGGTTTGTTAATTGATGGGATCTAGGAAGTGGATTTTGGGAGATAGCGTAGGCTTGGAATGAAAACTTGGTAAAGAATACAATAAAAAGAATACTTGTCTTACCAAAAAATTAGTTGGTGGGTGGTTAATGTGGATTTCCTATTGGTGGAATATGGGTTAATTTCAATAGCATAATAATACTTATGAGCTTAGTGGAGAGTCAATAGCAAGTAGGCTCCTTATGTGATAGATAATAGCACTTAATAATGTAGATTGACCTGATTGACTTGTAAAAATAGATTATAGATACAAAGAGCTCTTGATAACAATTACAAATGGTTTGACCTCCCAGGCCTCTCTCTCTCTTTTAGGGACAAGCAAGAGGTGGAAGTGGTTTTCCAAACTAGACCTGAAGAAGGCTTATAAATATAATTCATCCATGTAAATGGCTTGAAACCTAATTTAGACTACCATATTTAGAAAATAAAGGTGGTGGTTTGCATGTAGGTTGCATTTTGAGTCCAAGCTATCCAACCCAACCATCATTAGTTAGGGTGACCATCATCGATCACCCTAATCATCATTGATTAAGGACCTAGGAAAAAGATAGGTTAAAATGGGTGATCCAGACAAGTGACTAACTTGACACCGGATTAGGTAAGTAGGTTAGGCTAGGTAGGTTTTTCAAACTTATAGGTGTAGTAGATATAGGATCAAGAGAAACCAAAGGTATTGTTATGATTAGGACCATGTGTGTAGTTTTTTAGTGTCTACATTTTACCTTTTTTTGTTATGCATCTTACATGAATGAGTAGAAAAACAAAAAAGGAGATTGGCACTAGATCTTCTTGGTCTAAGAGTAAGAGGAAGTGTTAACACTCAAACTAGGAAATGGTGAGGTGAAATATAAGTAGGTATGGGTTTGATAATAGGTAGATGGTAGGTCATGAGGTAGGTGACAAAAGAAAGGGTTGGGCATGTGTGATGCAAACTTGTGCACAAAATATGAAAAAATGGTATGATAGTCAAGATCATGTAAAAGACTAAAATTACCAATGGTGGTAAAAATTAAGGGTCAGTGCTAAGGAGAACAAGTGACAAGTGAAACGCATGACTACCTAAAGGCATGGCAACTAAGAACTCTTATAAAGGTAAGTCACTAAAGTAGGTTCCATGTTACCAGTGCATATCCAAGGTAGGAAGTGCTCCCAAAGAAAACATAAATGGGTCAAGTGTCACAAGTATTTGAGGTAGGAAGTGCTCCCATTGAGACACAAGCGGGTCAATGTGTGCAAGGTGGTGTAAAATATAAAAAGTCAACATGGCAATGTTATCACTATAGTTAAGGGATCAGGAAAAAAATAGTGTCACAAATTTGTGTGCCAAATAGGCCAAAATAGACCAACAATAAGGTGATGAGGTTATGGGGTTGGTGGTTATGGCTGAGCTGACTCCATGTGCACAAGACAAGTGGATGTTGCCTAAATAGTTACGTGGATGTAATATCCAACAAAACTTTAGGCCAAATGCAGTTTTTCCTATGTGGGAAAGATATGGCTGAGCAATAAGGTTGGTTGTTGGTAGGTGCTAAAAAAGTGAGGTGGGGTTCATGATCGGTGATGATTAGGAGAATGATCCAAGGGTTGATAGATGTTGGTCACCCTAACCAGTGATGGTCAGGGTAAAACCCTAAAATTTTCTAGGGTAAAATTAAAAAGTGAGTTTCATTTTCACTCATTTGGACTTTATTCTTTTGCTCTAGTGAATTGTAGTGATTTTTACATGTGGTGGTATGAGGATTGTTGAGGTACAAGAGAGTGAGTAGTGTACTTATCAAGTGAGGATAGAGAGGATGGAGTCAGATCAAGGATGTGGTATAGTATTTGGATGAGGCTTTTGGCCATAGTAGTGCTCTTGGAACAAGGTAGGGGATGTGATTAAATTGCTAATCAGTGTAGGTTTTAAGATTTGTTAGGGATTGTGCTTTTGTAGGCTTGTTGTGGAAGTTGTAGGTGGGGTTTTGGGTGTGGTTTGTTTCACAATAAAATTTGAGAAAATTAGGTTTCAAGTAAGTTTTTGATTTATAAATGGGGTTGGGGGTGGGTTTTGGGAATAGGGATTAGTGTGTTTTAGGTTTGTTTAGAATGTTTAGATGATTGGTTTAGGTTTTAGCAAGAGGTATAGGGTTTGAGTCTCAACCACTAGGGTGAAGATAGTGATCGATGATAGTTCAACTTGACCATCATCAGTTGACCCTAAGGCTCTAATTATTCCTAGGTGACCGATGATGGTTAAGGAACCATCGATAGTCTAGGGTATGGGTTTAGGCCTTTTGAATGCTAGAATCTAGAAGGCTAGTTTTTTTATTGTGTGGTTAAGCTAGATGTGTAAATGAGTGTGTTTTTATGGAATGGGTTGGATTGGTAGGTGAGTGTTATAGGTTTACTTAGCTAGGGTAGGTAGGTTTTAGGCCTATGGTTTTGGTTGGTAATAATAAAATGGGGTAGGGTAAGGTTAGGTCAAAATTCAATGCTTAGTGTTAAGTAAAACACTAAAATATAGTGTTATATGCTATGTTTATAGGCTAAAGAGAAGATTAGGCTGAGAGACTAGGTACCAATACTCTTTATTTACGTTTGAGATGCCATGACTACATAGGAGTGGTAGCACATGGAGGATGTGGGCTTAGGTGTGATGTGACATTATCAGCATGTTTCATGAGACCCTACAATGATCATCATGATCATCGAGAGATGAGACCCCATGACAAACACATTTTGGTTGTCAATTAGTAGATCATCATCCTATTATATTATTACATAGGATCATGCATCTACCAATATAAGGAGAGGAAATATATTAGATAGAGGGTGAGGAGATAAATGACATGATGGAGATGATCTATGGTGATGATCATGCTTAGGCATGGTGCCATATAGGTGGGTTTGGCTATGGCCTATTATACTATATGGCTCTAATAGACAAATTCTTGATCATGATGATGATGATGGCATTGATGGCCTTTTTATTGCCTAACTTAGTTGGGGGATAGTTTCATATGGATTTATTAGGTGTATTAGTTGAGATGTTATTGGGGAGGACTATATTCAACTAGACCCTAGTTTTATTAGTAAAGATATACCAAGAGTTCTAGGATTTTAGACACTATAGGTAGTACAAGATTGGTGTTGGCTTTGTTCTTCACTACTGGGCCTTCAAGCACATTTAGATAATGAGGCCCTTGGGATTGCTAGTAGAGGGTTATCTCTTGACAGATTATATAGTGGGCTTCCTACGATGGGGGAGAGGTGGAGCTATGACAAGGGTAGGTGAAGGAGTCAAAGACATTGAGTGGTTATAGGGGGAATTAGATGGATTGGTAGTTAGGGACTTGATATGGAATCCATAGATTGGGTGGCCACAGTGGGTAAGGCTCACATATCATACCTTAGGTCTATAGAGCTAGTGGTGGATATATGACCACACAGAGGGTGAGGATGAGCTTCTCCCATTTGATCATGTGTAAAGATAGTTTGGGATTGTTTAAGGGATATCACCTAATTTCCTCAGGTATAGGAGAGAGGAGGTAGAGTTTATATTACCCACACCCCAACCACAAGAGTTTGTGCTTGATTTTGAGGAGCTACTAGTGAGGGCTCATATTGATGATCTAGGCATTGATGATGATTATGTGGCTTGGTACCAGGGTAGATATATTATGGTAGACTTTGAATGGGGTAACGGGAATCAATGGCCCATGGATGTAGATCTAGCCCAGACATTAGCTTAGGTATAAGGAGGTAGATAGGTAGTAGTACTTGCCACAACAAAAGCCTAGGTTATTGGTTTATAGGGATAGGTGGCTAGACTACAGGGATAGGTGGCCACCCTATAGGGTTAGGTATCATCTTTGAGAGCTGAGAGAGACTAAGCACAGTCTTCTCTTCCCACTATTATAGGTCAGAGAGATACCACAAGGGCATCTCTTGTAGGGATAGGGGAAGCTCTAGGATCACCCAATTTAGTGCCTAGAGCATGTTACTTAGCCACTATATGGGAGCTTAGATATTATGAGGCCATGGTGCTAGATCAATTGCCCTTGGCCTTGAGATATGTAGAGTATAGAGCTAGTTTGATTGATGAGGTGACAATAGCTACTCCAAGCCAGTGGGAAGCCATAGTTGGATAGGTAGGGGCTTTAGGGAGATCACCACCAGGTACAAGTATAAGTAAAATATTAGATGGGGATAGTGATAGTGGTACAGGGCTAGATGGGTCTAATAGGGGCCCATGATTATGATTGGATATGTGATTTTGGTGCATTATTTTGATACCAACTTACGCATAATGTAGTGAGATGTATATTTTATTTGAGAGAGAGTTTGATACATTGCTACATGTATTATTTTTTACTATTCAATGTATATGATATGTGACATTTGGTGTGTTATATATGAGGGATGTCTATAGTTTATGTGATGTTCATGTTTGTGATTTATGGTCATGGATGCTCATGGTTATGGTTATTTGACTAGGTAGTTTAGGTATGTGATGTTTAGAAAGTTGAATTATGATATTTTAATTTTGATCATGATTGTGATAGGATATGTCATGGATGGATATCATGGATGGATACATGTTATGGCTCATGTTTATGGTTATATAGATTGAATGGTGAATGGTATATGTTATGATATTTTTCTCATTGATTTGGTTAATGCTCTTGATTATATAATGACATGTCTATGGTTTATGATGTGATTGATATTCATGGTATGTTATCATATGTTTGCATTGTGTTTGTCTCATTGATATATAGATGTCATCACTTATTTACAAAGCTCATGATGTACATGTTTTTGATGTGATGTGTATTGTTCATGTTCATAGTGATAGGCTTACATAAACTAATAAGAGATAAGAAAAAGAACATGATGTCCTTTTATTGGTAAAGACTGATATAAAACCCAAAATTGGATTGGCTTAGTGAAAATAAGCCTTTTAAATGCTTTTTATTAGCATGCTTAGGTTGATAGATAGGGATCCTGATAACATTGTGTCAAGTGAGCTCATAGTCCCATGCATATGATATGTGGAAGGAAAATGGGTGAAATTGGAACTGCTAGTGAGACTAGTATGTCCTTTATGTAGGTGTCAAAAGAGGTAGTATAAACAAGTCTATGTCTATATAGAAAGTGTAGAATGATCAATGCAGGAAGTCTACTAAGGAGAGCCAATTATGGCTTGTCAAATTTATTATTGTTTATGACAGTCGATTGCAGCTTCCAAAAAAATTTATTGTCTTTTAATTTTGATAATTATTTTTTCCTGAGGGTCAGGGGAAGTTGATCGACGTGGGAAGCTTCCAATAAATTTCTAGCCTTGACTAATGCTTTATCTAACCATCCTTTTAGGGAATGGCCTAAATTTATATGGTTATTTCAAATGTTTTTGATAGTTGTCCTTCAAGGGAGTAGTCCACCTTATGTTTTGTAATTTCATAATAAGTTTTTAATATTTATCCTTCAAGGGATTAGTCTGTGGATGCTAGGGATGAGCCGTGATTTGTTTTTTATATTTTTAAATTATTTTTGTGATTATTTAAATTTAATTGACATAGACTTGTTCATACATACTCAATGGATTACCTTATAAAGATAAAACTAAGCTGACATGATGGTTTAGTAGGTAAAAAAGAGGTATAGGTGGCAAAAACCATAGGAGCCTATCAAAGAGATGGAAATTACTATGAGAATCATATCATGGATAGAGCTTTGGTATCCATAGTTCAAGATTAGGCTATAATTGTGATGCATAATCACATGATTTAGTTTTAGTCAGTTACCTCTAAAAAGAGGGAAGTGAATGTGGTGGCAAGGGATGAGCTCAAGTTAGAAAAATGATGATTGTAATCCCTATCTAAAAATAAAATGGATGTAGATGCAAATCATTGAGAGGCTCAGGTTCTAGTTTGCCTTTAAGAGAGGACAAATGATAAGTTCTTGATCCATACTTAGGGGTAGTGATATAGGGTCCAAGCCAATTGAAATAAAATTTTCCCCTTTTACTTTTCTCCATATTAGTGACATGTTGATTTTCCTTGAGGACAAGATATTCAATGTTGAATTCTTGGACTTTTAGGTGTTTGTTATAGGCTCATTTGATTCACTCTTGATAGACATGAAGATGGAAAGAGTGGATAAATAACACTTGTCAAGTAGCTCAAATTAGGCTAAACATTCTTCACAATAATCATCTTCCAAAATGAGATCATGCAAAGATATATGAAAAGAAGGTATTTGGATTTAAGAGGCAAGATAGCCTCAGCTCCAAAGATGAGAGAAAAGGGTGTAGCACCAGTAGGGGTTTGGATGCTAGTAAGATATGCCCATAGGGTGAAGGGAATGTGCAAGTGCCAATCCTAACTTGAGATATTGACCATTTTGGTAAGCATGTTGTTAAGGGTTTTATTAGAAGTTTTATCATGTCCATTTACTTATAGGTAGTAAGGTGAAAAAAATCTAAGATTAATACCAAATACATCATAAAGGCCCTGAACTTGTTTGTTTTTGAAGGATTTTCAATTTTCAGTGATGATCTTATGGAAAAAACCAAAATGACAGATGATATGGTGGGTGATGAATTCGACAATATTTCAAAATTTTATCGAGATAAGGGGAATAACCTCCACCCATTTGGTGAAATATTTGATTGTGATAATGATATAATGATGTTGTGGTGAAGAGTGGGGATTAATTACACTAATAAGGTAAAAAACCCCATTAAAAAAGGGCCAAATGTCTGTAAAAATTTGAAGACTATTGCGAGGTACATCATGTAAATTAGCATGTTGTTGACATTTGAAACATTTTTCACATAATCACAACAATCTTGGTTAAGGGTAGGCTAGTAATATCCCAGGTAAAGGATACACTTGGACACAACAAGGCTACTAAAGTGACCCCCACAGATACCATCATGTGTCTCTTTGATGGCGTGAGAGGATTTCAGACCATAGAGGAAATGGAATAGGAGGTCCTCTAAGCCTCATTTGTAAATCATTCCTACCATAATGGTATAATGAGAGGTTCTTTGAAAAAATGTCTGATAGACATTCTTAGAGAGGCCAAAGGGAACTATGCCAAGGTGAAGGTAGTTGAAGTTTTGTTGATACCAAAGATTAGGCATAATTTCCTCCACACTAAAGATGGTTAGAGTGTTTGATTTGGTGTAGGAATGTTTGATGAGGTGATGGATATTGATTGATAGTTTGGAGTCTGAGGGTGCTAACGAGATTTGAGAGGCAAGAGAATCTATGGTACCATCAAACTTGTTGGTATATCGAGGGGTGGTTTAGATATGGTAGTGTTCTAATGAGTCTAAGAGATCTATGATGAGTTGTCTATATAGCTACATAATTTCATTCTTACACTAGTAAATGTCATTGACTTGGTTGACCACAAGCTAGGAATATTTAATGATATTGATTGTTCTGACTCATAAAGCTAAGGTGGTTTGGAGACTTATTACTAGGGCTTCATACTCAGCCACATTGTTGGTGCATTAGAAGTCAATTTTAAATGACAAAGGAAGTGGTTCAATAATAAGGGTGATAAGGATGATACCAGCTCCCCCACCATGTTGACATTTGAAACCATCAAAAAAATAGTTACTTGATTAGTGATATCTACTTAAGATAGACTTGTGATTGACTCGTCTAGAAATTTTAGAAGGGAAGGTTGGTTTTTTGCTAGGGGTGCCTCAGATGGTTGGAAATTATTTACCCCTTGATTGATTTTTGATGGAGGAATTCAAAGTCAAACTTAGCTAAAATAATGAGCCACTTAGCCATACATTGGTTTTGGTATGGTTTGGAGTGCATGTATTTGAAGGGGTCGATATTGGTTATGATAAATGTTTTATGGTTAAGAAGGTAGTGGTAAATTTTGGTGGCCAAAAAACTAGGACCAAACATAGTTTCTCATCATTTGTGTATCGAGTCTCATATTCAACAAGTGTGCATCTAATATAATAGATGGCTTTTTCCTTGTGTTGTTCATCTTGATGGGCAAGCATCACCCCTAAAGAGTGGTCTGTGGTAGAGATATAGAGGTAGAAAGTTTGGCCATATTTAGGATGTATAAGGATAGATGGAGATAGTAGGTACTCTTTGAGTGCATTAAAGGCCTTTTAATAATTGATATTCCACTTGAAAGATATGTCCTTTTTTAATAGGTGGTGGAAGGGTTAACACTGATCAAAGAGCTAGGAGATGAAGTGACAAATGGATTGACGTTTCTCTTGAAAGATATGGAGTTGTTTAAGATTGGTTAGAGGTAGCATCTCGAGGATGGATTTGATTTTGGTTAGATCCACCTTGATTCCTTGAAAGTAAATGATGGAGCCAAGAAGTTTGCCTAAAAAGACTCTAAAAATAAATGTCTTGGGATTGAGGTGAATGTGATAATGGATAAGTCACTCAAACATAATCTTGAGAATGGCTAAATGGTCTTTACAAAGCTTGGAATTCTCAAAAATGTCATCCACATAGTCTTTGATATTTATATGGATAAAGTCATGAAAAATATAGGTCATGGCATGTTGGTAGGTTAGGCTAGCATTCTTGAGACTGAAGGGCATGACTTTGTAATATAAAGTCCTCCCTGGGGTGATAAAGGAAATTTTGTGTTGATCTTTAGGGGCAATCAAAATATAATTATAACCCAAGAATATGTCCATGAGTGATAGCATCTTGTGGCCTACAATAAGATCTATAAGTTGGTCAATGCTAGGTAGAGAAAAGTCATCCTTTAGGTAGGTGAGGTTGAGGTCACAAAAGTCCACATAGATATGTAGTCCCCTTATGGCTTTAGTGATAGGCATGATGTTAAAAACCTATTGGGGATAATTTATGGGTTGAATAAAGTTGACAAAGAGGAGGCATTGAAGATCTTCTTTGGCAAGGAGGGTTATGCAAGGGTGCATTCAATGAAGTTTTTGTTTGATAGGTTTGGCATCATGACTAGTTACAATGTTGTGGGTGGTGATGGCTGGGATAATATCGGGCATGTTGGCATATGCAGGAAAATGAAATATTATGGTAGTGGAGGAAGGTAGAGAAGTCTTGTAGTTCCTTAGAGGTGAGAGTTTGGCCAAGTTTGACAATATAGGGGCTGTCCAAAGTTCTTATGTTAATGTTTTTGGTAGATTCATTCAACATGGTTGAGATTTTTGTAGGTAAATATTTGTGGATTGAGGAATATAGTACACCAAGGTAGGTGAGAATAACATCATCATTTTGACATTAAATAGTGTTAATGGTAAGAGAGTCTTCTCCCATGAGTTCAAGATGGGTCAAAGGGATGGATATGGATACCCCTTATGTTTGATAAGTTATTGGGGTGAGGGTAATCATGTTGATGAGAAAAAAAAATTGGGTGGGATGATGTCCTCATCCTCACCCACAGGTGGAGGGGGTGTTAGTGAGGAAGGGGTAGTTTGTTTGGCCTTCTTCTAATTGGGTAAAATGAAGGCAAGGCCATGATTCTCATGGGGCTTTTAGGTCTCAATCAAGGTCAACATGTGTGGCTCATGCTCATATCATTGTACACCAAATCCCTTTTAGGCACACCTATGAAGGTATAGTTTGGTGAAGTCTGGGTTATCCAAATAAGAGAAGGTGGAGGTGAATGGTTAAGGTGGAGAGGGAGTGACAATAGTGTTAAGTGGCTTGTCAATTCCCCCATAGATAAAGTGGGTTTGATATCTTAGAGGCCCCAAGGGGGTAATGGATCCAATGTTAGGGTCATAACCCAATTGGTGGTTGAGTTTCCCATATTCTTGGGGGATAAGGAGGGCATCAAGGGTGAGGAAGTGGTATTCTATGAGGGTGAGGCATTGAAAGGTAGGTTCCCAAGGATCAACAATGGGTATTTAGTCCACAAGGATATATGAGTAGGTAGATGCCTCAGTGGAAGAGGAGGAAGTAGTGTCTTCAACTTCTATGGGTGAGGGCTTGATGGTCATTGTTTACAGTGCTTTGGATAGAGGTAAAAGAATGTCATTAGGTCGATAGGTCATATTAAATGCTGTAAAAGGGATAGGGTCAGCTTATATGGTAACAACTTGACCTTCATTTTCAAACTTGATGTAATGGTGGAGGGTGGAAGGTACACAACCCATGGCCCAGATCCAAGGTCTCCCTAGTAAAACATTGTACTGAAATTTACCTTTGACCACATAGAAGATTTTTGGGGAGCATGTGAGGTCCTAGATAAATATGAAGGATGATGGTTCCCAAGGTAGTGGTCATAGTGTCATTAAAATATCTAAGGATAACTAAAGTTTTGGATATGACATTATCTCGCAGCTTTAGTTGTTCATAGGCATGATGAGAGATGATGTTGATACTAGCTCCCCCATCAATCATAACCCATTTGATGTGGGTTTAGTTGATGTGGGATATAATAAAAAGAGGGGGATCCAGATCTTTGGGGTGGATAGAAGGTATATTTGAGTCCTTAAAGGTAACAAGGGTGGAGAGTTAGAAAACACCAACAAAGGCCTTTATGGGTTGGGAATCTCCTGGTCTAACTTCAATGGCCTGCATAACCTCAATTATGGCCTGATGATGGTAAGGTGAGGTAGAAATGATCTCATAGAGGCTCATTTTATTAGGGGTCTTGTGGAGTTGTTTAAGGATGACTCTTTTGATGGATTCAGAAGGGTTAGCCTCCAATGTGCCTAAGATAGTAAATTTGGGCTTAGTTATAAGCATGGAGGTTGGGATCAATTTTGGTTTAGGGTTATTTCATGGTTATGTCCATGAAATGGACACTTTGGTCTTCCCCTTATCCTTTCATTATGATCATGTGACCACATTAATAGTATGGATAGAGGGGGAAGATATGATGGGGAGTTGGGTAGATTCTCTGTCACTCTGCAGTGAGAGTGGGGGATTAGGAATGTGTTAGTGGCTAGTTGTTGGTTGTAATGGTGGATGCATGGATGGGAAGTCATCTACCAAAATATCATCCTCATCATGGATTTGGTGGATAATGACTTAGAGAGCTTTTTAATTCTTTGTGTCATGCCCAGGTATCCTATGATAAAACTAGATTTGATAGTTATTATACTAGGTTGGCTTTGAACCAAAAGGATCGAAAGGTATGATGGGAGGTAATGTGAGGTAGGAGGTATGTACTAACCTTTGAATAATGGTTGTATAGGATTTTTCTAGAGGTAAGGAAGGTTTTGGGCTCGTAGTTTTGGTTCGTAAGATGGGTGTGTGGGTGGTAATAGGTTGGGTGAGAGATGGCTTGGGTACGGTAGTTTGGGTAGATGGTCATGGCCTAGGTATGTTGGTACTTGAGGTGGCTAAATTTGGTGGTTTGACTAGTTGTGATCTAGGAAGGACTAGCATGTCAGATAATAAATGTGCCAGTGTGATCAATGACAGTGGGTGATATATGTTGAAAAGGGTTTGATTTTTAAGCAAAGTGGAAGGGTGAGGCCCTAAGATAGAGGGAAAGGTAGAGGGAGGTAGAGGCTTAGTCATGTGCCTTTTTAGTGATTTTATCCTCTTGGTTGGTGTGGGTCAAGATCTGGGTATAATCTTGGGTGAAGTTAAATCTAATTTCAAGGATGGGAGAGGAAAGGAGAGGAGAGGAGAGGTATAGTTTACTACTCTATAAACTAAACTAAACCACTACACTACTCAGGTTTAGTTTAGATAGGTTTAGGTTTAGTTGAGTTCAATTTGGAGATTAGAGTTTAGTTTAGATAGGTTTAGTTTAGTTTAGTTTAGAACTAAACCTAAGTAGTGGTTTAGTTTAGGTTTAGTTGAGTTTAGTTTAGTTTAGATAGGTTTAGTTTAGTTTATAGAGGTAGGTGTTAGTATAGTTGTCTATTATATAGGTGTTAGTATAGTTGTCTATTCTAGTTAGTATAGTTATCTATTCTAGTTAGTATGGTTGTCTATGATAGTTAGTTTAGTGCCTATCACGGTAGGTTTGTGTTAGTATAGTTGTCTATGATATTTTAGTGCCTATCATGGTAGGTTTGTGTTTGTGTTAGTATAGTTGTCTATGATATTTATTTTAGTGCCTATCATGGTAGGTTTATGTTGTGAAAGGCATCCCCACTCCAGAGTTTAGTGCCTATCACTGTAGCTTTGTGCCGTGTCATGATAGGTGTAAGTTTAGTGCCTATCACAGTAGCTTTGTGCCATGATAGGTGCCATGATAGGCTTTAGTAATGCTCAAGGCACAGTGGGCATCATTAGAGGATGACAATAGTGGCCTTGAGCATTGATCCATGCCTATAATGGTAGCTTTGTGCCGTGAGAAGAAGCCGACAGTGCCTTAAAGCACAACTCAGGGATCAATAATGCTCAAGGCATAGTTGGTAACCTATCACAGTAGCTTTGTGAGAGGAAGCCTTGATCCTTGAGCCTTGCACATCAGTCAGTAAATCCCTCCATGATGAAGTCAATATCCCTCGTGAGAGGATGCCAATAGTGCCCTCAAGGGTGAATATGCAAGACTCAAGGATGCTGACAGTGCCCTTTGGGGAGAATATGCAAGACCTAAGGATGCTAACAGTTCCCTCCACAAATTAATGAGGCTAAAGGGTAAAGGAAAAGGCAAATGCTAAAGGGTATAGGAAAAAGGCTAGGGGTGAGAAATTACTCTAAAGAGTAGCATTAGACTAGATGTTTTGTATGTGCCCTTGAGGCCTTCTATATTTGTTTCTCCTTCTAAACATGAAGATGATGTGATATTCTATGTTAATTTACATGGTAAATTGTCTCTATTTGTTATCTCTTTTCTTCTACTTCTATAGTATCAATCTTTGATTTCATTATAGACCTCAATTCATGTTTTATGCTCCTTTATGTTCTGTAGTGTTTAAGGGTTTGATCTATTTTATGAAATTATAGTCTAAGTGCTTTAAATCTCTCAATGCATCACCTTAGTTTTATTTTTAGTTTATTTTCATTTATCTTTCCCCTTTTCACCCCCATCTTTGAATGAAGAGCCAACTTCTAAAATATCAGAGGTTGATATCTTATGCATTTTGACAATGCATCACTTTGACAAACTCTAAGTTTGACAATCCACAAAGACTAACATTATTTTCCTTATATTTTCTCTCATATGCCTTATTTAAATATTGATCAATATGATTTTTATTAGGGGTTGTATATCCATTTACCACAAACATCCATACATCAAACCCTAATGAGGATAAATATGCTTCCATTTTTATGCTCTAAAATGCATAGTTTTATCCATCAAAGAGAGGTGCTTTGTTTGATATATATCCTTCTTGAATAGCCATTTATGTTCATTGTTCCAAGATCTACCTGAGCTAATTAAGCTTTTTTTAAGTAACTAGGGCTCTGATACCAATTTTTGGAACACAACTAGATACTGAGAGGGGTGTGAATTAGTATATCAATTAAAACTAGTCCTTTAATTACTGTTAAAATAAATTAAAAGTTATATGTAGATCAAATTAATCATGTATAGATCATACACACAAAAATACTCATGATCCCAAATTTATATGTGGGAAACCCAAAGGGAAAAAACCATGGTGAGAATAGTTGCTAGAATCTAATATTCCAATCCAGCCTCATAGTTCAAAGCCTTATCGATAAACCTCATTAGTTACACTTTTAAGGGAACTAAACCTAAGGAGAATATAATCCCCTATCTGAGCACCAACTTAGCTAAACCTCACTATTTATAATGTTTAAGGGCACCAACATTAAGGAGACACTAATCCCCTAACTAAACACCAACCTAGCTTATTTTATGGTACCAACCAATCAGATCTATAGAGCTACAACTCCAAATTACAAAATATATTAATAAATGAGTTTAGCTCTAACTATTTTTTAAAATTCTAATCTATAACTGATCATAATCTACACATTATCTCTATGTGCCTTTCTTCCTCTCTAACCCTTTGTCTTTGTATCTAGATATGACTATATTCAACCCACTTCATCTCTCTTTCACTTTGTTCCTCTATGTCTCTATATTTTCTATTTGACACAATTCATCAATAGCCAACTCATACTTTTTTCACTTATACCTATGTCTAGATATTCTTCTATATCACACAATTTTAGTACTCCAGCCACTTCTGCATGTAACCTAAATGTCATATATATAGGCAAATCATCTAGGTCTTCATTTTTTCTATGTATTCACACTCAAACTATAACACATCATGCTCATTTTGGACTCATCAAGTTTCTCACGTCTTGAACTCATGATCCACTATCATGATTCTTGGTTTTTTACTATATTTAGTGAATCTCAGGCTTTGGTTATGATGCACATGTGATGTAGGAGCATCATGCTTAAGTTGTCAAATTTCATGTTTTCCTCATTAGTAGGCAAAAGTGTGTTAATTTGGATTATAATGTGTTTTATATACCTTATTAGGTCCATTTATGTCTTAGGAAACCATTTGGAGTCATGAAGTTATGTTATGTGGTTTCTAGGAGTTTTCCCTCCAAAATAGGGATTTAAAAATTCAAAAGTTTTAAAAAGGCTAAGAAGGTCAAAATGCATGTGTAGGAGGGTTATATGAGTCAATTTTTATTTATGAGTATAAATAATTCATGTAAATGTCCTAAAATTCTAATAAATCATGTTGTAAGTCATGTTTTTATAGCCACCTTCACCCATGCATTGGGTTGGCAAGTCAAGAAGTAGTTTTGATAACTAATTTTGAAAACCAATGTATAAGTTGGTGTAATGAAATATTAAACATGATTTATTGGAGGGGAAAGATAGGAAATAATGTCTCTAATAATATTTCAAAGGAGAGGAGGATCATAAAAGGAATAAATATAAGAAACCCTCTTAAGGAAGATGAACAAGTTTTTGTATGGCTAGAGTTGTCATGATGAATGTTGCATATAAATAAAGATAATATATTAGCATATTGTATTTCCTCCAAGATTTATATATTGTATTTATTTTTAGATTGTTTTAGATGATTCCATAGAACCATGTATAGATATTGTAATATACGATACCACAGTTGAAAAGAATACACACAAACTTGCAAGTAGATAAAGAAGTTGGTAATGGAATTGAAAATCATAGGAGTTAATTTATTATGATCCTTTTATTAAGGTAATGACCTTAAAATATTTTTTATTTGAATACAATCCCATGATTAAAGGTTACAGATAGTCTATTTTGTTGAAAGAACCCTGACCATTTGATAACTCTGTTTCAGTTATGTATATGATAAAAGAATTGAGAGTAGTTAAATAGCCTGAGGAGCCTTGGAAGGTGTAGTGAAATTTTGTTAAGGTGAAAACATTAGTGAATCTTGTGAACATAAGGTAATTACTTTCTGACTTTTGTATACTACTGTATACCCTATTTCATAGTTTGAATAGAGTTGCCAAAGAAAGATTATTAATTAGTATTCATAATCTGAAGGTCTCAGTAGCATATAAACCTAGTTAAGGAATCAATGGAAGTTTTTATTTGGCCTAGATTGAAATTAAAGTCTTAAATAGCCCCATAGAATCTCAAATTTGGTATTTTACCCATACCCTGTCTCAGGGTAACGGTCTTGTTGAAATGGAAATTAAAAAATGGATGTATTAGATGCATGAAAGTTGAAAGGAGGATGATATTGATTTATTTAATGGAACTATGTTATAAATTTATTTTATCCCATTGGGATAATCTTCAAAATGAAGGGAATGACCTTATTATTGTCTTAGACCTGTAGGTTTCAACTTGTTTACATAGTCATATTCAAAAAAGAATAAATATACTTAAATAAGAATGAGAATTTTTTTAAGAGGAATATAATAATTATTTAAGATAAAGGAGGAGTAAATAAAAGCCTAGGTGAGGTGGATAGAGATGAAATTTGGAAAAACTAGTGGAAACCCTATAGAACACAGTCTATAAAGTGTACAATCGACTAAAACTTAAAGATTATAAGCATTAAATGGTCAAGATGATAATGGATAATTATTATAAATGATGAGAGTGAATTATATAGAACTTTTAAATTTGGTTTTGGCTATTGAAACATTGATCAACTTAATATATTGATTTTAATGTGGTCTCAGCCTATTTAGGGACCTACAAACCCTAAATTTAGGGTTTAATCCATAAAATGAGTTTTAAACATTATAATTTTGGTGAAAATTTTTATTTAGGTTGTATTTTAAATTATTAATGTGAATCATAATGATTTAGGCTTGTATAGACTGTGTTGTACATATTTTGACCATAGCGTCTTGGAATAGGCTTAATTAGGCCTAAAGGAGTGTCTTTTCTTGAAGGAAGAGGTAGTTAAGGGAAGAATAAAGGAATGAAACTATAAAATAATATAATATGGGATAATATAGGTCCAAAAATGTATTTAATTAATGGGATAAGCATATAAACTAATGAAATCATGTGGAAACCTCCAAAAAGGGCTACTATCCTATGTAAGACATGAAGAAAGAAATTTGTGTCAAAAAAGAAATTGAAGGTAAGTTGTGAGTTTAAATTATTGTTGTGAGTTTAAATTATTGAATTAAAGTATTAATTTATCATTCAATACCATTATGGACCAGATATTAACTTATTGAATCTTATATCAAAATGAATAGTTGAGACCAAGGCTAAGCCACCTAGTGAATGAATAAGATCTTGTTTGTCAAAAGAATCGTTGTAATGAGGTATCGATTAAGTTGTGTGATATATGAAAATATTAAAAACATTAAGATATCCTCATTTATATAAACAAATAGGGACAAAAAAAAGATATCATAGAGCACAAATAATGAAAAGAGGAAACTATTGCCAAAAAAAAGATAATCATGAATATGTGCATGTGACCAGTTAGCTTGCATAGTAGATTATGATAGTAGAGAGGAATTATCTCCAATTAATATAAATCATATGTTATTAGATAAATTAAAGTTACTATTGGGTAAATTTTCGTTTTGAATTCTTTACATTTTTTTTGATTTGAGATGAATGCATATTGTCATGAGATAGACATGAGAGATAACATTACATGGTGTTGAGGGGGAAGAGGATGTTGCAGGTATGATCCATTGAGGTTAGTAAATATGAGAATAATATTGATATATCAAATATATATGGCCTCAAATTCCTTTAATAAAGACAATAAACTAGTCAAGGAAAGGCTAGAAGAGATAGTGGGAAAAGAGAGCATTGAAGCTCCAAGAGAGAGGAGGAAAGAAAGAAGACTCCAAAAGAGAGTCAAGAGGGTTAAGAAGAGATCCTAGATAGAGGAATCAAGAATAATAAGTCCCAAAATATGTCTAAGAGGCAATCTTGAAAGACTTGCTAAGAGAAGGTCTAAATAGGCCAAGAAAATAAGAGAAGATAGGAGATGGACATAGAAAGAGAAATAGAAGACTTGAGGAGAGTGATACAAGGTATAGAGAGGATAGAGCTCATGGTTAATCTCATGAAAGAACAATAATATAATGGAGTGGATGTAGTATGAATAAGAGATTAAATTGGCCACTAGAGTCACTTATGAAAAGAAGAAGGCACATGAAAAGTGTCTTGAAGAATGAGAAAAAGAGAGAGAAGGAATCCCAAAGAGGCAAGAGAAGAGAGATGTTTCCAAGTGAGAAATAAGAAAGAGAATTTAATAAGAGATTTATCATTAAGGAGAACACAAAAGAGAAATTAGTGCCAAGGAGAGCACAAAAGAATGAATTAAGAGAAGATGAACCATGCCTATGTCAAAGGCAATCAAAGAGACTTTATGGTCTATAGTTTTATATGCTAACATTGCTTTAAATTTTGTGTTTTCAAGTATGAAGACAAGATTGATGAAGGTCAAGCATGAGGCCTCAATATAGATGAGTAATGGGCCAAGAACACTACCCATCAAATGGAAAGAATATGACAAAGAAAATAACTTCATGAAGAAGACAAAGTATTGAAGATTGAGATCATTCCACAAGATAAAAATGTAGAGAAAGAGGATTTATATGATGCATTACCATGTATAACAGATGAAACAAATGAGATGGTGTACTAAGAAGACAAGAAGGTCACCCAAGAAGACAAGGAAGTCACCCATGAGGACATGAATGAAGAACTAAGCTTTCACCAGTTGTATATGGAGGTAAATGAGAGTTTAAGCATAGATTTTGATTTTATATATGATGAAGGCAAAGATAGTATGTAGATTGAGGAAAGGCATGGTATATTTTAGTCCTCAAGAAAATATAAATGGAATGGATATGTGTGGCATAAGTGGTTGAAACAAACAAATGAAGAGAATAAGTTGAACCTAAAGTAATAGGTCAAACAAATCAAGAGTACAAGTGAAAATAAAGAACAAATATGGAAATAAATGCGAATGGCAAGGAACATAAAGTTGGCATAGTAGAGAATACAAGTATGAGTTATGAAAGAAATAAAATGAGAAACAAGTGTCAGACCAAGAATATACAAGGAAGCAAGTGGGTTTTGAAAATCAAGGTAAGAGTATAAGAGGATCACATGACAAGTGAATCCCAAGAAATCATAAAGATGGAATAGGATGACAATTCAACAAAGCACACAAGCAAGATGGTGCAAGAAAACCAAACCAAGGAAGTGAAGGTAAAACCACATGAACAAGTAAAATAATTCATAAGAGAAGATAATTATTTTCAAGATGTTTTTTTAAGTGTGATATATGATGGTATGCTTGACTTTGACTCCAATAGTGAAGATTTCTTGTACATAAAAACAATGGCATTGATGAAAGAGGGTGTAGTAAAGCAAGATGAAAAAGAAGCACCTCAAATAGTACTTGAAAATGATGAAATGAAGCTAAAATATGTTTACATTACTTTCAAAAATGAGGGAGTCAAAGGGGAAGACAAATAAGAAGTTTCACAAGACATGGAAGAATAACGTGAGCCAAAGTTTGATGAAGCAAATAAAGAGATTGATGCATTCAAGTTACAAGAATAGTTGATAATGTTGGAATAAATGTTTAGTAAATCAAATAAGATAAAAATATGTGAGGTAAAATAGGTAAAAATCAAGAAATAACTCCAATAAAACTCAAGAAAGGAGAAGCAAAAGAAAGCACAAAGGGTTGTGTAAACAAAGAGGCAAATAGGCAAGCTAGTCGACAAGCAAATGGAACATGAAGAAGTAAAATAGGTAAGATATTCATTTTATAAAGTTAATTATGAGTTTAAATTTGGTAAACATGGATATGGGAGGCAAATTATTGGTCAAGTCATGATGTACTATGGTGAGGATGAAAAGAACAAGAAATTGTTCTTGGATAGTAGGCAAGATGATAGACAAAGGCACCAAAAAGAGAATGAAAGTGAAGTAGAGGAAGAAATAAAATGTCAAATGGGACAAATTATAAATTTTTACATAAATAATAGGAAATAAAATCCTAATGAATAAGATAAAAACATGAACAAGAAACTAGAGTCTAGAGACAAGCCAAAATCAAGCAAGATTCATGAGGAAACAAGCTATCAAGAAAGCATAATCAAGAGGAATAAGCACCATGTGATTTTAGATGAGCATGAAAAGTTTCAATATGACATGAAAAAGGTGGTACATTCATAAATTAAGGATCTACAGTAGATGGAACACATCATGAAGACGGAAGATGCATGGATAAAAAAACTAGACAAGACCAAGAGGAAGAAAAGCAAGTGTTTGGAAAGAAATAAGGATCAAGAACACATGAAAAATATTATTTTGATCATGTATGACCCTAAAAAAACAAATTATAAGGTGATAAATAAATATGGAGGCCCAAGTTTTTCTCCTTCCTAGGGAGTATGATGCAGGAGAATCAAGCTTAAGTTGTCAAATTTCATGTTTTCCTCATTAGTAGGAAAAAGTGTGTCAAGTTGGAGTATAATTTGTGTTATATAACTTATTAGGTCAATTTATGTCTTAGGAAACCATTTGGAGTCATGAAGTTGTGTTATGTGGTTTCTAGGAGTTTTCCCTCCAAAATTGAGATTTGAAAATTCAAAAGTTGTAAAAAAGGCTAAGAAGGTCAAAATTAATGTATAGGAGGGTTAAATGAGTCAAGTTGGATTTATGTGTCTAAATAAGTCAAGTAAAGGTCCTAAAATTATAATATATCAAGTTGGAAGTCATGTTTGTATAGCCACCTTCACCCATGCATTGGGTTGGCAAGTCAAGAAGTAGTTTTGATAGCTAATTTTGAAAACCAAAATAGAAGTTAATGTAATGAAAGATGATATGTGATTTTTTGGAGGGGAGAGATAGAAAATAGGGTCTCAAATAATATGTATAAGGATAGGAGGATCAAAAAATGAAGAAATATAGGAAACCCTCTTAAGGAAGATGAACAAGATTTTGTATGGATAGAGTTGTAATGATGAATGTTGTATATGAATAAAGATAAGCTATTAGCATATTGTATTTCCTCAAATATTGATAGATTTTAAATGTTTTGAGGTTGTTTTATATGATTCCATAAAACCATGTATAGAACTTATAGTGTAGGATACCATAGTGGACAAGAATACGCATAGACTTGCTTGCAAATAAAGAAGTTGGTAATGGAATTGAAAAAGATAGGAGTCGATTTATTATAATTTTTTGATTGAGGTAATGACCTTAAAATAGTGTTTAGGCATTGAAATAGTATGTTTTTAGGTTTGAATACAATCCCATGATTAAAGGTTACAGATAGTCTATTTTGTTGAAAGAACCCTAACCACTTGATAACTCTATTTCAGTCATGTAGATGATAAAAAAATTAATAGTAGTTAAATAGTCAATGTGAGGAGCCTTGGTAGGTGTAGTTAAAATTGGTTAAGGTGAAAACATTATTGAATATTTTTAACACAATGTAGTAACCCTTAGACTTTTGTATACCATGTTTCACAGTCTGGATAGAGTTGCCAAAGAAAGCTTGTTAATTGGTATTGATAATCTCAAGGTATGAACAACATATAAACCTAGTTAAGGAATAAAGGGAAGTTTTTATTTGACCTAGAGTGAAATGAAAGTCTCAAATAGCCCTATGGAATCTCAAATTTGGTATTCTACCCATAACATGTCTTAGGGTCATGATCTTGTTGAAAGGGAAGTAAAAAAAGGATGTATTAGATGCATGAAAGTTGAAAGGAGGCTGATAGTGATTTCTTAAATAGAAGGAGATTATAAATTTATTGTATCCCATTAGGAGAATCATCAAAATATAGGGAATGACCTTATTATTGTCTTAGTCTTGTGGGTTTCAACTTGTTTTCACCATCATATTCAAAAAGGAATAAATCTACTTGAATAAGTATGAGAACATTGTTTGAGAGGAATAAAATAAGGATTTAAGATAAATGAGGAGTAAAAAAAATCCCAGGTGAGGTGGAAGACATGAGAGTTGGAAAAACTAGTGGAAACCCTGTAGAACATAGTCTATAAAGTGTACAATTGATTGAAACTTGAAGATTATAAGAATTAAATGGTCAAGATGATAATGGATACTTATTAGAAAGGATGATAGGGATTGATATAGAAATTTGGAAGGGATTTTGAGCTCTTGAAACATTTAACAACTCAATATATTGATTTTAATGTGGTATCGGCCTATTTAGGAACCTACAAACCCTAGATTTAGGGTTTAAGCCATAAAATGAGTTTTAACCCTTAAATTTTGGTGAAAATTTGTATTTGGATTTTATTTGACATGGCTAAAGTGAATAAAAATTATTTAGTCTTGTATATACTTTTTTGTACAAATTTTGACCATAGGGTCTTGGAATATGCCTAATTAGGCCTAAAGGAGTGTGTTTTCTTGAAGGAAGAGGTAGTTAAGGGAATAATAAAGGAATTTAACTCTAAAATAATATGAGAGGGGATAGTATAGGTCCAAAAATGTATTTACTTCTTGGGATAAGTGTCTAAACTAGTGAAAGCAAGTGGAAACCTCCAAAAAGGGCTACTAGCCTATGTAAGACATGAAGAATGAATTGTGTGTCAAAGAAGAAATTGAAGGTGAGATGTGAGTTGAAAGTAGTGAATTAATATATTAATTAATCATTCAATACCATTATATACCAAATATTGACTTCTTGAAGTTTATATCAAAATGAATAGTTGAGACCAAGGCTAAGCCACCTAGTGAATGAGTAAGAGCTTATTTGTCAAAAGAATCATTATAACAAGGTATGGATTAATTTTTTTGATATATCAAAAGATTAATAAAATTAATATAACCTCATTTGTGAAAATAAATATGGGTATACCAAAGAGATTTTAGATCAAAAATAATGAAAAGAGGAAACTATTGCCAAATAAAGACAATCATGAACATGTGCATGTGACTAGTTGGCTTTCATAGCAGATTATGATACTAGAAAGGCCTTATCTCCAATTCATCAACATCATTTGGTATCACATCAAGGCAAGGTATGATTGTGTAAACTTATGTTTTCAATTTTTTACATTTTTGTCGATTTGAGAAGAATGCATATTTCCATGAGATAGACATGAAAGATAACATTATAGGGTGTTGAGGAGGAAGTGGATTTTGCAGGTCTGATCCATTGAGGTCAATAAATAGGAGAATAAAATTTATATCTTGGATATATATATCCACAAAGACTTTTGAGAAGGACAAGACACTAGTCAAGGAAAGGCTAAAAGAGATAGAGGGAAAAGAGAGCATTAAAGCTCCAAGAGAGAGGAGAAAAGAAAGAAGACTCTAGAAGAGAGTCAGGAGGGTTGAGAATAGATCCTAGATAGAGGAATAAATAAGAGGAAAGGAAAAAAATAGGTCTAAGAGGTAATCTTGAAAGACTTGCAAAGAGGAGGTCTAAATAGGCCAAGAAAATAAGAAAATGGAGGAGATAGACATAGAAAGAGAAATAAAAGACTTGAGGAGAGTGATACAAGGTATAGAGAGGATAGATCTCATGGTGAATCTCATGAGAGAACAAAAAATCCAATGGATCGTTTGGATTATGATTACGAGAGTAAAGTTTCCACTAGAGTCACTTATGAGAAGAAGAAGGCACAAGAAGAGTGTCTTGAAGAAAGAGAAAAAGAGAGAGAAGGAAACCCAAAGAGGTAAGAGAAGAGAGATGTTTCCAAGTGAGTAAAAATAAAGATAATTTGAGAAGATATTTTTCATTGTGGAGAACAATAAAGAGAAATAAGTTCCAAAGAGATCACAAAATAATGAAGATAAGAGAAGATGGACCATGCCTATGTCAAAGGCATTCAAAGAGACTATATGGTCTCTAGTTTTATATGATAACATTGATTTCAAGTTTGTGTTTGTAGGTATGAAGACAATATTGATGAAGTCCAAGAATGAGGCCTCAAGGTGTATGAATAACGGTTCAATAAAACTACCCATCACATGGCAAGAATATGATAAAGAAAAAGAACTTCATGAAGAAGACAAAGTGTTGAAGATTGAGAGTAGTCCACAACATGAAAATGTATAGAAATAGGAGTTCTTTGATGCATTACCATGTATAACAACTGAAATAAAGGAGATGGTGTACCAAGAAGATAATAAGGTCACCAAAAAGATAATGAGGTCACCCATGAAGACATTAATGAAGAACTAAGCTTGTACTAGTTGCCTATAGATGTAAATGGGAGTTTAAGCATATATTTTGATTGTATATATGATGAAGGCAAAGATAATATGCAAATTGAGGAAAGGTGTGATAGATTGTAGCCCTTAATAAAAGATAAACGGCATTGATATGTGTGTCCTAACTGGTTGAAACAAATAGGTGAAGAGAAGAAGGAGTTGAACCTCAAGCAAGAGTTCAAACAAATCAAGAGTACAAGTGGAAAGCAAGCACAAATATGGAAACTAAAGGCAAATGACAAGAAACATAAAGTTGGCATAGTAGAGAGTATAGGCATGAGTCATGAAATAGATGAAATGAGAAGAAAGTGACAACCCAAGAAGATACAAGGCATCAAATGGGTTTTGAAAATCAAGGTAAGAGTAAAGTGGATCACATGACAAGTGAATCCCAAAAAAGCATGAAGATGGAAGAGGATGACAATTCAACAAAGCACACAAGCAAGATGGTGCAATAAAATCAAACCAAATAAGTGAAGGTATATCCAAGTGAACAAGTAAAATAATGCATAAGAGAATATAATTATTTTCAAGTGTGATATATGATGGTATGTTTTACTTTGACTCCAATCGTGAAGTTTTCTTGTAAATAGAAATAATGGCATTGATGAAAGAGGGTGTAGTAAAGAAATATAAAGAAGAAGAACCTTAAAGAGTGCTTGAAAAGGATGAAATGAAGACAAATTATGTTTTCATGACTCTAAAAAATTAGGGAGTCCAAGGGAAAGACAAAGAAGAAAGTGCCCAATACATGGAAGAACAATGTGAACCAAAGTTTGATGAAGCAAATGAAGAGATTGATGCATTCAAGTTGCAAGAGGAGTTGAGAATGTTGGAGGAAATTTTTATTCTATAAAAGGAGCTGAAAATATGTGAGTTATAGCAGGTAAAAATTAATAAAGAACTCCAAGAAAAATCAATAGAGGAGCAACAAAGGAAAGCACAAAGAGTTGTGCAAACAAAGAGGCAAACATGCAAGCTAGTTGACAAGCAAATGGAGCATGAAGAAGAAAACTAGGTAAGATATTCATTTGAAAAAGTTAATTTTGATTTTAAATTTTGTAAAAATGGATATTGGAGACCAAGGATTGATAAAATCATGATGTACTATGGTGAGGATGAAAAGAACGAGAAATTGCTCTTGCATAGTGAGCAAGATGATGGACAAAGGCACCAAAAAGAAAAGTAAAGTGAAGTAGAGGTAGAAAGAGAAGGTAAAATATGAAAAATTATAAAGTTTTACATATATTATAGGTCATTAGAGCCTAAGGTAAAAGATAAAAACATGAATAGGAAACTAGAGTCTAGAGACAAGCAAGATTCAAGCAAGATTCATGAGAAAACAAGCTATCAAGCAAGCATAATCAAGAAGAATAAGGACCATGTGATTCTATCTAAGTATTAAAAGGTTTAAGATTAATTGGAAAATGTGTAACATGTAGTAAGTAAGGATATATAGTAGATGAAACACTTCATGAAGATGAAAGATGCATGGATTAAAAACTAGACAAGGCCAAGAGGAAGAAGAGCAGGCATTTGGAAAGAAAGGAGCAAGAACACATGAATATTAGGATTTTACGCATGGAGGAACCTCAAAAAAAAAAATTGGAATGTGAGAAATAAATATGGAGGCTCAATTTTTTCTCCCTCCTAGGGAGTATGATGCAAGAGCATCAAGCTTAAGTTGTCAAATTTCATTTTTTCCTCATTAGTAGGCAAAAGTGTGCCAAGTTGGAGTATAATGTGTGTTAGAGACCTTATTAGGTCCATTTATGTCTTAGGAAACCATTTGGAGTCATGAATTTATGCTATGTGGTTTCTAGGAGTTTTCCCTCCAAAATAGGGATTTGAAAATTCAAAAGTTGTAAAAAGGATAAGGTCAAAATGCATATATAGGAGGGTTAGATGAGTCAAGTGGGATTTATGAGTCTAAATAAGTCATGTAAAATTCTAATTTACCATGTTTTAAGTCATGTTTGTATAGCTGCCTTCACCCATGAGTTGGGTTGGCAAGTCAAGAAGTTATTTTGATAACTAATTTTGAAAACAATGTAGAAGTTAGTGTAATGAAAGATTCTATGTGATTTTTTGGAGGGGAGAGATAGTAAATAATTTATCTAATAAGATGGAGAAAGAAAGGAGGATCAAAAAAGGAAGAAATATAAGAAACCCTCTTAAGGTAGATGAACAAGTTTTTGTGTGTATAGAGTTGTAATGATGAATGTTGTATATGATAAAGATAAGATATTAACATATTATATTTCCTCCAAGATTGATAAATTTTATTTATTTTGAGGTTGTTTTAGATGATACCATAAAACCATGTATACATCTTTCAATACACATTACCATAGTTGACAAGAATACACATAGATTTGCAAGCAAATAAAGAAGTTGGTAATGGAATTGAAAATGATGGGAGTTGATTTATTATGATCCTTGATTGAGTTAATTACCTTCAAATAGTGTTTAAGAATTGAAAGGGTATGCTTCTAGGTTTGAATATAATCCCATGATTAAAGGTTACAGACAGTCAATGAAAGAACCCTAAACACTCGATAACTCTCTTTCAATCATGTAGATGATAAAAGAATTAAGAGTAGTTAAATTTCCCATGTGAGGAGCCTTGGTAGGTGTAGTGAAAGTTGGTTAAGGTGAAAACATACGTGAAGCTTGTGAACACAAAGTAATTACCCTCAGACTTTTGTATACTATTGTATACCCTATTTCACAGTCTGGATAGAGTTTCCAAAGAAATCTTGTTAATTGGTATTGATAATCTCAAGGTCTGAGTAGTATATAAACCTAGTTAAGGAATCAAGGGAAGTCTATAGTTGACCTAGAGTGAAATTAAATTCTCAACTAACCCTATGAAATCTCAAATTTGGTATTCTACCCATACCTTATCTTAGGGTCACGATCTTGTTGAAGGGGAAGTAAAAAAAAGTATTTATTAGATGAATGAAATTTGAAAGGAGGATGATAGTGATTTATTTAATGGAAGGAGGTTATTAATTTATTGGATCCCATTGGGAGAATCTTCAAAATGAAGGGAATGACCTTATTGTTGTCTTAAACCTATAAGTTTTAACTTGTTTACACAGTCATACTCAAAAATGAATAAATATACTCAAATAAGTATGAGAACATTGTTTGAGAGGAATAAAATAAGTATTTAAGATAAAGGAGTAAATAAAAACCCAAGTGAAGTGGATATAGATGAAATTTGGAAAAACTAGTGGAAACCCTGCAAAACACAATCTATAAAGTGTATAGTCGACTGAAACTTGAAGATTATAAGCATCCAATGGTCAAGATGACAATGGATACTTATTGAAATGGATGAGAGGGACTAATACATAAATTTTTAAGGTATTTTGGGCTCTTGAAACTTCTAACAACTCAAGATATTTATTTTAATGTGGTCTCAGCCTGTTTAGGGACCTAAAAACCCTAGATTTAGGGTTTAAGCCATAAAACAAATTTTAACCCTAATGTTTGGTGAAAATTCATATTTGGGTTTTATTTGATAAGACTGAAGTTAATAACAAGGATTAGGCTTGTATTAATTGTGTTGTATATATTTTGACCATAGGGTCTTAGAATATGCCTAATTAGGCTTAAAGGAGCATGTTTTATTGAAAGAAGAGGTAGTTAAGGAAAGATTAAAGGAATGGAACTATAAAATAATATAATAGGGAATAATTTGGATCTAAAAATTTATTTAATTCTTTGTATAATCATTTAATCTAATGAAATCAAGTAGAAACCTCCAAAAAGGGCTACTAGCCTATGTAAGACATGAAAAATGAACTGTCTCAAAGAAGAAATTGAAGGTGAGTTATGAGTTGAAAGTAGTGAATTAATGTATTAATTGATCATTAAATAAAATTATATACCATATATTAAATTCTTGAATCTTATATCAAAATGGACAATTGAGACCAAGGCTAAGCCACCTAGTGAATGAGTAAGAGCTTGTTTATCAAAAGAATAATTGTAATGAGGTATGGATTAAGTTGTGTGATCTATGAAAATTTTAATAAAATTAATGTTGCCTCATTTTGAAAAAATAATAGTTATGAACTAAAAATATCATAGATCACAAATAATTAAAAGAGGAAACTATTGCCAAACAAAGACAATCATGAACATGTGCATGTGACCAGTTGGCTTGCATAGTAGATTATGATACTAGAGAGGAATTATCTCCCATGCCTCTACATCAACATGCCTTTTTAAATAATTTAAATCAATCACATTAATCTAAATTTTTATATATGTCATGATTCAGGGCTTGACTGTAAGTTCTTGCATGTTCTAACACTTGATTGTTGGGATGATCATAACTTTAAATTTCAACCATTGATCTTAACTTTGACACCATGATCTGATTATCCATATTAAATTTTCTCATCTTTAAATTGCATCCATTCAATTTATCTTTGATAGGTTTACTCTCTCCATTAGATCCTTGTACACTACTAAACTTTAGCTTTGTCAGTTTTAAAATGCATATGTTGATCTTCCTGATCTGAGCTTCTGCATGTCATTTGATCTTCATACTAGCATGATCTTTATCACTATCTAGACATTAAATGTTGAGATTTTATCCCATCTCAATGCTTCCTACATATTTTGATAACTTTCACTTCATTGATCTTCTTAGACTTACTCAATCTTTAGCTTGCCACTATGTCAATAAACCTCGATAACTTTATTCCATCTAAGTCTACTCACTTCATTGGATCTCTTTTGCATGATCTCCTACTCACCATCAAATCTTATAACAAGCTCAATATTTATCTCTAATTATATCTCAAGAGTGTGATACTTGGCATTAGTGTGTGCCTTCTGCTCATTACTATTAGTTCCTAATATTGAAACACTTGGCACCCTCACATTATGCATCGATGATTTGACCTTAAACTACATCATAAATTAACTGAGCAAGTTTTGTGATTGTGACACTTGTCACTAGCATGTTTATTCAAAGGTCCTTTTGATAAATTAATTTTACTTCACTTCATTGGATCTTTTATGTACAATTAAGTGATAGCCATTGATCAAACTAGGCCAAATATAAAGTCTAAGACCTAGGAAATATTGAGTCCTTTGATCACTACTCGAGCTGGTAATTTTGAGGTCAAGGGGTCGGTTTTACAATGACAACAAAGGCTTAAGTTATAGCTTAAGCTACCATGTCTAGCATATATCTATTCAACAACAAAATAGAAAAAATATTTGACACCATGACTTAAATCCTTAAGGTTTAACTAAGAAACCTTATCATGTTTGAGAGCAATGATAATTCAATTATGAGCTCATTCCTTCTCATTTGATCTTGAAAACCATATATTTAAGATGATATTAAAAAACACATAATAGATCTCTTATCTATTTCCTTTACAAATGTCCATAAATGATCTTTGTGAAAGCATGCCAACTTTGAAAGACTTTGTGCATATTGGATTAAGTATGGAGACCATTTCAATATGCCTAGAAGGCTAACTTTTCACTTTCATAACTCTTGTTGCACTTAGTCGATTGACCTGAAATTTAGTGCATAAATTACTCTATCATAGGATATTCCATCCATTTATTCATCTTCTCTTAAAGCCTTCATATGTGAAAGATATGGCATCATCAAAGTGCCTACTTATCTTTATCTTGCAACCTGCAAATTTGACTAAGTGTTTGAAAACACTGTCAAAATACCTAGGAGCCCAACTTTTCTCAAGTATATATTTTGTCACACTACGTTGCATGACCTAATATTTAGCTCATAGAAATTAGGCACAAAAATGAATAGACTCATATGATCATTTTATCTTAGCACCTCCATATCTGTGAATTCTAACCTCATCAATATGCTTACTTGGATTTATTAAACCCTTTTTAAAATTTGGCTAAGTGTTGGAACTTAGTTAATTTTGTCCAAGTAACTAACTTTTCATCCCCATATCTTATACTGCATTTCATCATATGACTTCAAATCTAGTCCTAACTACTAGGGACTAGTGTGATCAAAACCATATGACCAGCTCCCCTAGACTCATCCACACGTGGCAATGGTGATTTTAGCAAATTACCTACTCATATATTCTTATCATAGACCTAAAACGTATAGATAAAAAATATGAGGAACCAAATTACTTCCACTCATGCACATAAGCACTCCAATCATCCTTGACCTCTGATAGAATGCCTTTCACATCCTCAATCCACCATACTCATCCCTAAGCATCAATTCCATCCAAAATATCCCTTTTTACATCAATGGAATGCTCATAATGTCCCTTTTGACATCAATCCATTTTGAAATCAATGAAAATCATATTTCCAACAACCACTTGTGAGTTTGCAAGAAGACTTTGATGTAGGGATAATAAATTATACATAGTGACACTTTATTTCCTGTTAATCTTTTTAAAATTATTATAAGTTTTGCTAATTATTGAGAAAACACATACCAACCATGAATATTTACAAAATAAACCAGACTAAAGTGAGTCATGAGGTAGATCCAAGGTAAGAAGGGTAATGTAGAAAAGAAAGTTTGCTTCAGATAATCAAATATACAAATTATTTTAACTTTTATGATAGCAACATAAAAAACTAGCATTCACCAACTCTAGTGTACTACTTAAAGCTAAATGAGCACAATTAAAGTTTCAAAGGAAAATATATCCATGTATATAAAATCATATGTTTCAAAAAAATTAATCATCTATAATAAATTTAATAAGCACATTCAATTGCAAATAAGATGAAAATAGAACACATATACTAGTAGATTTGTTAGTCTAGTGTTAAACTCAAACTAATAGATGCATTATTAAATTTTATTTCCAAATTAGCTAGCATAAAATAAACCATTAAATCTCTAAAAGCATGAGAAATAGAAACTATAGAATACACAATCAAGCACTCAAACAATCTCTCGAATTCTTGGCTCCTTTATATTAGTTATATCACAATTGTTCCTAATTTATAATGAAGGGGAATACCCCTATATATGGACTTTATAATTTCCTATACAAGTTCAAGTGGGCCCATGAAAGGTGCCCAAATATATCCAAGTGGACAAAATGCCACATACAATGGAATATTCTAAATTTAGATTTATAAAAAAAGTAAAATATTCCTTAAGGACCTGGTAGAGGTTACTGAGATGTCTATTGTTGTTGCCTCTATTTCTTTTCTACCTCTACTTTCATCTAAACCTCTATGCATGCCAAGTAATCCTGATCAATTTTTCCAAAGTCTAGGATCATGGGCTAAAATAGATCAGGTGTCTCTTGAATAATAATGTCATGTTTTATAAGTATGGGTCTTAGTGCTTCTTAATTAGCCTCTATTCTTTCTATCCTTTGATTGGTGAAAGCCATAATGTTCATTACCTTGATAGTTGTCTTGACCTTGGCAATGCCCTATTAGAACTTGGAAATAAATACCTTCATTTGGGCCCTAAATTCTTGGTTATCCATGAAGGTACCATCAGGCTTGGTCACCCTAGGGACCATGGAATCCTTTAGTAAAAGGGAAATCTTAAATTCAATATTTTCTAAAGATGTAATTACACCCTTTACCTGATCTAGACACCTCTTTAATATCCTTCTTCTGTTCATCAAGATGGTCTATGCTGGGATGATATCCTCAAGTGGCAATACGTTGAGGTTTGGTAACTTGTTGCTTCTTGTAAATCTAGCTAGATTTACCAACTTGGCATCATAGTTGCAATATTTTCATCAAATTTAATGACCACATTAAATTACAGGGTGCCATCTCCTTATCTTCTCTTCATGACTTTGTATAGGTTGAAGACATTGATAACTACATTGATGACCTAGATTTTAGTAGTGTTTAACACTTTAGGCAATGCTTACTCTTTCAAAATTTTCAAATATTTTTTCATCCCCTTCATCAAGGATATTGTGGATTCTACCTAGACTTTAACTATGGACATAGGGTCCTCTACATATTCATCCACTTCACTGGGGCCATATTTTCTCATCCTTGATTAAGTGAAGAGGGAATCTTCACTTTCATGGGCCATCACTGAGATATAATATGGTCATTCAACTTGCCTTCTCACCACCCTCTTAATTATGCCTATGGAAACATTAAATATCATCCCAATTTGTGGTACATAGAGGACCACCTGAGGACTCTTTTGTCTTGTTGCCTATATATTGTCTCTGACCTAATTTGGGGTAGTAATAAGTGTTAGCTTTATTAATTGTGGTAGGAATGGGGGTGTTTGGTTATAGGTAGAAGTTAGGTCTATAACAAGGATGTGAGGCAAGTTTATTGGGTCTATTTAGCCAAATGTGCTAAATAAAGATTTTACAGGGCCCATGTCAAGAACAAATGAAGGAAGTTTGGGAGGCACATTCACCTTTATAGTCATAATAATACTGAGTGGATTTTGAAAGGTGAACAACATTGAAATATGCCTCAATGGTCTTACAGGTGCAAGGGAACCAATATAGAATAAGGTACTTATTGTGGTTGCCTAAGAAGAAGTAATATTTGTAGTGGTATGAGAAATAAAATGGGGGAAGGTGAATCCAAAGGAATTACTAGCTATCATCATGATAGTATTAGTTGAGGATTGAGCATATGTGTTTATATTTATTAGTGATACTGAAGGCAATGAGGAATCAATAGTGCAAGGAGAAAATATAGAAGCATAAATAGAATCAAATGTACTAGTAAGTCAAAAAGAAGGCAAAGGGAGAGTACTTACATCAGGAGCCTGAGGTATGCTTGTGGGATCTACAATCATTTAAGAAGATGATGGAAGAGGTATTTCCCTTCTCATAGTAGTCTTGGGATCCCTCTTCATTTTGTATGCCTTCTCAATATTCCTCCTAGCCAGTACATGTAATTCTTCCATAGATAGCTCAATTCCTTGTTATTTGTTATAATTCTCCAAGAATAATGGCAATAGGGTCAAGTTAATCCAAGATTTGTATAATGTCTCCCATGATAAATGTAGAGATCAATGTAGGCCCTTGGGAGGACTCAAATTGGTTGTTAGATCCTCTTTGATTGAAGCTTGGAGGTAGGCTCTGACCATTTAAAGTGGTAAGAAGTAGAGGTATACATGGACTATTCCTAATAAGAGGAACATTGTATTCTTCTTCCTAATCTTGTCTTTATTCATAATGCAAATCAAACATGCTCCCATAGGTTGGTGGTGGTTGAGACCTGATAATATATTCCTTCTTCTTCTCTTTGTCCAGTCTCATTTCTAGCTCAATGTTCTTCCTCATAGCATTATTGAGCATAACCTCATCATTAATATCATCCTTGTATATCCATTCATGGAATTATTCTTGATGATTATACTCCATTTCCACATCCTTATTTAATTTGAATAGATGCTTGGCAATGGCATTGTTAGAGTCCCAAGGTTTGAAGTCATCCTTAGGCAATAGTTATGAATCCCTATGCTTAAATACTATAATAACATCATGTCATTTCATAATTTTGGTCCTCCCTAGTTTTTATAGAACCTTTTGGGGGGTTGTGTTCTTATTATTTTTGAATACTCCATCAACTCCATATATCAGTTGATTATCCATCTTTTCCTCAGCTAACTTCATTGACACATACCTTGGTAATTTGAGAAGATCCACCACTCCCACCATCCTAATTATTATGTAATCTAAATACAACCAATAACTACCCATGTCACTTAGAGTTTACCTAACTTCTAGGAGAACCCTCAAAATCTCACACTCAGTGATTGAATTGTAAACAACTAGGTAGAAATCTTCTATAATCACTCTTATGTTGTCTGAAGCAATGAATGTGTATTACAGAGAATAGCTGAAGCATAGCCTCATATCACTTGGGTGACCATGAATTCTAACCTAGTTGTGTAGTTGCATAGATGGAATCCAATAAGTAACTCATCATGAATAATGGGGAACCATTCTTGTGTCACTAATCACATATACAATTTTTTTGCTAATGATTTCAACAAGTAAGAGAATCTATTGATCCTCTAGGATTATTTATAGTAGTGGAAGAGTCCTTATGTCTACATAGCCAATGTGTGGATTACCAAATATTATTTTTGATAGGTCTAGGCCAATCCTAACTCCTTGATTGAATTGTTGAATAATCAAGTTCCCTTGGTCATCCCTCAGAACAAATCTTATTGGGTTAGTCACCCATGAAGCCAGGACCTTCTCTAGGGAGTGCAACTCATACTAGTTGTTGATGACCTAGTTATACTTAATCTATGGCAAGGGAAGGTCATAATATTTATAAAATCTTAACCCTACTATGAAAGAGATTGGGAGACCTTGGGATGTTGACTTTAGTATCCTATCTTCACACTTCAACCTCCCAAAGATATCATAGACTAGGTCATCACATGACATGACCTCTAGTTTAGCTTTAGCCTTGTAGATACTGGCTATGTTGATGGCTGGGATATCCAAAGATAGTTAGATTATATGAGACATGGTCTTAGCCTCATAAATTTCCCTATTTTCTTCTACATTAAATTAAAAGTTGTTGTAATGCATGTCCCCTAATGCTATTACCGTGGGAATGAATTTGGTGTCCTTCAAAATAATTAAAGTACCATACTAGAATAAGAATTCACCATTTATGAAAGAAATGATCTTACCCATAGTAGAGGGACCTACTTGAGCCATATATTTCAATGTTTTAGGTAGTAATCAACATATTTATGGTATGCTCCTATAACTTTCAAGCTTCAACAATGGTGATCTGGAGTGTAGTTTGTAAATGGCTTGAGATTTGTTAAAGTGAGAGTGCAAATAACAGAGAGAACAAACGCATATAGTTTTGAAGTGAAAATAGAAATAGTCTTGATTGTGTAGCCTTTTGAAAGATCACTTTTGATTAATTCAAGGTTGATGGTGATCATGGTTTGTGTTGTATTAGTGGCAAGCTTGTCAACTTTACATATGTTTGAAACAACTTCAAACTATTGCTTTTGGAAATTAATTATACCAAAATTCAAATTTAGCCTTAATTCATCTTTGATTTGTCATCAATTTTAGCTTTAAATCTAAATATTACCACATTTTGACACATGGTTGCCACCTCAAATCCAACTAGATATTCATGGGGCTTGAATATTGACTAAGTTACCTAATCAGACTGAAATCCCTATACATAACACCTTTCGATTGCCTTACAAGTTCTCAAAATTTAGCTTTTCTTGATGAATATTTTATATCTCACCATTTGGAATCTTTCAATTTATAGTGAGTTCTTGAGTGGTGAATTTTAGTTTTGATTGGTCATAAGAGTACCACCTGTCAATCTCATGGGTAATTGGAGATTTCCTTTACTAGATGTCACTTTTGCATGTAATCATGGCTTTAATTTTCTAGGTGTCTCCTTAAAAAGGCTTTTAGATAAATTTTGGTAACTTGGTTCTAATTATGTGGCTTAGGTGGAGACATGCATCTCTCTCAAAAGTAATATAGTGGATCTTGAGTAGAAGTAATGCGAGAATGACACGTGACATCATCGCATAGGCCCAAAGTGGAAACACATTGCTTGCATGGGTTTTTATTCATTCTTTTTCTAAGTATCACTTTTTAAAGGTACCTTAGATATTTGTATACCATTGAGCCTTGATTGGATGGCTCGGGTGATCCCTGATGTCTACCTTAATAGCTGTCATGATATTTAGATGGATGTGATGTATCATGGACATGCATCAATCTTGGATAAACCTGAAGGGAACATGCATCACTTTAGAAGGATGTTAGGGTCTAGTTGGTCATGTTTGAGACATGTAGTGGCATCTTGTAGGATTTTGGATTATATTGGGATGCTTGGGGGGCATGTGGCATCTTGAATTGATTGGGATCACTCACAGGGGCTAAGATTATGACATGTATCCCCTAGATTTGAATTCCAATGGCTAGCTTTCCTACAAACACTCTAGAAGATACCATATAACTTGTAGACTTGGTATATTTGCTCGAGGTGGTTTACATAGGATGCATTGAATCATCGAGGTGATATGAAGCCTAATGATGTGGACACTTATCCTTTTTAGGTTATAGTTAAATCTTTGATGTCCTATGAAGCATCATAAAACTTTAACTTTAATTTGAAATCCTATGAGATTAAGTGAGAAACTAAGTTAGTTTTCCAAAGATGTCATTGCCCATATTAATCAAATTAAAAATAATTTAAGGAAAAACTTTACAATTAAATGATTTAAACACAACATAATTTTAGTTAAAACAAAACCCAATGAAGCTCATTGTATTTATGTTGATTAGAGATCCAAGTCATTTTTCCTTAGCAAAAGCTTGTCTGCACATCATTGAACCACCACTGGTCAATAATTCATTTTTTGAATAAAACTTTGAATAAAATTTGCAATAACTCATATATTTATAATTATTAATCCTTATTTTAAAACAAATGATTGACCAAAAAATTCTAGTAACACAAGCACTAGTAAATTCTAACAATTCTCCATGTAGTCAAATGAGTTAATCTATTTGGCCTCTTGGGAATTTAGGAAATGAAGAAATGAGGGTCCCCATTCTAGGAATAGGGGGTATTTGATCATCAACATATTAAATGATGTTATAAAATATACTATAAAAAATATTTGGTATGTCCTTAAAATGAATAAAAAAATATCCCACCTATTAGTCAATTAACTCAAAATTCTAACATTTTAGTGAATTTCTCAGGGAAGAAACATATTATGTTTGTTCCTAACCCTTTTAGGAAAGAGTTAGGGGGAGAATAACATAATCAATCAAATGGATAAATTATTCTAAAATCATGCTAATCAAATAATTCAAATTTAAAGTATGGTCAAATAACAATATTCAATGTACCACTAAGTGAACAAAGAACATTAAAAAGTAATTCAAAATAAATCCTAAAAATTACTTAATTATTTTTTTAAATATTGTAAAAATGTATGTGCACTACACTTTTGTACATATAAAATAAAAAACTTATACATTTGATTAATATCAATTACCCAAACTCAAAATATTTTGAGAGGATATTAAAGGTGTATGTGACCTCCTTATCCCAAAAATTTGGACACACTATTATGCTTTGACCTAATATTCTGATATAGTGTCAAATTATGAATTAATGTTAAATATGGAAATTATAATGATAAATAGTATTTTGAATGAAGCAATACAAAAAATAAAAAATACTTAGCTTATTTTTTGATGCATATGTAGAAGTGTAAAATACAAGTGTAGAAGAAGACAGTCTAATACTCCATTATGATTTTTTAGATTCTAGGATTTATCTTTCTATCAACCTAGACACCACTAGCAAGATTTAGATACTAGTATCAAATATTTTGTCATGTATGGAATACATGTCCTTTTTTAAATGACCAACTATATTTATTAGGGTTCATTGTCTCTTTATAGATTATCTACTTAGATCTTACACATAGCTTATAGATATCAATATGTAGCTTAAACCCCTAGGTCCTCTGATTATGACATGTCACCTTAAAAAACAAGGGTTAGTAGAATCAAGTGAAGTTGAGTTGACCTCAAATACCCCCTATCAATTAGTGTTGCCTATATATCCATATAATCTGAATAAGGCCTTAAACAGATGTAATTATCCCCCTTATGTGGGCTTGTGTGTGAACAATTGTGCAATATGTTATATGCAAGTGCATGTAGTGATGTAGATTGTATCTTAACAAATAATACTAATGGCTTGATATTTGAATGTTTTAAAACTATAATAATACTATTTTTATGATTGATTGAGAGATAGGGAATAATAGGTCTATGTTTCAAGTTTGAGAGGTGATTTTGATTGGTATAATATAGATGTGTGTTTGAATTATACTTGATAATAATGAATGGTATTTTAATTATATTTATACAAAACTATTTTGAAATTACCTCATATAAGGGTTAATTAATACAAATACATTGACCCATACATGTCAAAACATTAAAAAATTGACCATTTGTAAGGCTTGGACACTAGTGTCAAACTTGGGACACTAGTGTCCTAGTGTAGATGGCAGTGTCCAGGAAGATATAAAGTTTCTAAATATTTGTAACTATTAGAGTAGTATAGTAATTAGGTTTTATGTAGACTCTGGGATACAGGGGATTTGGATAATCATAATATAAGGGTTGGACTATAAGATAAGCATTTAGGCATAATGAGATAGTGAATGCAAGCCTTTTGGTAAAGATAATGTCCTAAACTAAAGTTTTGATCCATGAGTGATATTTTTTAAGAATACAAGACTAATTTATCATATAAATAAAATTTTATTATCTAAATTTTCTACCCCTTTAATTTATTTATATATAAGGATTAAATTACTAGTTTAAAATTAAAAAATGTGTATCTTGGTTTGTATAACACACCTTAGTTTTTTATTGAGCCCTGTTTCAATTTTTTGTTTATATGCTAAAAGAAATTGAGAGAATGTTATAGTGTAATTATTAAATATAATATAAAAAATAAATAATTAAAATACTTTAAATAAATGAGAGTAATAAAGGAGAACATTATGTGTCAATAAAACCATGTTTCCCCTTAGTACTTTACTTTGATAATTATGATTCTTTGTTGAAGCATTGGAGAAAGAGGTTCACAACTAAACATTTTATATGTGAAGAAGATAATTAGAGGGTGATCATGCCCCAAATATAGTACAAGGGTGAGTTGTGCTAAGTCCATCGAGATCATTGAATCTCTATCACACAAATCAAGTGCTCTTATAATCTAGCCGATCTCGCCTAGGTCAAATGGTGTAACCATCTCAACCTATAAAATGGAAGTAGTGACAAGGCCATCGAGGGAACTAAGTATAAACCATGAAACTTAAGGGATCAAACTACTTTAAACACATAAATCTCAATCAGTGCATCTTGGTAAGGTCAGTGCATAAATTTATATAATCTAAAAATGTATCTTTTATTTGGTGCATTTACATGGCATATGTACCTCAAATGTGTCTCAAGTTGAATTATATGTCAAAATTTATCCTCTACTCTATCAACTATGTATAACATTTGTCAAAAATCTAAAAAACTATCTCAAATCTATAAAATTAGTGGCAAATGCATATGATTCTAACCCAAATGTATATTTGAATCATCTAAACTATAATAAACTCTACCAAATTTTCCAACTATATGGGTATGGACTCATGTCTCTATGACATGCACCCATTGACATTACCATCTTTTTTAGGTGAGGGGAATGTGATCTAGTATTCACCTTATCTCAAAATGATAAGATAACCATGTTATATCTATATCAATCATGTAGTAATTAAGCATATAGCGGTATCATTTCAAATTAAATGTATCAATGAAGAACATAGTATTCAAACATAACAAGCCCTAAGATGTACGATATGGATCATGATAACATCTAAGATTAATCCACACAATCTCAGTAAATAATCAAGCATACACATAAGATTATGTAATTCCACACATGAGGGATCTAAGGAGACTAAAAATAGGGAGCATGTTTAAATGACGCACACTCAAAGGATAGTACTTGTGAAAATGTCTACACACCAAAGAAACAACACTCGATGGCATTGTGTCCAACAAACATGAAACATGTTAAAATGTTATATAATCAAGACAAGGTAGTAAATAAAAAGTGTACTTGAGTAAGCCATGTGATAATATGAATAGGTTAAATATATGCAACAAGCATAAGCATATCATACAAGTCCTTACATGCATGTGTTAGCAAAATATCATGTAGCATAGCATATATTATACATTGTGTAAGATGTAAACATAAGTATAGACATGTGTAAGTGTTAGTATATAAATTCAGCATGACAATGAAAATTTATAATAAAATAATATCACATATAACAATAATGATCAATAGAATCATATGCCTCCAATGTAGTGTCATATAAGTAGATGAAATGTTCAACATTTGTATGTGCATGTATCTTGTATTTAGTGTATGTCTATATCACACTCAAGTACCCATGAAACATATGTGTTTATATAAAGGAAATAATATTTTATCTACTAAAATAAAGTAAACAACATATTCAAGATCTAGTAAACATGTAATTGCTAAGTATTTTTTTGATTTTTTTATTTTTTTCAATATTGAATTTTAGAGTGTTTGAAAATGTAAAATTTATCCAATTATCTCAAAATGAGAACAACAATTTGTGAGGAGTGGTGAATGAATAACATGACCTCAATGAAATGTGTCATATGTGTGCATAGATAAATCAAAAAGTGTATCATGTTTTTTTGCTAATATTGTATTTTATATATTTTATTGATATATATTTGCCTCTGTGTGGTCTTTTTTTAAATATGTTCCTTTTTTGGAAAATTATGTAATCTTGTCTCCATGATTAAAAGATATGCAAGCTTTGTTTTTAACAATCATTGTTGCTATTGAGTGTAACCATGATTATCCAAGGACAACATTGTTTAAATTCAAATTATAAATAACATGAAAGGTAATATAACATTATTTGAGGCAAATGAAACTCTTAACTAAATTTATCCCACACTTGTTGCAATTGCATTAGTTTTATCTATTTGATACATATTTCTAAGAGAGCTAATAAATGACATAGAACAAAAAATTGTATCTTGATATTTCATAACCTTAATACCTATAAATTGTTTTCCATCTATGTGAGTAGTGATAATGAAAAGGTCATGATATGAGGAAAGACTTGTAATTTCCCCCTTTTTATCCACATTTATAACTTTAGCTTTTTCAAGTGTCTCTTGCTTTTTGACCTCTTTTGTTATAAATATTTATTTAAGCATGTTTTTTGCATACCTTGAGTTTGATTTGTAAATTGATATTTTTGTAACATTATTTTCTCTAGATTTTCCTTTTTAATCTTTTATTTCTCTAATTTTTCACTTTTAATCTTTTATTCTCTAATTTTTCCTTTTTAATCATTTCTTTCTCTATGTTTTATAGTTGCAACTATTTTTTATCTGAATTATCCTTTGTTACCCTTAATTGTTCTTCTTTTACTTGTGTTTTAGGAGATACACTCATAATATGATTGGGTTGCTTGATTGATATATGAATGATAAGATCACCACTATCAATTATCTATTGTATTTTTCTCTTCAAATCTAAATAAAAATATGCACGATGCCCATGTATTCTTTGATATGCACAATAATATTTTGATATCTTTAAAGGATGTAGAGGATGTAGTTTGATCAACTTATTTCTAAGTATTTCCATTAGAATCTAATTGAACTCTTATTATCCTTTTGTTCACTTTTTGAAGCACTAATTTTAGATTTATTTTGTTGTGGCTTAAAATCTTGAGATTAAGTCTTGTTAGGGATAAAATTTATAGGTGAAGATGAAAACATATGATTAACATTATGATATTTTGGATTCTTTATATATGTGTTATTATTTTCACATGATTTGGTCTTTAAAACCAAATAATAAATTTACTATTGTAACTCTTCTATTTACCTTTTCATTATGCTTATTTGATACTTAAGGGATTTACATGTATAAACCATAGGTGCTTTCAGTTGAATATACATACAACACCATCTATAGAATATGTGGGAGGTGGAGGGGGTTGAGGAATGACATATTGATCACTTTAATTTGAAACTACAAGGCTACTCAAATTTTCTCTTTGGATAATGATAGCATGGACCTGGTTGGGGGGATGGTAGTTATCACCCTATAGAGAGTTAAGAGGATGTATTATATAATTTTGAATGGATGTTTGCACCTATTCCCATGTCTTACTTAGTTTGACAAAATTTTGAATTAATGAAGCTTATGTAGAGAGTTGGATAGTTATTGCACCATAGTCATAAAAAATATCTATATCATCCATGATGAGAAAAAGGAAGAGAACAAAGGCTAGGTAAATAAGGAGAACAAACATCACCTATATTATGAATATGAAAAATTATATCTCAAAAATAAATGTATTAATATGAAACTCTAGAAGGTTAAAACCCTAGGGCGAGCTAGCATTTGTTTTTATTAGACATAGAGGTCAAGTTCACCAAATTTTTAAACCTTTTTGGAAAATTTAAGGAAAGAATATCCTAATAAAACAAATGGATAAACTATTATAAAATTATACCAATTAAATAATTTAGCTTCATAATATTTTGATATAACTTTGAATTATGAATGAATACTAAATATGGAAAGTATAATGTCAAATAGAAATTTGAATGAAGTGACATGAAGAAGAAATAATACTTTAGCCAATTTTCTAATGAATAGGTAGATCTATAAAATACATGAGAAAAAAAAGATAGTCTGATACTCCATTATGATTCATCATATTCTATTATTTAGTTCTTTGTCATGCTACACACTATTGTCAAGAACTAGACACTACCAACAATGCTTCTATTCTAGTTTTAAATTTTATGTCCTATATGGAATATAGGTATTTCTATAAAACACCTAACCTTGCCTATTAGGGTTTACATTCTCCTTACAAATTCTCTAGTCATATCTTGTACATAGTTCTAGATATCATTATGTATCTTAAAATCCTAGGTCCTCTAATTATGGCATGTCACCTTTAAAACATGTGTTAGTGGGATCCAATGAATTCAATATGACCTCAAAGACCCTTTTATAAATGAGCACTACCTACATACCCATATACTCTAAATAAAGCCTTAGATTGATGTATTTATCCTCTTTATTTGGGTTTGTGTGTGAACAATTATGCAATATACTATATGTGAGTGCATGTAGTGATATAATTTGTCACTTGACAAATAATAGTATCAGGCTACTCTTTAAATGATTAATACCTATAATAATACTAATCCTATGGTTTATTTTAAAACAAATAATAATAGGGAAGCTTTATAAGCTTGAGAGGTATTTTTCTTTGGTATTAGATAGATGTGTACTTGATTTGTCCTTAATGATAATGAATGGTATTTTATTTGAATTTATATAACACCCTTTTTAAATTATCTCATAGGAGGGTTAATTAAGATAAATAGGTTGACCCATACATGTATAAATATTTGCAAATTTGATCATTTGTAAGGATTGACACTAGTGTCAAATCTTGGACACTACCATCCACAATAGTGTCATAGTCTAGATGTAGTGTATATAAAAATATATAGTTTCTAAAGATAAGTAACTACCAAAGTAGGATATTAATTAGGTTTTATGCATATTATGGGTGACATGTGATTTGGGTGATCATAATATTAAGGTCAAACTATAGGATAATAATTTAGGTATAATGAGATGGTGAATGCAAGCCTTTTAAAAATGGGAAGGTCATAAAATGAAGGATTGAGTGATGATTTTATCATATTAAATAATATTTGGTATATGTAGTTTAATGTATAACTTTAAAAAGTAGTAACTTTAGGCATTAATCTTTCCATAGTTAATTTTCATGCTTTAGTTGTGCAGGATATTACTAGCATCATGTGTCATGAGAGATTTGGACATCTCAGCTTTTAGTACTTAACCAAACTCAAAAGGAAAAATATGGTTCTTGGTTTACATACTAACCAAGAAAAATAATATATATGTGTAGGGTGTTTGGTTGAAAATCATAAGTGGAAAACATTTTCCACTGAAGGTGCATGACATGGAAAAGGGATCTTAGAGTTTATTTATGCAAATATTTGTGAGCCACCCTAGAATTCATCGACAGTCCTCAAAGTGAGGTATTTTTTGTTTTTGGTGGATGAATTATCCATGAATATTTGGTTCTAATTATTAACAGATAAGTAGGATTTTTTTTTATAGTTATGATGTTCAAAGCATTAGTGGAAAACTAACCAAGCTAGTGGATCAAGACTTTAAGCACTAATATGGATATTTACTTCCAATAATTCCCAAAACTATTAAAACAAGGAGTGATTTCATTAGAAGTTGACATCCCCATACATTCCATAATAAAATGGGGTGGTTGAGAGGTAAAATCATACTATCATGGATATAGATCGATACATGGTGCATAATAGAGGTGTGTTACACAAACACTTAGGATAAGCAATGAACATGACAATATATATCTTGAATAAAAGTCCTTGTAAATATTTTTAGGATGTCACACCTAAGGAATCATGGTCTACAATCAAATATGGGTTAACACATTTATTTTATTTTTTATTATATTTTATATACTTTGGTTCATAATAAAAATAAGAGTAAACTAGATTCCAATAGTTCTAGATATTTGTTTACTAGTTATAGTTACCGATATAAGTCCTACAGACTTATTAATATAATAAAAATATAATTTTTAGTCAATATTTTGATGTGAAGGAGATAAAATCCTTCTTTTTTAGTAACCAAAAACCACTCTTTGAGGTCCCTGAATTTAATGTTTCCATTCTTTTGAAATATGAGGAATCAAGATCATTTAGTACTCTATTATAGTCTCTAGTGCAACAACCCATCACTGATATTTCTAATAATCCATTAGTATATCAGTGATGCTATCTTGTATTGATTAAAAATTAGGCTAATATTTATCCAATATATGGTTCTTTAGTACATCATAGGCATACTTGGTTTTACCCCACCCTAAAAGATGTGCATAAGGATGAAATGCATCAATCATGTGTACAACCTCAAAAGACATGCAGTAAAGTTGAGGATTCCACTAGGGAACATGTTCATTTTTATCTTTATTTTGATATTTTCATGATATATAGATAATATAAAAATATAAACCTAAATATAATACTACCATGTATACAGAATATAAGGCCTTAAAGAAGAAGAATACCTAAACATTATTATATTTACCTTGAGGTAAATAACCCATTAGCTGCAAATGGGTGTAAAAATTAAAGTGCATAGATAATGGTACTTTGGATAAGATTAATTTTTGTCTTGTTGTGAAATTTTTTCCCTAATAGGATGTAATAAACTATGAGAAGAATTTGAATAATTTTTCTCCCACTAAAAATATGGTTACATGTCCATTGTTTTTCTCCATAACAACTCAATTTGGATAGAAATTATATTAATTAGATGTCAAAAGTGATTTCCATAAATAAATATTTGGGTGTGTAGGTTAACATTTCACATCTTTAAGGTTTTAGAGTGCCTTGTAGTGATCATCTAGTTTACAAATCGATTGAAACTCTATATGGGCTTAACGAGGCTCCATGAGCCTAGTATATCAAACTTGATCAAGATATACAAGATTATTGATTAAGGAGTATTTTTTATAATTTGAATATTTATGTCTAAAGAAATGGTGATGGCATTTTGATACGCACATGTCTCGGTTATGCCTACTAATAGGGGGAAAACTAATAGTATTCAAATAATGGCTTATTGATTAAATTATTTAATTTGATGTGATTTTATTGCTAATATGAATACATATGTTTATTGGTGTAGTATATATGATATTTTTCTATTATTATATTTGTTTTACATATTTTTTCTTTGCAACATAGTTGAGATGATAATTACATTGAGTATGATGTCAATATGGGCACTTGAGTTCTATTTTTAGAATTAGTATATTTTAGTTTTTTAGGTATTTTTAAAGGTTATTTAATTTTTTTGTGACCTTAATTATTTTTTTGGTCACTTTTGGATACTTTATAATGATTTTTTTTTAAATAGATGAACTCCTAATTAGCTCTAGTTTATTATCGAAGTACTGAAATGAGTTCCAAGTGGAAGGTTACACTTTTAGTGTTAGCTAAATGAAATTAAAGTATATTTAAGTGAATTAATATTTTTTATGGAATTTTGGATGCCAATTTTTTATAATTATATCTTGTGTTAGTCAACTGATAGTAGTTTCTTGCATAATGACTAAAAATCTATCGGTTAATGTTAATGGTACTCTTAATTATATCTTGAGTTTATCTTTAGTTACCTTAAGTTTTATTAGATTCTAATTTTATAATTATAATTATATATTACTTAGTTTTCAAGTTAATTTATTTATTTAATTTTTACTTAATGCTTTTCTTTAAATAACTTATCATGCAAGTTATATTATAAAAGGTTTGTTTTAAACCTTATTTGTTTAAAAAACTTACACACAATAGAAGAGTAGTGCATTAATTTGAATTGAGAATATTTTTGTATGTTTTATCTCTAATATTTTTTTATGTATATAATAATTTATACCATAAATCATATATTTTGAATTTTGAATTTATTCAGTACATTTTTTAATCAACAAATTCATTCACAATACAACTAGTTTGATAACTCGTCATTTTAAAATAGTGTTGTTGATACATAGCTTCAATGTTATAAAGACACAAAGCTGATTTTTACTTCATAAAATAATTTTTAAAAAATCATTTGGTATCAGATTCATGTTTAATTAAGGTTTATACAAATTTTCAAGACATTTTTAGAAGATACAATGGCTTCAATAAATTTTGTATCCATGAATAATCTTGATTTCAAAGGTGAGACTTTTGAGTATTGGAGAGATCAATTAAATATAGTTATTTTGTGAAAAGGAGTTTGAGAGAATGTTTTACATGTTTACACACCACCTCAATATTGCAAAACCTTGTAACAAGATCAAATATATATATATATATATGAAGAAAATGGAGATGCAGAAGCTCTTTTCTATATTCAAAGTGTTATAGACCAAGTATTTATCTAAAAATTACAGCATGTAAGAATACCCATGAGGCATAGAATACCTTGAATACTTATATTAAGGCTCTATTAAGGTAATATGATCAAAAATACAAACCTTTAAAATGAATTTTGAGAATTTGAGAATGGTAGAATCTAAAATAATTATAGATTATTACATAAGGGTGAATTATTTAGTACATAAAATGAGGGTTTATGGAGAAACTATACAAGATAGTCTTATAGTAAGAAATATTTTGAGATATTTAAACTAAATATGAATACATAATTTATCACTCTTGAAGAGTGTAAATACTTAAACAATATAATTTTTGATGAGTTAGTGGGTTCTCTCTTGCCTCATGAGGACAAGATGAGATTATATGTAGAAGATCTAGAACATGGTCTAGAACAAGCACTTAAAACTAATGCAAGGGTTTAAAAGACTAAAGAGGAAAATAAAAATTAGAATTTATAGACATTACAAAACTCAAATAAAAATATAAAATTTTAATTAAAATTCATAGGTAATAACAATAAATACTTTACTTGTTATTACTACAAAAAACCAAGACACATAATGAAAGATTACAAGATACTAACAGCTAAGAATGGAGCCAATTAAGAAAGGGAAGAGAAGGGTTTTCAAGATTTTTTTTTAAAAAAATTCAAGAGAGATCAAATTATTGTATCACATATTTCATGGGAATATAGGAATAATTTTTTTCTTTTCTTAATTCAGGTTGCTCAATTAGGTAACAAGTCACAAAAATGGTTTTAGCAAGTTAGATTATTCCTTTAAAATCCAAGAGCAATTAAGAGATGTAAATCCCATCCAAGTTAAAATAAATGTTAGAATTAAAATAATCATAATAAAATATAAGGTTTATATAATTTATCTTAATATTGTTTATCACAATTTCACATGATATAGTGATGTAATCAAATCATATAAGTTTTATAATCCTACTAGTAAATCCACAATTGTTTATAGAGATTATATATTTTTTTAAATAAGGTGTATGATAATTATGATAATGAATATATAAAATTAATAATAAAATGGGGTTATCCTCTTTAATTTTAATTTTATGTCTTACAAAATTCTACACAGGTTTTTAGATCATTAAGAAATAATACTAGCTCTTTGTAAAAGGCTAGTCATCCATCAACACCAAATAAGAACAAGCATTTGTTGAATCCACATATAGATAATAAAATGTTAGATATAAATTATGATATAAGGATAAAAAGGATAAATTTTTATGATGGTAACTTATTTTATGATTTGTATGCTAAAAATACTATGTTTGTATTATCACCAATGACTAGTGAACCTAGAAGTTATGCAAAAGCTAGTTAAAAGAAAGAATGGGTTGATGATATGAAATTAGAGGTGGATTAAATTAAGAGTAATTATACATGTATTTTATTTTAAAATATTTTGAGTAAATATTTAATTGGTACAAATTGGATCTAAAAGACTAAAGTTAAAATTGATGGTACAATTGACAGGTTAAAAGTTAGACTAGTGTCTAGATTTATGAGCAAACCGTCACTCAAGCATTTACAAAAAATAAATAGAATTTTTATATATGTAATAATTAATTATAATAATTTTATTAATTTCATTACATAAATATCTTTATGTCTTATTAGATACACAAATGTGGATTGAAGAGGATCTCTTGATGACAAGAAGTCATCTTCAGGTTATTACTTCACATTGAGAAGTGAGTTGGTTTTTTGGTCTTCAAAGAAATAGGATACAACTAAATTGTCATATATTAAATATAAATATAAATACATTACATAAATTTCACACAATTAATATAGTTGATATTTTTAAAGAATATTCATAGAAGACTCAAGGAGATGATTGGAATCTCACATCTTTGCATCAAAGTAGGAATGTTGAGTATGATGTCAATATGGACACTTGAGTTCTATTTTTAGAATTAGTATATTTTAAATTTTTAAGTTTTTTATAATTTTATTTAATTTATTTATGAATTTAATTATTTTTTTGGTCATTTTTATATACTTTCTAATTATTTCCTAAAAAATGGTTAGAATGCTAGTTAGATCTAGTTCACTGTCGGAGTACTAGAATGTGTTCCCAAGTGGTGGGGTACACTTTTAGTATTATTTAAATGAAATTAAAGTGTATTTAAGTTAATTAATATTTTTTTATAATTTAAGATGCTAATTTTGTATAATTATATCTTGTGGTAGTCAGTTGATAGTGGTTTCTTGCATGATGACCAAAAAGTTATTAGTTAGTGTTAGTTGTACTTTTAGTTGTATCTTGAGTTTATATTTAGTTACCATTATTTATATTAGAGTATAATTTTATAAGTGTAATTAAATATTACTAAATTTTTAAGTAAATTTTTTTATTTATTTTTTACTTTATGTTTTTTTGAAATAACTTGTCATGTAAGTTATCTTATAAAAGGCTTATTTTAAGCCTTATTTATTTAATAAAATTAAACACAATAAAAGATTAATGAATTATTTTAAATTAAGAATTTTTTTTATGTTTAATCTTTGATATTATTTTAGGTATACATTAATTTATAACATCAATCATTTATTTTCAAGTTTGAAGCTATTCAAGACATTATTTGATCAACAAATTTATTCACATCACAACTAGTTTGATGACTAGTAATTTTGGTATAGTTTTGGTGATACATAGTTTCCATTTTAGAAAGAAAAAAAGTTGATTCCATCAAACTATTAAAAACCTTCAATTAATATTATCATACTTGCCACACACATTATACCTTTGCAACATGGTTGAGATGTTGATCATTGATTATTGTACTTATGATGTTATATATTTTATTGTAGTATGTTGATATTTATTATATAGTACATTGGTTATGATAGAGTTTATTATCATTTCTTAGTAGTACTTAGATGTTATTTTTTAGTATTTATGATTTATGATTTTATGTATTGAGTTAACTAACATTTTTATGGATTGAGGTGGATGCAGGATGTATAATTTACCCCTCACGAAGGATTTACCTAGAAGAATGTCATCATACATGAGACAAAGGTATATCATGATAATGTGTGAATGTACCAAACCTTCTAATAACCCATCACACACTTGCACAAGTCCTTGTCATGTCTGCATATTATATTTGTAGGTATTTTAGAGATGCCTCAGTGAGTTGGACAATGTATATTATATTTTAGATGTTTTCGAAGATCTGTGATTGGATTAATTTAAGTTTCTAATTTATCAATTGGTCTAACATAAAAATTTAAGGTAAATGGTCCTTGGACAATTTTTAGGAAACTATTTAAATCAATGTATTTTGTATTCAACACTACCAGGCATAGAAAACATGAAAGAAAACCTATTTTAAAAGGCTCTTGAACCTCCTCGATGGTATTGAATACAAATTATCCTTAGTACATATATTCCCTTAAGGCAAGTTGATCAACTTATAATTTATTGAGGTATGCTTGTTTATAATAAAAGTGTTAGTGTATTTCAAAATAACAAAAAATAGTGAGAAAGGTATTAGAAGCATTCTTGGGTAATTTCTTGATTTAGTGACCTTGACATTGCATTGCATTACATTAATATTAAATACTGACATTTAAAAATCATCATATTATTTAATTTTAGAGTTGATAACCCATGAAGTGAAGGATGAATAAGGCTATTTTTATTATTTTTTGACATTTTCATGGCCTTTGTTTTGATGGAAAAATTATTTCCATAAAAATTGAGGTCTTGTTGTAGAAACATAGACCTAGGTGAGAGGATTTAAAACTCCACCATTCATCATTTGTCAAGTTTTCATTATGAGGAAGCTTATGGGTCAATTTACCATGCATTTTTGATAGTTTTAGTGTCAAAAATTAGTTTAAAATGCCTTGTATAGAGGCTACATTTTTGGGGTTTAATTTCTATGAAGCCTGGGAATGCATAACATCCAACTTGATTTTTTTTAGAGTGAGTTTATCTTCAAATTTAAGGAGAACAGACCCTATATTTTGGCATAGGAATAAGGAACCTAGAGATTGTGTGAGATAGGTATGTGGGACGAGAAACCAGTTGTGTTTTACTTGATGTAAATGGTTAAAATCAAGGAAAACATCATGTCAAGCAAACACCATTTCTATTTTTAGCTTTGTTGAATAAAATTCACATTGAAAATTGTTACCAACTAGGCAATATTTTTTTAAGGTTTAAAGAGAAGAAAACCCAAAAAATAAAGTAAGAGTTTGTACCTTGTTATATCTATGATAATAAGATATTAATGAGTATATATAAGGAAAAATATAAATTATATATGTCTTATTTAATTTTTTAGTGTTTTGTGGCTATTATTACCAAACACAAGTTTTTGAGACTATGCAAGTCAAGTGTTTGATGCATTGTCATAGATAATCATTTACCTTTGTACACCATATTTTTTATTATATCATGACTTAAAAGATATTATAGATAGAATGTCCTAGCTTATAGATAATTTTTTTTAAATAATAAATTCAAATTAAATGTGAAGAAAAATTACAGGCATGTCATACCCAAATTAGTGAGTTGTGTGTCATTTTTTTACTTGTTGCATGTAAAATTTATGGGACTATGTGAAAAATAGACCTGTAAGTGTGAATTTTGAATTCACCTTGTTTGTTTTGAACTTAACATAGCTAGAATATGTAAACAATAGCCTTATAACAAACTTGGAGGTAGGTTTACCTAAACATAATAATGATACAATAATTTTTCCCATCTAAAATGAGGTAATTAAAGAATATAATGAGGATTTAATTGAAACTAAATGGTAACATGTCTATAATGTTATTTTATGTATATAAAAGGACCAATGTGTGTGTGCGTGCATGTGTGTGCATGTGTGTGAGTGTGTGTGTGTGTGTGCATGTGTGTGTGCATGCGCACACACACATGTGTGTGTGCGTGCACGTGCATGCACACACATGTGTGTGTGCATGCACACACATGCACATAGGTGTGTGTGTGTGTGTGTGTGTGTGTGTGTGTGTGTGTGTGTGTGTGTGTGTGTGTGTGTGTGTGTGTGTGTGTGTGTGTGTGTGTGTGTGTGTGTGTGTGTGTGTGTGTGTGTGTGTGTGTGTGTGTGTCTAATTTATCAATTTATGAGTATGACATGTACATTCATGTTGAATATGACCAATTTCATGAACTAAAATTGATATTTAAAACATACCAAGGTGTCCTTCAGGCACATCATATTATCTATCTAGAAGTAGATAAAATGACATTTTGGAAGCTAGAAGAATATTATAAATAATTGGAATTCATTTATACACTTTCACATGACTATTGCATATTACTTAATATTAAAATTTATCATATTCATAATAAATTTATATAGGCCAAAATTATGTTTGACTTGAAGAGTTAATGTTGTTAAATGACTTGGAATGTTTTAAACAATATGCAACAATGACAAGTGTTTTATCAATACATAAAATAATACATGGTAGGGATCATAAATGGTTGTTCTTCCCTTCCCCTAATTATTTATATTAATCCTTTCAAAAGGACTCATCAACATATACCTTTATGCAAGAAAGTGTTCATATCATACTTGCATTTAAGTATATGCATATTTGTTATTGAATTTTAAAGGCAGTTTATACTCATTTATTATGTTTAATGAATACCTTGTAAGGGTATAAAAATGTGTGAATTAATTAAGAATCATATCATATACATGTTGATTCATTTTCTTCATTATATAATTGAAAATAATTTTTTAAATCTGTACTTAGTTAATACCATGTGTGTAAATTGACCCCCTGAGACACAAATTTATGTAGTGGTTATCTAGTGATGTTTTGGTGCAAATATGTACTATGTGACTAAGTTAATCTTGTTTATGATTTTGACATAAACTTTTTTGATGGATAATGGATATGGAAGTAAATATTTCTAGATCGAAAGTATCCCCATACATTTTATTTTAATCATGTAAACCTTTTAAATGGATTTTAATAGTGATTCAAACATTAGATAGTTGTATTGTGAATGCATGAGCCATATTTTTTATGTTTATGAAATATGATTATAAATTAAATGTTTTGTATAAATTGATGTTATAATTATATGCATTGACATCTCATTGAACTTTATGGAGTTATATGTTTTATCAAAAGTCATGAGTATAAAAAGGGTTTATAGAGTCTAATTGACTCAGTGTATATAATAATGATTATCTATGAAAACACATGGTTCTGGTATTTTCCATGGATGTTCATTATCTACCACCTTCACTGAAGGTAGGGCCACTCTCAAATTATGAGGTGTGCAGGAGACCGACAGGTTTGTGCTTGGAGTAAAAGTATCCAAATGATGATCTCCTCCTTACATATGATTTAAACTGATCCAAAACTACTTACTCATGACTATTAGACACATTTATTGAGATATTAGATGTATAATTTGATTTGTAACTATTTTATTTGATCAAATGTAGTATTTTTTATACATTTATATGACAATGGGTAGGTCATTATTCCCACGTATGTTTTTAATATTATATAGTTTTGTATTCATATTTTTATAGTATAAAATAGAATTTATTATTACAAATTATGTTATTGAAGTTTGATTGTTATTTTAGTATATGGCCTGAAAATAGTCAAAATGTTACTTTTGTATTTATTATGTGAATAATATGGTTATTTTAAATTATTAAATGAGTTTTACATAATTAGATAAACTAAAACAAATGTGGTAACAATATGAAAGCATCCCAATTGGGATGGTACATGTGGTATTAGATCCTAGGTCCAAACTCTAAGACCTAGTTATTTTACTTAAGTTAACACATCATAGTTGTTTGACTTATCAACACTATATTTTTTGAACAAGGTCAAACATGGAAGGAATTCTTGTTGATCCTAATTAGGGAGCAAAATAACATGTTTCTAATCTTAATTATATACTTGTTATGCTCAACGGAACTCAAGATATGACAACATTAGAACAGAGGTTTGAGGAGCTCAAGGTCTTGATCAGGAAGAGGGACATGTTAAAAATAATAGTAAGAATGTGATTAAATATAAACATTATTAGAGTAAAATAATCATGAATAATTTGGAATGCATCTAAATACGAAGACTTGCCTAGCAACCGAACTTCCCCATAACATGAAGAAGGTAAACCCACATAAGTTTAAAGGAAAGTTTCTAGGTGATGGAGTTAAAGCTTGGCTTAACAAAAGGAAAACAAAATTAAATCTAAAGCTATTATGAGGTTAAAAAATTAGTTTTGGGATCATACCATCTCTTAGGATAAACTTCTACTTGGTGGGAAAATAAGAATATGGAAGAAGGTCTGGACTCCATTGTTCTTAATTAGGATTGGTTTGTAACCCTCTTTAGGCAAAGGTGGTTTCCCCAAATTTACTTTGATCAGAAGTAAATTGATTCCCAAAATCTCAAGAATATAGTGAGAGAGTATTGGGATAAGTTCAGAAGACTTCTCAAATATGTTCCTCAATATATGTGGGTTGAGTATTTCCATATTTTTAAGTTCATCATGGGTTTGAACCCCCATATAAGAGGTGAAGTAGATGTGTATGGACCTTTACCCATGGATAGGAATTTTGAGAAATGCATTAAACATGAGTATAAGATTCAATATCTTTCTCTCTTAGTGCTACAAGGGACAAGTATCATGAGGATTTTGGGAGTCCTAAATCATCTTCTTCTTTCAAAAATAATAATTGTAGTTAGAAAAACAATTTCAGGTAGAGGTTTAATGGAAAAAACTTCAAAAAAAATGCTTCAAGATTCAAAAATAATGATAATGATTTCAAGGAAAGAAATGGAGGAAATCACTATGAAAATCTTTTTCCACACTAGAATTTAGGAAACAACTTCAAGCATTACTCACCCCTTTCTCAAAAAACAACATTTTAGTAGATAGTCCATCAACAGTTGCCAAACACCAAGCTAATTTTTAGATCACACCTATTAATACTATCGGTACTTTATTTGATTATCCTATTTCAATTATAATAGACATTGGAGATACTAAATGTTTTTTTTTTGCACCTCAAGTGCTTAGTAAAAATCTTTCAAAAACTAGTTTTATTGAAAATTATTGGACTATTCAATATGGCAATTAATCAAAAGTCAAGTTAGATAAATGTCTAATTGAGGATGAGTCAAATATACTTAATTTTACCAATAAAGTAAATATTTTGGTATAAAGTTTAGGTTTATATGATGTAATCTTGGGGGTGAATTGGCTTTGGCATCATAGGGTAAAGGTTGATTGTTTCTCCAAAACAATAGAGTACTTAGATGAATTGGAAAATAAAGCTCAGATTTAAGGCATGAAAAGAGAAATAAAAATAATAAAAATATTTGTTGTACAACATAGGAAAACATAGAATAAAGGATGTCAGTTGCACACAGTGAAAATATATCAAGTAGATCACTCAAAGGATTTCACTTTTGAGGACTAACCATCTATATGAATTTCAGATTATTTTTCTTGATGAATTACCCAAACTTCCTCCAAGAAGGGAGTTTATTTTCTATATAGATATAATTCTATTATCAAAACCTCAATCTAAATCACCCTATAGAATGACAACAACAAAGCTTTTAGAGTTAAAATCTCATCTTTAGGAGATGCTATTTAAATGGTTAATTAAGCAAAGTGTGCCAACCTGAGGAGCACTAATGGTAATCATCAAAAATAAATATGGAACCTTATATCATTACATAGACTACAAAGTCTTGAACATGACTATAGTGAAGAATAGGTATTCATTACCTCACATTGATGATATTTTTAATCAAATGTGTGGTGAAACCATATTTTCAAAGATTAATCTTATAAAAAAGTGTCATCAGTTGAGAATCAAGGAAGAAGATATACCTAAAACATCATTTATAACTAGATGTGGGCATTATGAATTAATAAGATTACCTTTTAGATTGGTGAATGTGCCAACTACATTTATAAATCTTATGAGTAGTGTTTTTAGAGACCACCTACAAATTTGTACTTGTATTTTTGGATGATATTTTGATATATTCTAAGAATGAGGAGCATTATTATCATTTGTGGTTGGTGATGTAATGCTTGATAAAAAAATAAGCTATATGGTAGTATGTCTAAGTATGAATTTTTATAAAATAAAATAAATTAATTAGGGCATATTGTTTTTACTGATAGGATTTCTATTGATCCATCAAAAATTAGAGTAATTATGGATTGGTCATCACCTAAAAATGTGCATAATGTGCATAGTTTTATGGGACTGGCAAAGTATTATAAGAAGTTTTTACCAAACATTTTAAAGATATCCAACCCCATTACTTCACTTAAAATAAAGGATCAACAGTTCAAATGGATATACAAGTGTGAATAATTTTTCCAAACACTAAAGGAAAGGCTTAATTCAGCACCAATTCTCATGATTCATGATCCAAATGATCATTTTGTAATTGTTACAGATGTTACAAGTGAATGCTTTAGAGGTGTGATTTCACAATGGTCAAGTTATGTTTTATGATAAAGGAAATGTAGTCCATATAAATTTAACTATGCTCGACTTGATCTATACATTTTAGAAATAGGTCATGCATTATAAGTTTGGAGACATTATTTTCTAGGAAAATTTTTTGATCTCAATTCTAACAACTTCGGACTTATGTAAATTTTCATGCAACCAAATTGGAATGCATACCAAAGACATTGGCTAGATTTTTTTTTAAACTAATACTTTGAAAATGGTTATATTAAGGGTAAGGAAAAGTTTTTAACTAATTCCCTTAGCCATTTAAGGTACATTATATCTATGGATAATATTCATTCAAATTTTCAAGAACAAGTTTTGAGATACTCTTTAGGAGATGATTTATATGAATAGGTTGAGAAATACCCCACAAATAATCCATAGGATTAAAATTTTGAGGCATATAATATTGATAACAATAGGCTATTGAGATACAAAGGTATAATATATATTTTAGATCAAGGATATCTAATAACATTAGTACTTAAAACAATCTATTGTGTACCTTATGATGGTCACCCCAAAGTGACTAAATTGATAGTAGAATTAAGACCACTATATTTATGGAAGAGAATGAATTACAATGCAACCAATTTTATCGTTAAATGTTTAAAATTTCAATAGGTTAAGGCTAGTCATATACACCCTACATATTTATTTTACCTTCATGATATATTATATTGGAAGTGGAAGGGCATTGGTTTGAATTTTTTGAAAGGTCTTATAATTTCCAAAAACTAACATGATATGACATTAGTTATGGTTTATAATCTTACTAAAGTTACACATTTCATACTAGGTAATTTGATAGATGATGCACCAATTTTGGTTAAGTGAGTTATGCAAGAAATTTTTAGGCTTTGTGGAGTTCTATAAAATATAATCTCAGATAGAGATGCATTGATAACCTCAAGGTTTTGGAATACCTCCTATTCAAATTTGGGAACTCAACCTAATTTTAGTACAACATATTACCTAGAGACCAACCAAAAAATTGGGAGAATAAATCAAGTTTTGGAAGATTTACTATGGATGTATTACATGGACTAATAGTATAAATGGTAAGAATATCTTACACTAGTTGAGTTTTCCTATAATGACCCATACCATTTTGATTTTAAAATGGCCCCTTTTGAGCCATCATATGGAAATAAATTCATAACTCCTATTAGTTGGATAAGTTAAAGGATAAAGTAAGCATTGGGACATAAATGTAATAAAAAGTGGAAGAGCATATCAAATTAATTAATAAAATATTAGCAAAAGATAATGATATAAATAAAAACTATGTTGATTTAAAATAGATAGTGAGATAGTATTTAGTTGATGACAAGGTTTTTCTTAAATTTAAACCTCAAAACAACTTGATTAAATTCATAAAATAAATAAAACTTGATCTTAGATATGTGGGTTCATTATAAATTATTGAAGTTATTAATCCAATTGCTTACAGACTTGATTTACCACTACTCTTGTTTGATTGCATAATATTTTTCATGTATCTTATTTAAAAAAGTATGTGGTTGATATATCACATGTTATTGATTAAAAATCTTTACAATTTCTATACCTAGGAGTGGTAATGATCGAGCCCCTTAGGGTGTTTTAGGTGTTCAAGCTTCTCTTGCATACTAGAGAACTATATTAATACAAGGTCTAGTGGGGATAATACTCTAAGAATAGTGCCACCTATGAGGAGTATCAAGAGTTCTATAAATCTTTTTTACACATATTTGCTTATATGTTATGAACTTATAATACTTTCATATTATGTTATGTTTTAATGAAGACATTGTTTGATGACTTTTCCCTAGTGAGGAATCATGTCGCATCTCATTTTTACCTATATATAGGGGAAAAACTAATGGTAATTAAATAATTTTTTATGGAGTACATTTTATGATATTATGTGATTTTATTGTTGAGATGGATACATATGTTTGTTGGTGAAATTAATATGACAATTTTTATTATTATGTTTATTTTGAACATTTCATCCTTACATCATATTTGAGATTAGTTACTATTATCATACATATCATGCACTTTAAATATTTTCATCATCATTGAGATGATATTCATCAATGATGATTTTACATGTGATGTTATATAGGAAGGAATGATCACAGAGAAATAATGTGAAAATAGGGGACACAAGGAAAACTAGGGTTTCATCCTTGGATTCAAACCAAGAATCAACCACTACTCTATCTATATTACAAAATCAATTAAACTCATATGATCGAGACACAAACATGACAAGTAAATAAATACTAAAAACATCCCCCAAAGGTTTTCTAAGTCACAGCCTGGGAATGATTATTGGATCCCTTCTCAACCTAACATTGTAATATCCAAACAATAAACAATGCTCTCTAGAGGATATTCAAGCCTCCAACCATCATGAAAGATCAACATGAGCATAGATGAACATGAACCTAACATTATTCCTTATTTACACAATGTCTATGGAACACAATCAACTAAAAAATTCATTAGAATAAGGAAACACAAATGTATCAAGGTTTTCATGGCTTTGCTACAAGGAATCATAAATCCTTTTATTTTCAAATATAATATATTTTATATAATAATCAAGGTCTCATTGGACATTTCCATGCACAATAATATAAGGAAAAGGATCTCCATAAGTGGATATAAAATACCTAGCTTCCTATTTTTGTATATACCCCTATAGTATAGAGAGTGGATAGAGGTTTCATCATCTTTCTCTTCAAGTCAGTAGATGATTGGCAAAAGATATATACAAAAGATCCTTGATTTTGGGCTAATGTTTCCCTTAATATATCCATATGACATGCATGTTTTAATACCACATGTGAGTATATTAGCACCATAGACATATTTGTTAAGCTATCATGTCTTCCTATTTAATTGTGGGAACCTCATATATTCAAAATCATTGGTGACACTCTTGGCATATATCTCAAAACAAATCCAAGGACTACCTACCAAAAGAGCATAGTAGTTGTTATTATTTGTGTGGAGATGTACATCTCACATGGTCTAATTTATTTCATAGATCTTGTGGTAGGGGATCTACATTATAATCAAATATTAGACTATAAAAATGCTCCATTTAGTTGTTCCCTTTGTTGCACATATGGTCATCAAAATAACACTTACTCACTCTTTAATAAGAATGCACCTACACTCCCATATTGAAGGAAACACACATAAGAGATAATGGACCAAAGTATTATGGGCTTAGGGGGAAAATGAATCACACAAAAAGATTTAGAAACCATAGTTCTTCAAGGCATGAAGATAAAAAAGGAAATAATGGATGTAAAAGGTAATATGACACATAAGGCATAAATGAAAATATGAGATACCACTCTAGGTATCACACTATATTATTTTAAAAGCACTACACTTACCATTTAATATCTTGAGCAAACACACATTAATATATTGGAGAGTGAGCCCACTCACAACCCATATGACCATACTATATGGGTTATTAGAGATGTAGATACATGTAACAAAGTTATTGGTAGAAAATATTTGGAGATATTTAAGGGTGCAAGGACTATTATAGATGTTGAGGGAGATTTGACACTTGAGAATTGTAAAAACACATTAGATATAGCCACTAATTTAATCAAGTATAAATAAACCAAGTCACCTCTTACAATTACACAAAGATTTAGTAGATTTAAATTATTTTTCACCCTCCCTAAAATAGCTTGGGTTAGGTTTAGATTAAATGAGAGAAACAAGGATGAGTAACTATATTTCATCTTCTACCACTACACCATCCATGAAGAAAAGATATATGACTAGATCACATACAAAGGATTTTTTACACTCACTAGAGATATCTAGTAGATTGGAAGAATGGAGCATAATAATGTTCACATATATGTATTTATCATGGGTAACTTTACACATCTTTCCCATTCTCAACAGGCTAGATAACATGAATTTTTATCTATGAAACAACTCACTATTCATAGGGCACATAATAGAGCAGCCCATAAAAGGGTGACCAAATGATCATTGTCTCCCATAATATTAGGAGTATGGGGATAGCCTTAAAATAAATATCTCTTAATATAATTATCTAAATATACAAGCCATGTGTTATAATACTACAAAAAACTATGTGCTCAGATGTGGATGCAAATATGTATTTAAAGAAATTCCTACCTGATTGGACTTTCATGACTTGAAGATCAATTGGAAAATTAGGTGGATTGGCTCGTGGCTAGAACCCTTCCATGTATTTGATAACCTTATTAACAACTCCAAATTATATTTTTGGGACATTTTACTCAAAATATTTAAACATATAATCAGATATTCTTAATGTGTATGCACCTTCTCACAACCAGAGGGTGTTCTAGATAGATTTAGGGAACACCAACATTCTTCTTATGCACATCTCATTCTAAGGGGGGTGTAAAATTCACTACATAACAATATAAATTTTGGGTCAACTATGATAAATAAGATCTACTATCAAAAAAATTATTGGATTAATTTGAATGACACCACTTGGTGGATGAAACTCCCATGCATATCGAACCCACATGGTCCAACCATCATACTACGTCATAAGGAATTTATAAAGGGATCGACCATTTCCTAATAAATAAAGCTCTCATATTTCATATAAATTCATAAAAGGCCTATAATTTGAATATTTTTATATCTAATCATAACCTAATTTAGTTGGAACTGGTTATGGGAGAAACGCAACTACCCACACCTTTCAAATGTAACCCACACTAACTGGTATATGATAAATTCAATCATTTAATCATTGGGACATGAAATAAATATGCAATCAAATAGTGTGAAAATGATATGGTGATCTTTAAAAATAATCTCATTAAGACAAAGGCTACAACAAATACTTGGGGAAAAAAATACATGAGAATGATAACTAACTCGATGTAGTTGAAGAAAAAATCAAGGTATGTCTAGGCACATTCCTTGAAGATGACTTTAGGGATGAAACCTTATAATAACTTGACAAGTTGGAAAATGAAAAGGTTAAACTATTGACATGACAAGAATAAAATGTTTTATGAACATCAGAGTTAACTATCTCATGTAGGTGATGACAACACTAAAATTTTCCACTATCATGCTATGGCATGACTAGTAAAAATCACCATCTAAGACATCAAAGATAATAATAGGGTGAAATATACACATTTTTCATCTATATAAAAGGCTACAATCTCCCACTATAAACACATTTATATGGAACTACTTTGGGAAAATATAAGGGACATCATGGTAGTGGCATCCTTTTTTGATGGTTGGGTTAGCAAATAACAAAATCAATTCCTCCTCTAAAAAATTACTTTGGATGAGTTGCATAAAACCCTACTCTCTTTTTATAAATGGAAGGTACTTAGCCTAGATGGTTGGATGGTAGAGTTTTACATTAGGTTTTGGGATCACATTGCAAATGATCTACTGCTAGTAGTGGAGGAATCACACATCTCTAGTAATATTCATGCACCCTTCTCATCCACATCCATTGAAAATATTTCTAAGGGAGACGACTTATCTAAATTTGAGAAATATCACCCCATCTCTTTAAGCAATTTAATTTAAAAAATTATATCCAAGATTATTGTAGCTCACCTCAAACCCATTTTGTTTGAGCATATCTCCCCATAATAATTCTATATTTTGGATCACCAGCTCATCCATGACATCTTTGGCATTTCACAATAGGCCATTAATACAATTGAATATAGAGATAATATTGATTTCCTTATCAAAATTGATCTATTTAAAGCCTTCAATTAGCTAAATTTGATCTTAGGCATATTCTCATATAGGTGGGGTTTGTACCATACTTCATTAATTATATTGAATATTTATTACACTTTTTCTCATATGTTATTATGGTTAATGGATATGATTCCTCCTTTTTCACTCCATCTCATAAACTATGACAACATTTTCCCCTATCCCCACTCTAATTCCTTTTCATTACAGAAGCCCTCAGTTGCCACATTTCCCATGAGTGAACATTTGGTAAAATCTTGGGTGTAAAGATTGATTTAGCCATACACCTCACTCATATCTTCTTTGTAGATGAAATTTTCATATTTATTAATGACTCTATACAAGAATATAAATAAGATATTTGATGATTCCATAATCTATAAGAGTAATCATATGATTTCTTAGATTATAACTGTATGTATAATTTTTACTCAACATATTTTAAATCACTACCCATGATTCATCATCAAGAATTATTCATGATGGATAGAATATTAAAACTCTTTTCCTATACTATAAGGATGATTATCAACATGTAAAAAAATCCATATCACTCTTTCTACTATAAACCTTATCCTAAACTATTGCCTTGTACCACACCTACTATTGATTCTTGCATCAAATACCTGGGTTTCTTCTTGAAGACAAACAAGTACCATTAGAATGATTGTATTTAGATATTTAATAAGATAAAAAGGTGCCTCACTCTTAGGTTTAATATATGTAATTTTATGGAAAGTAGGTTGATCATAACTAAAATTTTCCTTTAGGCCATTTCATTCTACTAGTTATTTCTTACTTTCTTCCCTTAGGTGTTCCTCAATAAAACAAAAAAATACCTTCATTTTCTATGTTCTAATAATAAGGAAAATAAGATTATACCACTTATCAAATGGAACATCATATCTCAACAAAAGACTAATGTGGATGGTGTTTACATTAATTGACCTTATTCTACAAGGCACTAATATCAAAAGGGGCCTCAAATCTCATTACAAAATAAGGGCTATGGCAAAAAAAAATTACACCAAAAATGCATTTATCCACTCCCCATTATGGAATGGACCTAAATTCACCCAAAGAGACATTATGATGATTTTATATTTTGTGAAGATATTATACAAAGCTTTTTCATCATTGAGACTTCAATTTTTTGGGACCTAGGGAATGGATCTGAGATACACATTGATAGGGACATAGTATTTGGTGCTTTGATATAATTTAGGTTCTAGATACTGTGAAGTACACATTACAACAAAAAAACATACATACTCTTTATAATTATTATAATAATTCTTTGATAGATAGGTGTAAATTAGGCTGGAAAATAGTGGAGGACATGATACTCATTGATCAGAATGCACAACTATGGGATTGATATTGTACATGTCTAATAACAAATTTAATCTTATTCACTGATTAAGCAAAAAAATTATTTTGGGCATATGATTTTTAAGGTGTTTATATTAGGTAAAAGTGGGATACAAAGTGCCTTTACCATAGAGAGAGGATGTTGACACCCCATGGTGGTGGAAGGGTTTATGGAAATTTTGAGTTTCCCTTAAAACAAAAGTTTAATTTTGGATAGCCTTACACAATATATTCTTGATATAGGAAAATATCATGTGAAGGGGTTGAAATGGACCAATCATTTTCTCTCCATCATTTGAAAGTTCAAAAATTGCATACCATCTCTTTGTCTACGTACATTTCTCCAGGGCAGTGTAGGATGCTATTACTTTGTAATAGACATGTCTAAAGTGGGAAAGTGATTTTCTGAATGATGCATGGACTAGATGGCATGCACATAGAGGATTAATGGAGGCTATGATCAATCTTCCATTGTAAATAATTTGGAGCATATGGATTAATATAAATTAAGAAATTTTCTCAAGAAAAATTCCTACCCCTATATCTATGGATTATAAATACAAATATTCACTAATGTTATTGTGACCATACACTTCAAAGGTTCAATGCACTATACATCATTTGCATGTGGATCTTACTACGCCACATTGATTTTATGATAGAGCTTCACCATAAGAACCTTGGATATATTGTGGTAGGTGGAATCATGTTCTACAACAACAAATCAATCACTTTTTGGTAGGATATATACCATCACACCAATAACTTTTTACAGATACAAGCTATGATTATTGCACTCACCATTTCCATTGATTATGATCTCACAACCTGGATAGTCTAGTCGGACTCTAAGATGGCTTATGACTAGATGAAAAAATCATCATGATGCAAACACATCTCTCTCACTCACCGCATCAACAAAGTTGTAGCATTGGCTACACTTTTTCATCTTCTTTTCTTCATTCACTTCTATAAGGAGCACAACTCCGATGCAAATGAAATAGCTAAGGAAGCATGTAATCTTAAGGAAGTTAAGGTACTTTTATAGGTAATGGAAGAAGATGAAACTAATACCATGAGGGTGTTATCCCTCAACTAAATGGTCAATTTATATTCCACTTTTGGGTGTATTTTTTGTTTCTTATACTTCATTGTATTGTATCTCCTCATGTTCAAGTAGTTTTCTTGTTATTTTTTCTCTTTTATTGCTCATGTGTTCCATAATATTATTTCATGTTTTTTGTAATGTTTTACTTCCCTAATCTTACTTGGATTTTTTGAGCTGTAATAATCTTGTGGCATATCTTAGATGTATCGTTTCAACAAAATTGAAATAAAATGTATCATCACTTTTCTTTATGAAATGTGTGTGTGTGTGTGTGTGTGTGTGTGTGTGTGTGTGTGTGTGTGTGTGTGTGTGTGTGTGTGTGTGTGTGTGTGTGTGTGTGTGTGTGTGTGTGTGTGTGTGTGTGTGTGTGTGTGTGTGTGTGTGTGTGTGTGTGTGTGTGTGTGTGTGTGTGTGTGATTATAGCAAGTTGATATTTATATGACAATACATTGGTTATGACAGAGTTAATTATCATTTTTAGTAGTATTTAGTTGTTATTTTTTTTATTTTTCTAATTTACAAATGTCTCAAGATAACTACCACCCATTTAGTTTAAGGTGGATGCAGGAATATATTTTACCCCTCATGAAGGAGATTCCTAAAGGGAGGGCATAATATGGGAGAGGGAGGTAGATATTTAAGATATATGGATGTACTGAACCTTTTGAGAACCCATCACACACTTGCATAATTCCTTCTCATGTATTCTTATTGTTGCATTTCCAGACATTTCAATGTTACCTCATTTAGTTGGACTATATAAATCATCTTTTGGATGATTTTTGAGATATGTGATTGGATTGATTTAAATTTATAGTTTATTGATTGGTCTTATGGAAAAAATGAAAGAAAATATCTTTTCATAGATTTATGACTCTCCTTAGTGGTATGAAATACAAATTTTTATAGTAAATAAATTGCCTTAAGGCAAGTTGATCAGCTTGAAATTTGTTAAGGTATGGTTTTTTAGAATAAAAGTGTTTGTATATATTAAAATTGTAATAATATAGTGAGAAATGTATTAGAAGCACCCTTGAGTCATTTTTTGATTTAGTGACATTGACATTGCATTGCATGATTATTAAATCTTACAATTTAAAAATCATCATATCATTTAATTTTAGGGATGAAAACCCATGAATTGAAGAATGAATAAGGTTATTTTTGTTATTCATTGACCTTTTCATGGCTTTTGTTTTGATGGAAAAATATTTGTAGTGAAAATGGAGGTCTTACTGTAAAAACGTAGACCTAGATGAAAGGATTTTAAACTCCACCATTCATCTTTTTTCAATGTTTCGTGATGATGAATCTTTTGGGTCATTGCACCACCAATTTTGATAGATTTAGTGGGAAAAAAAGTTCAAAAAGCCTTCCATGGAGGTTACACTTTTTGGGATTTCTTACCTCAAATCTTAGGAATGCATAACAACTACCTTGAAGTTATAAAAAATGAGTTTATCTTCAAATTTAAAGAGAACAAACTCTAGATTTTGGCATAGGAATAAGGACCCTAGAAATTATGTGACCTAAGTATGTGGGAAGAGAAACAAGTTAAATTTTTCTTGTTGTATATAGTTAAAATCAAGGAAAAAAATTATCCATCAAGTACCATTTCTATTTTTAGTTTTATTGATTAAATTAGGCATTGAATATTGGTACTAACTAGGTAATGGTTGTTTTAAAGCTTTAGATAGATCTAAATTGAAATAGAAGAAAACCTCAGAAAATAAAGCAAGAGTTTTTTACTTTCTATAGCTATGATAATAAGATATTTATGAGAATATCGAAGGGAAAATGTACATTTTATAGGCTTTTTTGGTGTAGGATTTTATTTTCCTTTATTTATTATATTTGGATTATTCCTACACACATGTAAGCTTGCTTAGGTGTACTTGTCATAGGGATTTACATTTGGTATCTTTATTTTAGCTAGTGGGAGTTACTCCTTTAACCGATTATTCTAGGGGTGGAGTTATGTTTCCTACTCCAAGACTTTGACCAATATTCTAGGGGGAGTTACACATGCATTCCCCTGCTTGTATATACTGTTTATTTATCTATTTAGCTAGTGTGGATAGATTCTATCTTGTGAAACATTTCTCATATGTGTTTCTTGCTCACAACAATGCTTATGATTGTGCTTGTCTCTTGCTTATGAACTATGCATTCCGTTGATCCAAAGATCCTAAAAAATACTCCATTATGGTATCAAATCCATTCTGGTATTTGAATGCCTAGTTTATTTACTATTATTTTTTAATCTTGAGTTTATTTTTAGTGTACTATGAGGCATTTTTTAGAGGGTTTAAAAAACTTATTAAGTTTTTGTTTTAAATTTCAAAAACTTCAAGATGACAAAAATTGTAGGGTGGATTTTTAATAAAAAATGGTTGTATTATTATTTCTAAGAGGTGTTTTTGTGTAGGTTTAATGTTCATGATTTTTTTTTTGGATGTTTTATTGAAAATATAAAGCTTTGGCATCCTGCCTTGCATATATATCCATGACATGATCTATGTGAGTCATCAAAAAGTTGCACAATGATTCTATAGTGGTAGTGGGAAGGATAAATCATTAGGCTCAATTATATTCCTTCTCACAACTTCCACATGGAATTTATTCAACTACATTACTGACTCAATCAGATGGAATTAGTAAATTATGGCATGAGTAGTATGGCCACTTTAACTACCACTACTTTGAACAACTCAATTAGCAATACATGGTCATAGGTTTTCCTAGAGTTCATTTCTCTAAGGGTATCTATGAGGGTTGCACCCTTTGAAAGCATCCTCAAGACAAATTTGACAAGGTCAAAGCATGGGGAACTATATAAGCATTGAAGTTGATACATAGTGACGTATTAGTACCATTCCCCAATTTATATTTCATTAGGCTAAGTATGTTCTCACCTTCATTGATGATTTATTGAGGCACACATGGGTCTACTTCCTTCGCCAAAATTCTAAAGTTTTCAATTATTTTTTAGACTTCAAGGAACATGTTGCAAAAAATAAGATAAATCTATCAGGGCTCTTCAGACATATAATGGGGTTGAGTAGTTTCACACCAAAGGGGATTGATATAAAATACATAGTTTCATACATTCCTTAGCATAATGGTGTTTAATAAAATGAGAACTAGTCCTTGAAAGAGATGGCAAACTACATGATTCACTCCAAATCACTTACACCTTAGTACTAGGTAAAATCAATCAATTGTTCTTCATATATTCATAACTAGGTTCCCCAAAAATACTTTAAAATAATAACCCCTTTAAAAGCCTGGAACAATAGGTAACATGTAGTGGATAATTTCAATGTCTTTGGATCTCTATCTATGTCACACATACCTAATAATAAACACAAGGCTATGTAAAGTTAGAGTAAGCCTTTCATCTTCATAGGATACCCAAATTATATTGAGAGATATTGACTTCTTCATCCAACCACACATGAGTTATTCACTAAGAGAATTGTTCACTTTTAGGAGAGTTCTATAGACTTGATAGTTGACACTTATCCCACTTCATTGGACTCACTTGGATTTGACAATCGTTTTGATGATTCAGATCAACCTGAGTGCATTCCATAGGTTACAAACACTTCCTCTAGTTCTGATAATGAGAGTAGTGATGGGGGCACATTTATGCACATCTAAACACACTTCAGAGAATAATGATTATGTACCTAACTCACCTACTTCTATTCTTATTTATGCTAGATAGACACTGTAGAGTGTAGGTACATGGGTTAGGGATCCCTTAGATGATAGGCAGACATGTTTAGAGGTTTAAAGTGGGTCACATGCTTTATATGCATCTACCTCAAATCTAAATAATTTTCAAGAGGCATCAGGTATTTCTAAGTGGGATTATGTCATGCATGAGGAGTCTAATTCCTTAATTAGGAATCACACATGGAACTTGACACTTCTTCTTAAGAGAAGAAAGATAGTCTGATGTAGATGGATATATTAGACTAGAAATATAGTCTATGTAGATAGATATATTAGAATAAGTATGTAGCATATGGGTCTATTGAAAAGTTCAATGCATAATTGGTCTCAAATGGTTTCTCATAGGTGTCTAGCATAGACTAGACTAAAACCTTTACACTAGTCACCAAAATAAACTTTTTCAAACTCGCACTTTATATTGTCCTAGCTAATAATTGGGATGTTCATTAGATGATGTGGAGATAGCCTTTTTTCACAATGACCTTGAGGATAATATTTACATTGAGTAGCCATCAATATTTTCCAAGGATTATTCCTTTGTGTATAGACTTTAAAAATCCATCTATGGCCTTAAACAGGTCCCTTAGGCTTGGTATGCCAAGATGGATTCCTTCCTTCTTTATGTAGGGTTCACTTGGTGACATTCAGATCTAAACATTTATCTCTTATGGTAAGATGATTCAATTTTGATTATATTTCTTTATGTTGATGATATTTTAATCATTGGGAGCTCTTCCTCAACCATTGTAGGGATGAAATAAGCTCTTCATAATATATTTTCCGTGATATATTTGGGATTGTTACTTTACTTCCTTGCGATTCATATTTCTCAGTATGAATTAGGGATTACTCTTGCATAACCTAAGTATGTTCTTGACTTACTTGTTCAGTTTCACATGGTTGATTATAAGACAACTCAAAATCCCTTTCTATCTGGAGTCAATATTAATACATGTTGTACTTCACCATTGGTCAAAGTTACATTGTATCAAAAACTTATTATCATCCTTATCTACTTGAGACACACCATACCTTACATATCATATGTAATGGGCATAGTCTCCATATTCATGCACGAACCCCATGAGTTATGCTAGAAAGAAGCTAAGAAGATTTTGCACTACATTCAAGGCAGACATAGATTTAAGATTCATTAAAGATTTGGTATTGACATTGACTTAATTAGATATACTAATTGATAGTAGGTTGATGATATTCATAATCGTAAGTCCACTTTAGGTTATATTTTTTATATTGGTTCAAGTTGGTTAGTTGGTCAAGCAAGAAGATAATGCTATTAATTTTTCATCTATTGAGGTAGAATATAGATGGATTTTCAATTATCCTATTTAGGTTATATAAATTAATGGGATTCTCATAGATTTTGGTATCTAATTAATATGACCTATAGTCATCTACTGTGAGAACCAGATTACTTTTTAGATTTATAAAAATTTGATCCTGCATCAGTAGATCAAACACATAGATATTCACATGCACTTCATCTAAGAGCTTATTGATGGGCATATCATTGATCTAAGATATTTCTAGATGATAGAGTATATAATTGACATCTTCACCAAACCTTTCAAGGATAGCAATTATCTTCACTTGTATGCTCTTTTTATGTTTCGAGATACTACATCATCATCTTCTTGTGGGAGTATGGTCCTCTTATTCTTTTCTATATCATTTTTTGGGGTAGGGAATTTTCAACTAAAAATTTTATTCTATTTTATAATTTATGAGATATTTCTTTATACATGGATACCTGATGAAACCATGTTGTCAGGACCCATTTCTTTTACCCACCTAAGCTATGCTTAAGGGGGGTGTTAGTGTAGGATATTATTTTCCTTTATTTATCATATTTGGATTATACCTACACAAATGTAGGCTTTATTAGGTGTACTTATCATAGGGAGTTACATTTGGTATTCCCTATTTTAGCTAGTGGGAGTTACTCATTTAATAGACTACTTTGGGGTTGGAGTTTCTTTTCCTATTCCAAGACTTTGACCACTATTCATTCACTCTCCTATTTGCACATCTTGCTTCTTGATATATTAAGCTAGTGTCACATGATTCTATCTTGTGAAATATTTATCATATTCATTTCTTTATCACAATAATTCTTATGTTTGTGATTATCTATTGCTTACAAACCATGCATTCGGTTGATCTAGAGAACTTGGTGAATACTCCATTAGGCTTGATTTAGTTTTTACCGTATTTTTGTTATTATTACCAAACATGGGTTTTTGAGACTACGCAAGCCAAGAATTTTAGGAAAATGTCATAGAGAATAATTTACATTTGTGAGCTATATTATTTTATTATATCATCACTCAAAGGATATTTTGGATAGATCATCATAATGGACAGATAGTTTTTTTAATAAAATTTATATTAAATTCAAGGAGAAATTCTAGATGGATCATACCCAAATTAGTGAGTTGTGTGTGTCATTTTTGTATTTGGTTACATTCCAAATTTATGGGACTATGTGAACATTAGACCTATAAGTGTGAAGTTTGAATTCATAGTGTTTCTTTTGAGTTTAGCAACGCTAGAATATGTGAGAAATAAACTAGTAGCAAACTTGTAAGTTGTTTTACTTGAACATAATAATGATATAATAACTGATCACATATGAAACAAGATGCTTTGATAATTTAATGAGGATTTGGAGGGAACCAAGCAATATCAAGTCTATAATGTTGTTTTTGTATATAAAATAAGAATAATACATGCATACATATATGCATAAATAGATACATACATGTATGTATGTATGTATTATTAGAAATATTGCCATTGATGTCAAATGTCTAACGTTATTGGTGACAAAGGCCCCATAGCATTTATTGTTTAAAAGTGTTTTTAATGTTCATATTTTGGCTACAGTGTGTTGATATATTTTTAATATTAAGGAATATATTTTTGGTTCCATAAAGTCAAAAGAGGGCCTATGAAGAATTCAAAGAGTCATGAGATAAAGATAAAAGAGGGAAAAGACACATTTTCCCATGAAGGGTCACCTTAAGGAATTTAAAGAGTCACCAAATGAATACAAAAGGGGAAAGGATGCATTTGCTTATGAAGGGTCACCATGTGACTTTTCAAATGAAAAGGATACAAAGGGTCATGAAAGTTTGGCACCATTTTCCATGTGAATTGAAGAGTCACAAAGGGTGAATGGTAAAGTTTATTTGGAAAGCTATAAAAGGAGGCTTGAGAAGTGATTTTAAATATGCAAGAGTGCATGGTTTGTAATTATTTTATTTTAAGAAAAGAGGAGAGAATAGAAAGAGGTATTGTAGAGTTCTATCATTTGTTGAGAAAGTAACATTGAGAGATAGTTGTGTTTTATACATAAGAGGGGTTGGTGCTCATGTGAGTTGGTTCTCACAAAGCAATATTGTGTTGGTACTTAACAAAGGGTTTAGTTCTCCTAAAATTTGGTGCTTATAAACTTTGTAAAATTGAGTTGGTGCTCATTTACATACTTGAGATAGTTCTTCATGGTTTTTCCTACATTAGGTTCACATAAAAATCTACTCTCTCTCTCTCTCTCTCTCTCTCTCTCTCTCTCTCTCTCTCTCTCTCTCTCTCTCTCTCTCTCAAAGGAATTTGATTAAGTAAAATATTTATAAGATATATGATACACTGATTAACCCCCCTCTCAGTATATCATGTGCTTAATATTTAGTATCAGAGCAGGTTCTTTTGGAAAGAGTTTAACAACTTGAAGGTAGATCAGGGAAAGCACAATGGCTAGATCACATGAAGGCTTTTCTACAAATAAGTCACCTTTGTTTGATGGGACAAATTATGCCTTTTAAAGCATAAGGATGAGGAATTACTTGATGGCCCTTGGATTCAACATTTGGCAAGAAGTGAAGGAAGAATATGAAGAGACACAGACACTTGTAACTACTATAAAAAAAAGGCAAGTGAAAATAATGATAAAGCTTTAAATGTTATTTTATGTAGTTTACGTGAATCAAAATTTGTTAAAGCTATGCAATGTGAATCTACTCGTGAGACTTGGGTACAGGCTGAGAATATTTACAAAGATGATAGAAAGGTTAAACAAGCTAAACTCTAGACTTTTAAAAGACATTTTGAAAGTTTGAATATGGAAGAGAAAAAAAATATAGAAAGTTATATTTTGCAAGTTAATCAAATTCAAGGTCTTGGAGAAAAGTTAGAAGATTCAATGGTGGTACAAAAGGTTTTGAGATCTCCACCATTGAGATATGATGCAAAGGTTTTTGCAATTGAGGAGATGAAGGATCTATCTAAGATAAATATGGATGAACTACATGGTATTCTTACAGCATATGAGATGTGGACCAAACAAGAGAAATGCTCAAAGAGGGAAGATGCTTTCAATACATTGAAGAAAGACAAAGCTAAGATTCAAGAATCAAGTGATAACTCTAGCGATGAGGAAGATGAAAATGGATATTTATTCATCTGTAAGCCTAAAAAGGGCACAAGTAAATATCAAGAAAAGTTACCATTTAAATGTTTTAAATGTGGTAAGATTAGACATTTTATAGCTAAGAGCCCATATAAGAATAATGGTGACAATGAAGAAGGAAAACCTATATACAAGAAGAACTTCAAAGGCAAATTCAAGAAGGGATTCGAGAAGAAAATTTTATATTCTAAATATCTTAGCTCAACTGAAGATAGTGGAGTTAGTGACTCATATGAAGCAGCGATTCTATTCATGACCATACATGAAGATGCCTCTGCAAGAAAAAAATATAGACGATCAAGAAGAATAACATGATGAAGCTGAGGTGAATCTAGAAGGAGAACTCATTTGTGCCTTAGAATAATTAAAAGCTCTTGAGAAGAAGAATCAAAGATTGAAGCTCCAGATCAAGAAAAATGAAAAAGATTCAAAGGAAATAATTGAAGATATACAAGCACACATTGAAGAAGCCAAAAAGATTAAATAAGATTTAACACCTCAATTATAAAAAGTAAGTGAATAATGTGAAAAGTATGTTGTAAAAATTGCCTCTTTAAAAGAAGATATCAAAAAATAAATAAAGCAATCAATGATTCAAAAGTTGAGAATAACACTAACATGTTGAATAAGATATTAGAAAGTTAAATATCAATATCAGATAAGATAGGTATTATATTTGAAAAAAAAATAGTTATGTTAAAGCCCTTACAAAAGAGGAAATAAAAAAAGGAAGTAGAGGATAACTCAAAAAAGAAGATTAAAAGAAACAGAGCTACAAAAGACAACCAGGTCAAAGATATATAAATCAAAATAGGTTATATTTTTATGGTTATTATTTTTATTTTAATGGTTATGGTCATAAGAAAATATACTATTGGCAAAGAGCTAACAATTTTAGAAACAAAGAGAAGAAAACTCATGTAGAGTCAAGTAGAAGCCACAACTCTTTTGCTCCTCTATCAGGCTTTGATGAAGAGGCCATAGTATGTTACAAGTGCAATAATTTTGGACACATAGGTCAACATTGCATAATAGTGTTTAAGTCAATCAAGAAAAATCAAAGTTTCAAGACTCCATTCATTAAGAAGAAAGTTCAGACAGGTTCATGGCAGAAGAAACAACTTGAAAAGTCTATGTTAGTCTAGACATCTTTGCATGCAAGAAATGAAGAAAAGTCATGGTTCATTGATAGCAGATGTTTGAGGCACATGCCAAGAGACAAGACCAAGTTAATAACTCTAAAGAAGATCAATGGTGGCATAGTGAAATTTGGAGACAATACCACTACCAGAATAGCCAAAAAAGGTACATTAAGTTTGGATAGTGGTAAAACTAAGATTGAAAATGTTCTGTATATAGAAGGTCTTAAGCATAATCTATTAAGTTAAATTAAAATGTGTGATCAAGGACACACATTAAATTTTTATGTAGAATGTTGTGAAATTAGGAGAAAATATTTAGATGGATTGATTATAGATGCTCAGAGAATAGGCAATAATTTATATATATTATCAAATATCAAAGGTCAAAGATGTTGTTTGAGTCAAGTTGAGGAAAGTTGGCTATGGCACAGGAGAATGGAACACATAAATTTTGACAATCTTGTCAACATTAACAAGAAACAAGAATTTAGAGATCTTCCAAAGAGTACAAAGCCTTCCAACATGCTTTGTGAACCATGTCAACATGAGAATCAAGTTAGAAGATGCTTCAAGATAAAAGAATACTTGAACACTCAGATGTTAGAGCTTGTTCACACTGATCTATGTGGACCTATCATAACTCAAAGTACTCAAAGTGAGAAATACTTCATGTTGCTTATTGATGATTTTACATGTATGACTTAGGTGATGTTTTTGAAAAAAAAATCAAAAGTTTTCAGCCACTTCAAAGCATTTAAGGATTTAGTTGAGAATGAAATTGGTTTGAAGATTAAGTGCCTAAAATCAGATCGAGGAGGAGAATTCATATCAGATAAGTTTATTGAGTATTGTGAAGACCATGGGATAAAGAGAAATTATTTAGTAGATAGAACTCTAGAGAAAAATGGAGTAGTTGAGCAAAAAAACATAACAGTTTAAGGGATGGTGAGGACAATGCTAAATGAATCCAAGATACTAGATAAATATTGGAGAGAGGCAGTAGGCATAGCAGTGCATATTCAGAATAGAGCATTGTTGAGAGTCAATAGTGACAAAACTCGCTATGATTTATGGAAAGACAAACCAGTTACTATTGATTATTTCAGATTTTTCAGCAGCAGATGCTTCATAAAGAGAACAAATAAAAAATTAGGTAAGTTTGAATCTAGAATAGATGAAGGTATATTTATTGGATATTCTTGTAATATTAAATCTTATAAATGTTATAACAAAATAACCAAGAAGATATTTTAAAGTGCACCTATCAGGTTAGATGAAGATGTAGCACAAAGAGCCAGTGATCTGATAGACACTCTTGAAATCATTAAAAAAATAAGATTTTAAAGAATCAAATGAAGATGAGAAGAAGGATAAAAGGTCACAAAGACCCCATCTAAATATGTCCAAATAAATCATAATGAGAGTGACATCATCAAGAAAATAAATTAATGAGTTTGCACTAAAAGGATGATCGTAAGTGAATCTGAGCAAGTTAATTTTTCTTCGTTATCTAAAATTTATCCTAGAACTTTTTTAGAAGCCAGACATGATGAGCATTAGGTTAAAGTAATGAATGAATAATTAAATTAGATAGAAAATAATGATATTTTATAATTAGTACCTAGACCAAAAGATCAAGATGTGATAGGAATAAAATGGGCATACAAAAATAAGTTGAATAAAGATGGTGAAGTTACCAGGATAAAGCAAGGTTAGTATGTAAAGGATATGCTCAGATTGAGGGTATAGATTTTAAAGAAAATTTTGCACTAGAAGAAAGACTAGAGGCTATTAGAATATTTTTTGCATATGCAGTGTTTAAGAATTTCAAAGCGTTTTAGATGGATGTGAAGTCTGCTTTCCTGAATGGGAATCTAGAAGAGGAGGTCTACATTGAGCAGCCTAAGGGATTTCTTCTCTCAAATAATAGTATTCATGTATGTAGATTGAAGAAAGAACTTTATGGATTGAAACAAGCTCCTAGATCTTGGTATGCAAGACTTGATAAGTACCTATAATATCAAGGTTTCAAGAGAGGTTTTACTGGCAGTAATCTCTACATCAAAATAGAAGGTGAGTATTAGTTTATTTTTGTGGTATATGTTGATGATATAATATTTGGAGGTAAAATTAAAAAAAATGATAAAAGAATATTTTGATAATATGCAAAAAGAATTTGAGATGTCTATGCTTGGAGAATTGTCATTTTTATTATGGTTGCAAATATTTCAGACAGATAAAGGAATTTTCATATCTCAAAGTCAATATGCCAAGGAAATGTTGAAAAAAATTGGTTTTGAAGATTGTGCACCAGTTGGCACACCAATGAGTATAGGAAACAAGGTGAGTAAGGATGAAGATTCGCCTATTGTAGATAAATATTTGTATAGATATATGATTGGTAGACTTTTATATTTGATAGCATCGAGCTAGACATCATGCATGCAGTAGGCATGGTTGTGAGATACCAGGCAACCCCAAAGAAGAGTCATATTTAATTGTTGAAAATAATATTTAGATATGTCAAGGGGACATTAGATTAAAAATTATGGTATCCCACAAGTAGAGATTTCAATTTGGTTGCTTATACAGATTTAGACTGGGCAGGTTGTTTGAATGATAGAAAAAGTATGAGTGGAGGATCTTTCTTCCTTGGTGATAGCTTAGTATATTGGCTAAGCAAGAAGTAAAACTCAGTATCACTTTCTACAGCTGAAGTAGAATGTATTATAGCAGTATTGTGTTGTACTCGAGTGTTTTGGATGAAGAAAACTATAGAAGACATCAAGGTAAAATATGATGAACCTATCTCATTTTTTTGTGACAACACAAGTGTTATTAATATTTCTAAGAATCCAGTGATGCATTCAAGAACAAAACATATTCCTATAAGATATCACTTCTTGAGAGAGTAGGTTGTAGATCAATACATTAAGTTGGAATATATCAGTACTATAGAATAGATTGTAGATATTTTTATAAAGGCACTACCAAAGGACACATTTGAGTATCTATGAGAGAATTTAGGATTAATTCCTTTTACTTCCTATCATTGAGGTTCAGTATCCATTAAGGGGGAGCTAAGTGTTAGCTCCAAGATAGACCTTTTCCATTGATGTCAAAAGGGGAAAAGTACAAAAAGGTACAATAGAATTATAAGAATAGGTATAAGATGCTATAATAAGGGGGAGTTACTGTATATTTTTTAGTTGGTAGTATATGCAAGTTGGCATATGCAGTACAGGTTTTAGGATGTGATAGTTTCAATTTGAGGTTGACATCAATGACAAAAGGGGGGATTATTGGAAATATTTTCATTTATGTCAAAGGTCTAAAATTATTGGTGATAAAGGCCCCATAGCATTTATTGTCTAAAGGTGTTTTTAATGTTCATATTTTGTCTAAAGTGTGTGGATATTTATTTAATATTAACGAATATATTTTTGGTTGCATAAAGTCAAAATAGGGCCCATGAAGAAGTCAAAGATTCATGAGATAAAGATAAAAAATGGAAAGGACACATTTTCCCATGAAGGGTCACCTTGAGGCATTCAAAGAGTCACCAAATAATTATAAAAGGGGAAAGGACACATTTGCTTATGAAGGGTCACCATGTGACTTTTCAAATGAGAAGGATAAAAAGGGTCATGTAAGTTTGGCACCATTTTCCATGTGGATTGAAGAGTCACAAAGGGTGAATGCTAAAGGTCATTTGGAAAGATATAAAAAGAGGCTTGGGAAACCATTTTAAATATGCAAGAGTGCATGGTTTGTAATTGTTTTTTTTTTTTTTTGTTGAAAAGAGGAGAGAATAGAAAGAGATATTGTAGAGTTCTATCATTTGTTGAGAAAGAAACATTGAGAGATAGTTGTGTTTTATACATAATAAGGGTTGGTGCTCCTTTGGGTTGGTGCTCAAAAATCATTATTGTGTTGGTGCTCATCAAAGGGTTTGGTGACCATACAAGTTGGTGCTTGCAAACTTTGTAAAATTGAGTTGGTACTCATTTATATACTTGAGATAGTTCTTCATGGTTTTTCCCAAATTAGGTTTCCACATAAAAATATGGTCTCTCTCTCTCTCTCTCTCTCTCTCTCTCTCTCTCTCTCTCTCTCTCTCTCTCTCTCTCTCTCTCTCTCTCTCTCTCTCTCTCTCTCTCTCTCTCTCTCTCTCTCTCTCTCTCTCACACACACACACACACACACACTCTCATGTGGTGCATGGTATTATTTTAGTTTTATTTCATATCTTTAATGTATTATTAAAAGGTAATTGAAAATGAATTTGATTAAGTAAAATATTTATAAGATATATGATATATTGATTCACCCCCCACCCCCCCATCAGTATATCCCATGCTTAACATGTATAATAATGTAAGTTTAGTAATGTAGATACTAAATTTGAATTATACATCACCTCAGTCTTATATACTTGGCAAGTACTTATCATGGTTGTACCCTTTAGTTCCTAGACTTTCTTGTTCCCAAAGGCTCACCCCTGATATTTCTTATGCCTATTGCTTATCTCTTAGTCAGACTATATGTTATTATGATGACTAGGCCTTATATGTTGATAAAAATTCTATAAACCTACTTATTATCATCCTCTACAAGTTTTGGGCTTATATCTATTTTCTAGATTCCCAAACACTTGCATTCTATCCAAACGCCTACATCGATGCAAGTGTCATATGCCAAAATAAGTGTCCAGCTCTCTAAAGTCATTAAATTGACCATTGTAACATGTCTTTATAGTCAACCTGAGTTATTTAATTTGATAAATTTATCAAAATTATTAGTATATATGCATGATCAATCCTTAATTATTCCTTACCCAGCAAAAGACCTAGAAACTTACAAGGCAACTTACCAAAAGCACTCAATCAAGTATTCAAGTGATCAAAGATTCCCTATTCTTTCATATTTCAATATTAGTCATAGGGATGACCCATATATAATTTTTAAATACTAAAGGATCATCCCATGAGTCATATTTTCTAAGTTATAAGTTAGATCACTCTATGTACTTGCTTATCACACATTACATCCTTATGGACACATAAGCCAACACGTATGAGAGTAATACATAAGTCTAAGTCCCTCTTTGGAGTATTAGATATATAGGCAATGCCTATTGATAGAAGGTTCCATGGGGTAGCCTAACACCATTGAATTTACTAACATATTTTTTCCACAGTGACTCCAAGGGTGAGGAATCTAAAGTTTGATCATGTGACAAAGAATGACAAGGTGTGCATGAGATCTTAACACACTAGAACAAAGGTGAAAATAAAATTGCAAGTTTATAGGTGGTCACATCCATATTTATTCAATATTCCATACTAGACACATGTGTCCAAGTTAGACAAGTGTGTCGATGCAACTATCTAGATCTGATGGAAGCATCTATAGCCATAAAGTGCAAATTTCAAGAATATGATGATTCATCCAAAATCTAGATCAAAGTAGAATTCTAGCTTGTTTCAACCTATATTTGCATGTATGTAGTAATTTTATATATAAACTATTGATTTATATTGTAATGAATTAAAAATAAGAACATATATATATATATATATATATATATATATATATATATATATATATATTCTTGTTTTTTATTCATTACAATATCAATCTAGTTTTAATTTCTATTTGTAGCATATCTCAACATTTAAATTTAGAATATTATTTATCTAAGTTTGCAGTTAATTGGCTTTCCCTAGATCTATTTATCAACCTTGTGTTTATTCATTTTTATATGCTTAACCCTCTACATTATTGATCCAAATAAATTTATGGTTAAACATATGGTGAACTTGTCTCTTTATGCAAACCCTAGCTTATCCTAGGGTATTCATCCTTCAAATGTTTTTCATTACTATTTTTTTTAGTTTTGCTATATAATTCAAGTTTGCAACCTAGGTGTAGCTCTAGATTACCTAGTGTTTTTATTGAACACCAAATTTTTCCTCATTTTCCACCTAATATGGCTCAAACCAATGAAGAAACCAATCCTATACCTAACAAAGATACCAATAAGGAATCTAAACCATATACTAAAGATATTATCATAGAAGATGATTATGATCACTAAAATGATGAATCTAATGAAAATAATGAAAATGAACAAATAAACCAAACGAAATTACAAACTCTTGATATGTTTCAACACTATAACTGGAAAAGCCTAGATGATTTTGATGATATCCTAAGAACCATATTAGAAACTAAAAAATAAAAAAGTGTAGATAAATAACCAAGTCCATATATTTATCATGTTATTCGAGTTATGGGCCATCCCCATATAGCAATAACCATCCCCGTGAGCACATCATTGCTTTATACTTTTAATAGGTTCATGAGATATGTGTTTACACCATTATTCCTAAAAATAAATCCTACTATTACTACATCCTATAGGGAAACATAAATGTTTCAACCTAATTATTGGTTTCAATACCTATATCCACTCAAATTATGGGTACACCTCCTTTGGTGATTTTAAAAACTCAAAACCTTAGTAATCAAGATGTGTAAGATTTTTTTCAAATTATAAAATGCTTGTAATCCAAGGTTAAAATATATTGAACAAAATTATATGATATCACCTTATGCTATTGATTCACAAGAGGTGTTTCATAAACCTCTTTCACTTGAAATATCTTTGCACCCCTTGCCAACTATTTTTATTGCACTTAAGTTCAAATTTTACGATGGCAAGGGTGATCCTAAACAAAATATTTTATCTTTATATGTGGCATGCCTTAATTATGCTTCCAATGATAAAATTTAGACTAAACTATTTCCAAGGAGCCCCAAGGACCATGCTCTAAGGTGGTTCTACAACTTACCAATCCAATCAATAAAAGCATTCAAACCTATTATAGATCAGTTTTTGGCAAAGTTCTCTATCAATATTATCAAAAAGGTTTCATATGCTCAAATTAAAAAGATCAAATAAGGAACCAATGAACTTATCAATGAATATGTCTTAAGATACAAGACAATGTTGGTTAAAATGACTAATCTAATGGCAAATAAATAAATTCAAGACATATTCATTCAAAGTTTGATTTCCCCATTACATTAGTCCATTGTTTTCAAAAAGTTATAATATTTCAATCACTTATGCCATATTGTTCACTATGGTGAAATGAAACTTATATCATTGAACAAACTTAAGTGTGTATCAAACACATTGACTACACCAAATACCAAGTTTATTATCAAAGTAAGTTATAAACTCACATAACTTATAAAGGAAACAAATATTGTGTTTAATGCGGTGTCTTAACAACCTAATCAACTTGTCTTATCAATTGTACCAAGGATACAACTTACACACTTACCTAATTCTCTAGCTTCATTAATTTTGAATATTTTGGAATGTCATCTCATATATCTCCCTCATCCTATAGAGGTTGATGTGAGTCTACCTATACCCAAAAGATGTGATTCAAATTCTTATTATGAATATCACCAAGTCCCTTGTAATTATACCAACTGATGTTTTACCTTGAAGCATAATATCCAAGACCTTATAGATGACCAAAAATTTACATTTGATGATCCTCTAAAGGAATCAGGTTCATAACTTGGTGATCACCAGAAATAAAAGATATTTAATAATCCTTTGAAGACCATTCTAGTAAAGAACCAAAAGTAAAAATGGATTATAATTCACATCCTTCTCCACAACATTATAAGTATCCATTAGATGGGATTATTGGTACATATACATGGCATACACCTCTCATGATTTAGATACCTATTACTTTTAATGACAATGAGATTGTGGATGATGACTCAGATCTTCATTCCTTATTTATTTGAGCATACCTTGATCACCATCTTATAAATAGTTTTATGATTGGTAATTTTGCAAGCAAGAAAATTTTCACCATGAAATTACTTACACATTTATTTTATACAAATGATGATTTACATCCTTTGACTAAATTAGTTAGAGAATTCAATGGGACCACATGAAAGGGTATTGGTGAGATTGACTTAGCTTTATAGGTGGGACCAACACATGTGGTTACTACCTATTCTATTATACCTTACATGGGTGTCTTTTATATGTTTTTGGGATGACCTTTGATACATACACTTCATGTAGTACCTTATATAATGCATGGATGTGTTAAATACATACATGCAAATCAAGTAATTATGGTTTCTAGAATTCTATGTGAGAATCCACTGGAACAAGAGAAATTTATACCTATATAGTTAATTATCAAACCTAATAAGGTTCATCCTCTGTAAAAGGGTAAGAAATAATAAATTCCATTCCCTATGCATCTGTTACTTGAGAGATCATTACATCAAAGACACATAGTGGATTCCATAGAATCCTTATCTACTATGCACCATAATTAGATATCTAGAGCACCAAAAAATGTTCATATTAATGTCACCTTAAATAAACCATAGAGAATTCAAGGATGGGTTCCATGAACCCCTACTCCTATTTTTTCTACACAACTACAAATTCCTACTATACATATTCAGAACATCATGGATCCTATAGTGCTAGATACCACATATATACATGATCCTTGATAGTAGTAACACAAATTTATTGCATCAAATTCCCAATAGAGAGATGCCTATGATCATAATTTGGATGAGATCATAGGATATTATTTTATCTTATAATATATCAAATACTAAAAATAAAATAAAAAAATCCAAAAATACTTTACACATTTGCATATTTTATTAACTCCTTGGCATCTATGTTGTCATTTCCATGTTGGTAGATAGCATATCATTACTTTATATATACACATATGTTTCACACATATTTTGAGTGTGATACTAGCATACCCAAACACATGATCTATGCACTTTTTAATGTTGGGACTTCCCTCTACTCATGCCATATGGAAATTGAGGGTATATGCTTCTTTGACCATGATACACCCATGTTACATTATTCTATGATCATTTTCCATTTTCATGTTAGAACTTATATACTTACAAATGTTGTTATCCATGTTTATATCTTTCAAAGTGTACTTGATATAATATGTAATTAAAAAAAATTTACTAACACATATATCTAAGAACTAGTATGATATGTTTATGTTCCATGCTTTTCATTTATTTACTTTCTTAAGTATCTTGCCTTGTTTGATATTGTATTACTGTCTTGAACATTTGAATATGCTTCATTACTTGTAGCCCATGTGCCTATGTTTGCCCATTTCAAAATTTGCATATGCCATTGTTCATTATATGTGCTCATTTGAACATTTCATTTTATGATTTATGGACATTTGACTAAGTCATGTCCATTAGATTGTGTGTCAGTTGAACATGCCCCTTTTTTGATGTCTCCTTGGACCATTGTCTTTTAATTTAATTTTGAGTATTCTTGTGTGTGTGCTTGATTACTTGTTGAGATTTTACTGCTACTAAATAGACATTTACATGATCTATATCATGCATCTCGGGCCTTGATGTGATCACATTTTTTATGTTTCAATGATATATTTATCTAGACATGTTTCTTTTATATGTTACATGATACATTCACAGATTATATAGTTATCTTATCTTTTTGAGGTAAAGTGACTACCAGTGTCTATTTTCATTCACCTAAAAAGGGGGGAATATCACTGGGGACATGTCATAGAGGCATGACTTCCACATTTTTCATAGTTATAGATTCAATGAGGGCATATGTTTAGAAACATGTTCTCCACACTTTTTCAATACTCAACATTTTCAAATTACAGTGGGGGCATATGATGGAAACATGTTTTCCACACTTGTACCAATTCTAAAATTTTATATATATTAGTGGGGAATGTCAATGTAACATGTCTTTCACACTTTATAAAATTTTAAAATTGACCAAATTTCATAGTCATATGATTCATATACACATTTATGGTAGCTTTCTATACATTGGTACCATTGTTATACCTAGGTTTTAGATTGAAACATATATGAGGTGCATATGCCATGCAATGGGCACCTTAAATTGTAAATTAGAATTATTTTTATATTTCAAACACATCTACGAACTTTAGTATACATCGTGATCGACTTTTATAGACTCTTATTTAGTCAATCTACTATAGTATTTATTTTGGTTTTGGCAAGATTAAGGTGATTAATCACTCAATATTACCAATTTTATAGGATGGAGTGATATAATCATCCACACTCACTAGATTTATAGTGTGACTTGACTTGGATCACTCATGCTCACCAAGTTATAAATATGATTAGGTTGCACAGTTGAGTTAACCTCAACTTCTAAGTGGTAACTCACCCTTTATCCATGGTTGGGGGAAAGTTGTCTTCCAATATTTATACATATATGCACTTGCAAGTTTTAAATTATCCTAATGTTAGTTTCAATTATTTATAATGAAACATTTTTCAAATCAAATTTCCAAACGAGAAGATGGTTGCATCGATACACAAGTAAAGTCCTAACCTTGCTCTCTTTACTTTCAAACATTTCAAATGCTTTCAATTTCATATTAGATGAATTTATTATATACTATAACATGCTCTTAGTTTCAATTCAATCAATATAAAAACACTCAAGTTGGACTCACATAAAGATAAGGTGTGTTATAAATGCCTAAATACACATTTATTTTCCTTTAAACTAGGAATTTTATCACTAGATTAGGGGAGGATGTGGTTACTAAATATAAATTATATAGTGCCTTAGTCTTGTATATTTGACAAGTAATTATCATGGTTATACCTTTAAGTTAATATACCTTCTCATAGTCAAAAGGATCACATACGCTATCTCTTATGCCTATTGCTTATTAATTAATCTAACCATATGTTATTATGATGAATAGTCCTATGTTGCTCAAAATGCTATAAACATGCTTATTATCATCCTTTACAAGTTTTGGACTTGTACCTATTTTTATAGCTTCCCAAACACTTGTATCCCAACCATATGCCTATGTGGACCCAAGTGTCATACACCAAACTAAGTGTCTAGTGCCCTAAATTCAATAAATTTGCAATTTTAATGTGTCATTATGGTTAGCTTAAGTGATTTAATGTGAGATATTTCTTGAAAGGATTGGTATGCATGGATGATCAATCATCATTCATTCCTCACCTACATAAATACATATAAACTATAAGTAAACTTACCAAAATCACTCAATCAAGCATTCAAGTGACCAAAGCTTATTTATTATTTCTTATTTCAATATCATAAATAGGGACAACCCATATATAGGTCTGAAGTACTAAAGGAGCATCTCATGAGCCATATTTTCCAAGCTACAAGCTAGGTCACTCTATATACTTGTTTATCACACATTTCATCCTTATACACATACAAGCCAACACGTATGGGAGAACTAAATCAGTTTAAGGTTATTTTCATAGTATTGGCTATGTATGTAGTGATCATTGATAGAGGGGTCCTTAGGGTAGCTCGAAACCATGAACCCACTAAACCATTTTTCCCAAAGTCACTCTAATGGTGAGTAATTTTGTTTGATAATTTGACAAAGAGTGATAAACTATATACAAGATTTGTACATACTAAATCAAAGGCAACATAAAACCTAAAAGGTTCTAGGTGGTCACATCTAGATCTAGTCAATATTTCATACTATATACATACATCCATATTGGATAAATGTCTTTACATAATCATCTAGATCTAATACAAGTGTCTAAGTCTATAGAGTACTAATTCATAGAATCTAATGATTAATCTAGATTCCAAATCCATCCCAATTCTAGCTTGTTTCACCTTAGATCTGCATGTGCATAGTAAACAAACTAAGTAGTCTTGTTTTAAAATCATTTCAATATCAATAAATATCTATAATTTATATTTTTAGCCTATCTCAACATTTAAATTCAAAATATTATTTATCTAAGTATAGAATTAATTAGCCTACTATAGATTTTTTTAATCACCCTTGTGTTTATTCATTTCTATATTCTTAACCCTATACTATATTGACCTATCTCAATTTAGGGTTAAATAATTAATATATGTAAATGGTTTATCATTTATGACTATGACATGTACATTAAGGTTAAATATGAGTAATTTCATGATCTGAAGTCATCTTTAAAATATACCAAGGTGTCCTTCCAGAACATTGTATTGTTTACCTAGAAATAGATAGAACACCATTTTGGAGGTTAGAAGACTATTATAAATAATTAGGACTCATTTATTCACCTTCATATGAATGTTTTATATTTATTAGTAAATTAAAAAAATTGCATAATAACTCTGTAGAGGCCAAAATTCCATTTGGCTTGAAGAGTTAATGTTTTTAAATGACTTGGAATGTTGTAAACAATACACAACAATGACAAGTACTTTTTATCATGTAAAATCATGCATGGCAGGGATCATAAGAGGTTGTTCTTCCCATCCCCTAATTATTTATGTTAATAATTTTGAAAGGACGTATTATCATATACCTTTATGATAGAGAGTGTTCATACCATGCTTGCATTTGAGTATATGCATCTTTTTTATTGAAGTCTGAAGGTGGTTTATATTCATTTAATATTTTTTAAGGAATACCTTGTAAGGGTAGAAAACTATATAAATTAAATAATAATTTGTTTATATGAATGGTGATTCATTTTCTCCACTGTATAACTGGAACTATTTTTTAATATTAGTATTTAGTTAATACTAACTACGCAGATTGACCCTCGGAGACATAAATCTGTGTAGCGGTTGTTTAGTAGTGTTTTGTTACAAATATATACTATGTGACTAAGTTGATCTTGTTTATGATTTTGACCTAAACTTACTTAATGGATGATGGATGTGGAAGTAAATATTTATAGATTAGAAAACAATCTCATATATTCTCTTTTAAGCATGTGACCCTTGGAAATGGTTGTTAATAGTGAGTCAACATAGTTGTGTTTTGATTAGGTGACCCATATTTCTCTATGTTTCTTAGAAACAAAAACATTTTTGAAACATAGATTTTTAAAACCCCTTGATTATAAAATGTCATTGAAACATCCGTAGTATGTATATACATACATACATATATATATAATACTCATTTTTATTCTATAAAAGATAAAACACTTAAAAATATATGGTATTCATTTATTCATTTCCTCAAAGATAAAATGTGCATTAAAATATAGAATAAATAATCTATATTTCTTGAAAAACCATGAATGCCACTCCCACTATCTTTTAGATTTATCATTTACCAATGCTTTCTCTCATAAAGGATCATCAATGCATTGAATCTCCTTGAGTGCATGCCTTAAGGGGTGCATAGGGAATGGGGTGGGATCGACTTGTGTAACTTTACAAGAGATGTTCTCATAATATTCTATCATACCTACAACCCTTCATGAAACCTTCATACCTTCTATGATGTCTCCTTGAAATCTTGAAACCCTAAAATATGGCTAAGTCTGAAACACTAAAATCTGACTAAGTCTAAAATCTGATAATATCCTCTAAAACCTAGAATTTACATTATAGATACTAGAGGTCTGAAACCACTCTCAAACATCCTAGAAGGATATATATATATATATATATATATATATATATATATATATATATATATATATATATATATATATATATATATATAGTTCAGGTTGGTTTTATAGGTTTTAGGTAAAATCTTGGAAATGTTGGGAAACAAATATAAATGCTCAAATGTTTTTGGTACATTTATAGGACGTTTTCATACCAAAAACTTGAGGGAGGGGGAATTTCACTATAACACATATATTTGTGTATGTTTATGAAAAATATGATTATAAATTAAATGCTTTAGCCAAAGTGACATTATAGTTGTATGCATTGTCAGTTTATTATATTTCTAAAGTTACATGTTTTGTTAGAAGTCATGAGTAGATAGAAGGTATCTAAAATATACTTGGTTGGTTACATGTAATAGTGACTATACTTAAAAACACATGGTTCTTGGATGGTTTTGGTATTTTCCATGGATTTTCATTATTTGATGCTTTCATTGAAGGGTAAAACAACTCTTGAATTAGGAGGTATGTGGGGGATCACCAGTTCTATGGTTTGAGAAAAAGCACCCATATTATGTTCTCCCTCCTCACAGCTGATTGAAATTGAACCCAAACTACTTACTCATGACTATTAGACACATTTACTAATCTCTCATATGTATAATCCAATTTGTAATTGTTCAGTATTGTGTATATATTAATGTGCCAATGGGTAGGAAGTTGCTACCATGGAAAATTATAATAATTTTGTACTTTTATATTTAGATTGTTTTAGTAGAAATCAGAATATATTATGTTATTAAAATTTTACTTTTGTTTTGGTATATGGTCTGAAAATAGTTAAGATTTACTTGTGTATTTATTACATGTATAATATGGTTATTTTTAATTATTAAATGAGCTATACATAATTAGATTAAATAAAAAAATGTGGTGAAATTTCAAGAGCATCTTGAGTGGGATGGTACACATTGAAATTCAACAAGTAAAATCATATTTTTGTGTTTCTTTTGACATGACTGATCTAGGTCTCCTACACTATTGCTTAGGTGTAGAATTTTAGCAACATGGCCATCTCATTTTCATAGCTTAGGTTAACTATGCGACAAATATTTTGAAGAATTTTGGAATAAGGGATTTTAATCTTGATTTTACATGTATGGAGATTGTGATGAAGTTTTCAACCGTGATGATTCATCACTGATCAATTAATCACTCTACAGATAGTTGGTGGGAAGCCTAATATATCTAACATCCACACAAACATATTTATGTTTTGTTGTTAACTACATTTCTTAGTTTTTGTTTCAATTAAATCTCATTCATTAGACAACAACAAAACATGTTTTGAGATATGTCAAAGGAAGTCTTGACTTTGGCACCTTATATCAAAAGGTAAAAGATTTTAGATTAATAGGTTATACAAACTCTAATTAAGGAGAATTAGTGGATAATCAGAGGTCTACCACTAAGTATATATTTTCCTTTGGTTAAATATTTATTTCATGGAAAATAAATCTTCAACATGTTGTATATATATCTTCCACTGAATTTGAACACAAGGTAGAAGTCCATGCCAATTGTGAAGCAATATGTCTATGTTAGACTCTAATTGATTTTCAGCTTTCTCTACTTACACCTACTCCAATTTTCTATGACAATCAAGGTTTATTGAAGTTGATGAACAATCCGATATTTCATGCACACGTCAAACATATTCATATTCTAGCAACATGTCTCCACCTTTGTGCTTCTACAAAGTAGTATGTAGATCTAATGACTAAATCTCTTAATTTATTTTTTTATAAAATTTTGGTACAAACTTGGTATTTTTTATATTTTAATCATTAAGAGGGGGTATTAAATATATTGATTTTAACATATTAGTTAGCCCTAACTAATACCATATTAGTTAAAATTAACTAATGTTTAGTTTCCAACTACCCCAACTATATGTAACTTCCTTTTACATAGTAAATTAAGGATGCACATGCACTTCAATGTGTGCCTTTTAGTTTATCTTCATTCTTTTAGTAATCATATTTTATTACATATTCCTCCTTGGGAGCTTGATAAAATTCTAGTGGTTTGGTGAGTAATAGGCATCCCTAGATTTTAGTGCACTATGATGGCCTTCAAGGATAGATTATCATAGTCAAAATGCAGGGCATATGAATTGCTTCATGGGTACAAAGAGGAACATGGCATTAGAATCAAAAAGTTAGCTTGGATGGGGTATTGTGCATGCAAGGAATTAAATTACAGATGATCTACAAGGATTTGGACCTTTGAGCGACTCATGGTATAACAACAGTACTTTGTGCCATGTGTCATCTTTTCCATAAGCTTAAGGACCATCCAAAGCACTCATGATCATACTATAAACTTATAATTCCCTTTTTTAATGCCACACAACTCCATGATTGTCAGAATTGTTCTACATAGCAGTGTTTTTAACAAATGGAAAAATAAAGATTGGTAGAGTTAATAAGCAAGAAGTAATCATTATTATAATTATTTAACCATCCCTTCATCATCTCCACATATATTAGTGTATTCTTTAATTCTTTGAATAAGCAAAGATAGGATAGGAAGTACAATAGTGATTAGATATCTTGTAATACATCTTAGCTCTCTGATCATTGTAAAAAATGATTTCATAATATAATCTTGTAACTTGCAGCTCTATCATGGTGTCTATCATTCATTTTGATTCCTTTTCTCACAACACTTTGGTTATATCTTATAGACTTTATCAAGTCAAATAAGCTTTTATCACAACATATTTAATCTATTAAGTGCATTTGTACCCCAGGTTCCTCTTAGGCCCCGAATTAGTAGAACTCAATAAGAGAGTAAGCATATGTATGTGGTATAGGGTCTATGGGAGTGAGAGTGGGTCTCACAGAAATGGAAGCATTGTTGAACATTATAGCATTACATCATGGGATATCTGGAATGGTACATACTCAATGGGTTCCTTGAGGATGAAGATGATGATGTTATAGATTGTGTCCCTATTATAGCGTTAGAGCATCCTTGTCATCAATTTCAATGGTGGTCTACTCTTGTGGCCTTTTTGGAGAATTCATATTCATCCTTAGTTGAGGGTTTGAAGTGTAGGGTTTCATTATTTTCCTTTTCCTTCTACTTGTGATGAACCTTGAGAGACTTGGAAAACGAGAATGAACACTTAAAAAAAAATTGAATCCTATTTATAGCTAGATCCATGAACCAATGGCTCCTTTTATGGACCATTTGAGGTTAAACAGAGGGGAAACATACTTGCATGCACATCATAGGAGTGAATATGTTGACATGACCACAAGCCTTGAAATTTTGTGTGAAATATCCAATGTTAGATATGATACACTTAATCTTAAGTTTCACATTGTTTTCATTCTTAAACTCTCCTACCCTGAGACTAAGAGGGTATACGATGTGGAGGGGTTTAAAATTAAATGGAGGAGTATACAATCATTGATGCTTTGTTTGGTTGTTTTTGTCTAACTAATATATTGTTGCATCCATTTACTGAAACCCATTGAGATTAATTAGAGGATTATACAATCATTGATGTTTTGTTTGATTTATTTTGTATGGTTGATGCGATAATATCTCATCACTACAACCATATATTAAACCCTATTCTTCATTGAATTCCTTTGAATTGTGGTCTTCTTTTTCCTTGCCTAACATTAATGTGTTGTACATGAGATTTGATATGGATACATTCTAATAGCACTTGATAAATTTAACTAAGATCATTAGCTAAATGATTTTAGTATACTAGATAAATCTATGAAAAATACACCAATAGATATGGTAAAATTCATATATATTACTTATAAATTAATTATGTTTACAATTTTATTGTTATAATTATTTATAAATATGATGTGGTAAAATCCATATATATTATTTATAAGTTAATTATTTTTACAATTTCATTATTATCATTATTTATAAATATAATGTGGTAAAATCTATATATTACATATAAATTAATTAATTATGATTATGTGATTATCTATTTATTTATTATGATATGGTAAAAAAATTTAATCATTTTAAGTGGAAATCAGTTTCACACTAAAACTAAAAAAAATTGTATATGAAAAATAATAAGAAAATAAGTAATCTTTAAAATATTAAATGTAAAAAGTTTATTGTGCAATATCTTAATTTACTTTTTATTTTTGTTTATTTTTTTTAATTTGAATTTATTTTTATTTATATGTTTTTTTATATTTTTAAATTATTATGTTTATTGTTTTATTTTTTTATTTAATTATGTTGGTTTGGATATAATTAAATTGTTTTATTTTTTATTTTATAATGTTAGATTTTAAATAATTAAATATTAACATTCTCATTTTTTATGTTGTTGTAGGAACACTTATCAATGTAATAAAATAAAGCATGTCATCTTAGAGGAAAACACAAGTTGGTTCCTACAATAGCATTGGGGTGAGACGCTGAACCCTATAATAACGTGAGAATGTTAGCATTTAATTTTTTGAAATCCAATATAATATAAAAATAAAAAACAAAACAAAACAATTATTTGAAAACTGATTCTATAAAATAAAACTTCAAAAGACGTGACATTTGAAAAAATTAAAAACATATAAATATAAAACAAATCAAACCAAAAAAAAACACAACCAAAATCAGAGAAGACAACAGAGGAAAGCAATACAAAACAAACACAACCAAAATCAGAAAAAACGACGAGAGGCATAAGGAACCCATACAAATAAGTAAGCATTTGAAAAGTGAAATTTATTTATCTTTCTGTATACTTCTTTTGTCTATTCCTTTTCCCTAAATTAAGGTGCATCTTAAAAAACGAAATCCAATTCCCAAAAAATTTATAATCAAAATTAATACTTGAAAATTTGCCCCTAGAAAAGAGAAAAAAGGAAAAAATCTGCAACGCTGCAAATTTATTCTCAATGGAAAAAAAGCATAAAAGAATTTAATCTTTGATATGGTAAATAAAACTTTTGCCTGTAACCGTTATTTCTCACTGTTCCATCAGCGCAGCCATGGCTACAAAAATGCGTTGGCTTATTGAGTTGTTTGGTAGCGTCCCTTGGTCTATAAAGAAAGATATGTCACTAAAATCCTACTCTATTTCTAATATCTCCTAATTTTTATTTCACTGTGTGAGGATTTATGAATATTCACCTTAGATGATTTAGTTGCCTGCTTATTTTCATCGGTAAACCTTGAATTTTAGTCATTTTAAAGTTTTTATTGAAATTTGTTAATACTTAAAGAAACGACATTCAATGAGGGACATTTAATTAAGAGTGTACTCGTAGCGTGCTTTATATCGTTTGATCCGAGTGCTACTTTTGATGGAGAAATGTTCAGTCAATAATTTGATGTTACACCAACCACTGCACCATGTTTTGACTATTTTAAATTGTAAAATATTTTTAAGTAACCAAATGATGGCATACATATAAAGAGAGCCGCAAAAATTCGGATTTATATTAAGATATGTGTCTTTGCTCCATCTATGAACAAACATTAAATTAATTAATTATAACATTTAATTAAAAAAGCTCTAAAAATGCCTATAAAAAAACCCCAATGTTCCCTACTAACATCACCTATGTGACATGACAAATGAAATTGAGGTGACTTTATTGGCTCTAGAGTCACTATAGTAATACATGTGTTTATAAGTTTTTGTTTAGGGTGATTTTATTGTCACATTAGATTTATCATAACAATATGTTTGTATGTTTTGTTTAATTAATTATTCATTTTTAAAAAACTCATAAATTGTATTTCATCTTTTAATTTATGAAAATAAATTTATAAGGGTGGGATATATACAAGTTTAAGTTTTTTAATAATTGTAAATATTTTATTTATTTTTTAATTTTAAGATTTTTAAAAGAGATGTTATAAAATTTTAATTATTTATTAATATTTTGTATAACCTTTTTTCTAGATATAGATGGATTAAGTGTAATTGTTGAGCAATAATAATAATGGATAATCTTTTAGTATTGTTTATTTGTTTTTTCATAACACATATTTTTTAAGGTTTGATTTTTAATAATTAAAATTTTATAATATGTAGGGAATATGGTTCAACCAAAAGCGTAGTTTGAAAATGTTATAGAACAAAGGAGAGACAACGAATAAAATATTCTCGAGAATACCAAAGACAAAAACAACAAGTACTAATGATAAATGAGGAGCAAAAAAATGAAAATGAGTATCAGAAATAATGACATACAAAATGTAGAGCCAATTTGTCACTTGAAGAATTAGAAGTACAAATGAGAGAGCATGCAAATCATATTAGAGAGCATCATGCATAGACATTTCAATAAGACCACTTTAAATTGCGAAGAAGATTATAAAGATCAATGCATGTAGATCAAATGACTGATGTAGAAAGAGAACAACTACAACATAATCAAAATGCAGTACAAAGACATTGTCTCACAAATTCTAATGTTGATGTCGATCATGATGAAGATACTATAATGGATAGAGAACTAGGCCATATAATGGATTTTTTCGAAAGATCTATCAGGGTTGTTGGTGAAAATGAAAGTGGTACAAAGAAAGTACTAGAAACCTCAATGAAAAAATTGATAGATGCATTGGAATTCAATTGTGCTAACATACTTGACGATGTTCCAGGGCATATTCAAAATCAAATAGATGAATTGGAATTCGATTTTGCTAACATATCTGAGGATAATCCAAGGCACATGCAAAATCAAATAAAAGTAACCACTATTAAAAGATGTAAGAATAAGACTAACATACATATCTTACATAAATCTATGTAAAATACATTGATATATATCATTCTTAAAGCACTTATATTATATTGAATTATGAGTACCTCGAGAATGATATTTATCGATATATTTTAAATCAAATAAAACTGAAATTTAAAACAAAAAATTATTCACTAATACCATTCGTGTCATCTTGTAAATATATTCCTAATACATATAAGAGAAGTAAACATTCCCCATGAAATTTGTCTCTTTATCAAATTTATTTATTTTGTCATTGGTCTTGACCTTGTTGAGTGTTACATATGTCAAATTAAATTGTATTGATGTTTACTTTACAAGGATATAATAACATTCTCCTTTTGATAGTGTGTAATAATTTTATTTCAAGAATTATTTTAAGTATTGTTAGTTTAATTAGTGAAAATGTTTGATTCATAAATAATCCATTAAAAATCAATTTTTACTACTAACAAAACCTACCACAATATAAAAAATAAAGTTTAAATCATATCCTATACAAAATTAACAAACTATATAAAACTGTAATCAACCACAAAAAAAAAAAAAAAAAAAAAAAAAAAAAAAAAAAAAACAAAAAAAAACAAACAAACAGACCCACATAAAAATGATTTTCAAACAACTCCTCACCCCTTCATAAATATTAACCTATATATCCTTATAAAACAAGAGCCTTTAAAAATCATTTTTGCTACCTTGTTTAATATCTTAGCCACTAAATGTCTGTTAATTTTTCACTATTACTCATTAATACCTCAACCTTTTGTAAAATGGAAGGCGATTCATAGCAAATTTCTGCACCACAATTTATTTTTGTAGGTAATCCCAATATAGTTTGCATAAGCTTGCGGGTGAAGGCGTTGGGAACACCATGACATCCCTTTGTTTCTTTTTTGAGGATGTGGAGGGGATCCTTTTGGGTTGGCACTCAGAGCCTCATGAATGTATCCATGTGAAACACTGAATATAGTATTTATGTTTTTTCATCTCACGATATACAAACGAAACAGAAATCTTCATCTGCTCAAGGCTTCATTAAGGGGACTTTCCCTCAGTACTATATGTATTGCTTGTGGCTAATGTTTCTTTATGATTATATTTTTTTAAGTGATTAGTGTTTGATTTTCATGATGTAGGGCTTTCTTATCTTGGTGCTTCTTTATTGCAGTGTTATGTAGGGACATGTTACTAAATATTTCAAAAAAGTTGGAGGTTTTGTGGATTATTTTAATTTGTAATAATATATTTTGAAAAACATCACATTTTATTAGTTTTTATTGTGTAGGGTATATAGTGTTTACTTAAAATAATTAAATATTTGGTTGTAATCAATTAAAATATTGGAATTAATATATTATTGAAATTATTTTAAAGTTGGACATCAATTTTTGAGAATATTTTATGGGTTGTTATTGTAAAATATTCCATATACTTATAAATGATTGGCTCAATTTTTATTAAATTTTATATTTTTTGTATTGCTTATTTTCAAAAAAAAGAATGTGATATCACCTTTCTATATCTAATAGTAGTTATCTTCAAAAGACCTCAAATTATGTAATATAATTTATCAATTAAATTTAATATAAATTACTAAAAATTAGTGTGTTTCTATTGTAACTAGAATAACATTGAGATGACTCATTCTTAACTTATTATTTCGGAGTAAACCTGATATTTCCAATTTTTTTACTTTATTTTAATTTTTTAATATCACTATTTATATGTATAATTTTTTAGACCAATTTATTTTGTTTATAACTTAATGTTGATTTTATCTCTTCATTTCAAAAATAATAATAATTTGTAATATAGATTTCTTAACATTATAATTATTAGTTTCAATTGACTAAAATTTTATTATTTATTTTTAAAAAATTGTGCTTTCTAAATAACACTTTCAATTATTGATAAGTTTCTATTCTTAATTTACTATTCTAAATCACTCTTAGTTAATTATCATAATCTATATATAGTTTTTAAATATAAATAAAAAAAATACATCTACACTTTCTAAATAACATTATGTCACTCATTACCAACTTTCTATTCTTTTACTAAAAATAAATATTTATATTATTTTATTAAACTTTTTATTATGTAATATTTTTAAATTATATTATGTAATAATTTTAAATTATAAATATTTTATTATTGAAATTATTTTTTATTAAAAAAAATATCTATTAAAAAAAAATTATTAGTAGTAGTAGAAAGGTTTCTAAATATTCACAATATTCTCAATCATATGCTTTTAAAATGCTTCTTTTTATTTTAAATTTTATTTTGATCATCGTAAATACTTGTTAATACTTTTTCCTATTAAAATAAGATATTTTTACTATATTCTAATTCTATAAAATTGTTTTTCAATTAAAATGATAAGGACTAACTGACGTTTGTTTCATTTCAAAAATATCTTTAAAAACATTTTATAAAATTTAATTCATTTAATTTAATTAAATAAAACTAAAATATTTAAAAATTAAATTTTATATATTATTTTGTATTTATACTTATACTTAATCCTTATCATCAAAAAGACTTTTTTTTTTAATTTTTATAATTATATTTATTTAATAATTAGTGCTTGATTTTCACAATCTAAAACTTTCTTACCTCTAACGCTTCTCTATTATGTGTCCTTAAGATTTTGGAAACATCCCATATATTTGATAAAGTTGGAGGCTTGGAAACGTCAGTTATTTTAGATATTTGAAATATTAATGTTTTTTTAATTTCTCAAAAAAATATCTCCGTCCACTAAAACATAAATAACTATGCTCTATTATATCCAAATGTACTTTTTGAGAGCCTTTAACCTTTTTTTTTCAGCGTGGGTGGTGTAGAGTAAAATACTCTACATTTTGTTTTGAGTTTCAGTTGTGCACTCCAGTTTTGTCCCTGCGCATTTCAGTTTTGGCAATGAAGGTTTTGACACAGAGCGTGGGCGCAGGTTTTCATTTTGCCTAAGTTTTGTCTAAGTCTCAGAGTCACGCAGAACATGCCAAGTGTCATCAGCTGGGACACATTATAATTTCTCTAAGTAACGTGAGAAATGCCACATGTCCTATTATATACCTGCAGAGCCTGACAAGTGTTGGCATATGTGTTTCAGTTTCTTATAAGTTTCAAAAGATTCTTTCAATAAGATTTTCTCAGTGCATGTAGAAGGCACCAAGTGGCAACTGTGGAAGATTTTAATATGTTTCTCTAAGTTACTCGAAAAGCACCGTGTGTCCCTTGTAATATCTGCGGAGACCACCAAGTGTTGACATCCACAGTTTCTTCCTTTTGTTTCATTGTTGAGAAAGGACTGTGGTGGGCCCCGGGTGAGTTGCTAAAGTAAGCGAAGCGCGCCAAGTGTCATCATCTGTGTAAATCTAAATGAGTCTCAAATGTTTCTATAATGTTTCTAAAGTTTAATGAAAGTTTCCATGTGTCATCTTCCCCAAGACTCTCAAAAGGTATCTAAAGCTTCTATAGACAAGCGAAAGCTACCACATGTCACTTGTTAAGACTATCGGATGCTGCCAAGTGTCCTCGCCATTTTCACAATGGGAAATGTCATGTGTATCTATTTCAGCCAATGAACTTGTAGAGAGGCTAACCATTTTAGATTTGAAAGATATCTTCTATTAGACACTTCCAGTTAAGTTCTAGTTCAGTTAGACTGGTGGGATTTGATCGTGTGGGCAATCTTGAGCTAGTCCTATGCTATAAATATGGGTTCAAATCGTAGGGAAAAACACGAGAAAGAAATAGAGGAAAGGGAGAGAATTTTTTGATATAGATTGTTATCAGAGATTTACAAGAAGTTTTTGAGACTTTCTTGATGTGGCCAGTAATATCATTTGCCTTTGTTCTATTTTCTTAATTTAGAAAGTTTGTATAACTGTGCATGTATCAGTGCCTTTTATGTGACTAAAAAATTAATAAGAAGACTAAGTTATATGCCTTTGCTAATATTTTTTGTGTTATTGCAAAATCGTCTAAGTTGTGAGCCTTTGATTCTATTTGTTTTCATCTTTTACATTGATCATGCATTGTTTTCTCTTTAATGTAATTGAATCTTAAAGATAGCTTCATTGTGCTTAGTATTAAGGAATGAATCATACTCAGGTGCATCGCCATAGTTAAATTTTATTTCATTGCATTGGTGATTCCATTTAATTTTTATCCCTTTTTCGCACAATACATTTGAGATAAAGAAGAGCCAGTTTCTTTAAAATTTGGAGGTCATTTTAGGTCACAAGTCCCACATTCCTGAAACTTCCCATGTTGGTGTTAGAAACAGTGCAATTTTAAGCATCAACAGTTTTTGGCATGCCCAGTGGGACAATCTCTTAAAGTTTCTTTCAAGACTATATGAACTAGAGAGCTACAAGGAGTCAGAACTGTGGATGAGTAACAAGAGCTCAATCTGCTATGAACCCAGGTATTCTTTTACCACCATTGATAACTAATTCAAGAAGAAGGGTCAATCAGTTTACAACAACACCAAAAGCAAACATGGGAGCACCTATAGCCCCAAGGAATTATGAAAATTAGAACACTGGCAGTGCTCTGATTCTCCCAGTACCACCAACCACTTGGGATCCTATTCCAATAAATGCCCTAAAAGCTCTACCCAAATTCAGTGGGGAAGATTTCAAAATACCTGAAGAACATCTACAGATGTGTCTGATGTCTGTGTAATACATGTGATCACACAACAGAATGTGGCTATAAGATTGTTAGCAGCTTCTTTTAAGGGGAAGGCTCTGGACTAGTACAGATCTTTGACCCCAAATACAATATCTACATGGGATCAGCTTGGAGATGCTTTCTTTGCAAGATTTGAAGAAAAGGATGATAAATCTTCTTTGTTGCAACAATTGATTACTATCAAAAGAGCACCACAAGAAGCAATGACTGATTTCAATTCAATATTTCAAAAGACTTGGGAAAGAATACCTGCTACAACAAGACCATTACCAGGTATGGCTATAGTATTTTATCTTAAAGCCTTAAATTTAGATATATCAGTAATGATTCAGTCACTTGGAGGTCAGACTCTGCCAGAAGCCTATGACTATGCAGTCAGAGCTGAAAATAAATTAATAGATGCTGGAAAGTTGCCCCCAAGGCCTCCCATGCCCATGTTTCAAGAGATTACCTTACCTTTGCCTCAAGAAGCCCCTAATCCCATAGCCCCACCTGTGTCTATGTATACATTTCCTCAACAACCTGCTAAAGTAGCTGTCCCTATCCAGTCATTTGAGATGGATGATGTCAAGAACATCTTAAGGACATTTTCTAATGAGATAATTAACCTAAAAAGATAGCATAATCCTTATCCTAGACCCTAATATCAAGGCTACCAAGGAAATAGATCTCCACCATAGCCAAATCAGTATCAGGGTCCTCAAAGGCAAACTAACCCTCAGCCATCGAACCAATTAGTTTCAATCCCTACACCCTCACAGAGTGTTCTCCCTAATCCAAACAGGGAGATTGTTCTAGGGTAGAATAATTTACAGATGACACCAATGCCTGGTGTTTCCCTTGTAATAATGCTTATATGCCCAGAGATTGTCCCAGGGGTAATCTATAGCAAAAGATAGCAGAGAAAAGAAGAATGGATGGACAATTTACAAATACTTCTAACATTCAACCCTACCAATCCCCTGGTATGCAAAATTCAGTCTTGGTGGCTCATATGCAAGGGATGTCCTTACAGCAAAAAGAAGAAATAGCCCCTGAGCATGCTTTTTTCATTGGTTAAAGATGAAGAGTCAGTATTCTTAAATGAAGCTTCTACTTCCAACAAGCCATTGGTACAATCAAATTACTACACCAGAGCCAAGAGAAGGATGATGGAATAGCCTGAAGTCACAAATAATGAAATTATGGGGATTCCTCCATTTCAAGGTCATCAAAACATAGCTGCTAGATAATAAATACCTCAGCCAGTGCAGAACCAAGTAATTTCTGGACAAGTTCAAGAAAAAGCAAGGTACCCTTATTATCCAAGAACCCAAACACTAGGACTGGTGAATGTGGTGGATCAGTTGAAGAGGACCCTAGCACACGTGTCAATATGGGACATGTTAGCTAATCCTGAGCAAAAGACACTATTGTAAGAAGATCTGCAGGGCCAAGTAATGCCTAAACATACTAATACCAAAGGAAGACCTGCTAATAAGGAAAAACTCAAAGACACGATTCCTCTGCAGACAACAACCCTTTTGAAAAATGCACCAGAAGTAAGCAAATCCAAACCAGAGCCATTTTATTTGACTTTGATAGTTGGAAAGAAATTGTTACATAATGCAATGATAGACTCAGGGGCAAGTACTACAATAATTCCCAAACAAATAGTAGATGATTTTAAAATAAAGTATGAGCCACTTACTAGAGGAGTTATGTAGCTGGATGGGAAATCGGTGCAAACAATAGGGAAAATTAAACAACTCCCATTGCAATTGTAGACTTGCCTAATATAATTGTCAATCAGGATGTGGTAGTCATAGATATACCCCCTATATTTGGCCTATGTTTATCCAGAGATTTCACAGCCAAGATAGGAGGTTATATGTCACTTGATTGGTCTCACCTCATCCTAAGAACCAAATATGGTACAAAAATGAAAATACTATCTGAGTCACTATCTAAGGATCACACCACCAATGAACTAACCCCAAAATTAGATGCAGCTCATGCTATGTTGAATAAGGAAGAAAGGGTCTTTGTTGAAGAGTTAGGTGACTGGACTGAACATGACCAAGAGGAGGAAAATAACCAGTTGTTAACTATGATGCAAAGTGACCCATATGGAAATTATGACTCTACTAGTCTGGGCACTTATGTCATATTTGATGAAGACCATGAAATCCCAAAATTTTTAAGGGAAGAAATGCCAAAGACTCAAGAATCTAAAAAGGACTCAAAAATTTGGACCTTAAATTTTGATGGGGCTAGAAGTAAAAATGGTGCTGGATCAGGAATTTGTCTTGTTGCTCCAAATGGTGAGAAATTTTTAAGAGCTATCTGTTTCCAATTTGCCTATACTAATAATGATGTTGAATATGAATCCTTAGTACATGGGCTCATGTTAGCCAAGAAAAAAGGAATAAAGAATCTGATAGTAAAAGGAGATTCAAAACTAGTGGTGAAACAAATCAGAGAAAAGGCGATAGCCAAAAATGTAAGGATTAGATCCTATAGACATAGAATTTGGGACATAATAGATGATTTTGAAGCTTTCAATATTGAAGTAGTTCCTAGAACCCAAATTTTAAAGCAGATAGGATGGCACAGATTAGCTCACAGTTTGACCAGCAACTGATCTAATAGTCAACAATGAGTCAATTAGAGTTATAGTAAGGCCAAATATCCCAGATAATGATGAAAATTGGTAAGTCTTTGAAAATTATTTTTAGGTACTCTCATTTTTGCAACAGTTAGGGGAATTCGTTGATCAATTGCAACCCAAAATTGAAGAAGCATATGGAGACCAAATTATTCAATTAAAGACCAATAAGCTTCCCAAAGGCTTGATTACTTTAGAAAACCTATTTGATCCAGAAGATGTAAGCCTAGAGAAGAAAGTTTTCAAGCAAATAAAATAGATTATTCTGAGATACAAGTAAGTGAAGGGAGAAAAATAAAGATTGGAAATTCCACAACCCAAGAGGAAAGGGAAAGACTAATTGACCTGTGTGAAAGATATGACAGAGTAATAGCCTGGACCTATGAAGACCTTCATGGCTATAACAAAGACATCATTCAGCACACCATAGAACTGACTGAAGGATCTAAGCCAGTCAGAGAGAAGCAGAGGCCTGTAAATCCAAGGATTGAACCTCTAATGGTGGATGAGTTGCAGAAACTCTTAGAATCTAAAATAATTTTTCCAATCAAACACTCAACCTGGGTATCCAATCTAGTACTAGTCAGAAAAAAGAATGGTGACATAAGGTTCTATGTGGATTTTAGAGACCTAAATAGAGCATCTCTAAAAGATAACTATCCCCTACCCTCTATGGAAAAAAATTTATAGACTGTGGCTGGATCAGAGAGATTTTCCTTGCTAGATGGTTTCTCTGGATACAATTAGATTTGGTTGGCTGATGAAGACCAACACAAGACTACATTTACTACCAAATGGGGAATGTTTGCATATGCCAAGATGCCATTTGGCCTATCAAATGCTAGAGCCACTTTTCAAATAGTAATGGATGTAGCATTTAGAGAACTCATAAATAAAATCATTCTAATTTATCTTGATGATCTCACTATTTTTTCTAAGAATGTTGTTGATCATTTTGATCAACTAGAATCTATTTTTAAGAAGTGTCAAGAGTTTGGAATATCCCTGAATCCTAAGAAGTGTATGTTTGTAGTAGCTCAAGGCAAACTACTAGGACATATAGTATCCAAATAAGGAGTCTCTATAGATCCAGAGAGAGTCACAGCCATAATGAATTTGTCCCTGCCAGTAAATAAGAAGGTAGTTTAGTCCTTTTTGGGAAAGATTAATTTTGTCAGTCGGTTCATATCAGACTTTGTAGGCCTAATGAGACTAGTGACACTCTTGTTGAAGAAAGACCTAGTGTTCAAGTGGACTATAGAAGGAAGACAAGCTTTTGAGGAGGTCAAAAAAGCAATTTCAATAGCCCCAATACTTAGTAATCTAGACTTCTCTAAGTTTTTTATAATGTATGTTTATGGAGGAGAGTTTAGTGTTGTTGTTGTCCTAACACAGAAAGATGATCAACAAGAGGGAGAACACCCAATAGCTTTTCTCAAGGACTCTTAGGGAGCATGAAGCCAGATACAACTTTGTGGAGAAATAGGCATATGCTATGGTAAAAGATCTCAAGAAATTTAGGTATATGGTATCAAAAAATAAGATTCTGATACTTGTGGCTCATCTTAGTGTCAGAGAATACATTATGGAAGGTGAAATTATTGAAAAAAGAGAAAACTATATCAAAAAGATCCTTGAGTATGATGTAGAGGTCAGACCCACTAAGCTGGTCAGAGGTAGGGGTTGTGCCAATACATGGCTCAAGATATGGAAAAGATGATAACTGAAGAAATAGAAAAGGAAAATGTATTGAGGATATAAGAAATTGATTAGAACTCCTAGGTCACAAACAGAATCCATTTTTTTAAAACATGGGATTTATCCCAAAAGAGCTCTCTCAAGACAAGAGGAGATACTATAGGTAGCAAGGCATCCATTTTGTTTTAATTGACCAAGTTTTTTTCAGAAGAAATACTGATGGCATACTCTTAAGATGCATAGAGAAAGATGAGGCTCAGAAAATACTACTTGAAATGCACCATGGAGTCTCAGGTGAAAATTTTTCTACAAGAACCATAGCTATAAAGATAAGTCAGGCAGGTTATTTTTGGCCCACTTTATTTATAGACAGTTATCAACTAGTCAAAAAGTGCCAATCTTGTCAATATTATGTGGGGAAGAGAAGGAATGCAGTAATGCCCCTTAGTCCCATAATTGTTGATGAACCCTTTACTCAATGGGGTCTTGACTTCATTGGAATGATCAATCTGGTGTCGAGTATGGGACATAAATGGATTCTAACTACCATAAATTATTTTACCAGATGAAGTGAGGTAGTGCCACTCAAAGAAGCAACAGAAAAGGTGATCCTAGACTTTCTAGAGGATATCACTACTCGCTTTGGGCCTCTTCGTACCATAATTTAAAATAATGCTAAGGCATTTTTAGGGGCAAAAATATCTAAATTTGCACTAAAGTATGGAATCTATCTAAAAACTTCCTCAAATTATTACCCTCAAGGTAATGGTTTGGCAGAATCAACCAACAAGAACCTGATTAGACTTATTAAGAGAATAGGGGCTGATCATCACAAAGAGTGGCATAATGTGCTTAATATAGCACTGTGGGCTGATAGAATTATGCCTAAACAAGTGACAAATATGTCTCCATATGAATTGGTCTATGGGAAGCTTGCTGTAATGCCCCTGAGCTTGGAGATTCCTACTCTCCAGTTATTAAAATAGATTGAAATTGAGGAGAAAGGCCCCATGCAGGTCAGACTTGCTGAGCTCCTGGAAGTTCAAGAAAAGAGGGATACAACACATGAATCATTAATGAAACATCAAAAAATAATCAAAGACTACTTTGATAAGAAGACTTCAAACCCCCATTTTGAATTAGGCTCATTTGTTTTGAAATGGGATGCACGAGTTGCCAAGCCGGGTCAACACAATAAATTTAATTCATTGTGGACTGGCCCCTATAAGATTCATACGTGTAAATAGCAAAATTCATTTGAGCTCAAAATGATGGAGGGTGAACCCAAAGAGATTCTTGTGAATGGGATATATTTGAAACATTTCATTTAAGCAGTATCTCCCATGTATTATAGTTAGATAGTTTTCCTTTCCTTGTTGCTCTGTTTTCCCATTTTTTTTCTTGCTCTTTCTTTTAATAAGTGTTTTATGAACACGTAGCCGTGGATCAAAGTCTTTTCAAAAATTTCAAAACTCTCATATTCACTAAATCTCTCTTAAATCCCCAAAATTCCCCAAGGTACCTTTACGCAGCCACTTTTATGACGTGTCTGACACACTGTTAGCCAGACAAAATGATCAATCAATTTTTCAAGGTTTAACAGATGCTTCATCAGTGCCAAAAGTGGAAGTTGTATTGATCCCCATGGCCTAGCTTGATTTCCAATTGAAGATTACAGTTCATGTTTTGCAGAGTTTTTCACATAAGGACATCATCAACCTTGATTTAGCCTTCCAGGATTTGCAAAATAAATAGAGACTATCTGATGTTGAATGGTCTATTTATCAAACGGCCTTACAGAATTTATGATTTTTACCACATTTTTTATATATTCTTTGGATTCTTTTTTGAGTAGGCTCAAAATTCCTCAGGGTCACCAAGAACTGTAGAGTAAAATACTCTACATTTTGTTTTGAGTTTCATTTGTGTGCTCTAGTTTTGTCCCTGTGCATTTCAGTTTTGGTAGTGAAGGTTTTGACACAAATCATGGGCATAGGTTTTCATTTTGCCTAAGTTTTGTCTAAGTCTCAAAGTCACGTGGAACATGCCAAGTGTCATCAGTCGGGACACATTATAATTTCTCTAAGTAATGCGGGAAATGCCACATGTCATGTTATATACCCACAGAGCCTGACAAGTGTCGACATCCACGTTTCAGTTTATTATAAGTTTCAAAATATTCTTTCAATAAGCTTTTCTAAGTGCACACAGAAGGCACCAAGTGGAAACTATGGATGATTTTTATATGTTTCTCTAAGTTATGTGAAAAGTGCCACGTGTTCCTTGTAATATCTGTAGAGACTGCCAAGTGTCGACATCTGTAGTTTCTTCCTTTTGTTTCATTGTTGAGAAAGGACCGTGGTGGGCCCTAAATGAGTTGCTAAAGTAAGCAGAGCATGCCAAGTGTCATCATCTGTGTAAATATAAATGAGCCTCAAATGTTTCTATAGTGTTTCTAAAGTTTAGTGAAAGCCGCCTTGCATCATCTTCCATAGAACTCTCAAAAGGTATCTAAAGCTTCTATAGAAAAGTGAAAGCTACCATGTGTCACTTGTTAAGACTAGTGGATGCTACCAAGTGTCCTCACCTATTTCACAGTGGGAAATTTCACGTGTATATGTTTCAACCAATGAAGTTGTAGAGAGGCTAACAATTTTAGATCCAAAAGATATCTTCTGTTAAACACTTCCAGTTAAGTTCTAGTTCAGTTAGACCGTTGGGATTTGATCATGTGGAAATCTTGAGCCAGTCCTATGCTATAAATATGGGTTTAAATTGTAGGGAAAAACATGAGAAGGAAACAGAGGAAAGGGAGAGAATTTTTTGATATAGATTGTTATCAGAGATTTACAAGAAGTTTTTGAGACTTTCTTGATGTGGCCAGTAATATCATTTACCTTTGTTCTATTTTATTAATTCAAAAAGTTTGTATAACTATGCATGTATCAGTGCCTTTTATGTGATTGAAAAATTAATAAGAAGACTAAGTTATGTGCCTTTTCTAAATATTGTAAAATCGTCTAAGTTGTGAACCTTTGATTCTATTTGTTTTCATCTTTTACATTGATCATGCATTGTTTGCTCTTTAATGTAATTGAATCCTAAAGATAGCTTCACTGTGCTTAGTATTAAGGAATGAATCGTACTCAGGCACATCACCATAGTTAAATTTTATTTCATTGCATTGGTGATTCCATTTAATTTTTATCCCTTTTTCCCATAATACATTTGAGATAAAGAAAAGCCAGCTTCTTTAAATCTGGAGGTCATTTTAGGTCGCAAGTCCCACATTCATGAAAATTCCCATGTTGGTGTTGGAAATAGTGTAATTTTAAGCATCAACAGGTGGGAAGGTTTATTTGTGAACATTGATATTAGTTTCTTTCATTCGATCCTTTTTCCTGGTAGATTTTTCAGAAGCAGTTAATGGAATTTCATAGGGATTTTTTTTTTTAATTTATGAAACATTTGAGATAAATCTCTTAATCTATCTTAAATCTACACCTATTATAGCTCTAGAGATTTAATACACCACAAAAACACCAGAACTGTCCATGATTTGTATTCCATGAAGATAATTTTAAAACTACTTAAAAAAACACTGATAAATTTCTGATATAATAAATTTCTAAAAAAGTTCTAAAAGCTTTTTGAAAATTCATGTCTAAAAATCCACTCCTAAACTTAGAGGCGAGGGTTAAAAAACTCCTGAGTTTCACAAGGTTAAGATAGTCAAGATGCTGAAGATCCAGTACAATAGGCTTTTTAGCCATATTTATTAAATTGAGCAAATGATACGAGTTTCAAAAACTATTGTCATTCTTTAAAGAAGAATTGTAGAAGAGAGACTGCATTATTCCCAAGTTGAAGAAATGGATTACTTAAGTAACCCTGAGCCCGCTCACACCCAACATATTTCCAACATCTTCAAAAGCTTCAGGACATATTATTTGAAATTTAAAAATGATCAAATATACTTACCTAGCATGCAACAACATGAACAGTCTATTTCAAAAAAAAATGGAGGCCTAGAAATTATGGTTTCAACTAGTTTTAGGGTGGTTTGCAAAATTCGAAGAGAAAGAACGGAATGCCAAGACACTCAACCTTTGAGCACGGAACCTTCCTAAGCCCACTAATTCCTTGCAAGGAGGCTAATCCTTTTTAGATGATTCTTTGGACCTAAAAGACCTTTCTTTTAATTGAGTTTGGACAACTCCTTGGATTATTATTGTTATTAAGTTCTGATTGGCATCATTGTTCCTTGTTGTAATTGCAATGATGCAGTGAGATCTTCTCTATGTAATTTTTAAGGTGTTGTCACATCACAAGTATTATTTTTCCTATTAAAGATAAGCAAAGGTTCTAATAAGAGATAGTTAGATCCATTCTAACATCACTACTTAGAGGGCTTCAAATAAAATGGCATTCACATTAGTTGAAACTTCCCCCTTAAAAGGAGGTAATCACTTGCCATCCTTTCCAATGACAGCTTCAAAAATCCCAAGCATGTAAGTTAGAACTAAATAAACTTTACCACAATCAATTGCATAGTGAAGATCTCCACAATTTGATTCTCACTCCACATAAATATCGAGTCCATCACACCATCATGAACATAGTGCCAAAAAAACCGCATGAGAACCTCCATTTAATAGGTTTGTTACCTCAAAATTAGATGATGACCAACTAAAAGGGCACTATTACTATATATAATAGCTTAAAAATCTTTTAAAATACCAAGCTCCATCAATTACTCTTTATTAAATGTGATCTTGTGTGTTTCATTCACTACTCCTCTATACTTTGCCTTAGTAGTAGATATAGAAATGGCCTAATGCTTCTTGCATGCCTAGGTAAGATGACTAGAACCCAAATGGAAGACATATCTGATCCACATCTCCAACCCAATCTGATTCTGTATATTTTGTTAGCCAGTCTGAATCCCAAGATCTATTTGAAGGGCAACATTATAAATGAGAATTTAGTTATGTTATACATGTGTGTGAAAGCAATATTGAAAAATATTCATAATGGAGAAAATAATAGACCTAATATATAAAGTTTTACTAATCTATGTGTTTTATAAATGGCATACTCTTGAGGGACATGTATAGTTTTTTAACTTATACTATCTAATGTTATTTGATCATGTAGGGATAAAGAATCATTATGGAAGTTGGAATGATTTCTCTTCCATATGTGACTCTTCACCTTCCAATAGTTGAGTTGAAGGCAACAATGTTTTTTAGGTGGTGATGCCAAACAAAGAGGATTGTTGTGATGCGAAATATGAGGTTTTCAAAATGGAGAAGATTTGTAATGAATAGGCAAGCTTTGTAAAGAAGAATTTGCTTCACAACAAATAAGTGAGATTCACAAAGAAGGATTTGATTCACAATGAATAAGTGAGTTTCTCAAAGAAGGATATGCTTCACAATGAAGTAATAAGCCTTACAATGAATAGATGAGCTTTAAAACAAAGAAAAAGCTTGGAAATTTAGAGATGTGCTTTGAAACAAAGGAAAGTCTTTGCAACAAAGAGATGAACTTCACAAGTAAATGAAAATCTTTGCAAAGAAGATATGAACTTTGTAGTAAATAATTTTTCAATAAGTACATAAAAGGCTTGTAAAGTCCCAAAAAGATGCAAGCAAAGTGCATATTCATCTCAAAAGTACTAATGTCACTCAAATCACCAAGTTCCCCTCAACTCCATGTGAGTTCGTAATACCCAAATGAGTGATACATTGTATGTATCTCAATATCCTTTTAGTTGCTTCCCAATGGCTCTCCTTAGGAATTTGCCTAAATTTTTACACCATACCGACTGAGAAGCATAGGTCCAACATAGTATGAGTCAATTAAAATAGACTCTAAAAATTTTATCCATACAAAGTAGCATCAAATACCATAGAGAAACAATATGTTATCAACTTCACTCAAAAATAATGTGGTAACACATGGCTTACATTGTTCCACCTTAAAATTATTCAATAATTCCAATGGATATTTGGGTTTGAGATAAAAATCCTATCCTCTGCAAACTTGAATCCCCAATAAATATTGCATTACACTCAAATTTATCATCTTAAAACTTCTCTCAATTGATACTTAAGATCATGTATCAAATCAACACAATCACCAGTAAGGATCAAAGCTTCCAACGTAAAGCATTGTTATTAGCATGTGATCATTAATATATTTAACATCCACATGATCATATTCACATTTGGTGAACCTTGAAGAAACAAATAACTTGTTAATCTTCTCATACCATGTCCCATGCACCTGTTTCAACCCATAGAGCAATTTTCAAAGCATGAACACAAGCTTGAAATTTCCATCATGTTGCTCAAACCATAATGTTTGCTACATATAGATCTCCTCATTAAGAATACCATTAATAAAAGTACAAAAAATATGTCCCTTTCACAAAATTTTGCAAGGAATCCAAAAATGTGATCAAATATCCAAAACATTGCCTCCAAGCATAGATTTTTTTAGAATCCCTAGTTTTTCTATACAAAAAAAATCTTGCACTAGACAAACATAAAAGTCGGTGTTCTCTTTGAACAAGCTCTACACAACTCTAGTTCACTCATGATACCAAATTTGCCACAAAAAATGTCTTTCAAAACCACAATATATTTAATAATAAGAGAACTAAAATTGTATATGAATAATGGGTGTGCTTTGTTTCTTATAAATACCCATTCAAATAATGTGTGAGGTGATTTTTCCACTCAATAACCTACAAGAAAACATACATCTTAATGTATTGTGTAAATTAAGGATAAACAAAAAGATTGATAAGAGAGATTTATATCAACTTGAATATATGCATGTAGACAAGCATTGAATAATGACTTTTAACAATATAAAAAAAAATTGACTGTTGTGTAAAAAAATTTGAGAGTTACATTCATATGAGTGTTATTAAATTTTTTTTTCTAATAAGTTGGGCTACCTCAACCATTGCAACTATTCCTCCCATATTCCTTTGTATACTAAATTATTCCTAAAGATTATACCATGAGGGATAATGTGATTATCATTGTAACATTGATATATGTACTATAAGATCTTATGAATATATCATTGTTCAAGAATAAAATGTGTATTTTGTGTTCTATGTGACTAATGGACAACTATTTTTCTATTTTCTATGTTATGTGTACCAAATGCAACAAAAGGTCCAACACATGACCACAAGATAATGATCGATGATACATTTCACAAGGAGATTATTGTAGAGATGCTTAAAATTTTAATCTAGCCATTGTTAATTAAAATTTATTGGTTAAGGTTCATAATGTTGAGGTATCCTTCCAACCATAGGATTTACACTAAGTTTTGGAACTATCTTTTATAAGGCTAAATTTATAAAATAAATATATCGCTAGGAAGGCGATGACACAATTTATGGCATATATTATAAAGATAATGTATAGAGGAATGTACAAGGTGATACTTAAAAAGAAGCAATTTAAGACACCCACAAGCATGACCAACAAGGGTCAAAGGAGATCCAACCAATATAAAAGAACAAAGTCATATAGATAATACATTTTAAGAATTGTGCATTGAAAAGCCTCTTGAATCTCATTTGTAGTAGAATGATAGGTGAGATGAGGATATTTGACCTCCTTATATGGGTCATTCCATAAATGAAGAGGTTCACAGATGGATAGTTCTATAGTTGATAAGAGTAATTATTGATGATTTTTAGTGGGAATTAATTGGGATTGATGCACAAATATATCTAGTAGAAAAGAAGTCACCTATGAGAATGAAAAAGGAGAGACTTTATCATTAGCATATGAAGAAATTAATACATTGCTATAGGTCATCCTAAAACAAAATCACATGCAATAAACTTGAAGCCAGAGCAAGAGAGATTTATTTACAAGAAGAAAGGCCTCGAAGGAAATTTTCCAATCATAGAACCATAGTATCCTCTTCACATAGATGGAAACATAAAGTATTTAGACTGTTAATATGAATAAATGTGATGTTTTTATAGCCAACCTTGTTAATTTAATCTTTGTTTCCATTAGGTAGTGTTTTAATGAATTTATTTTCAGTTTTTTATGGTTATGTCAACCAATAGCTATTGGGACTTGGCATTCAAATAACATTTTACATGTCAAGGTAAGGGTGATTATATAGGTCTTACATTTATGAAACAATACCTATCACTAATATAAAGTTTTTACTACTCTTGTATTCTTTCTTGTTAGATTTCGATATGCATTTACTATTTTGAAGTTGATGTTACTTTATAGTGTAGTTTTATAATATAGGTCCTACATGTATGAAACACTACCTATCGATAATACAAAAAAATTTATTACTCTTGTATTCTTTCTTATTATATTTTGGTATGTATTTACTATTTTGAAGTTGATTTTACTTTATAATGTAGTTTTATAATAAGAATTTTGGGGTTATGCCTTTAAGTTGATGTTAAAGTTGGTTCAAAAATAATGTTGGTCAACAATACTTATTAAAGATGACATATATGATGGAGACTTAATGGATCAACTGATCTAAAAACTATTTGAAATAAATTGACAAAGAGAAGATGCTCCCACAAAAGGATTTCAAGTATTTTTGGGATATCTATATGCTTGAACACATCAAGGAAGAGTATGAAAGACCCAAAATGCCTATAGAATTTATCTTAGGAAACTTAGAGGTTAAAAAATAAATATATTGACTGCTTGATCATATACCCATCCTTATCGAGAACTATATTATCTTATAAAACCTCCATGCCAAATGTGACCATGAAATATGATAATAAATCCAACAATGATATAGGAAAGGTCATGAGGAAGAGGAAGAAATTTATGAAGAGCGATGCAGAACTACAAAATACTAATTCCATTGATCTTAAATAAAGGTAAAATAAAACAATATGGTAGGGAAGTGGACCTATAAATTTTAGTATCTACCAAACTCATGGAGCAACAAGAGTGAATAGAGAGGCTATAAAAAGTGGTCACCTCTAGAAATCCCTCTAACCAATTACAATAAAATGGTGAAAGTCAAAGTTATTTCCAAAACTAAGGAAGTGTATCCTAAATAATATTCAAATACACCAGGGTATCCCAAATAATAAGTGGGAGGGAGTAGTATATAAAGGGCCCCTAACAATAAGAAAGGTAGTGTATAAATCCTTGTCGAAGGAGCAACCAACTATAGGGATGTGTTCAATAGTGCTAAGAGAATAAAGGAACATTCAATATAAACCTTATAAAGAAGGATATTTATATTCAAAGATCCATTCAATTAGTTCAAGGTCATGATAGATGAAAACAATATTATTGTATGGATTTATAACAATTGGTAGGGTAAGCATGAGAATGAGCGAGCCTATAATATGAGATTCAAGAAGTTGTTGGGGAAGCTTGAAAAGGAACCAACAAAAAACTTAAAGAATAGATGGTTCATTAAAGTGTTGGTAACCTTATTTTAGAATAAGATGAAGGTGTTCCCACCTTCATCTTACAAGGACACATATAATCATGAAATGGATATTAAATGTGAGAATAAGACATCCTTGTGTTAAAAAGTATGGAGCAAAGATATTGAATCCTAGAGACATTGAACCAGGATCTTATCATGGTCTTTCAAAGGACATACACTACATAAATAAGGAATTGAAAAAGTATTCTAAGTAATAAGTAAAGGACCTTTGGTGCACAGACTATAATATATAAGGTCATATGAATGATAGTTATCAAAGAAAAATGTTCTACAAAATTTGCCAATTTATACACAATACAGTCAAGGTTTTCCCATATAACTTAAATAACAAAGGTGTCCAAATAATTTTCACTCAAGGAGAGCCCTTGATAACACCTACCAACCTAAAAAAAATCCTATAATGAATAAGGGTACATCCATTGGTGAATACTAGAGCCAAAGAAATAATAACAAACACCAAAATAATATGGGTGGAATCAGTAGTTACATCTAGTATGATGTCCCTTAGCCAATCATAAAGTAAAATGTTATGTGAAATATGTTAAGTTAAAACCCAAGTAGTTAATGATTTCCAAAACAGCTTACATAATAAAGGTACCCAGGTTATCTCCACTCATGTATATCCCTCGATAACACCTACCACCCCAATAAATCATATAATGAATAAGGGTGCATCCCCTGACAGGTACTAGAACCAAAATAATAACACACACCAAATAAATATGGCTAGAACTAGTATGATGGATAAGGTTGGCCATCATATAGTGTCAAAAATGCAACTAAGGGCCATTTCACAAGAGATTGTCCTACTAACCAAAATAAATTTAGATTATTATGATAGTGGTGTAACCTAAAGATCAAATGATGGAAATTTTCCAATCAAGAAAACATCAACATGATTAAAATAGTTGAAGATGAGTGTATTCAATCACTAGGGTAAAAACAAAGAAAAATAACTGCAAATACCCATGTAAGGAAAAGTAAAGACTCATTGAAGAAAGGACATAAGTCAAGAGGGAAATGGGTGAATAATAATGGCAAACACATGAACATGAAATTATAATGATGAATAGTCTCCAATATAATAAAATTATTGCAAGACAAGTCATGCAAAGCATTATATCGATGAAGGTAACTAACATGTTACAAAGCACTCCATAACTCGAGTGTTATCACTACTATCATACAAGACATTGTACCAAACATCAATTTTTACAATGACACACCTAGTAATAGATGGTGTAGCATAGGGTGATGAGGAGATCAAGAAGCATAATAATAAACACATAAATTAACATCACAATTAGGTGATCACGTGATTAATCCTATACTAATGATGACGAATCTATCTCGATGACCAATAATTATGCATATGGAAATCCTTATATGGAATCTCATAAATACCATTGAGGATGGGAGGTATGGTGTGAATGTTCTTCCAAAAAATACTTGAAATATTATAGGGAATCCCAATATATGGCCATCAACTTTCCAATTCATGGGAGCCAAATGACATGGTATAAGGGTGTTGGGATTCCTAGATTATAAAGGTAAACATTTTCACCACCAACCCTTTATATCAAATTTTGTAGTTGTCTCGATGAAAAAATAAGGCCTATGATATACTATTAGATTGGGGATGGCTGATAGAAACCAAATACAATCATAAATAGAAAAGGAATTTCATCTCTATTAAAAAATAAGGCTAAATGTATGTCTTAGATCTAAAAAATTATCCAATTAGTGAGGAAGTAACCTCATCAGACTCATCTGATTCAAAATTTAAAGAATAATGTTCAATATATTAAGACTAATACCCTATGGTTCCAATAATGAACGGGTATTGGAGTTGTATTCATGTTATGATAACAAGATAAACTCCCTCAATAGAGTTTTCCACTACAAAATAGAAGATTATTAGGGGTTTTAGCCTTACTATATTTTTTTTGAGATTGTGGAGATTGGAGAAGGTGAATACCATAAGCGAAAGGACTATAAAATGAGATAGGTGATGCCAAGTTATTCCAATTTAACATTTGTTCATACTAATGAAAACTAACTTTTTGATGCCTTGTTCAATAGAATGTTTGTCCTTACTTTTGAATTATCCTCTATAATTCACTAAGTATAAAGTGGGGGATGCAAAGTTAGATGAGTAGCTATCTCACCTATTCGGGAGGATTGAGAATATGTAATATAAGGAAACTGCCACCATCAAGGTGAATATGGGGTAAAAATGAAATCCCAAAATTATTTTGGTTGGAGATGACTAGGATCCAATGTTAAAGGAATAAATGTTTCAGTCATGAATTACAAGGATGTGTTTTCTTGGATGTATAAAGACTTGAAGGGGGTTCCCCCTAAAATGTGTGTATGTATAATACCATTAGTGCCAAGAGAAAAATTGGTAAGGGGAGAAGCATATTGAATTAATAAGAATTATGTTTCTAAGGTCTAGGAAGAGATTTATTATATGCTAGAGGTGGGTGTAATCTTTAAAGTGGAAACAATCAAATGCGTGTCCCTAGTAGTAATTGGTTTGATGAAAGAATTGGAAAAAATAAGGATATGTGTGGACTTCAGAAGTCTAAACACATTCACTATCAATGACATGTTCCCTATCCCATTCATATATTCTATACTCAAAGAAATAACTAAGTATGAAATTTATTCCTTTATGGATGAATTTTCTAAGTAAAACTAGATTAGCATAGTCAAAAAAGTTAAAATTAAGACCACTTTCATAGAGGAAGATGGAGCCTATGTTTACAATCAAATGTCATTTTAACTCTATAATGCCTCGACTACCTTCTATTGGATGATTTTTCACATTTTAGACAAGATGGAACCTATTAACTTCAAAGTCTTCTTGGATGATTAGTCAATCTACAATAGTCTGGAATCCTATTTATGATCCATGATAGTGTACATGTAATGGTGGAGAGTAGGTTAATGGTCCCAAAAGTCAAACTTATTAGCCATATTATTTGTAAATTTAGAGGAAATAATGACCCTAAAAATATACAAGTAATGGTGAAAATGGAATCTCCCAAATATGTAATGAGGGTAAATGAATTCATGAGCCTCATCGAATATTATTGATGCTTCATCAAAATCATTACCAAAATTTCTCATCCCCTAGACCCATATCAAGGAAATAATCTTTAATTATATTTTCAAACCAATAGGATCAAAATTTCATAGAACTAAAGGTACCCTAGATTAGTTCACCTATCCTTGTATATTCATATTAGGACAAGGAATTCTATGTACATGTCAATGCTTCCAACTATGTTATTGGTGCCACCTTGACACATGTAGGAACCCAAAGGCTATAAAATCCTTAGTTATTTTACAATCAACTATTTTATAATGTGGTGGATAATTATAACACCTTATAACAAGAAGTTTTTGGCATGGTGTATGTAATGCAAAAGTTTTGGCATTGCCTATTGGAAACTCTTAAGTATTGATGATCACTAGGTAATAATGAACTTGGTCAACAAGCCCATTATCCAAGATTGGATAAATATGTGGTTGATGTTATTATAAGGGTTTACATTTAATATTATTATCAAGACTAGTAATATCTATGTGACTAATGACCACATTTCTCGAATAAAGTTAGGTGAATGCTTCAAGGTGTCAATGAGGATGCTTTGAATGTTCATTGATTCCATGATTGTGACATCCTATAATAAGAATACTAGGCATTATCCATCTATCGTGTCCTTTACAAAAGACATGAACCTATGGAGTGGAGGAAACTAGTATTGAAGGTTGAGTATTCTAGTTGTTCAATGGCATTTTGTACATGATTAGATGCACTTATGTGTAATGAACATATTGAGTATGTAATCCTAGAAGCACATGAATAATATATTAGATTTCACATGGGACCTTATGATATTATAATGAAATTACTTCTATCAAGACTATGGTAATCAACATTGGACCATGATGTGAAGGAATGGGTTTTGGGGTATGACACCTATCAAAGGACTAGGATGCCACTCAAAAGGGAATTTCCATCTCAACCTCAAGAAAATTTTGAATGAAAAGGTATAGATTTCATTGGATTATTGAAATTCAACAAATTCTACAAGTATTTAACAAAGTGGTTTGAAGCTAGAGCCTTTTCCTGGCAATAGTGCAAAGCATACAAAAAAATTCATCTATGCACAAGTAGTCACTATATTTGGAATTCTAACACAGATCACTAGTGATCAAGGTAGGTATTTTTTAAACCATGTGATTTAGTTGATGAGAGTTTTTAATCTTCCATACACTATTGGGTCTATATTACTCATGAGTGAATGTCAAATCATAGGCCACTAATAAAATTTTAATATTAGCAACCCAAAAGTCATGCAGTCTAGAAGGTGTAATCTCATAATAACACCTACATGTGGTGTTGTGGGTATATTAAATGGCCTAAAAAGTAACCACTAGCCATACACCTTTCTATTTGATGTATGGTTAGAAGGTATTTTTTATGATGTAATATCTTGTGTTAAACTTAAGGGTAGTTGTCAAGAACCAACTTGACAATGAAAGCCTCGTACAAAAATTATGTGATTGAATAAACTAGATGAACATTGGATAATGGCACAATAAATAATGGAATCTAAGCAAAAAGAGAGAGGAAGTACTAGCATGATAAACACACTATCCATACACCCTTCTAACTATATTATAGTCAAGAAGTAATTATTCTAATGGAATATTTTGCACTAAGTTTAAGGGTAGATGTCAAGAACTAATTCGATAATGAAAGCCTCATAGAAGAACCTATCTAATTCAATACATTAGATGAATGTTAGATAATCACACAATGATAAAAAAAATGGAAAACTTGGACATGACATATGTTGGCCCCAAAATTTTGACTAAGTGTTGTCCCATTTTGGATCAGAACCGGCATGGCACAGATTGACCATGACACGGGAGGATCATGGCATGGGAGAAACATGGCATGGAAGGACCATGGCACATATTTTATAGGCATGGAAGCACCATGGTGTGGAACCTATGGGGTGCAAGAGGAAAATTGTGTGAAGGAACTAATGTGAGAGGACCCATTCATAAAAGAATGAGTCACAAAGACCCTGAGGATGTATGACTCTAAAAAATATTAGAAGACTAGGGCAACATGTGGGAAGTGGGAGCAATTGGAAGAATAGTTCAAATGAGTCACTCTGACCTTATTGATAGGAAGTTTTGCACCAGCCCATAAAGAGAGGAATATTTGGTAGAAAATATATAACATAGAGTGAGGATATAGGGGGTTTAAAGGCCCAGATATTTAAGAATAACTAATTGTTAAGAACCATAACTCTCAGTTTGTTGAGAGTTAATTGGCCAACTCTTCTTTTCATTAATGATTGTAAACACTTGGTCAGGGCAAAACAAGTATAGGTACCCCTATTGTAAAGCATTGCAGGGATGGATGGATAAATTCTAGAATGATATTGTTATAGATATTTACTTTAAGCTTAATATATGACATAACAGGTTGTATCAATTTATGTTGACTTTTATGTGAGTGATGGTATGAATTAAGTGTTGACTTTTATGTGAGAGATACCTTATCTTGTTTTCTTTTCTAGGTACTTAATACTAATATAAGATGATGATAATCTACGTGAGGATATTAATCAAACCTAGAACTCATAAGATAAAATTAGTATTTCTATACTTCTATATAATCTTGATTTAATTTATATAAAGAGAATAATATGAACAAGTTATCCAAACTATGCAACAAACCCTATGAGAACTGGCCATTTTCCATGCACTTTGAGTGAGCACGCAAGACCTAAATCTAATGTGAAAGGGCTAGTGTGCTAGCTCATTAGGCTAAACTTCAGCACCAAATCTATAATTAACTAAAATAGCCCAACATTTTGGTTTCATTTTTGGGACCTAAAGCACTTGAAGCACAATCATGGAAAAATGTTTGAGTGTATTACACTGGAGAATATAAAAGAATGGGTTACCAATGTTGAAGATAATTTTTTCAATTCCTTATCTTGAGCCAAGAATCTCCACATGGTAGTGGGTAGAGAAGAATCTCTATATTCCATTATATGAAACTTTCTTTTCGAAGGTCCCAGTTTACTTCATGTTTGGTTGATAGCATATTCTCAAGGATGATCAAGGAATCTTGGAAGGAGGTAGTCTTGGATGTCAGAACGGTAAAGGGCTTTAGTGCCACTTGGATCCCTATGGATGCAAGCAGTCAACTTTTAATGGAAAGGAGTTTTGAATAGCTACATTCTAAATTACCTTATAACCTCTTATTCATGCCCTAAAGAAGCCAAGTTCTGGTTCCTTTGAGAACCATGTGGTTGCTATCTTAAGATTTTTGCTTTTGAAATTAAGAAGTTATTTATGTATCTTCAACTGGAAACTATACCAATGGAGAGATAAATCCTCTTGTTCATGAGTCGCACATTTAGAATGGGATAATAGGAGTTGGTAGAAGATTGTGGTTTCAAAATGGTAACCATGCAATGTGCATTATGAAAATGAAAATATGATGAGGCTTGTTAAAGGATTATAGGAGTTAGCAGCATGGGAAGAGACTAGGAGAACTCAAGGAGTGTTGTCAAAAGCTGTAGGGAAGTAGAAACACATGAGAATCCCATCACTTTTGAGCCATGTTCTATGACACTTTTATCCTATGAAGGAGAAACAATTTGGATGGTAGGAACTAAGGAACTAATTTTGAACCAACCAAGCCCCCCCACCATAGTGTGCATTCATACTTTTAAGTCAGATAGAGTACACATACAAAATTGGGATACATATAGTTTGGAATTAGAAATTGAACAAGAAAGGGATACTAAAATTGAACCTTTTGACACTCATTTAGACTTAACACTATTTTTCCCTCTTCAAAGGAATTCTATGGCACAACTCAGGATGCCTGGTGGACTAACCTTCAAAGACAAAATACAGGCCCTAACTTGATTAACCAACCAACTACCATGCCCCATACCATGAGCACTACTGCTGGAGGCACTAGAGGAGGACTAGGAAGAGGCACAAGATGAAGTAGACTTCCTCCTCAAGGGAAAGGGGCTAAAGCTTCCTAATAACCACTCGTTCAAGTTCCTTCATCAATAATGGTTTACTATGAAATAAAACTACATTTACCTAAATACTAAGGAGTGGAGAATGCAATAGAGCATGTCCACAAATGTAAACCAATTTGGAGGGAACGAGGTATCACCTCTTCTAAATATAAGGCCACATAGTTTACAACTATGATTTTAAATCATGTGCATAAGTGGTATCAAAATTTTGACCCTCAACAAATAGTGGTTGAGTTTGATCAACTCAAAATAACCTTCTTTCAATAATTTGGCATTCCTAAATTTGAGAAATAGAGCATAGCAGTGCTAAAGGACATAAAGAAAGGACTTACTAAAAGTGTGCATAAATATGATTCAAGGTTAAAAACATTTCTATCTAAACTATCATTTGAAATTAAGGTTACTCAATACACACAATGGTTTGTGGGTGGATTGTTACTACCCTTCTGATGAACCTTATCTCAACAAACATTCACTATCTCATGTGAGGCTTTGGAAGCTATTCTCTATGCTAAGGTGGTTGAAAGCATTGACACTAGGATCAGTCCCTTTATGGAAGAACATATATCTTCCATGGCATCACAACTTGAGATTTTGATGGCCAATAATGCACATGAAACACATAGTGGTGTTAGGTATATTGATTGTGAATTTCAAGGGCATACACAAAGTAATTATCCATGCAAGAACATCTATCCAGTACTAAAAAACATGTGAAATATATCATGAGTAACATGATGTCCACTCTTATCCTCTTTTATAATGAGATACACACACTAAGGTGTTTGACTATTGTAATATTTATGATGCCTACACTTATGACACTAACAATTGATGTTTGATCAATGACATCTTTGAAGCTTGAGTGCATATCACGTGCCAAACCTTAGAATCAAATAATCAAGACAATGGTGGCTACCATGGATGAGTAAGAGGGAGAGGATGAGAAGGTGGTCATTTTCCACCTAAGACCTATTATAAATGTGGGTCTCTAGACCACTATCAAATGGATTGCCTAGATTACCTGATGTGCACTTTTTGTAAAAAAGACCACCAAGTGGAAGAGTATCCTAACTTATATACAACTATCACCAAGAATTAAAATGAGAAGGGCACCAGTATGATTTTAATTGATAAACCATAGTGGTGTGCATGTCCAACCATCTCTATAGTTCGATAGGTAAATATTACCACTTATAGTGGGGGATAGACCTAGTCGACAACTAATCCTATTAAAAAAGTGCAATGAGAAGAATGAAGAGCTAAAAAGTATCCTGATCTTCAATAGTAAAAGGATTTCCTCCAAGATATGATGGCACTCATATGATAAATTTAGGGAGAGATTTAATTCCTCAAATACAAAGATGTAATGCAACATGTTATTGTGCAAACTGAAGCTAAACCATGACATGTGGCATAGGATGACTTCCATGAACTATGCATGCATATGTTGGATGAGGATATTGTCCCACATCTCAATGTTTGGCTTAAGATTCAAACCTAAATACCAAATGAGTTTCACCCTCATGTCACTAGTAAAGTGAATATTGTTATTTAAATCATGCTTAGAGATAGGACACTCATAGTTCCTCTACTCCCCTGAAAGATAGATAAATATTGGTTAATCTTGACATCAATGGATGGGTAATCCAAGACATACTAGTAGATACCAGTGCAGAAGTCAATGTCCTCACCAAGGATGCTTGGCAAAAAATGTCTAGTTTAGCATTACAACCTTCACCTCATGTCTTATTCATGGCAAATAATATTCATTCACACCCTATTGGGGTCTTCAAGAATGAAACAATTGACATACTTGGAATACCATTCAAAGTGGATTTTGAGGTTCTAGAACTAGCTAAAGTTGATGATTACTTAGCTCTATTGGGAAGACCTTATTTCTATGAGAATAATGTAGACTTAAGCTTCAAGAAGTGCTACATTAGTTTTGAAAACATTAATCATCATGTTATAATACCACTAGATCAAGCACAAGGGCCCCCTTACATAGAGCATGTCCATGTTGATGAAGATATAAACCATATCTATAACATTATTTCAAGGAATGATGAGTAATGAGATCCCACTCTAGATGGCACTTTTTGATGGTCAGAAACTCAATCCATCTCTGACACTACAAGAAATACATGTAATTATTGGGATCATGGTGACTATGACCTCACTAGTAGAGTATACATTACCATCAATAACCAAGAGACACCACTAGTTTAATAAATGACATAGGTTCATTCACCTTATCACTAGACAAGTCATGAGGGGACATATTATAAAGACACCAATTGAAAGACTTGATGAGCTCCAAGGTTTTATAGGTAAATAGAAGTCTAAGACTTCATCCAGTGCCTTGAAGAATTTTACCACACTAATAAAGATCATATTTGACATTTGGTTCATCTCTTTGATGCCACAATTACATGATGGTGGAAAACCCATTTTTAATGACTCCTCTAGTGAGATTAGATACACTTATCCTTACACCATCAATTTCATCATGATAATAAAGTAAAGGAAGTAGTTAGCTACATCAGAATACAAGCTCCTAAGCCCCACATCAAAAATTATGAAATAATGTGCAAAATGATGAGTCCTACTTACCAAAATATTTATGGGTACATGCATTTTATGGAACTTTATGCACTTGGGCACAAGCATGATATGTTCATGAAGAGTGACACATGGGTACCAAGTTTTATCATCTGCTAAAGGAGAGCATGAAGTTGGAACTATCCTATTCTTCACCAAGAATGGATTTGTGCCTCACCCTCCAAGACATGAATGAAGTAGTAGTAGGTGACCTATGTCCTATGGAAGAACATCTAAGCATTATCCATCAAGTCCCTAAAGAGCCCCTACACTTATTCCATGAACCATTAATATACCAAGTACCTATACCTATGTTTATCCTTGATCTAAATCGATGTGAAGAGATTCATCTAAAAAATAAAAACTTATATTAAAAGGGGAAGAAGGAGAAGAATCCACTCCACTTATCCATTGTCCAACCATTTAGATATTCTTATGGACATTATCACAAGAACTATTCAGGATACAGGTGTCTATATAGACAACCCCTATCATGGGCCTATTTAGACTATTCAGCACAACATTAGCTCAGAGCAAGATCCAAAGTTGGCTAGAGTAGGAAACTATTAGACTAACATAGAGATTACAAAAATCTTTGAGTTGCTAAAATAATATCAGGATGTCTTCCCAAGGAATTATAGTGAAATGAAGGGATTCCACCCATCCTTAGGGAAGATGCATATCAAGCTAGTTGATGGTGCTTTCCCAGTGAAAAAATGCCCATATAAGATGAATCTTAATCTCCAAGCACATGTTAAAGAGGAGATTGATAGTATGTTATACATCAAAGTAATCAATCCCATTTTTGAATCTGAGTGGGTCAATCCAATGGTGATTAGTATCAAAAAGGATGGATACATATGTATCTGTGTTGACTATTGAGTGCTCAATGCATGTTATGTAATAGCATCTTATGTAATAGATCCATTTTGAACACAATTCATGGAGGAAATATTTGAAGGTGTTTCTTGTTGTGAAGTGCACTCCTTCATAGATGGATTCTCAAGGTACCATTAAGTTCAAATAGCTGAAGAAGACCAGCCTAAAACTACCTTCTCCACTGAATGGGGATTATTTCCTCATATTGTTATGTCCTTCAGGTTGAAAAATGACCTAATAGTGTTTTCATGAATAGTAGTTGAAACCTTTAAAGACTTCATCCACAAGTTTCTCCAAGTCTATTTGGATGAATGGACTATATATGGTTTAATCAAAGACCCTTGCATTAACCTCAGACTTATGCTTGATTATTATCGGGTCTTACAAATCTCATTAAACTTAAAGAAGTTCTTATTTGCAACACCTTTTGGTGTGCTCCTTAGGCATATTATTTTTAAGTAAGGACTCTTGGTAGACCCAGTGAAGGTATATGTTATTCTTTACCTTCCAACACCTAAAACTTAGTTCGAGGTCCATACCTTTTTAGGCCACATGTGTTATTATAGTAAGTTCATTCACAATTATGCAAATATTATCATTCCCCTATAATAAATTCTCAACCATAATGAGCATTTCATATGGACTTGCTCTTGTAAGGAGGCCTTTGAAACACTCAAGGAAAATCTAGTCACTATTCCTATTCTCCAATTACCTGATTGGATAAATCCATTTCATGTCCATGTTGATGCATATGGCATGGTCATTGGTGTAGTCCTTAAATAGGTAGGTGAAGGTCACTTAGATCACCCAATCTAGTTTGCCAATAGGAAGCTCACACTAGCTAAAAGAAACTATACCATGATGAAGCATGAGACACTCTCAATGGTCTATGTTTTGCATAATTTTAGATAATACCTATTAGCCACTCTTTTGTTATATATATATATATATATATATATATATATATATATATATATATATATATATCATGAGGCTTTGAAGTACCTTTTCAATAAACCCATACTATATAGATGGATCTGTCACTAGATTATTTTGTTCCAAGAATTCTAGTTTTTGGTTATGATGAAACCTTAGAAAGCCAATTATAGACCTGATCACCTATCATGAATTTAGAATGGAGAACCACCATGTACCATAGAGGATGATCTTCCTGATGTATATGTTTTTTACATTACATGGGTGATTGAAGAGTTGGAAGACATTATAGTGTTTTTGACCATTAGTTCTATGCCTGACTGTCTCACCTCGCAAGCCAAGAATCAACTCATGGTTTGAACCACACCTTTTCAACTTATAGAAGGTGATTTTTAAAAAATGGGTCATGACAAAGTTATTCAACATTATGTAATTAAACATGAGTGCCTTGAGGTACTTCATGAATTTCATGAAGGTATTGTTAGTGGACACTATGCTAGAGAGGCTACTATGTAGAATGTTTTGCTAGCTAGATTATGGTGGTTAACTCTCCTCCAATATACTAAAGCATATCTTAAGCAATGTGACATATGTCAATGCATAGGCAAACCTAATCAAAGAGATGTTATGCCTCTATGACCCATCCCTTCTTATGAACCCTTTAAAAAATGGGCTACTGATTTTGTTGGTCCCATCACTCTAGCAAGATGATGGATAGGTTATTGGTACATCATTGTAGTAACTAACTATCTTATGTATTAGGTCAAAGTTGTACTGACAAAAGATTATATTTTTCTTACTACTATGAGGTTCATTTGGGAGAATGTCATAACTTAGTTTCGATTACCTTCAGTTTCAACAATGATCAAAGAACCCACTTTTTGAATGAAACAATTCACATCTTATTGGTTGAGTTCATGATCACATACCACAAAATAACCCCATATCACCTAAAAGTAAATGGAAATTTTGAAGCCTTTAACAAAATCTTAGGTACCACTTTGACAAAGATCCATAACATTGCCCAGACAGATTGGGATGATAGGGTGTCTATAGTTCTATGGGTTTACCGAACAACCTTCAACCACCTAAACAAAAACATGCCATTCAACTTGGTGTATGGCAAGGAAGTAGTCCTACCAGTAGAGTTCTTGGTACCATCTCTATATATTGTATGTGTAGGACAACTAGATGAAGAATCATCTTTAAAAGCATGCCTATTCACTTTATTTCAACTTGATAAGGCTTGATTCCTTGTTCATCAGAACCAAGATGTAGAAAAATAGAAGTAGAAGGCATGACATGATCTCCATATAAAGAACAAAACATTTTCTCCAAGAATTAAGGTCTTATTATATGACTCTAAGTTCATGCACCACCTAGGAAAGCTCTGCATACACTGAAGTGGTGCTTTTATAATATATAGCATTAGACCTACTAGAGCATGTTAGTTATAAAGGATGGATGGCCAATTCCTTCTTAGGCACTATAAGGGAAAATGGCCTAGGTTGTATTTCACTTTGGAATAGCTAAAGTTTTTGTAATCAATAAGGCTTATGCCATTAGTTTAGGATTTACTACTTTCAATAAAATCATTGCCTGTGTTGCACACAAATTTCCCTTTTTATTATTTTATTTTCAAAGCTTTTGTTCTTTTGTGGAGGACCATGACACATTTTAGTGTGGGGTAAGAAGTCATGTTTAAAAAGGCAAATATGAAAAGTGTGCAAGTTACTTAGGCACGTGTGTTACATGGGTGCACAATTTATTAAGGGCATATAATGTACTAAAGGCACACAAGTAATTTAAGTCAAGAAGGGATAACATTCCTACTATAAGTTAGAAATTTAAAAAAGACAGTTGTCTCCCACCTTACAAAAATTGTGGGACACAATTGTCATCCACTTCAAAGAAAGGCATGAGATGTGACATGTCATTAATGTGAAAAGAATAATTATGGAAAAAACATGCCAACAACATGATGGGATAATACCATTAATGCATTAATTACAAAAATCAAGTATCCAAATGTAGAAGCCATTAAAGATCTACATTAAATGCCATAAAGTTATGGGTGATGGAAAAGCATTAATGAGGGTAAACCCCTCTTGGAGCTTATAAATAGGTAAGTTAAACCCATTTCATACTTTAATTTGAATTTATTTTTGATTTAACAAAGCCAAAGATCAAGAGACTACCAGATCCAAAGATCAAATGACTACTAAAGTTGATTCAATGAAGTAAAGTAAAGAGTTTTCATATCCTTAGCAGACCATGCAGGTCATTACCAAGTTGAGAAGAGATATTCCAAGTCTAATTCGTTGGGAAAATCTTTAGTTTCAAAAGTTGTAGGTTACAGGTCTAACGTTAAAGGGTGCTTAAGTTCAAAAAAATGAATCAATAATTTCCAACCACGTATTCCTTTAGAAACATTGGACATTCATGCATTAACCTTTGGGTTCGACAAAGGGTAATGTGGCCTAAGAAAAAGGCCAAAAGACTTGAAACCCTACTGACAATACCATAATAAGAAGAGGTGAGCAGAGGAGACTGGGCTCTAATTAGGGAAGAGACCCTACAAGAACAAGCACAACACCTAGAAGAATAAATACAAAGTGCAGGAGGAGAAGGGGAACAATGTGTGGAAGAAGGAAAGGAAAGTATGGTGAAAAAAGTGAAGTAGGTGCAATCATCTTTAGTGCAATAATCCCAAGCATCCCCACCCTCATCCTTATTAATTGAAGAGATATAATATCTAGATTTAATGTTTCACATGGATAATTGGGTCTCCAAGGTCTCTAGTTATACTATATTTGAATACAATCATCACCAACATAAGAACAAGTTTGAGCTCTAAAATTATTATCAAGTGGAAACCACTAACACTAGGAACCAACTGGTGTATGATCTCATGATCTTCAACCAACTTGATGCTACAAGATTGTTCCATCTATTCAAATTTCCGTATTTTGGTAAGCCTATAGAGGTATGTCAATTCTTCCTTTTGCATATACATGAGGACTATATCTAATTCTTCCTTTTGACTATATCAATCCTAAAAGAATCAACAAGGTCACAAGACTACAGTGCTCAGGATTAAACATAATTAATGACTTGGCAAACATTGATGAGATACAAAAGACTACCATGGTGTTAATGTATTAGAATCAAGGGCATGTCTTACACATCAAGAACTTATAAGATCCTACCCTTTGAGTTGTAGTGTGGATCATCTTGACCAAGATCGAAGGGACCAATCGTTGGAAAGAGGTGGACATGGTGCACCTCTACATTGCTCATTAGGTCTCACAAGGGATGAAGTACAACTGGGCCATGTACTTCACCCAAAAATTTATTGAAGAGGTGGAGAGGGCCCATCAAGATCCAAAGTATATGTTTTCATGGGGGATGATCCTCTTATTAATGGTTTTCAATGAAATTGGAGTACCAAACTATAGCTTCAAAACATTAAAGTGGGTGTACCCTCCCATGCACAAGTCCCTCATTGAACACGACAAGGTGTTCACTTGCCCTAGCCATATCACCCCCTTATACAATATCAAAATGAGGTACTATTTTAATGGGATGAAGGTGGTATTTGGGGATGAGTGGCATGTTCCCAAAGACTTACCCTCTTTGGTTACACAATAGGCATAATTTGTTGTAAAGTAACACTTCTCCCTCACACATATCTGAATGAAACCATATAGAGAGCTATTATCATGGCTTAAGTTTTTGTATGCTTTTATGGTATGGTACTTCATATAGTCCATTAATCATATATATGATGTGTATCCTATCACATTGCAAGCTAAATGGATGGACTAAGAGATTCACACCCTCTTTAAGTTATATGTTTATCTAGGCAAGGCCTACATAAAGAAGATGGAGACAGACCTGACCAACATATATGTCAAGTAAACATTGGTCAAGGAGCAAATTCATAAACTATTTTACATGCTTCACCCCTGAAATAACCCATAAGGTGGAGACCTTAAGCAGAAACTTTCTTCAATGTCACCTCTGAAGAATAAGAAGTAGCCAGATGTGGGTGCTAGCACAAGTGGGAAATGATAAAAGACTACAAAGATGTATCCCTCTAGACCCATTCATTCCCATCCCTCTACATCACCTCCACCCCACCCTTCACCATCTCCACATTCATCCCCATCTCTTCCTTACACTTCTCCATCCCCTTCACACAATATGCCTTCATGTTCTTCGCTTCTCCACCTCCTTCATCTCCTTAGACTACTCTTCCTCTTTCTCTACCACCTTCTCCATCACCACCACCATCTCCCCCAAGTGATACTACTTTAATATCTACCCAAAAGTAGTTCTAAAGTCAATCACCCCCATGGGAAGTCCTTGGTGTGCAGTTTTATAACTCAGGTTTTGATTTTGATAAAACTCCCTCCCTAGTGTGGGAGGAGAAAATTTCCTCTAATGATTCATTATTTGATGTTGAAACGCAACATAATGAGGAGAGGGATGGTGAAGAATAAAGTGAGATGGCCATTGGTGGCTATGAGAAGGTCAAACTTGAGCATGACCCTAGTAAGGGGAAGGGACCAGTTGAGACCTTAGAAGAGCTTGATGAAGATGCAATGGGAAATATGCATGAACATTATCATTTTGGAATTCAATAAAAAATGCTTTATCTTTGGATGTAATTTATCCCCAAGGAGGCAACTCTGAAAAAAGGAAGCAAGTTTCCTTCCAACTTGATATGTATAATGAGGAGTGTGAGTTCAAACTCTTACAGAATAACTTTTCTTTGGGCTTGGATGCTCTAGTGCTACTAAAACCAATATGGGTAGATCCACAAAAGATCTCCCCTCTTATATAAATCACCACATTTTTTAAGTTAGGCATGTAAATTATTCACCAAAATATTTTTTTGGATTTTGATGTGTGCACGACTGAAAGGAAACATGCCAAAATTATAAGCATGTATAATAAAGAAGTTATAGAGAAATAAGAACTCACTAAGGAAGTGACCAAATTGAAACATCAACTCTAAGAGGCTATAGAGACAAAATTAAGGGTCTTAAACCTTTACTAAATAATTTTTAATGAATACCCAATGCTAGCAAATGGTGTATCTCTTGATGGGGATGCTATAGGAAAGCTGAATAGTTCACCACAACTATAGTGGTCTAAAAATGCACTATAGAAAGAGATGCATGGCTATCATGCCCTAATAAAGTCTTGGAGGCTTGGCTTTAAGATGAAGAAACCCATAGGTAGAAGCTGGCTAATGTTGTGCTCTTAATAAAAGACTTCATTAAGTATGCAAAAGCCTTTAGGGATGTAGAGACAATGGAGGATACCATCAATAAATATCATAAACAACTAAATGTGAATTTGTTAGCCTTCTAAGGATAGGTTGACAAGGAATACTCTACACTCAAATATGTCCAAAAAGATACCATCGCAACCCTAGATGAATAGGTCAAGAAGATCGATGAGACCCATAGCCAACCTATAGAGATAAAAGAATTGAAGAAGGCCATAGAAGGACTAACTATGAAGGTTTTCAAGGCATTGTCCCATTGGGATAATTTGAAGAAGGAACTTGAGCAATTAGGGCTTGAATTTTTGGAAGATGCTAGTGCAACTTAGTCCAAGATGGATTAAGAGCATAGTGTGGGGTAATATTGGCCCCATAATTTTGACTACGTGTTGTCCCATTTTGGCATGGAACCAACATGACACAAAAGGACCATGGCATGGGAGGATCATGGCACAAGAGAACCATGGCACAAAAGTAACATGGTGCATATATGATAGGCATAGAAGCACTGTGGCATAGAACCTATAGGACATAAGAGGACAACAGTGTAAAGGAACTAGCATGAGAGGACCCAGTCAAAAGAGAATGAGTCACAAACAACTAGAGGATGTAGGAATAGAAACAAAATTGGAAGACTAAGGGAACACGTGGGAAGTAAGAGTAGTTGGAAGAATGGTTCAAATGAGTCACTCTGACCTTATTGATAGGAATTTCAGTACTAGCTTGCAAAGAGAGGAACACTTGATATAAAATATATAGCATAGAGTGAGGATATAGGGGATGCAAAGGCCCAGATATTTAGGAGGAACTAATTGTTAAGCACCATAACTTTCAGTCTATTAAGATTTCATTGGCTAATTCTTCTTGCCATTAATGATTGTAAACACTTGGTTAGGGAAAAACAAGTATAAATACCCCTGTTATAAAGCATTATGGGGATGGATAGATAAATTATGGAATGATATTGTGATTGAACTTTACTTTAAACTTAATATATGAAATATCAATTTGTATTAATTTGTGTTACTATGAGTGATGGTATGAACTAAGTGTTGACTTTTATGTGAGAGATACCTTATCTTCTTTTCTTTTCTAGGCATTTAATACTAATAGAAGATGACTATAATCTATGTGATGATATTAATCAAACCTAGAAATCATAAGATCAAAGTAGTATGTTTATGATTCTATATAATCTTCATTTAATTGATATAAAGATAAGAATATGAACAAGTTATCCAAATTGTGCAATAAAACCTATGGGAACCGGTCTTTTGCCACGTGCTTTGGGTGAGTGCGTAAGACCTAAATCTTGTGTAAAAGGGCCAGAATGCTAGCTCATTGGGATAAACATTAGTGTCAACACTATAATTAACTAAAATAACCTAATGACATCTATCAAAGTCATAGTGAATGGTATTAACATTGTACTCATATGTATGAATAAAGGACCCTCTTATAAAAAATTAAAAGTGGACTCAAATTTAAACAAATAAAAATAATAAACTAAAGGATATTAATATTTATCCATTTTAGGGAGCACATTAAATGTTCATCTCCAAAATATTTATTTCTCACTCCAATAATTTTTCTTGCTTTAGTGTTTATCCCTCTTCTGTGTGCATAACTAGTCAGTGTGTTTGACATGGACTGTCATGTTGGATATTGACCCCTGGATGGTCATCTCCAATTCTATGTCACTGCATCAAGTATAACTACGTGTGTTTTCCTTAGCCATTTTTGTTTGTATTAATCATAGACATTTTCCTTTAATTATGATTATTAAGGCATTATTGGGACCTACTGACATAGTCACAATAAATGTTAATAATCAAGAAGAATTGAACTTCACTTCTCATTATTTTCAAATCCCAAGCGTATATGCAAGATCTCTAAAACCTCCCCTTCACAACTACATTTTCCTCATCCTCTTCATAGCATTACTAAACTAGACCAGTTAAGGTGTTCAAAAATACTAGAATTGATTTTATTTTCACCCAACTAGGTAAGTTCTATACTTTCCCCTATGATTAAGAATTTCATATGGGAGCATAGGCTTTTAACTAGGTAATGGCTCACAATTAATTTTCCATTGTTAGGGTTTTTCTTAACTATTGTCATTTTCCTTTATCATCAATTTTAGATTAACCGTATTGGATTTGCTACATATAAAAGAATTCAAATTATATACCTTTGTATTCTAGCTTTGTATTATAACAGGTTTTGAATTCTTGGAATTTTGACCCCTACTCTATTTAGTAACCATATAAGTAAACTTATATTATGAAGCATGTTGGTTATAATTCAATGTATCTTATATTGAAACACTCCATTGATTTTATACTTGTTTAAACTGGTATAATGAAAATTATACTTCACTTCTCCTTGATTATTAACAATCTTTGTGATTATGTCGATGGGGCCTAGTAATGCCTTAATAATCATGTTTAAATAAAAATGCAATATTATAATAGTTTCAATGCCCTACTAATTTTATCCTTAGTTATACTTCTCTATGTATTAATGCCTTATTCTAGGAGACAAAGTATAGGAGTGTGAGTTTTGTTTCATGTAGTAATTGACATTGAATCAATTATGCATGTAATCAATTATATGTAGCATATCCTAATTACACAAACTATTTAAATAAATTATGTGTTGAGTAAATGACTATTCCCTAATTAATCATTAATTCCTTGAAGCATTAAACAATACAATCAACATAAAACAAACCCAAACTGATATTATTTTGAAGGGTTGGATATTCAAGAATGAAAAAAATGATTCATTCAATGTTAATTACTACTTGAAACTTACCAATGCCTTAATAATTTTAACCTTGGTTGCATTAGTGTAATGTCTATTATAATTCTCTATGTATTAATGCCCCATTCTAGGAGGCAGAGTAGAGGAGTGTGAGTCATGTTTCAAGTAGTAATTGACATTGAATGAATTATGTGTTCAATGAATTATATGTAGCATATCCTTATTACACAAATTATTTAAATAATTATGCATTGAATGAATGATTATGCCCTAACTAATCATTAATTTTTTCAATTAGTCAACATAATACTACTTACTTATTCAGTGATAATTATGCTAATGTGAAGGATGGACATGTATAATTATTTCTTGTGGGCTTGTAAAACACTTATTATGTTCATTTGTATTGATAAAGCAATCAAGTTAATTATATAAATCTCATGGAAAACCATTAACTATATTGTTGACTACTTTAACCCCTGATGGTATGCCTTTTTAGGAATGATTTTAGGATCTTTCCCTATTATGTGCTTAAATGTGCATCTATGTTTTGTGACTCAGCTCATGTTGATGGTGGTTATAACTATTCCCTTAGATGGAGATATGAATGGATGTTTCTAATATTTAATTTCTTATTATTAATTAAAATAGTGACAAAGGTGGTGGATAACTTAGTATTATGTTTCTCTCAATGTTATGTTTCTCTTAACTTAGTATTTAGTGTAAGTGTTTTTTGTGGGATTGCAAAACACTTATCTAGTTAATAATAGAAGGATCATGGAAACCCATTGATTGTATTGATTATTTTTTTCAACCTAATTGTATGATTATTTGGGAATGATTTTATGATCAAGGGTTGGATATTCAACATTGTAGACAATGATTATGTAGTATCCCCAAACTCAACCTCAATTAAATCACTGGAAATATCCTTGATTAAATAATTGAAGAGTATTTAACCCTTGATCAAATCCCCAATCAATAAGTAAGAAACCACCAACAACTCACCAATAAATACCAACAATAAGGAAAACATTAATAGGTTTGTCATTAAACATCTGTAATATGAAATCACGACATTGGAGAGGAACACTATAATTAATTAGGTGATTGCTAATGGAGGGACCACCCAAAACAAATAGCAGTCATTGATTATAAAAGGGGAACACCCATATCCATATAAATAATAACATTAATTATTTATTAAAGGAAACTTTGATGGTGCTGCCAAAGGGAACCCAAGGAATGCAGGTTGTGGTGGAGTTTTGAGAAACCATATGGGAAAGGTAATTGATGTTGTTGCAATCCCCATTGGTAAATCGAATTGCCACATTGCCGAAGCTACAGCTGCCCTTCAGACCCTCAAAATAGCTGTGGAATCGGGATATCCCAAATTGTGGCTTGAAGGGGACTCAATGAATATTATAAATATTCTTAACAATATAAATACTGTGCCTTGGACCATAGAGGATAAGGTAATGGAGATGAAAACATTAATAAAAAAAATTTGAAGAAGTGATTATAACCCACACCTTTCGTGAAGCCAATGGTGTTGCAGATTGGCTAGCTAATTATGCAGTCCAGGCAGGTCAAACAGTGAGGTGGCATGAAACATTAGAAAAGAATGTGGATTTGAGGGCGCTCATTCTTCATGATGCAACCCATGCAAAGGAAGGAAATATTGGAGTGTAATAGAAATATAATGAGTAAGAGGAGTGGCAGTGCAGGGAAAGGACAACAATAATTAAAGAGGAAGGCCCTCAAGAGTGAGAAGTGGATCCTGAATAAGCACAAACAAAGCCGACTTTCTAATCAATTTGGTAGCAGGTGGGATCACTGTAAAGACAATAGCAATTGGGTTTCAAAGAAAATGAGTATGGCACGCGAAAGGAAGGGAGAACCCCAGAAGCAGGAACCCAAGAGCTGTGATGAATGGAAAGAGAAACAAGAAGTCTGGAGAATTCTGTAGAAAGGAAAAGTTGTGAGCTATATGGAAAGACTCCATGGGTCAAAACCGCATATCACTACGAATTTTTTCAAAAATTGGACTGATGAAAGGGTCACTCTGCATGGTATCACAGTGAACCTAACAGAGGATTTTATAGCTGAGGTTACAGGGCTGCCTACGGATGGACTTAAATTCTCCAAGTAGATAAGCACTTCAAATGAGGCCTTTTGTAAGTTCCCCAAGACGGACGAGGAAGAGTAGAAGCTGGTTAAGAACAGGGATTTCTATGAATTGGATCAGATTAAAGGGATATGGAGGGATGTCTTAAGCTGCATAAGGGAGTACTTCATCCTAGACGGAAGAAGTAAGCGAGTGCACAAATTCCACTTTGTCTTCCTTAACCATTTCAGGCACAAGGTAAGTTTGTCTTTTCCCTTTTATCTTCGCTTCTCCTTGGTCCAAATTTTATATGCTCATAAGAAAAAGGAAACGCACCCTATCCTACATGAAGGCCTTATTATGTTAATCGAAGGCTATTGCAAGAATAATGCAATGGTAAAGCACCCCAAACAGGGGAAAAACAAGGAGTCAGGGAATAGAAAGAGTGAAAGTGTAAATGGGAAAGGCAAAATCAAGCTCCCTAGCGCTAAAAAGCAGAATGTAGAAGAAGAAACAGAATGGGAGAGAATTGATAAACTGAGGGAGGAAAACTTGGAGGAAGAAGAAGGAACTGAAAGCTGGGATACAAACTCTAATGAGGATGAAGAATGTCCTGAGAAGAATGAAAAAGATGATGTCAACACAGAGGAGGATTTTGCAAATAGAACAGAAGATACGGAGGAAAATCAGAAAGTGTCAGAGGATGAATTTGTCTAGGATGGCCCTGTTGAGGACCCAGCTTCAAACAATGAAAAGGAAACTACAGGTCAGGATGATAATCAAGATAAGGATATGGAAATTCAAACTAGAATTAAAGAGTGGGAACAAAAGGGTCGAGAGGATATCTTTGAAGAAGTCAGGAACAGTCCTAATAAAAATTTTGAGGAATGGAGAGGGAAAAAATAGAATGATGAAACACACACACCAATGACTTGGGTTAATTGCAAAGCAGAGGCATCTTTCCAACTTGATTCTTGGACATGTAGGGAGATTATGGATCTCAAAAGGAAACTGGAAACTATGGAAGATACCCTGAAAGCTGTATGGAACAAAATTAACAATATGGAAAATCAGATAAGAGAGATCCCAGTCAAGCTCAAAGCCTATGAGAATAACCTCCAGGAACTCATTAAGTACAACAGAACGAAAATGGAGGAAGTTACGTCCAATATTTGTGCTGCTGCTGTCAATATTGGAAAAAGAGCCAATGAGGAGACCAAAGCCTTGGAGGGACCTAGCAAAAGGATGAGACAAAGTTCAAGAAAGAAGGTTACATAGAAAGGAGCTATGCTGGCGGCAACCACTACCCAAGATAATGTTATGAAAGGAAAAGAAACTATGAAAATGATATTGGAACTGGATGAATAATCTGGTTCCTCTTGTTGGTTATGAAACTGGTCCTGTTCTTTGTTTTCTTTTTGTAATCCTATGCCTTTGGTGTAGCCAGATCTCTGTTAAATCTGGGTTTTGACCGGTAGTCCTTCTGGTGGTTTTAGGTCCATTAAAAACCTGTTTTTGCTACTTCCTTGTAGTTTTTAGGCTTTGCCTGTGGTTTTGGTTGCTCTTTCTTTCTTTCCTTGTACTAGGGTTTTGGGGCCCCTTCAAAACCTGCTTTTACCTTAATCTAAAACATTAATTATTTATTAATTAATTAGTCATTTGTATTCATTTGATGAAAGGTCACCACCTTTGTAGAAAACATGTCATTTGATGGAAAAATATGAAGATATTTATATTCAATGATTTGTGGGAAGTAAAATCATTCAATAATGTATTCAAATAAATAATTATGTACAAGCAGTTTCTTGACATCGCTCTTAAGGGCAAAACCCTTTAATTGTGTAATTTGATTTCAAGGACAAAACCCTTATCATCTCTCTAATCAAGGATGAAACCCCTTGAGGATTTACATTCCATTATTTTAAATCTAAAAATCTAAAGTAAACCATTAATAAATTACATTTTATTATTTAACCTATTATTTTTAAGTGCAAATTTATATTTATAAAATATTATTTTAAAAATAATTCTGAGGAATCCAAATTACCATATAATATTCTAATTTGGAATGTTATAATGGTATCAGAGTTGTTTTATTGATAGCTTGTGGACCATGAGGTCACTACATAGACATATTGTGGCCAGTTTTGATCAATACAAAACTATTTTAGCAGATATTCAAAAATAAATCTCATTTTTTGACTTTATGGAGTTGAGTGAGTCATGAAATGGAATAGGGCACTATGAGGATAATAACCTTGATGCCTAAAAAGACATAAAGTCATTAAAATTACCTCACGTATTGAAGGGTACCAAAGTGAATTTCAATGGTACTATGGATAACCAACAAGACACTACATGTGCACCTTTGCTTTTAGAATTACCTAGATATCCTATAGAAATAAGAAGTTCACATGTTGAACATGGAGATATTTTAGAGGTATGCTTAAAAAATATAGAAGTCAATGAAGGTTATGAATTAGAGACAAATTGCACACAATCATCCACAACAAAAGATGAACTCAAAGAAATAGAAATAGAAGGATTTGCCTATGATGCTTAGTGATTAGTTTGTCATGATGCCATTCATAACCAGCTTGTTTAGGTAACAACCAATTATGTGAAGTATTAAAATGCAAACTAGATGAGACAAAATCACACTTTGTGCATCTATTAGATGATCATAATTTTGAAGTTAACAATAATTTAAAATTTATATTCTCTGAGTTATAGTATCAAGAGTCTCAATAGTCTAAACTTGGATTTGCATCTAAAATTATTAAAACTTCATTAGTGTATAGGGAATAAGACATTCTTCATGGAAAGTTTGTATTCAAAACATGGGTCCCAAACTTGTATTCAAAACATAGTGACCAAATCATTTCCCTATGAATCTTCAAATGTCCAAAATGAACCATGGTTTGGTGTCCTTTACATTATTAAAGACATCCTATTTTCTATTTTATATGATTGGAAAAGGACCTTGTTGAAATAATCCACTTTACATCTACCACTTAAAATGATTATATTCTAGAGCATTATTGTAAGAAAAAACTTAATTGGATAGAAGAATTTCAAACAAAACCTTGAAATTACAAAATGTGTAGTAGATGATCATTTTATCAAAGTATGGCATAATGAATTGAATAATATTCATAATGCATAGGCCTAATGTATAAGGCTTTTCATCGATAAAGTCCAATGTACTAAGAGAAATGTATGCCTCACTATTTTTGGATTTTTTTTAGAGTTTTTATACCAAGCAAATGGGGCTCTGTTAAATAGTGGAATTTGTGCGATTGGAACATGCATTTTTAAAATTTTGATATATAGTTTGAGTGGAAAGCTACGACTTTTAGCATCAAATATCTTGAAAATTTTCAAAATATTTCATGCCCTATAGGGAAATTGAAAGTGTTTTCAAGGGAATATATGCATCACAATCATATGGCAAAGGCAAGCTCACTTTACATAAAGAGGAGACATAGGAGAACCATGTGAATTGATCTCCTCTCGAGGAACAACAAAAAACATTACATGGTGTCTTCCTACCTTATGAATCAGATCAAGATTTAATATGGAAATCAAAGGGTGCATCTCAGCCTATAGATTTAGATGCTCAAGAATTTTTTGATAATATTAAATATGTGAGGTGAGTTGACCATAATCGAGAAGTTCCTTCTATAAAATATAATGATGGGAATGAGATAGATAAATTCAAAAACATTGGTGTTATGAATGCACTAAACTGAAAGGATTCTAACATGCCTCTAAATGTACTATACATTATAGTAGACCAAATAAATCATTGTAAGAATAAACCAATGCAACTTTCAGGAAAAAACTTTTACATATCCCCTAGTTGTCATTTGGGTACTTAGTCACCTTCTGCTAAGTGCAAACAAATTATATCATAAATCTATAAAAAAAAACAAGCTATGTAATGTTGAATATGATAAAATAAACTTGGAAATTTAGAATCATATCATAGGAAATGATTTCCTCTTCCATTTTAGGGTTATTAGACTATTTTAGTGTAAATTTTATCATGTCGATAAAGGAGAAAGAACCACATTTAGTTTGTAATCAAGACAAAGTTTTGGTGCCTCTATGCTCAATGGACCAAATGACAATACCTACCTCTAAGTAGTTGGTATTCAGCATGATACATGAAAACATAGCATCTTTGAGTAACCCTTTTGGTGATGTTCACATTGTGAAACATTATATGGATGGATGTATTGGGACTAATTGGGTGCCTGAACTACTCATCATAAGGAATCTATAGTCATTAGTAGAACCTAGTAAGCCATTAAATGTGATGTTAGTTGATGTGTCTCTAAATAAAATGAATGCAATAAATCACAAGGACCTAGATGAACATCTAGAGGGAGAAAAATGGATTTTATCCATCTAAAGTAAAAGGGGCATCTTTTATTATTACTGTAGTACTTGAGAAGGATAAGGCAAATAGGATAATTTGTAGCGAATAACACATAGATCCTTTTGCTCCAATTCAAAAAAATTGGACCATAGTAGTGTGGGATTCTATGATACTTTGAGAGTCATAAAGGGTAAAACTTTTGATTTCATATCATTGTTATCGATAATGTCATCATTACATGCTCTGAGATAAAAATGAAAATCAAACTTCACCTTGGAGGAACATAATAAATATGTTTAGTGGTTGCAACTCATGGGACAAATACAAGGTCAAATATATGTCACCTCACATCCATGAGTATTCCCAAAGCGAGCAACAATGAGACAACTTAGAATTCAGGTAACCACGCTCATATTTATGTGGTTGTCTTCAAATATAATATTAAAGTTATAATTTCATGGATATATGTATATGTTATGGTGATAAGAGATGAATGGAGAAATGACTATGCTCTAGGAAAGGTCCATGGTACTCTACATAGGACAATAGCATTTTCCTATCATAACATTTCTGATTTAACTAATAATCATGTACTTGAGAAGAGTCTTTTAGCTTGAATGAGTGTTGATTTCATAAATATATCAACTAAGGATTCTTGTCAACATGGAAAATATCTTTGTATTAAGAGTTTTAATATTTCAGTGATAACATTGGAAGGAATACTCTTGAGGAATTGTTAGGTTGTGGAGCTAAAAGCTTCACTAATGCAAATGGAGGAGGTTGTTGAGTTACAGAGCAACCGACATCGATCATCTTCAGTGTTCGCAGTAACCGATGTCAGTTAGGGGTCAGTCGACATCGGTCAGACAGAAACTGACATCGGCAGCCTGTGTGCGCATGTGTTTACATGCGCTTCTAGAACTGGTCTAATTTTAGACGGACAGTCAGTTTGCATGTAAAAGACTAATTTTAGTCTTGAGTTTGTGTTTCTAATTATTGTAATTAGGAAGTATAATTATTGTTTGTATGTGATCTATTTAAGAGACCCATGGGACTGTATTGTAAGATTAGAGAATCATAAGGACTTGGAGAGGCAAGGACAAGGGTTCTTCCTGAGTGTAAGATCTAGGTCTGCAAGTGTGCAAGACTAGGTTAATCTGCAGGTTGTGCAAGATCAGGTAGAAGATCTACATGGTAAGTCAGGTCAGTTGATCTACAGGTGTGTGTGTGTGCAAGGTCAAAGGAGATTTGTGGGGTAGCAAGGTCAAAAGAGATCTGCAACACAACAAGTGAGCAAGATCAGGGAGATCTACTTAGAGTACGTGGTGTACTCAGTGGTACTGGAAGTAGGCAACAATGGTTGAGTTGATTGTCACTTAATGGTTGGTGTACTAGCAGTATTGTTACTGACTAGTTGAAACAACAACTTTGTGTTTGAGTTGATTTTGTTTGTAATTGAGAGAGAGAACTCTTGAGGGAGAATTACTGGTACGCCAAGAGGTGTGGGAAGAGTGTAATTTCTTCACTGTATTTCCTTCTAGAAGAGTGTTAATACAAGGTTGTATTATCTCTCATATTCTGTGATGTTTCTAAATTCTAGTTACATTTTACTTTTGGTTTAATTTCAGTAGCTACTTATACAAAGGTAATCAAGTGTACTCTTAAAGAGTAGGGATCCTGACAATTGGTATTAGAGCTAGGATCACCAAGTGATACCACTAACAAGTGGTATCAAAACTTCATTAGGTACACTAACAGGTGGTCAGAGCGTGTTAAGTGTTTGTTGATTACAGGTCACTCTCAGGGGTTTCTGATTGAGTGGGAGTAAAGCAATGGTAGAAGAAAATAAGCTAAGAATGGAGGAATTCAATGGGTGGAATGATCAATTACGGTATTATGGAAAGAAAGAACAGGTAAAGAAAGATTGTTGGTTGGTAGAAGATCAGCATGAAGGAAATGAAGAAGCAGATGTTGTTGGTATTGTTGCATAGGATGCTCTTGTATGTTCCTTGGATAAAGAAGAATCTTGGGTTTTATATTCTATTGCCTCTTTCCATGCAACCCCAAATAGAGTATTTTTCCATGATTATGTCCATGGAGACTTTGGAAAGATTTATTTAGGGGTTGGTGAGCCTTGTCAAATTGTTGGCAAAGGGGAAGTGCAGCTGAAATTGTAGACGGGCAACACATGGGTGTTGAAGGATGTCATGCATGTCCCAGTCCTGAAGAGGAGTCTAATTTCTACAGAAAAGTTGGGTGATGAGGGATGCACAGTTACTCTCACAGTGGAATCTTAGAAAGCTTCCAAGGGTGCACTTGAATTAGCATGTGGTAAGAAATTAGGTACTCTTTATCTATCTACTTGTATTACTAATTCTCTTTCTAGTTTATCTACTTCAGATGTAGATGCAAAGATGTGGCTTTGTAGGCTTGGTCACATGAATAAGAAAGGGATGCATGTTATTAAGAGGAAGTCTAATGTCTTTGACAAACTTAAGAACTGGAAAGCCTTGGTTTTCATGGAGATGATGGACAGAGATCAGCTCAAGGGGCTGAATAATTCTGAGCAGGGCAGTTTGGACAAGGTTATGATCCAAAGTGAGCTCATGGGTAAAAGTCATCACTCACAGGAAAACATAGTAACTAACGTCGATCAGGTGAGAACTAACATCAAACAGATAGGTACTGACGTCAGTCATGTGCAGACCAGAGTCGGTGGTGTCAGGTAGGTGGACACTGGTGTTGGTCAGGGAACTAGTGTCGATGATCAGGTGGAATCGACATTAGTTGGGTGCAGACCAGGGTCGACCAGAGAATGGATTTTGGGTAGACAGAAAGCTGTTAATGAGTCTCAAACACCCATATGGAGGACTGAAAGGATAAGTAAGCCTTAAATTCATTATTCTCCTTCTTTATACTACTTGAACTTATTGCTCACTGATGGTCAAGAACTAGGAAGTTTTGAAGAGGCAATGCAGGTAGAATCCAAGAAATAGTGGAAGCATGGCATGAATGAGGAGATTGATTCCTTGGGAAAGAACCAAACAGGAGATTTGGTAGAGTTGCCAGCCAGGATGAAAGCACTGAAAGATGAATGGATTCCCAGGTTAAAGAAAGGAGAGAATGGACACGTTAGACAAAAGGCCAGGGTATATGGTCTTGAGCAAGCTCCAGGACAGTGGTACAAGTTTGACAGGGGTATGATAAAGCATGGCTTTAGTCAATGTCAATGTAACCATTGTGTTTATTTTACCAGGTTGGATAAAGGTCACGACATTATCTTATTATTGTATGTGGATGATATGCTTGTTGTAGGTTCATACATGTAGGGATTTGCTGAGCTAAGTGTAAAATTAGTTCAGAGGTGTGCCAAGAAGGATTTAGGAGTGAAAATCCTTGGCATGAGTATTTCTAGAGACAGGGAAAGTCACAGGTTGATTTTGTCTCTAGATGATTGTGTGAATAAGGTAGTGGAGAGGTTCAATATGCAGGATGCAGAATCGATTAGCACACCTATGGATGGATAGTTCACAGGTCAGTGTCCCAAATCACAACATGAGGTTGAGTACATGTGCACTAGACCTGATATTACCCAAGTAGTGGGAGTTTTCAACAAGTTTGTGGCCAATTCGGGAAAGGAGCACTTCAAAGCAGTTCAATGGATTCTCAGGTATCTAAGAGAGACCAGAGTAGGTTAACATGCTATGCAGGGTCAAGCACTTCTCTACATGGGTATGTAGATTCGGATATGGTAGGTTACTTAGATGACAGGTGTAGCACCATAAGATATGTGGTGGTTGGTCTTCAAGATTGAACTTGAAGAGGGATACAAGCCAGGAAACAAAATTAGATGATGTATAGGTATAGGTACAGGTGTAGTTGTTTATCTCCAAGTGGGAGATTGTTAGGTTGTGGAGATACAAGCTTCACTGATGCAAATGGAGGAGGTTGATGAGTTACAAAGTAACCGATGTCAGTAGGCCAATCGATGTCAGTCATCTTCAGTGTTCATAGTAACTGACGTTGGTTAGGGGTCGACCGACATCAGTCAGAAAGGAACTGACATCAGCAGCCTGTGTGTGCATACGTTTGCATGTGCTTCTAGAACTGGTATAATTTTAGATGGACAGTCAGTTTACATGTAAAAGACTAATTTTAGTCTTGAGTCTGCATTTCTAATTATTGTAATTAGGAAGTCTAATTATTGTTTGTATGTGATCTATTTAAGAGACCCATGGGGCTATATTGTAAGATTGGAGAATCATAAGGACTTGGAGAGGCAAGGAGAAGGGTTCTTCTCGAGTGTAAGATCTAGGTCTAAAAGTGTTCAAGACCAGGTTGATATGCAGGTTATGCAAGATCAGGTAGAAGATCTACATGGTAAGTAAGGTCAGTTGATCTGCAGGGGTGTGTGTGTGTGTGTAAGGTCAAAGGAGATCTGTGGGGTAGCAAGGTCAAAGGAGATCTACAACACAATAGGTGAGCAAGATTAGGGAGATCTACTTGGAGTACGTGGTGTACTCAGTGGTACTAGAAGTAGGCAACAATGGTTGAGTTGATTGTCACTTACTGGTTGGTGTACTGGCAATATTGTTACTGACTGGTTGAAACAACAACTCTATGTTTGAGTTGATTTTGTTTGTAATTGAGAGAGAGAACTCTTGAGGGAGAATTATTGGTATGCCCAAGAGGTGTGGGAAGAGTGTAATTTCTTCATTGTATTTCCTTTTGGAAGAGTGTTAATACAAGGTTGTATTGTTTCACCACCTTTGGAGAAGACATGTTGTTTGATGGAAATTTATGAAGGTATTTATATTCAGTGATTGGTGGAAAGGAAAATCATTCAAGTATATATTCAAATAAATAACCATATACAAGCAACAGCTTGACATCACTCTTAAAGATGAAACCCTTTAATTGTATAATTTTATTTCAAGGATGAAAACCCTTGTCATCTCTATAATCAAGGATGAAACCCCTTTATGATTTACATTGTATTATTTTAAATCTAAAACTCTGAAGTAAATCATTAATCAATTACATTTTATTATTTAAATTATTATTTATAAGTGAAAATCTATATTTATAAAATATTATTTCAAAAGGAAGTATGAGGAATCCAAAATAACATATAATATTCTGATTTGGAATATTACATATTATGAATTGAATGAATTATTATGCCCTAACTAATCATTAATTCCTTCAATCTATCAACAATACAGTTAACATATTAATCCTTAGTTCTTTAGTGATAACTGTACTAATGTGAAGGATGGGCATGTATAATTTTTTATTATGGGATTGAAAATCACTTATTGTGTTCATTTTTCTTGATAACTCAATGAAGTTAATAATATAAGGTTCACAAAAACCCATTGACTATATTGTTGATTGCTTGAACTTGATGGTATGCTTATTTGGGAATAATTTTAGGATATTACCCTATTCTATCTTTGAAACTACATCTATCTTTTCTAACTCAGCTATTCCCTTAAATGGTGATATGAATGGATGTTTCTAATGTTTAATTTCTTATTGTTAATTGAAAGAGTGGCATAGGTGGTCGATAACTTAGTACTATTTTTCTTTCAATATTATGTTTCTCTTAATTTATTACTCAGTATAAGTATTTCTTGTGGGATTGAAAAACACTTTTTATGTTCCATTTTGTTCATAACTATATCAAGTTAATAATATAAGGATCATGAAAACCCATTGGTTTTATTGTTGACTACTTCAAGCAGTTAATGTTTTGGGGGAAGAGTTGGAATTTTGTGTAAATAGTGTTTATCTAGAATACACAAGTATAGAATTAAAATTCCTTTATATGTATCATATCTAATAATGATTATGCATTTAATTCATATGCATTCACTGAATTATATGTATCATATCATAATTACACAAACTATTCAATAATGTATGCATTGAATGAATGATTATGCCCTAACTAATCATTAATTACATCAAGCAAGCAACAATATAGTCAACATAAAACAAACCCAAATGTATTACACAAATTAAACCAATATACCCTTCTGAGATGAATACTTGAAGGAATTTATGTTTTGAGGTCATAGTTAGAGTTTTGTGTCAATAGTGTTTATCTATGATAATTAAGATGCATGAAATGTGAGGTTTTTGATGGTACACCCTATTGGGTTTCTATCACTCAATTTATTTATTTAATTTTATAATTATAGTAGAGATAAGAATTTAAGGAGATAATTATTTAATACCCTTATATATGTTTCCATTTGAAATTTTTCATTAGTATCACTATATGAAATTTATTAATGCAATGTGGAGTAAAGATGCACATTGTCAAAAAAAATCCTACACTTTTTAAGGATCACCCTATCAAGGCATTGAGGTTATGGGTGTGCCAAATTGTTTTCATTATTGATGTTGGATAACATAGTACTAAATTTCTCTCGAAGTAATTAATAATACAATCAACATAAATCAATCTAATAATAGAATTATCATGTAAACACATTGACCATATTGTTGACTATTTGAACCTGATGGTATACTTATTTGAGAATGATTTTAGGATATTGCATTATTTTGTCTTTAAACTTGCATGTATATTTTATGACTTATCTCATGCTGAGGGTGGTTATAAATACTCACTTAAATGGTGATATGAATATATGTTTCTAATCTTTAATTTCATGTTGCTAATGTAAAAATTGATATAGGTGGTGGATAACTTTGTATTATGTTTCTGTCAATGTTATAATTATCTTAACTTAGTACTAAATATTAGCGTTTCTTGTGAGCTTGCAAAGCACTTATTGTGTTCATTTTTTTTATAACTCTATCAAGTTAATAATATAAGGATAATGGAAACCGATTGACTATATTCATGACTACTTGAAGGAATTAATGTTTTGGAGGTAGAGTTGGAGTTTTGTGTCAATAGTGTTTACCTATGATAAGTAAGATACATGAGATGTGAGGCATTTTATGATACACCCTTGGGTTTCTATCACTTAATTTTTTTATTTATTTTTGGAATGATAGTAAAGATGAGAATTTAAGGAGATAATTATTGAGTACCCTAATATTAGTTGGCATTTGAAAGTTTTCATTAGTAGCCTTATATGGAATATGTTAATGCAATGTATGGGAAAGATGTAAATTATTAGTATTTATTTACTCGCACTCTCTAATGATAACCATGTCAAAGTTTTGAGGTTAGGGTGTGACAACTTCTTTTCATTAACATGTGATGATTATCTGAATCTTGAATATGCTTATTGTATACACATAATATTTTCAAAGTTTTATTGATATTTGACACTTTGTATCTTGTAGGAACCTATTGAGTCACAATCTCTATAACTTCATGCCTTTAGGAGTGCACCAGGAAAGGGGTGGCCAAACCACTAGTGTTTTGTAAGATTGTTGTCCCTTTACCACTTTCCATCTACACACTCATCTCCTAAAAACATTAACCCCAATATTATTATTCTTAGTCTTACCCATTCTAGTCATTTTCCTCTTTTCGTCCTTATTTTCTTACCTTAATTCCCTTTTGGACTGTCAGTTATACTAGGTTGACCATGGCCGACCCTGTATAGTTTAGGGGTATTTTTCACTTTTTGGGTTTATTAGCCTTTTGAGCGACTTATCTCAGACCTAGTGAATTGTCCCCAAAAACATATAAGGTCAACCATGGCCGACCCTATATAACCAACATTTTTGAGAGGATTTAGGGCAAGATCTACCTATATATACAAGTTCATTTCCAACCATTTGTAAGAAGAGAAGAGAAGAATAATAAGTACAAATAAACATCTGCTTATTAACCATTCTACTTGAGGAATGAATCTTAGGGTTCCATACTTTCTTTGGAGATACAGATCTTGTCTTGTGGAGAATTTTTCTAGATGCATAGATGGGTTGTGTAACCTAGAGCTAATTTGTCTTTGTTATCATTTCATACCAAAATAATCTCTTGTGAATAATTTTGGCCAAGGGAGATATTGAGGCTCAATGGGTTTGTCTTCAAGGTAAGTATTCCTAAATTTATTTATACTTTATAAGAGTAGATAGATAATGTAGTTATGATTCTTGTGAACTAGGAATTTGAATCAAGAGAGGTGTTATTATCTTGGTAGTGACAAAATGAAATCAAATTGAAAAACCAACACACTAGTTAACATACATCTCTAGGCCTAGTTACTTGGTTGAGCTTAGTTAACAATACTAGAATGGAAACACAACTAAAACATGAAAGAGAATAAATATTTCACCTCCTTTGAATGCTTTAAATTAGCTTGTAGTAGTGGCTTGCTTAGTTTGTGCTCATAAAGTATTCATCAAAGGAGGCTTAGCTCTCTCCTCTTCTCCTTAGCACCTTGTGGCTTTAGCTTGACTTGACTTGGATCAATATTTGGACATTAAAAAATTAATTTTCATGAAGCTTTGTATGTGAGAGCTTAAAATGCAATAGGCAAGGCCTCCTATTTATATATTTTTAGAATGGTTTGAGGATCAACCATGACAGTCCATCTCAATATTGAGATGTGTGGCCATGAATAAATCCAAATATAAAATTCATTATACAAATATCCCCATTAATATTTTGGATAGAGGGCATTGAATAGGCATGGAGGGTCTTAATGAGGCATGGGAGACCCATAATCTTGATATTTTATATATTTATGGCTTATGGATGCCACCCCATATGATGATGTCACCTGATGATGTAGTTAATAGAAATCAATTTCCAATAAATATTTATTCAAAAAGTTCTATGTAAAATTAACTTAAGGCCCTAATTTGGTTTAATTAGCCTAAAACATGATTAGTCAATTGTGATGTAAATTTTGGCTCTTGGTGCATAAATTAATCAAATTGGTCAAAATGTCTTATTATTGGCTCAAAATTTAACTAGATTGGAATTGAGAGTCGATGTTAGATGTGTTGGAACCATATTCCCATTTAAGATGTTACCAACACCAAATAACAAAGGCACATGTCTTGTGCAAGAGATTTGATAGAAAAGAGCAATCTAGAGCATCCAAGTGCAAAATTGGTATTTTAACTAGAAATGATCTGATCAAAGTTAGTTGGCTTATAAATTGCATTACCCCATTTATTGATACCCTGGCCAAAATTGGCACTTGAATATATTAATTTCAACTCTTTTAATATATTTTAGTATTTTAGGCTAAATTATGTATTTTGGTGGAAATTGGTCAAAACCCTGATTAAAGGTTATCGATGACCAGATTTAGGTGTCTACAATTTACCCCTATTTGGGAAGATGTTTCAAATTGTAGCCAAAGTAATATCTTCTCAAATAATGAGAGATGGACTGTATGCCAAAAATAAGATGATGGTTGAAGAACAAAGCTCCAAATTGTGTTTGGGAATCCTAATATGATGCCCCCTTGAGGGAGTGGCCATCACATATGTGGATGGATGGTCTCTCAAAAAAGAAACAAGAAGAAAGGGTGGAATTAACCCATGGTTAATATTAATCTAGATGAGAAAATGCATGCATGCATTAATTTAAAAATGATGCTGATTTGCCCAAAGGTAGTTATAATTAGGAATAAAATTCAAAATAATGGTTTGCTCATAGGCGATTATAATCATTAAGAGGATCTAGATTTGATAAATATGATGGTGCCCCATTTAGGGTTGATTAGGAAGCATAACTCAAAGTTATAACCTAGAATATAGATTAAAGATGAGCGAATGCAAAGTGAGGAAAGAAATGAAAAGAAGAATAAGATTGATCATTAGAAATGATTTAGTTAAACCTACCAACAAGGAGATTCTCATCCTTATTAGAAATGATACAAGTAGAATGGATAATAAGTTGATTCGATCAAGATGCGTGGAAGGATTTACCAAGGTACTAAGGAAAAACTTTTGTAGCTCCATTGATTGTAGACCTTCTTGAAGCTGATTTTTACTATAGCATGTGATAGTAGGCATCATGATAGAACACCATGAAGACTTGGCCAAAAAATGCATAAATACTAACTCCTGATCCAATAAACACTCAAAAATAATGCCCCAATGATAAAAACCATGATGACAATGTTAACATATGAATATGGATAGACTCAAAAATAATTTGTACAAGGAATCACCTAATGAAGACATATAGACTGAGTCAAGGCAATAGTGCTGAAAGTAAACAAATAGGCAAAAAGACAAACAACTTTAAATAAATAAACAAATAGAAAGCCTAAAAATAAAAGTAAAGGAAAGCATCCTAATAATGACTTTTCCCCAATAGGGTAGATCGAGGATAACTAACTAGGCTTATACAAAACAAATATATTTGGATTTTTTGAAATGTTATGAATAATTTTTTGAAATTTTGAGGTATCTCAGCTTGTTATAGAATGACTAGATATCTACTTGAAAAATGAGGAGAGAATTTAGTATAGGGTGCTCGCAAAATAATGAGAGTATTTGGCTTAGGTTACTCATAAAACGGTGAGAGCATATAGAAAAAGGAAACTGAGGTGAGCTCAACATGAATTGAGCATGACCTACATAGCCTTGAAATAACCTTAAGTCATAGTAATTCCATCCACACAAAAGGTGAGGAAAAACTAACTAGGTCCCAACAAGTTCTCAAATCTGACAAATAGCCAATCAAGTGAAAATAGTAATGGCAAGGTGATACGATAATGCATGATAAACAAGTGTTGCCCCTAGTTTGACCATAGGTAGTTATAACCAAGATACAATAGCATAGATCAATGATACTAATTTTTCCATAGGCAATCATAATTAGTAGCAAGACTCGTGAGACCCTAATTTTCCCATAGGTGGTTATAATCAAGATCACATAAACAAACTTGATATAAGATGAAAAATGAAAGATATCTTTCTAGATCAACTATCACACTACTTTCATAGACTATCATTTAAACATGTATTGTATTGATTATTGAAACTTATTTAGAATCCCACCATAAAAGGTGTAGGAAGAACCAAAGTAACAAAGATCAAAATAGGATTGGATAGGATGACTAAAAATAGGCTTTGGTCTAGATAGGAATGGAATGGCATTACTTTAAGATAATGATGGTTTTTGATAGGTTAGATCAAAATGGTAAGAGGGATGCCCCCAAGTGATGGGGTGATTGACTGGGCTATGTGACAATGGAAAAATAGATATGGAAAGTTGAAATGGTATGGTACACATTTTATTTTTTGGTATGGAAAAGGGAACATAATTCTTTTATTCATACTGAAGAGGAGATGCACATCCTAATCAGTAGATGATACAAATAGAATATATGATCATGTTAATGTTTAGCCCACACCTCATTTGAATATTTAATCTATCAAGAACTAGCTACAAATTTGGATGCAAATGATGTGTTCTTCATTGGTCATTGATTTTGATTCCTTCAAACGTCAAAACAAGGTATCTTTATAGCCTCTACAAAGGAAAGTGTGGCCATGGATGGTAAACAAGGACAAATAATGGATGGTAGGTTTGATTGTGAAATGGAATGGTAGATGATAATGGAATGTGGAATAGTTGAAAAAAAATGAAGATCAGGATGTTCAGTCACACGTAATGTTGTTGATGCTAGATTTAACATAACTTTGGCTATGGTGGAGCTGAAGACTTGTTCTCTCGATAGGACCATCATATTTTTATGTTGTTTGGGCTTGAGAGTAGCTACCATCTAATTAGATTGTAGATAGGAAGCTATTTTGATTTGATCTTTTATATTATCTTCATCAAGCAGAGAAGAACTTTTGTGCTTAGCTATCAGTGCCTCAATGAGGTTTTCACCAATGAGTTTATCTTTATTGTTCCATAATGCCTTTGAGAAGTTTTCCCTAAGGAACATTGAATTTTGACTTTGATTATATTATATCACTTCTAAAAAAGTTTCAATAGAAGATGTTGAGTTTGAAATTTGCTTGTCCCCTATCACCTATGAAAAGGTTTCACTAGGAGAGTGTTCTTTTGATATATGAATGTGGTCTTGGCCTTCTTTCTCTTCTTCAACTGCTATATCACCAAATATGTAGTTCAACAAAGTGTGATTTTTTCAGTCCCAATCAACACTTATGGGAAATGGAATGTCAATAATATGTCTATTTGGGTTGATGGTAATGGCTTGTGGAATGGTAATGGAATGGGGATAGGTTGCATAATCCTCATAGAAGATACTAAGATAACTTATGTTGAAGATAAATTATGCATCCTCAAAAAATTTAGAAAGATCACAAATGTATTCAAATTGATCTGTGAGCATGTGTAACCATGTTTTAACAACCATGAACATATTTTTCTTCTAAATTTGATTCTAACTTACTAGACTCTAAATCCTATGTTGAGACTGAGTTGATTCTAATTTTGATTCTAAATCTGATGTTGATCTAAGAATAGAACCTAACTCTAACTCTGATTCTTCATCTAATAGGTATTTTATTACAAGGATGTCTTGTTGAATGTTTGGTATTAGATAATTGATGACCTATGATGGCATAATGGGCTCCACAAAGACTGGTTTGTCAAAGTGAGACTCCTCCATAATAGGAAATAGGTCAAGAGACAACTCCTTAGAGACTATTTTATCAATAGGAGGCTCTTGAAAAATAGGCATATGGCCAAAGTAATGATTTGCCCAAAGGTGATTATAAACATTAAGAAGTGGCTTAATAAAGACTAGCTTATCAGAGTGAGACTCCTTGATAACTAGTATAAGATGAATAGATGATTCATCATAGGTTGAATTATCACAAGTGATTAATTGAACAAAAATATCTTAGATTGATTGGTTATTTTGGTCTTGGTTTATAATGAGTTGGAAAATACTAGTTTTAAACATAGCTTGGTCTTTGAATGATTGGATCGATTGAGGTTTGGATGGGATTAGTACTAGATAAGGAATGGCTTATAGTTGGATAATGGTAGGGCATTAGGGAGTATGATTTTTCACATGAGACAAATGATAGGGTGATGTGGAGCTTGATTACTAGCACAAGCCAAAGGACTAGGTCCTAGGATGATGAAGAGGCATTGTGGAGCATGGTTATTTACATAAGCCAAAGGATGAGGTCCTAGTATAGAAATGGTTGGGCATTGTGGATCTTGGTTTCTCACACAAGCTAAAGGATGAGGTCCTGATATAGAAATGGTTGGGTGTTGTGGAACTTGGTTTCTTTCACAAGCCAGAGCATGAGGTCTAGGAATAGTAATGGTATTCCTTGGATATTGTAGAGCTTAATAGCTCATATAATTTAAAGGAGAGTTAGGGGTATTTCATGATCAGATAACAAAATGACTTTGTGCAACTTGATTTCTTATATAAGCTAAAGCATCTAAGTCTTCCTCATAAACCATATCATCCCAGTCATGAGTTGGCTCATAAGTTGGTTCTTGATTGTGTTTCATGTACTGGTTATTGCAAAGAGGGTATGTATCCATATCCCAAACAACATTATCCTTAGTTGGGTCTTCAAAGTCCTCCTCACAAGCCTCTTCATGCCAATCAAGGTCTCAATTTATATTGTAAGCTGGTTCATGACTTTGTTCCCATGAATGATTATTATGAGGGTGGTTAGAAATCTGTCTCACAAACCATATTAGAATCATTGATATCTTGAATAAAGCCATAAAAGTCATTTTGTGTGTCCATTATATCATAATTTAGATTATACATGACTCCACTATAGGTATAGCTAGACATATCCACATAAATTATGAAAGCTTCAAAAATAAAAAGGCTTAGAGTTCTATAAACTCCAAAAAAATACATCCAAAGGACAAATGGTTCAAACTTGGTCTAATTTGATCAAAAGGGTGGAGAGGTATCTTCAATGTGGTCTAAAAGTAGAGTTGTATCTCTAAAATGATTTATGCTAAGACTTGGCATAAATAGTCTAATGTCAACTGTCATATTCACAAAAGGTCAAGTGTCTGAATGAAAACCAGCATGTTAAAGGTCTAGGTCAAAGTGTCCCTAACAAGGTCTAAACTAGGAAAGGGGAAAAGGTTCACTAGGTCTTTTGTTCAAATGTAGATTCAAAATCTAGGCTCAAAAAAGGTATGTGCTAGGACTTTTGGCCAAATGGTGTCAAAATCTATATTTGAAACAAAGGATTGATGTGAATTTAATCTAACAAGTTTGGAAATAACTTTGACATAGACCTAGAAAATGAAATCAAACATAAACATGATCAATTGGCATAAGGCATGAGGCAAAGGGCTCTTGAAGAAAGATTGTGTTCTCCCAAATAAAGGCACAAACATTGATGAGGATAGGTATTGAAAAAATAAACCTTCAATAATTTTCAAATTTAGGTAATCGATTAACCAAAGTTATGCAACTCAAAAGAGAAATGTCTATGTATAAGTCGCATACATTAAGGCCTAAATAGAAATCAATCAATGTTTGAATCTAAACTTAACAAGGTTAATTAAAAACTCAACGTTGAAAACAAGTATTTGACCAAACAAGCTAGACAAGATTGGATAGCATGGCGACATATAAACAAGGTCTAAATGGCTAATGTGACATGGTTTGAAACAAATGGTTTTTCTCACAATGGTAAATAAGTTTTGAAATAAATTGAGTAGACTAACAACATAAGCATGCTCAAATAATGTGATCAATGTTATGTTTCAAAGACTCAAAGGCAAAATGGTTTAATATGATTTTGGCAGCGTAACACTACCCTCTGCAACTCAAATGACCCACACATAAACAAGTTCAACAAAAATTTCAACACACAAGTGTGGTGTAAAATGGCTAGCATAATGCCTCTTTAGACAAAAGTGTGACGTATAAACAAATTGATTTTGTCATGGTTTACAAACAAACAATCATGTTTTAGTCTCAAAACATACCAAATGAGAAAATGACCATAATACACTAAGTATAATCATCCAAATCCTAGCAAGGGTATGGAAATGTGAGGTTGATTAAACTAATTGGTTTACGAACATCTCTAGGGGAATAAATTGCACAATGACTTTTATGTCAAATGATGCAAAAGAAAATCATAGATTTTGGGTCCATAGCACTTGGCTTATTGCAAAAATGTCTAATCCTTTTTGCAACCACTACATCATGTTATTCGCTCAATGTAGTGTGATGTCCAATTGTGCACATTACGTCCTATGTGCACTCTAATACTATAAGGTGTTTTAACCACTCAAACCTTCCGATATTAGTGAAAATAATTTGAAGTCAATGCTGAGAGGTGAAACCCTAGGTTAATTCTTCCCTAAAGAACTCATGGAAGGTAATGACGTCCCCCTCGCAAGCCAAGATGCAATGAAATAAAAGACATATAAAGAAATACTTTAGGGTCATTTTCTAGGTCACCCAAACTATGATGAGTTTTTGGGGAGTGTTTTAGAAAACAATCTTTCTAAGCCTTGGAAAAGGCTTTTTGCAATAAGGATGGCACTTTTGATTCCAAGGGTTCCTTAAAGGGGACAAATGGAAGATCATACACGCACAAACCTTGTTTTTACCAAATATTTTTTAATTAAATAATTATTGAAATCAAAAATTGAAAAGTGTGTTCAATTTTAAGCACCAAAACAAAGATTAGGTGGTGTTCTTTTGACCCCTTGGTTTTAAGTTGTAACTTTGAAAGCATAATTTATCAAAGCATTTACTTAAGCATCTAAATTTTTCATTAAGTCCAAAAAGAAAGCTCCTAATTCATTTTAAAATACTCAAATGAAGTGTGAAAGGAACTGATTTAGTTTTATTATATGAATTTCCATGTAGGTCTTGTACGAAAAATGTTAGCACTTTGTTTAGTCTTAAAGCACATTTATCAAATGAGGTAACCTTGAAGGGCAAAATCTGTCAACCCGAAGGCAAAATCTCAAGAAAGAAAATGTGTTAGATTAGACTTTGTTAGAAAAAATCTCAAGGTTTTTTTTTTTAAATAATAATAATATTAAATATATGAACACCTAAAAACAAAAAATTTGAAGGCTAAAAACAAAACATAACAGATAATACATAAAAGTCTGCACATAAAACATAAAAACCTACAGTCTGTATTTTTAACATAACTTTAAAAATATAGATTGATTTATCAAAAAAAATTGAGATGTTATCAATAACTACAGGACACACATATATAAAAAATTTAAAGTCCAAAAAGTCTAACAAAATTTATCAACTCTATTATAACTATTTTTATCAGAAAAATAAAAATAGAAAGTGGCAGTCACTAAAATAGCTATAACTTCTAAAATATAAAGAAGGTTTTTGTGAAAGTTTTAGATAATATCAATGAAATATTTATGTATATTTATAAAACAAATTAGACAAAAAAATTAATTAAAAAAAATTATGAATTATTTATTGGCTATTTTTACTCAAAGCAAAAACAACAAAAAAAAGAATTAAAACTATGAAATACAAAAAAGTTTGTGGGTTGCACTCTCATGAAGATAGTCCCATCTAGAGTGCCATTATGTGAAATAGGAATTTGACTCAAGAGAGGTGTTATTATCTTGTTAGTGACAAAATGAAATCAAATTAAAAAACCAACACACTAACTAACATACATCTCTAGGCTTAGTTACTTGGTTGAGCTTAGTTAACAATACTAGAATGGAAACACAACTAAAACATGAAAGAGAAAAAATATTTCACCTCCATTGAATGCTCAAAATTATCTTGTAGTAGTTGCTTGCTCAGATTGTTCTCATGAAGTCTTCATCAAAGGAGGCCTAGCTATCTCCTCTTCTCCTTGATACCTTATGGCTTTGGCTTGGCTTGGCTTGGCTCAATATTTGGACATTATAACATTAATTTTCATGAAGCTTTGGAATAAATCTAGCATTATAACTTTGGCATATGAGAGCTTAAAATTCAATAGGCAAGGCATCCTATTTATATATTTTTGGAATGGTTTGAGGATCAACCATGACCATCCATTTCAAGATTAAGATATGTGGCCATGAATAAATCCAAATGTGAAATTCACTATACAAATATATCCATTAATATTTGGGATAGAGGGGCATTGAATAGGCATGAGGGTCTTAATGAAGCATGGGAGACCCATAATCTTGATATTTTATGTATTTATGGCTTATGGATACCACACATATGATGATGTCACCTGATGATGCAGTTAATAGAAATCAATTTCCAATAAATATTTATTTAATAAGTTCAATGGAAAATTAACTTAAGGCCCTAATTTGGTTTAATTAGCCTAAAACATGATTATTCAACTTTGGTGCAAATTTTGGCTCTTGGTGTACAAATTAATCAAATTGGTCAAATGTCTTATTATTGGCTCAAAATTTGACTGGATTGGAATTGGGAGTCGATGTTAAACATGTTGGAACCATATTCCCATTTAGGATGTTACCAACACCAAATAATAAAGGTACATGTCTCTTGTAAGATATTTGGCAAAAAAGAGCAATACAGAGCACCTAGGTGCAAAATTGGCATTTTGACTTGAAATGATCTAATCAAAGTTAGTTGACCCATAAATTGCATTGCCCCATTTAATGATACTCTGGCCAAAATCAGCACTTTAATATATCAATTTCAACTCTTTTAATGTATTTTAGTATTTTTAGACCAAATTATCAATTTTGGTGGAAATTTATCAAAAGCTAGATTGAAGGTTATCAATAGCCAGATTTAGGTGTCTACACTTCTATTCCCATGCATAAGGATTTTATCTACACTGATGTGAGTATATGTCATATATGCATAATTAGTTTAGTTATTTGGTTTATTTCTAACCCCTACTTTGTGCCAAAGCTTTGGTATGCAGTAGATTATATTTACTTTCTTGTTTATTAGCATAGGTGAAATATCAAACCTTAAGACTCTTTTAGGGTTGTTGTATGATTATGTTAGACTGTAGGCTTTGGAACCCTACCTCACATGATATATTATGACAAGTAATCCCCTAATCAAGTCTATTAGATCCCCATATTGGTCATGCTTCTGCTTAAAAAATATGTTCCCAATTGGAAGTGTAGGTATGCTCTATCTTCTCCAAGCCAGGATTTATTTATAGACATGATGCATTTTTGATTGCATATATTCTAGTGAACTCAACTTTAATCCTATCCCACCAATGGCTAGATTATCTTCACATTTCTACTTTTGTTTCCTTTCTTATTAGCTTTAGCTTCACTTTGGCTTCACCTTCATATTACATTATGGTAAAGCCAACATGAAACTAACCCTTGAAAGATTTATTTTGCTTCCTTTTATTCTTTGTAGCATTATTTTCATCATATATCTATCATATTGGATTGACTTTGTTGACCCAAATCTAATTTCTATATATAGGTTTTCAAGAATAGGCAACTAAATCAATTCAAATGACCCAGTACAAGTTCTTAGACTTCCAATTCAAAATAATAGGATGACCTAATTGACCCTGTACACTTTCAAGCATCCAGATTTAGCTACTAGGTCAACCCTAGTCAACCATGTACATTTTAGGCACTCATTAGTAGGATTTTACTAAGCTTGATCAACCTCTTTAATAGATTTTTCAAGCATATTCCAAGGTTCTTGACTGTCAATCTTCATTCTCAAAAATTTTAATCCACCAAGGTTCCATTCTATATCTCTATCTCTTTCTTTTTTGTCTTTACTTTCACATTTTGTAGTCTTCAAAACTACCCCTACATAGTCAACTAGATCAATCCTATCGACCTAGTTCTATGTTCAATGTGTTATCTAAAATAACTTGATCAACCTTGGTCAACCCTATTCATTTTTAAACCTTGCTTCCACATTACAAGTTTGACCTTATTCTATATTTTATGTATATAGTATCAACACTATACCTTCTTTCAAGATAGAATTAATCTCTACATGCTAGTAATTAGTTCACACCTTTATTTTCTTTTTGCTTACATTCTTAGAATAGTTCACATAATCTAATTAGGGGGTTTTTAATTAACTATTTACTTTCACTATTTATATTTAATGCACACAAGGAAAAACACAAAAACTAAACAAGCATTTTAATATTTGTCTACCCAAGGCCAACCTACTTGGATTTCATCACCAAGGGGGAAGCCAACTTGATACTTTGGTCAAGTATAAATCATGGCTAGTGGTATATTCTAGCTAATCACCTAACACCCTTATCATTATAGTGTGTGAAGTGAGAGGGTAGGCCCTAATACCAAGCCTGTATCATTTCTACTATAGTCTCTTTTAGCCCAAACTACCTAAAACCATCCTTAGATTGCTATCTAGTTCCTTATTTTACAGCCGAATTTCCATCACATTTAAAATCATTTCTTAATAATCTAATAAACCATTTAGGTTGACAAATTAGTTAGCTCTTTAATTTTCAAGTTGATTACTTGCTCTTTGCTCAATTATGTGTGCAAAAACTTGCATTAGCCAATGTTAGTGCAAGGTTTTATATTGTGTACCTCTTTTGGATTGGTCAGCATTGATCCAATTGACTATTTATTTCCTTTCAGTTCTTACTTTCCTAGATTAATTACAAAATTGTCTTATTTTAGTTCATAACTTGTTATTAACCTTTTATTTTTCCTTGTCTATTGTACTAGGTCAACTCTATACCTTTTTTTAGCCTCTATGCACTATACAGGATCGACCTAGTTGACCTTGTATTATATGCATCCCCTTTCACCTCTTTCTTCAATATTTTTACACTGTACTAATCAACCCAATAAACCCTATACAATTTTATAGTCCCTATTTTTGTGTTAGGTTGACCCTGTACAATTTCACAATCCTTATTTGTGTGCTAGGTCAACCCAATCGACTCTATACTATTTTAGTCACCTCGTAGTTCTTTGCTTTTTCATCTCTCTTCCCTTCCCTTCATCAATATTTTTTTGCTTGACAGTTACACTAAGTTGTAGTCAACAGACATGATGAATCTTACCAATCCTCATAGGGTCTCCCATAGATATAATAGGGATCCTCTTTTGGATGCTAGTAATGTTCATATTTCCACTCACACAATGAACTATGGGACCCCTCCTAATACCTCTTCACAACATAATCCTATTTTCTCACTATAATATCAATCTGAATTAGAGTATACTCCCAAAAAAAAATTCTTTATCTCTAAATTTCCTCAACATCGAGGAAAAGATCCTTCTACCATTTACAATCTTATGATTAATGGTCAAGTAGAAGAGCCTCATTTACCCACTCCTACAACCTCAACTAGATTTTGGGGTACTACTTTCTTTGATTCTCATACTCTTCCTTTGATTTTTGACCCCTTCTCATACCATGACTTTACCTTCTCTAAATTTTGTCACCTCCATGCCTAGTATCTCAACAAACATGGTAGATTCTACATCTAGTGGGCCTCTCTTAAAGTCCACTATCCTTAATCCATCTACTAGTGTTTCATTTTCTACCCAAGGCAATCATGTTTACAGTGCTTCTTCATCTCAACCATTCACTAGTCCATCTTTTGATACACAAGAAAAAATTTCCACTAGTGCATCACACTCTCATAACTCTTCTCAAGCTCCTATCAATACCAATAGTGTTACTCAATCCACTAATACTAACACTAATGCAAACCTTAATTCTTATACTAATTATAATCAAATAGATAAAAAAAATTTACAAACTCTCATTCAAAATAATACATTTCAAGCTCATAACACACAAATCAAATGATGAGAATGCAAAACCACCTTCTTCACCTTCAATCTCATCTGCAACCAATAGCTTGGGGCACACATAACCAGAATGTTCCCCCTCCTCCTCTTCAATATTATCAAGGAAATATCATTAATCAACCTTATTTGGTCAACAAAACTATTAATCATCTACAAAATTAACCTCTCACTACTTAAATTGCTAACATTGACATAGGAGGTATAACACCTATAGTTTTCTATGATGGATCAATCGATCCTACCCTTCATCTTAAGACATTTGGAAATATTGATAAGGATTGGGTCAAATTGAAAACCATTGGTGGTACCAAGCTCCTTTACAAAACCCTCACAAGTGATGCCTTGGATTGGTATAATCAACTTAGACCTCATTCCATTACTAGTTTGGAGGATTTAGTGAATGCTTTAGTTCAAGAATTCCAAACTAGTGATCTTCTCAAAAACACTTTGGCCCATTTCATAAATTGCAAACAAATTGAAAATGAAACCCCTTAAGCCTTTGTTAAAATATGGAAGACTTTTTCAAATAAATGTGAACATAACATGACTGATGATAATCTTTTCCATCTCTTTACCAATGCCCTCTTTCCTAAATTATAATATCGAGTCCACTCTCTCTCCATGCACATTAGAGGAGGCTATTGACCAAATTAAATGTCAAGATTTCCTAATGCATCAATTTGAGCCACCCCAACCTTCTCTAGGTCCTCATCTCTTAATAATAAAAATCACAATGTTACCAATGATGGTGTTACATATTCTTATGACACCATTCAAAATGTTTAAGTTGTTGTTCCTACCCATTCATCAAAACCAGTTCCCTCTTCTCAATAATATACTAATCCTCATTTCTCTTCACTAAATAACATCAACGTTCACAAACCTCTATCCTCAGATAAATTTATTAGGTGTCTTCCTAGGCCTCTTCCATAATAACTTGACCCTACTCATCTTATGAAATCATTATATGATCCTAAAAAAATTTGTTGGTTTCATTCTAGTTGGGGTCATTCTCATGAGACCTATAGACAATTTCATAATTTAGCTATGGATTTTCTTCTTGGTCCTAATTTTGATCATTATTTCATCATGTGCAAGCACTAATAAGCTTATGAAATTATTTTCAAATATTATAAAACACATGACAAAACTCAAGCCTTGAATCAAGCAAATTCTCATTTAGTTATTTACAAAGACCCTCTCCCTAATCATCAACTGATTCAAGACACCCAAGACAAGCCTACCCCTTCCACCAACAATGTAGAAAATATTATTTACCCTAATTTTGAAGAGAATGTGGTTAACATGACTAATATATGAAGGGTGGTTGATTTCATTGATTTGAATCCTATCTACACTCCATCTCAAACATATTATGTTATCCAAGATTCTTCTCCAACTCATTTAAATGAATTAGCATAAGATGACGTTATTAACTTTAATGATCCAATTTATGATTCTCCCTTGGATATCACTTCCCATTATATTTCTACCACTCTTCCATCATCTTCCAATACTAATGATAATCAAGCTTCTACTAACACTTCTTCTTCCAATTCTCAAAATCAAATTTAACCAACTACTTCATCATCTCAACATGATTTACAACATTATTCTAAACCTTCTTCTTCTTATTAAAAAAATTATAATGTACTTTATCTCCTCCTTATGAGGACCTTATTAACCATTACACACCTATATCTATCGACCTTCTTATGGGTTATGATGAGTGGTATCCCATTATGGAGCTAACTAGTCTCCCATCCCAAATTATATTCCTTGAGCTTATGAGGACTTCTCCCCATCATAGAAACTATCTTATGCAACTATTATTCAAGATGAATGTCGCTCATCCTCCTCTAGTAGGATAGGAAGCAACTTTATTTGGTTCCAAAGATAGTATATTACAATAATGTGAAGAGATGTCTATCAATGTTGACAAAACTATAAAAACTTCTCTTTCCTTAAAATTTCTCATAGCTTCTATGAATCTTGATGATATTTTGCTTCATACAGATCATCCTCCCTTATTAATTAGCATCCAAATAGGCAATATTCAAGTTAATCATGCATTGATTGATAAGGGTTCTATAACTTGTGTTGTTTCTCTTGATTTCATTAAGACTCTTGGGTATTCATAATGCAATCTTAAGTCTATATGCAACACATGCCAAGGATACAATAGAAGGCAAATGCCTCCTTTAGGTTATGTGTGGCTTCCCATTACTGTCACACCTATCACCATCCATGTGAAAGTGGTGAGCTTTAACTTCCCCCTTTCTTATAACAGCTTTCTTTGTAGGCAATAGACTCACTACATGAGAGATATTGCTTCTTTCACCTACCAATGCATTAAATTTCTTCATGATGGAGCCATTTATAGGATTCAATATGACACTAGCCCTTAGAATTTTTAACAATTCCAAGATCATGGTGTCTTCAAGATTCCTACCCTTGATCCTTTACCTAGCATTCTATTCCATGAGTCTCAACATCTCAACTTTCTCGTTAATTCAACCCAAGCTTATAATGGGCATCTTGATCTCATTGGTAACATTCCTACCAACATATTAGATTATTATGATGATGATCCTAATTATATTAACTTAAATATCAATACTTACAATATCTCACCTCATCTCATCTCATAGCTCCCTGATTCTGTGCAACCTCACTCTCACAAGCCTCCTTGCGATGACATTCCCGTAGTATTGTCCAAGACTAGGCATTATATTCACCATACTTCCTTATATGATAATGTCATCCCTACTTACATCATTAACCTTCACACCCCAAATTATGATGATGGTCATTTCTTAGATGATCCATTATTAGATGGTCTTGTGCAAGCCTGTGACACCAAGATTATTTGCTATCATTCTTCTTTGCTTAAATATTTTCATGCATCTCGATATTTTCCTTTACTTACAGTTCCTATTTTTTGTATTTTACCCTTTATCATAGGGTATATATCATGTAGAAACCTCAAATTTTTGAGGAGCCATGTAGGACTATGCTCATGGATCTACTATGATCAAGCCTTACCTCTTTGTTAGGTACTTTGACCCTTGTAGCTAATTTACCCCTGAAGTTAGTATAAATCTCCTTAGACATTTTGTATATCCCATTCCTCCCTCAATATATCCCACTATAGTTGAGCCTCTTCCCACTCTTACTATAGTTGAGCCTACTTTCTCTCCTACTATTGTTGAGCCAACCCTTGTTTCCAATTCCATTGCTCCTTTTGTTGATCCTAATTTTATTTCTTCCTCATCATCACCCACCCTTGGTGATGGTTTACTTTTGTTGCCTAAGATGGCTCATTTTTCTACCAAATGAGTTTATGATTGTTCTATTACTTATTCCACTCCTATTTTACCTCCTACCATGAATGCTTCTACTAAAACCGCTCACAAGCATATATATTACTTCCATGGGACAGATAATAATTCTTCCACCTATTTTTGTAAGTTTTGGAAATATATTGATACTTTGTAACCTTCTTCCCCATCATCAAACAAATCTATACCTCCCATAAAGGTACTTCCTAAATATATACCCAAGTATGGTGAGGTATATTGTTTATGGAATTTATGTGGCACCCATCACACTGATTATTGGCACATACTTTAACATCTTAAGGATCACCTTATAGCCATTCCTAGACCTTCTACCACTCCTCCCACAAGTCATTCCCACAAGAAGGCTCCTCTTTATTCTCCCATGGCTCTACCTCTAGTGATTCCATCACCTCTTGTGGTCCCTTCACCACCTTTTGTGCCTCTACCTGTGATTCTTTCACTCGTGGACCTTCCCTCACCCATGGATCCTTCTCCACTAGTGATTCCTACATCTCCTATAGATCCTATTCCCATGAATTATCTTGACCATCCCTTTCCTAATTTACCTCCTTAGCATGATACTTTGAGCATTCCTACTTTTTTTTTGGAGGATATTAAAATAGAATTATTTTCCTAATATTCATTAAAGATTGACGAGACATTAGCAGTAGTTCATCTCCAGCTTCATAGAGATTTATTTGATGTCTTGGATAATGTGTGTGGATATATTTATTAGTATTTATGAGCACATGCATGGTGATTTCATATTTTAATTTGGGTTGGATGTGTTCTCCAATATTATTTTTATCTATTTACTATATCATTTGACACTGTGTCAAATTTTTCCTTATCATTTATGATGATTTCTTGCTTGTTGTACTATATCTTGGTTATCTTAACATTTATATTTCACATATGATTGTCTTTCTTTATCATTTCTTTCTCTCTATTACTTGATTTTTTCTCAAAACATTTTTCTTTCTTCTTAATTATTGTTTGCTTTTTAATCGTCATTTTCCATAGTTAATTGTCATTGTGACTTGGTTATACAAACCCTATCCCCTTTGGTCATTTTATCCCTTTTACCATGTGATCAGTTAGAAAACAATCCTATTCATTATTATCTCCTTACACCAGCCCAATTTTTTAGATCTCCTTTTTTCCCTTCTTCCTTTTTCCACAAACTAATCATATACACAGTTGAGACTTGAGATCACATATTAGTTTATTGTCAATCTTAAGAGTCCTAGTCAGTCTTTATCTTTGGTTACTTAGCTTCCTTTAGCCTTAGCCTATAGATCATTCATGTTTATCACTACATCTCTCATGATTGGTCATTCCAAGTCTATATGGATAAAAAATCTTAAAAATCCATAAAAAAATTAAAAGCCAAATCATTTAAACAAAAGGCAATGATACAAAAGGAAAAAATATTCTTAAAGTCCAATCACACTAAAGGATGTGATTCAAAGCACATATCTTTATTCTAGTCAAATCTTAAACTCCAAATTTGGCCTCACAATAGAGCCAAGGTCTTTTGGGGTGCGGTAGGCCAATAGCTTAGAAGAGGAGACTAAAAAAATCTTCTAGTGCTACCTACTTTCTCACGCAAGTACCCAATCTTCGTAGTAGCTTGATCACTCTATTAGGGGTCCTAAAAAAGGAGAACACATCATGGGAAGGTAGGTCCATTTTATTTTTATCATACCAATATTCCTTCATGATTTGATCTTAGTAGCATACCTATTTTCCTATAAATTTTGTCTATAGCGAACATATTTCCTTTGTATGTAGATGACCGCTACTCACTTAGTGTCTTCTCATGTCCTTAGTATGCCTCTTGTCTCCTAAATTCTTCTCATAATATGCCTAAGTCTTGATTTTTACATTCCCTTTTTCATTCCCTATATCCCTCATATTTCATCTTGAGAAATATTATTTTGTCTACTAATCACTACCTTTGGGAGCTCATTTGTGAGTTGCATTATAAGATCATGGATAGGACCTGACCATCCTCATAAACTATCATCTTTTCCTTCCTATTACCCACATCCTTGATTACCTAATTTTTCCTATTTATTCCATCCTATTGGTGGTCTCTTTATGAGTTTCAATGTAAGACCACAAATAGGACCTGACATTCCTCACAAAATTTTCCAATACCCAATTCACAATCCAAAATTACATGTGTCAAATATGAGATAAGATTTGATTGATTATGAAGTTAGACATCATTGACATGCTTCCCAACTTGATTTAGTATGTTTTATTCTTACTTCATTTCTCTTTCACCTTTTTATCTTCTTATTTTCTGAGTGCATGTAATAATACAACCATTTCTTGAATTTGTCATACTTCCCAACTTGAATTAGTGTGATAAATTTAAGACCAAACTTTTTCCAATTTTTTTTTCTCTTAAACTTCGTAGCATGATTTATTATAATTGATTGAGTTAATTGATTTTTTTATATACCATGTGTGCCCTTTTACATACCTTCCATTTTATTACATTGTTTGTCATACTTCCCAACATGAATTAGTATGATTTTACTTGTTTTAATTTGGTGCAAAAATATTTCACTTTGGTTTTAAAACAAATCCCTTTTTACCATCTTGTTTTACCATTTTTTGGTTCTTTATACTTAGTCATTTCCTTTTATTACACATTTCACAACTTGAAATAGTGTGTAGTACATTTTCTTGATTGATTATATTTTACCAAATCCTTTTTTGCTTGTTTATTTTTAACCATGCATGTATTTTTTATAATGCTAGAAAATAAACCACATCTCATATATTTCCTATAGCATATACAACAAAGCAAAATACATGTTCTAGAAAGAAATATATCCAAAGCATCCACAACCTCAACCATAATAAAACTTAATGACAACATACACAAGCAACAACAATATGCCAAAATGATATATATATATATATATATATATCATGATTTTGATACAACATATACAAATATATATAATGTTCTAGCTCTATGGCTAGGTCCCATCCTATCTATCTTGTGGCCTAACCACACTTCCTATGGAGGCCTTGGTCTAACTCCTCTAAATAGTATGTTTTAAGGAGGTCATTTAGGATCTCAGTCCCTCCACCTATCCTTATAGGTGCATTACCTGCACCTATGACTACATCAATTGGGTTCATATCTCTATCATCTATGCCACTATGGCCAGATGCATAAATCTCTCCTTAGTCAGGGCCTACCATGCTCATATCTTACCTACAACCATTTATATTCATGGTTTCATCCTCTCTCTATGCTTGTAGCTATCTCACTTCCTCCCCAACTAGTCTAAACGAGTTTGCCTAAGCTATGGAAGATGGTACGTTGGGGTCCTCTAATGTAGTATGATCATATGGATGTAGAGTCTCATCCAAGATGTTATGGAGTGATCCCCTCACTAGGGACCCCCATCTCTCCTCTGCATCTTTAGCTACCCCTGTAAAATCTCACCAAAATGATATTAGATCGTTGTTATATCTCAAAATATCTATCTATCTCTACTTCAAAATAAAAACTTAAAGTAATAAATTAACCATTTTTTCTTACCTATTTATGTCTCAGTTATTATGGTTTTGCCATCTATGCAACCACCTATTATAGTCTCCCCATCTGTGTGACCTCCTATTACCTCCTCAACTCAAATCCCTTTGTCATGGCTCTTGTCCATCTCATCTTATGCTTGAGTGGTCTCTTTATCATCTATCCCTCCTCTGGCTCTTTTTTTGACTCATTAGGGATGACATCAATCTCTGCTATCTCTTACTACCTTCATCACCATCATGTCCTCAATGTTCATAACTCCTCTTACTAAATAAACTAGTAGTGGTACATCTAGTATCTCTACCTCTACTTCCCTATCCTCCTACTATGATCCCTAATATGCTTGATCAATCTATGGTTGCTCACTATGTGGTCTAAGTGTTGGTATCACTATCTATGGTCTTAGTCCTCTCCTCCCTCATGGCTCCCTCATATGCCAATCCCACTACTTGGGCATTAGTATCAATTCACTTGATGAGGCAAGCCCATCTATCTTAACACCCATGCCACTGGATGTGGATTTTTCCACCATGTGTAGTGTCTAATAACCTATATCCTCTTTGTCACTAGTGCAACTATGTGCCAACTCATCCATATAGTCATTATGTCTCCATATGGATACCACATAATCTCTATGCATCTCACTAATTATAGTGTTGGTACATGGGGCATGACCTATGTCACCTGGTCCTCTCTCCATCTTCATACCTAAAGTGACCTATCATTGATTGTATGGGGTAACCCAGCTAGTTGATACATAGTAAACCTCTCATATATCCAAGATGTCAGCAATATGGTAAATCCCATAGTCTTATGCCCTCTGACCAACATCTCATATAGATCATGTATGAACTAGACCCAAATGACAAATCCCAAATCATATAGAACTTATTCTTCCATCAGCATCCTGCTCAAGGCTACCATGAATAGTGGTACCTTACCATCTAACTTGTGACATATCACCCACTATGTCACAAAACCTATCATATATTTTTATATATCTAAAATATATTATGTATATTCATCATCCATATTGACTCTTTATCCTCCCAAAATCATCTCTGAGCCTATATCCAACATAGATAAGGCTCTCCTCTCCTCTATGTTATCTAGTATCCCTATGGTCACCGATGCTCCATCTATGGATAGATTAAGGATGGCATGTACATCCTCTAGTGTGATGGCCACCTCTATCACATCCCCATCCACCTCCCACTTAAAGGTATTAGTCAGTCATTCCTAGAAACTAAGGAATATGACTAACAGATTTGAACTCATGGGGATCATGCACGTATCTGCTATGCCTCCTAGACCTATGGATACTAGTATATCCCTATCTCTATCTAAAAATCATTCTAATAACACTAGTAACCATGCCACATCCACCAATCTCTAGAACCTCCACCATCTTTACAACCAAGAAACAACAAAGGATGTATTAGTTCTTTCATGTCATGTATAGTCACAATAAATTCTTTTTACACTTTTAAATAAAAAATAAGCCTAATTATTTTTAAACTTATTCATTATTGTTAATTTTACCCTATTTATAGCCTACTCGGTCCTTCTTGCCTTCCTTTATTCATTTTGGGCCATTCTATCCCTCTTTTGGCCATCTGCATTTTTTTTTTGTGCTTATGAAAATTCTTTGGCCAACCTAGTTTGACCAAAATTTCCCTATTTTTCCCTTGATTGACTTCAAAATCTTAGTAAACCCTTTTATTTTCCCCTTCCTAGTGCTAAATTATCATTCTAGACCTTGAAAATTAGTTCACAAACTATATTAGTTTGGTAGCCTTTAGAATGTACAAGGTCGACCCATACCTACTAGGTCAACACTATGGATTCTACCCAGTTTTAGCCTACTGGATTGACTACATTGACCCAGTTCATTTTGCCTATTGACCCCTTACATTTTCCTTAAAAAGTGCATTTTTTAACTTTCTTCCTAATTCCTTTAGACCTATTTCCCATATTTCTATTTTGATACCCCTAGAATCTAAGTTTATCTCATTTTGATATCTAAAATGCTTAAAATTCAAAATTACTATAAATACACTTAATTCATTACAAATTTCAAAAACTAGTTTGAGATTCATAGTTGCATACCTATAGTGCACTCGATGCTACCACTGGAGCCTCTCCTTATTTATATTATCATCTCCTCACCATCCTAGCTTATTTGCTAGCTAGAGCTCTCTTCCCTCTCTTTCACAAGTCAAAACAATAATTGACTTATCTTTTCCTCTATTTAAAACACCTTTTCAAAATTCAAATTCTTTAATTATTGTCTTGTAGATTCCTTGTTTTCTCTATATCTTTGTTTTTACTCATCCATTTTTAAAATCATAAAATACATTAGATTAGTGATGTTTTAGAGATTATTTTTCACTACCATATGCCTATCTTCCAAAAAAAATTGATTTTTGGCTATTTTTTTCACTAACTTCTACAAGTTCATCTAGTGTTCTTCACATTAGATGCCTTCACTTTTTCTTGTAGCCTACTTATTTATCTATAGCACTAAGGTAAGTAAAGGTTTTTTTTTTTTCAATTTTGTCCTTTCCTTTATCTTATTTTCTACTTATTGCACTTTAATTAGCATTAGCATTATGTGTTATCATGTTCTATTTCCCTAAGCACCATCCCATATTGCACTTATGTGACACGTGATGAGCTTTGAGTGGGGCATATGTATAGACATAATATTTTTAAACTTTTATTAATTACTGACACTTTGTATCTTGTAGGAACCTATCGAGTCTCAATCTCTCTAATTGCATACCTTAAGGGGTGCACTAAGAAAGGGGTGGGTAGAAAATTGGTGCTTCATTAGATTGTTTTCCCTTTTACCACTTTCCATCTACACACTCATCTCCTAAAAACATTAACCCTAAGATTATTCTTCTCAACCCTACCCATTCTAGTCATTTTCCTCTTTCCATCCTCATTTTCTTATCTTAATTCCCTTTTAGACTATCGATTGTACTAGGTCAACCATGGCCGACCCTATACAATTTAGGGGTATTTTCACTTTTTGGGTTTATTAGCCTTTTGACTGACTTAGCTCAGACCTAGTGAATTTTCCTCAAAAACATACAGGGTCAACCATGGCCAAACCTATACAACCAACATTTTTATGAGGATTCAGGGAAAGATCCACCTATATATACAAGTTCATTTCCAAACATTTATAAAAAGAGAAGTGAAGAAGAATAAACGTGAACAAACATATGCTTATTGACCATTCTACTTGAGGAATAAAGCTTAGGGTTCCATACTTTCTTTGGAGATATAAATCTTATCTTGTGGAGAAGTATTTTTAATACATAGATAGGTTATGTAGCCTAGATCTAATTTTTATTTGTTATCCTTACATACCACAACAATCTCTTGCAAAGCACCTTGGCCAAGGGAGAGATTGAGGCTCGGTAGGTTTGTCTTCAAGGTAAATATTCCTAACTTTATTTCTCTTTTGTAAGAGTAGAGAGATAATGCAATTGTGTTTCTCTTCCTATGCATTAGGATTTTGTATACATTGATGTGAGTATGTATCTTTTATGCATATTTAGTTTAATTATTTATTTTGTTTCTAACCTCCACTTTGTGTCACAAGATTTTTTGTGCACTAGATTAGATTTACTTTATTATTCATTAGCATAGGTGAAATATCAAACCTTTGGACTCTTTTAGGGTTGTTGCATGATTTTATATTATAGGATTTGTAACCCTACCTCACATGGTGTATTTTGACAATTGATCCCCTAATTAGGTTTAGTATATTCCTATATTGGTCATGCTCCTGCTTAATAAATCTATTCCCAATCGAAAGTGTAGGTATCCTCTATCTTCTCTGAGATGGGATTGATTTATAGACATGATGCATTTCTAATTGTATACACTTATGTTGGTTAATTTTTTTTATTTTTTGCATACAATTATGGACAACTTATATTCTTGTGCATTATTCTTTGTTATGAATCATTGGTCTATATAATGGTCTACAATTGTCCATCTTATTACATTTTATATAATTCCCTACATCTTGCTTGTATGTATAATACCCTGCACATTATATATAATCATCTACTATTATATATATTTATACATAAAGGAAAGGAACTAATAAACTAATTATTTCTTTCCTTAACATGTTGTTAATGTATGTTAGCCCAGCCATGAGTGTTAGACGTTCACTGATTTAGTGGGCCTTGTGGACAGGTTAGCTAGAAATGTAAACACACTAGTTAGTTAAGGAAATTCATCTTGATGCTTATATGTATAATACCATTTACATTATTTATAATGGTCTATTTTTTTCCATCTTGTTACATAAAGGAAAGTAACCACTAAACCATTAGTCTGTATAATGGTCTATTGTTGTCCATCTTATTATAGTCTATACAATTCCCTACATCTTGATTATCTATGGGATACCCTTTACATTATGTGCATTATCTATAATGGTCTATTCTATAATACCCTTTACTTGTCATGTTATGATAATGGGATACATCTATTTGCATATTAGATTTCCAAAATATTAAATTTGTAATTTTATTTATATTGCATGATAAAGCAAGATTTCAATTCCCTATTAGCATAATGACCCCTGTACATCTACATAAAATATATATTTAAGGAGGGTACCACTGTCCCTTATACTAATTATGGTAAATGTAGATCTAACTACATGAGTTTAATGCCATGTTTCCTATAAGACAATACATTAAATGATTGTCTTTACCTTACATGCTTAAGTAGTGTAGTTTATTTATGTGATATTGAGTTGATAGTATGTTTTTTTTACAATTGTGGGTCCTTTTAAATATTATTTAATATTGATGATGAAAAAAAATAGACCATTATATAGATTGATGGTTTATTGATTCTTTAACTTTATGTAGCAATATGGACAATAATGTGAATAGACTAGGGGTCAAAATTATAAACATTTAAATCCATTTATAGTGTAAAGATAGAATACAAAGGTATAGATTTCAAACTCCTTTATATGTATCATATTCAAACCTGATATACAGAATGTAAAAGGTATTATATAGATAAGCAAGATTCAAGACATTATACAAACTATAATAAAGGGTATTATACAAACAATACACACACACACACACACACACACACACACACACACACACATACATATGTTTGTGTGTGTGTGTGTGTGTGTGTGTGTGTGTGTGTGTGTGTGTGTGTGTGTGTGTATGTAACTCATTTCTTTTAAGAATGATAATACTTGATCGATGTATACTATTACAAAGAATTTAAAGGCTATGGGTTTTCCCTTACCTCAAATAAATTGGATTAATGTCCTTGTATCTTTGATGGCATGGCTCTATAAACTCAGCGTGATTATATACCAAGAGGAAAATGCTAAAATGAAGAAATCTAGACATCTTATGGAGGAAGTAGAGGTGTCTCTATCATGATCACTTTCTTATTTTTATTCCTCTTTATAATAATTCATTTTCATAGGGACATGCACAATCAATCTTTGAATATGAATGTCACATAACATGAAACATTAGGGTTCATGAACCCCCATTATATTTCATTATGAGCCATACACACATGACACTTATAGATGGTAATGAAGTTGTGAAGTTAAACACCATTGTACTTAGGCTTATGCTATAAAATAATTTGAAGATTTTAAAATTCAAACCTTTGTTATATTAATTAATTTTGAACATTCATATAGGATTGAAATATGTGTTAATGTTGTTTGTTCTTTTCTAAGGTCTCTTCAGACTTTTGATTTGAGAACTTGGTAGGCCTGAATATGCTTAGAACTTTTGATTTGGGTTGTGTTATGTTTATTTATTGGAGTAATCTATGTATAAAATCAAATCTAGTAAATTACATAAGCATGTAAGGAAAAGACAAACATTTAATGTATTATCCTATAGGGAATCAGGCATTAAACTAATGCAATTAGATCAACATTGACCATAACTAGGATAAGGTACAATTAATTCAATACCATGTTACTTATTATTTATTGTGAAAGGTTAATGGGGCACGAGCTCTTACAGATGTCAAAATAGAACATATTGAATGGCATGCAAGTAATTAGTATAAGTTTTAACTTTTCTAGTTAGGGATCATAATGTGGTCCAACTAAGGTTAACTTTTAATTTTATTGACCAACTAGGGTTGGACATCTAATGTGGGGGTCCATGCCAAACATACTAGCTGGTAAAATTAGTTCAATGCTATGTTACTTATTATTGATTATGATAGGTTAATAGGGCATGAGCTTTTATAGATGTCAAAATAAGAAATATTGAATGGCATGAAAGTATTTAGTCTAACTTTTAACTTTTTTGATCAAGCATCATAATGTGGTTCAAATAAGGTTAAATTTTAATATTCTCAGCCAATTAAGGGTAAATGTCCAATGTGGGGGTCCACACCAAATGTATTAATTGGTTACGCTTAGTGAGAAAGACTTATCTTGTAAACTAATTATTGCCTTATCTTGTAAATAAAGTATGTTATATAAGGATTTTATATAGTAAACAAATCAAGTAGATGAACTTCTAGTAGGATTAAGTAATGGGGATGTGGAGGTTAGTTGTAAGTGTAGCTGTCACTACTAAACTTTTTAGCTAGTTACATTCAACACTCAAATTATTTGGGTTGGATAAATTTTCTATATCCTCCATTATAATAATAACCAGATGGTACATTTAGAATGGGATAACATGATGGAATTTGACCTCCACATCCCCTTTAGTTACTTTATCTACCAGTGTTCCATCTATTTCATTAGCCCATTAGCCAGTTGGAAACAATATCTTTCATGAAGGGGCACAAGATTTGAAAATGATGATTTAATATCTCATTTATCATCACTTATATTATCTTGTTAGACCTTAATCAATGGGCCCCACTTATTACATCCTCAATTTTGAGCTCACATTGAATGTACCAACTAGTTATACTCACAATCAAGGATGTAAGAAGTGAGACCCATCATTAGAGGGATAATGAGCCAACATAATGGATGAAGAGGAGGTTAGTTAGAGTATCTAATAGGCATGTGTAGGTTAAATTTGTGTTTGACCTCTACATGCTTGATGGATACTTCAAGGGTAGACAGAGTATCCAGCAAAAATGTGGAGGTTAATTATCAGTGTGACTTCCATACGCTTGTTGGATAGTCTGAGGGTATATAGATTATCTAGGAAGAATGTGGAGGTAAATATTTAGTGTGACATCAACGTGCTTACTAGATACTCCAAGGGTAGATGGAGTATCCATCAGGCATGTGGAGGTCAACTATTAGTGTGACCTCCACATGTATGCTAGATAATCTAAGAGTCCTTCCCCTCCATCCATTTTATTGGCCTATTAGCCCTCTAATTATGGGCCCCACTTCTTACATCCTCAATTATGATCATAACAAGTAGGCACATTCAATGTTTAATCCAAATGCACCTATGAAAAGTGATAGAGAAGAGGGAAATGACCAGCTAGTGGTCAACATCTAGTGTGGAGGTCCACACTAAACATTTCTCTAATCACCTTAACTATCCAATGCATTCACATTTTTGATTAACATGTCTACAAGGCCCACCAAATTAGTGAATATCCAATTCTCATAACTAGGCTAACATTTGTTAACAATATTTTAAATCAAATAATAATGGTTAAGGCAAATGATAGTGTTTAAGCCAAATGATAAGGGTTAATCCAAACACTCCTTGAAAAATAAATGTTAATATCCATTGACCATTTTCTTGTTACTTTAATTCCTTTCCCCTATTTGAATATTATACCAATTCTCATTTTTTATTACATTATTAATTTTATACCTATGAAGGATTTTGTAGGATGTAAATTTTGTGCAATGAGATTTGGATGTGCAAGTTAACCAAAATCTACTCAAAACATCAATCTATCATTAAAATTGAGAACCATTAGATTAAAATGCAATCAAATGAAATATTCAAAACAAAATTCTAATCTAAATCTAATTGTTCCCAATCAAGATTCAAATAAAAAAGACTAAGTTATTATGGATTGAGATTTGATTGCTTACAATAGACTCAAATTTTAGCATGATTCTTGATTGATTAAGATGACATGGATGATAGTGTGGGTTGATTGATAACATTGGCATGGATATTTTATGGATTCCTCTATTGGTTTGACCATAGAGGAGTGGCTTATTTAAATGGGCCATGGATGGAAGATCAATGGCTAATATTCAAAGTTAGGATGAAGAGGATCAATGGAGGAGGATTATACAAGGAATTAAAATTCTTTGGAAGCCTCTAGAATAGAGGCTTCTAGAGGGGAATGGCTAAGATAAATAGAATTCTTGAATTGGAGAATTCTATAATCTATTAAGGGGAATAAACAAGATTAGTAGGTGGTTAGATAGGTAATTAGGGACTAGGGATGTAGGAAAGCCTATGAATAGGCAAAGATAGGTGGGTCAAGGGAATTTTAATTTTTTAAATAATGGATAAGTGGGATTAGTTAGTGGATAAGACATGATTATAATAATTAATAGGTTGGCGGGGATAATATAAGGTTAATGGATGAATAATAATGAAGTGAGATGTTAGATAAATGACTATAAGGGGTGATATTAGGATGAAATTAAAAGAGATAAATGAAATTAGATGAAATTAGTGTCGACTAATAGTAATATTAGTGATGATAAATAAAGTGAGCAAATTTAGATGTATACATATCCTGTTGTCTAGTAATGCAAATGACAATGGTTAAGGCAAATGACAATAGTTAAGGAAAATGATAACAATTAAGACAAATGCTAGGGGTGAATGATAATTAAATGTTAACCTCAGGCTATCATTCCTCATTCATTCATTCATTACTAATCCCTCCATCGATTGGCCTAAGTTATTACACCCTCAATTATAAACTCATTCTAAACATACTATCTAGTCACACTCATAATCAAGGATGTAAAAACTTAGGCCCATCATCAGAGGGATAATGGGCTAATAAAATGGATAGAGGGGGGAGGGTAGATGGAGTATATAGCATGCACATTGAGGTAAAATATTAGCATGACCTCTATATGTTTTTTGGATACTCTAAAGGTAGATGGATTATCCATCAGGCATGATGAGGTAAATGGTCAGTGTGACCAACATGTGTCTACTAGATACTATGAGGTTAGATTGAGTATCCAATAAGCACATGGAGGTTAATTATCAATGTGACCTCCATGTGTCTTTTGGATACTCTAATGTTATATGGAGTATACATCAGGCATGTGGAATTTAAATTTTATTGTAACCTCCACATGCCTAATAGATACTCTAAAGGTCCCTCCCCTCCATCCATTCTATTGGCCCATTATCTCTCTGATGATGAACCCCACTTATTAAATCTTTGATATTTTTTTAATTTCATGTCTTTCCCTTGTTCCATTTCTCATTTTATATTAACATATTCCTTTTTAATCTCTGCATGAGTTCATGTGTCGACTACCTAGTTCCATAAGCATGCACTACATTCAAAGGAGCATTCCATAGGAGTCATTTACTATACTGGTTGGTCACCTAAAATGAATTATATTCTCTACATTATTTAATTTCAAACCATGTTTATCATAGTATTAGTTTAGCATATAATAATGGCATAACCTTTACATTTGTGGATGAACAAGAAATTAAATATAGAACATGTTTTTTAAAGTAATGTGTTCACCATGGACAACATTTTATTTTTAAACTTGTATTGTATTGTATTTAAACTTTTATAATTTATAGTGTGCAACATTATTTTTTCACACTAAAATTGATAGACAATCTTAATTTAAATATTATTCTTTTTATTTTGACAACTAAATATATTATGCTATGTAATGATGTCATGTTTTAGGATCATTTGGCATAACATATAATGGCATCCATGGTGGTGGTGGAAGTAATAGTGTGATATTTCAAAAAAATATCCATTTTACCATCATAATGTAGTTTAACTCTTTTTTTGACATCCATTTGACTATCATACAAGATGTTTTCTTCTTGCTTGGATACAATGATTGAAAAAGTATGATATCTTGATTATTTACCTCATAATTTTTGAAGTTGTGAAAAGAAGAGTAAATAAAATTTTCAATTATTAGATATGAATATCCACACTCTGCATGCACTCCCTCTTGGCTATATTTTCTTGCATTGCTTCTCTAGCCATGATAGAAGAACATTACAGCTCCAAGTAAGTATGTTTTATTTTACTAGATATTTTAATTGATCAATCATGATATATAATGTTCACATAATGGGGTTACAAATCCTTCAATGTATAAACTAGACATATAATGCACTGGACTTTTATCATACATAAATTGGACATATAAAGTGTTCACATAATATGAATAATGCATTTTACTTATATCCCTTCCATAAATAGGTAATGCATATAAACAATTTTTGTTTTGTTTACTTCTATCTACATGAGTGTATGCATTTTTTATTTTTAAAAATATCTTGTCATTAGTATATATTTCTCTAATATAATTTCTATGAAATGATGTGTATGTTATCTTATCAATCAATTTTATGACTACTCTTGACCCAAAACATGGTTTTGATCCTTTCAAGAGACTTCATTCATTGGTAACTGAATTATCTCTAATAAATTTACATGGCACAATTGAGTGAAGAATGAATAATTTGTATAGATTTGGATAATAATCTGATGGAGTATAAGAGACACCAATACAAATAATTAGAGACATATTGGTTTAACTAAATGACATTAGTGTGGTAATTTGAAAACATTATTTGGTTTTAGGTTATTATATTTAATTATTTAAGAAATTCTAAGTTGCATACAAACCTAACCATTTATATTTATGATTTAAATTTGGATACATAAAACCCTTGGTGGTTTGTAGCCAACACAAGATGTTAATGTTGCTAAACCTAGACATCAATCTCCCCTAGTTAAAAATGTTAGAATTGGTGGTATTCAATTTTTAACTATTATATTCTTGTGATCAATCATGGTTTGAAATTTTAACAAGTTCATTTGTTATTTAGCCTTTTAATGGGAATGTGGAGTGTGATGAGCATGTTAAACCTAAGAGAATATTCCCTAAGCTCCTCCAACATTAGTGAAAAGGAGAATAATCAGGGAAGGTGGTAAGTTTTTATTAATTTGTTATATTCAAATGTTAATACTCTTTTATCCAATTATAAATTCAAATTATAACTAGTGCATTACTTTTATAGTGCAATAATGGTAGAGAGGATAGATGCACTGATTTTATTATTAAGAATAGCATAAGAATTGAATTAATGCAAATATACTCTTCAACTTTCTTCTATTCACATAGACAACCTCCTCCCACAGAGAAGGTAATATGGGAGAAGGGAATATGTGAGGTTTGTGAGTTTGTGAAATTGGTATGAAACTTGATTTTGATCATCATTTTTTTATTTTACCTACAAAATAACCTATTATTGTCTCTAAGGAAGAAACAAAATTACTTAGTTCATCAAAGGATGAGTATGATCTAGATTATCAAGTTTCAAATGATTTCCATGATATAAGGGTATTTATTCTTTTACATTCTTCCATTTTTAATTCATACATAAATCTTATTATATACTTATTTGAGATTTATAACTATTACACTTCTTTGTTAGGCAAACAATGTTAGTGAGGAGGGGTTCACATTTGATTCATTGGAGGTTGAGGACTTTGAAAATTGTGAGATACCAAAGGATTCGTCGACAACCTCTTCGTGTGCACACGAGCTCAGTCAGAAGGAGAAGGTAATATGTTAGGATTTGGGAGTGTGTTTTTTAAGTCATATGAAACATAATTATGATATTTTTTTATTGATTTTACCTACATAGGAACTTGTTACCCTCCCTTGTGGAAAGATAAAAAGATTGGAGCAAATGACCTCTGAAACCTCTTCGCATGGATGTGGGCATAGATAAAAGGATAAGGTAATATGCTAGGATTTTCATGTGTTTATTTAAGTCATATAAAACATGATTCTAATATTTTTTTAATTTTTATACCTGTATTTGGCACCTATTATTCTCCTTCATAGGAAGAGTAAAATAATCAAACGAATTATCTCTTCAACCTCTTCAGGTGCACATAAGAATTCTTCGAAGGACAAGTTAAAATGTGTGGAATTGTGAGTTTTTTAAAGTGCTATGAAATAGGATTGTAATATTATTTTTGTGATTTTCCTTGCATACGAACATGTTACCATCTCCAATCAAGAAAGAGACTCATATGTTTCATGTGATCATGAGGCTGATGTATAATTTTGGCTACCATGAGATTTTCACTTTGACATGTGACAATCTCTTAATTATACAAGGGTAATTCTTCCATTTTTTATAATTTCAATTTAGATGTATATCTTATGAATTTGAAATTGGATATGCTTGTTTAATTAGAACCTTTTGATGTGTGTAGATTATATTTTAGTACAAGGAGCATGGTTACAATATTATTCAAGAGTTTAGATACAAGGACCAATTCTATTATATTTCACCACAATGTCATACATTGTACAAGGGTGGGAAGAAATTATAGTCAAAACCATAATTTAATTCACACCATGTTGAAATTCACATGTTAACTCCCATTCTAGATCATTAAGAAGCAAGGCATCCAATCAAGAGAATAAAATGGAGTTTTGTGGAATGGAATTTGTAGTAAAAACTACATGAGATGTACAGATGCAAGAATTTTTATTTTAAAAGAAGAACATATTTATTATGACTCCAATGATTTGAGCCTTGAAGGGTTGGCAACTAAATAAAAAGAACTCAAGATTTACAATTATTACTAAAATAAAGAGAAAAAGAAGTGGTAGACTCTAAGGTAGAGGGAATTTTCAAAATTAAGTGATACATAATGTGTTTTTCATTATATTATTCATTTATTCACCAATACATCACATATTGTGACTACACATGAGTTATGAAACATAATAGGAAAACATAAAATGCCTTGGATGTAAACAATAACATGAAGGGGAGAAGATGAGAGTTGAAGGAGAAGGTATATTTGTTTATACTAAGTTTTCATTCACTCTTGCTCTTGAAGTAAATAAATGCAAATTTTATTTTTATTTATGAAATTAATTGTATTCATTTTTTGTAATAGTAGGACAAGGATGGTTCAGCATAGAAGGAATGAAAGAAAAGAAGATGTTTTTATGTTTGATGGATTATTCAGTTTATGTAGATTTAGTATGTTTTTATGATACATCATGTCAAATGTTATGACATACTTAAGAGGGAAGAAATGTGATTTTGGATCCTATTATGAATTGATTTGTTCAGCATAATGAGATTTTTCCCATAAAGGAAATATATGTATATATTTATCTTGAATAAATAATATGTGCCCAAAACGTGAAATAATTCTAATTCAAGTTAAAGAATCATATCATAAACTATTTTCACATGTTCTATTATTTTTAATAGATAGGATTATTATCATTGTATGACATTATGATAATTCATAGCTTTTATTGTCGATCAAATATCTCCGAAACTATATAGATTTATTTACCATTATATTTATGAAAGTTTTAGATCTAAAAGAGTGGTGAAATTTTCCCTAAAATACGTATAAAAATGCCATAGTAATCTAGATAAGCTAATTAGAATGTGGTCCTATTTTTTTTGTAACTATGCTTAGATTACCAGAAAATGAATGTAGACCTAAATGAGGATGTGAAGCATGTGCATGTATTTTGTGAAAAATCATAGTTTTTTATGTTATCTAATTTGTTAAATAACTTCTAGAGATTTTGTTTTGAAATCATAGTAAAGGGTCACTTTCAATATATGTTTGTATACTTTTATTATGGGTTTATTAGCATTATATCATTTTAAAACTTCAATGAGATAACATACTATGAATTAGAATCAATACTAGAGGCAATTTAACAACAATAACATTATATACTTATATTTTAAAAAAATAACTATCCATGATTCAATATAAGAGATACTCATAGCCCAAATCAGTAAGTAAGAATAATGAATGAAACAATCTACTTGTTAACTAGATAATTGAGTAGAATATGAAGGGGTTAAATAAACTAACAAGTGAAATAACCTACTCATGCAACACATATATGGAATGCTCAAGTTTTTTTAAAACATATGCCTAAATATAAACCCTATGCCACATGTAGTCTGAAACTTTACAAACACTCTATACGCTATGTTAATCACCCCATTTCCTCTTATCACTCAGTTGTTAAGGACCCTCAAAATTTGAATACTATTTTGAGGTTTATATGGATGAATCAAGAGATAATTAAAAAATTGACCCCTGTCTTTTTTTTAAGTCCATTAAAAATTACAATCAAAGATAGAAAATGTTACACCTAAAGGGGGTTTTATTTATAAAAAATGCTTTCTCGGAAAATGTTTCACCTAAAGGAGCTTTATTTTGAAACACACTTTTTCGTATACAAACAAAATATTTCTTTAGAAGAGATTTATGAAACCAAATATCTTGAAACATGTTCTTATTTCCTCCAAATTCTACAAGGAATATGAATTTGAAGTTAGATATTTTATTTTACACAAGGAATTGCTAGATCTCTCTATTTTATAGAAACATTACCCTATATAATAAAATAAATAAGGCCAAATAGATTATGAGATATCACCACATATTTTCACCCTTATAGCAATGATTTTTCATAATCTAAGTATTTTTTCACAAAAAACATAAGATATGATAAAAGGCCAAACACATGAACCTAAGATTTTGACACTACCCACAGTGTGTTGCACAAAAATTATATCAATAAAAAGACAAACACAAAAAATTACCATGAAATGTAAACACTATTTTTGAATTATATATCACCTCAGTCTTGTACACTTGACAAACTCAGACCTTGGTTGTTCCTCTCAGTTCTATACCTTTCCTACTTTTTCAAGTCTCTCATCTGCTCTTTCTTATGCCCCTTGGCCTATTTCTTAGTCCAAAAAATATTATTTTGATTACCTAGGCCTTATATATTTCACATAATGCTTGAAACTTTTTTATCTTCCATATCTACAAGTTCTTAGCCTATAATATTTTCTACTTCCTAGATGCTTATGTCTAGGACAAATACCTACATCGATGCAGGTGTCCTACTTTGATACAAATGTTTAGTTCCCTAAAGTCTTATAATTTTCAAATGAAACATATCCTAATGGTCAGCCTAAGTGATTTAATGTGATCTATTCTCCAAATGGATTGGTATAAATATAATATTAACCCTCATTTATTCTTTACCTATAAAATTCTTACCTCCTCACTAGGCAACTTACAAAATGCATTCAATCAAGAACCCAAGTGAGAAAATATTTCATATTTTGCTTATTTCCATATCAGTCATAGGAATAACACATACATAAATCTAAAGTATTGAAGGAGAAACCCAAGTGTTATATTTTCTAAGTTACAAGCTAGGTCATTGTTGTACTTGCTTATCACATATTACATGATTCACACATAAGACAACACATAAGGGAGAACTACATAAGTCTAAGGCCCTATTCAAAGTATTAGATATGTAGTCAATGTAAATTTGATAGAGGGGTATTTGGGGTATCTCAATGTCATGTGCCCACTAACCCATTTTTCCCATAGCCAATATGAGGATGAAGAACTAGGGTTTTGTTATTTGACAAGGAGCGATAATCCATGACCTAGATCTTAATGAACTAGAGTGAAGGTGATGAAAAATATAGAAGAATCTAGGTGGTTGTATCTTGTTCCAAAATTTATTTCATACAAAGAACCTGTGTTCAACCCAGACACTAGCATCGATACAACCTTCCAAGGTTGATGCAAGTGTCCAAATCTATGGAGGCACTTAATCCAACATTTGGTGATTATTCCAAAATACTCTTTCAATCTACTTCCTTCCTATTCTAGATCCATATCTATATTAGCATCAAAACTAGATAAATATCTTATTTATTTATCAATGTCATATCTAGCATAGTTCTACTTTCTATTTTTAGCATATCTCATCATAATATATTTAGTATATGTTATATCCAAGTTTTGAAATTAATTGGCTTGTTATAGATTTGTTTATCACCCTTGTGCTTATTTATTTATATATTATTAACCATATATCCCCTAATTTATATTTTTAGGGTTAAACATTTTGTGAACTTGGCATGATCTAAATATTATACCAAAGGTTACTAAGAGATAAAATGAAATCTTAATATAAATTATTTAGAACCAAATGATCATATTACCTCCTATACATTCTATATGCATATCCAAATACTATTATGCATATCATAGAATGCATGGGCATCATATAGATCATTGTTTTACATTGAATAACAAAATAAAAAATCATAAACATAGTGGTGATCCTGTCATTGATACATCAACTAATAAAACCACTCACACTATGAGTACCTTTCCTAAAGCACAAGGGCCAAAACAATAAATATGGATACCAAAAGAAAATTAAAATCAAGTTAAGGGTATTAAGAACAAATAAATAGATAAAATACCATTACCAAAGGTTTAATTTTTTTTAAAAGATATACAATTACCAAGGGAACCAATGCTACCAAAACCACCAAAAATTAAACCATGTGAGCTCCCTTTGTTGGTTAATACCAAAAAACTAAAGGACATAATTTCAAATTATTTTGATAGTGGTGATACTAATACCAATAATAATATGTTATATGAATAGTTGAGAAAACTTCATCTTGATCCAATTGATACCTTATGATATGATCTATTTATACCTATATGTCCTAGTACATATTTTTTGAATCCATCCTCAGAAACTATAAAACCAAGTATAAATAAATACAAGGTAAACCATATAACTCAAGATGTTAATAAGGTATTTTCATCTAATGTGCACATAGATACAAATAATGGCATACCAAAAAAGGCACCACCATAGTATGGTATAGTTCCTTATTCATATACATATACTCCAAATGGTGTATCACATATTCAAAAAAAACCTAAGAAGTCATATTTTATATAACATTAATTAAATTGATGATTATGATCCTAGGATACTACATATTGGTATAATCTTGATGATACTAATTATACAACATGTGAATATGATACACTTAATACTACCATAGATACATTAGTTACAGTGTTAGAACCAAAATCATAAACCTAATTACCATTTGATCATTATAATAAAGCTTTCTTATTTCCAATCAGGTTTCATTGCATCTAGTGATTACCTCAGCTATCACTAAATCAATGAAAATGACCCAACTTAAGGATACAAAATACCAAAAAAACAAAACATTCAAAAATCCAAAAATATATTCAACATCTACATATTCTATTGGCTCATTGGCATTTATGTGTTAGTTCCATGTTGATGGGTAGCATATCAGTTACTTCTATATACACGTGTTTTATGCTTTTATTTGAGTGTGATATAGGCATACACATATACATGATTTACACACTTATGGATGTTGGGCCTTCCCTCTTCTTACTTCACCAAGATGTTGGGGGCATACACCTTCTTTGATCATAATACATACAGGTTACATCATTATATGCTCACTTTACATTATCATGGTTGAGTCCATATATGTACTTACACATGAATTTATCCATGCATATATCTTTCAAAATTTACTTAATATGCTATGTACTTGACATTTTTTCTACGACATTTTATCCATGGGCTAATATGATATGTTTATGTTGACTGCTTTTATTTTAATTTATGTACTTCCTTGAGTGTCTTGCCTTATTATTGTCTTATTTGTTGAGCATTTGATTATGCTCCACTGAATGTGGCACCGATGCCTTTCTTGTTTATTTGACATTTGAATATGTCATTGCTTATTGTATGGATATTTTAATATCACATTCTTGATTTTATGGACATTTGGCTAAGTCATGTCCATTCGATTATGTGACATTTGAACATAACCCTTGTCGGTAGTCTCCTTGGACCATTGCCTTTTGACTCAATTTTGAGTGTTCTTGTGTGTGTGCTTGATTTATTGTTAATATTATATTATTGATATATATATTTTACCATCACATTTATTATGTATCCTAGGCCTCGATGTGCTCATATTCTATGTACTTCAATGATACATTTACCTAAACATGTTCTCATATATGTTACATGGTTCATTCATAATTATATGTTTATCTTATCCCTTTGAGGTGAGGTAACTACTAGTTCCTACTATTCCCTCACCTCAAATGGGGGGATATTAGTGGGGGATGTCATAGAGGCATGGCTTCCACACATTCATATTTTTAGATATACAATGGGAGTACATTTTGGAAACATGTTCTCTGCACTTATTCAATATTCAACATACCTAGATTATAGTGGGGGCATGTTTTGGGAACATGTTACCCACATTGGAAATTATATAAATTTTTAGATTTATCCTTGTATAATGGGGGCATGTTATGGTAACATATCACCCACACTTGTTCAAATTTATAAAATGGCAAAAAAATATAATTATATGATTCATATACACATTTGTGGTAGAATTCTATATATTGGTACCATTATTATACATAGTTTCAACATGATACATATCTAAGGTGCATATGATATGTAAAGTGCACCTAATATTGTAAAATCCAAATAAATTTCATATTATAAAATTCTTTGAAGGATTATCACCACCCACTATGTTTGACTTTTATGAACTATATTGAGCCAATTTATCTATGTAGCTTGTTCACCTTTTTGGTATGGTTGAGATGATTAAACCACTTGATGTTGTCAATTTTTCAAGTTGGACTTGATTGTATCATCTTATAATAATCTAAAAGTGATATTTGGATGCTATGAGTGTTTCTTGAGACAATGTATTCCTAGCTTAGCCCTAGACCTATCCTAGATCCTTTATCACACTTTTCCAACCATTATGCAGATCACAGATGTCCCTAGTCAGCTCAAGCATAGTCATATACCTTTATTCTTAGATCTTGTCCCTTTGTGACCAGAAATTTACCAATTGGACACTAGTTCCACATTATGGACACTAGTTTCACATGGCACTAGTGTCCCCAACATGGCGATAGTGTCCCTTGCCCTAACTCTCTTGAATGGATATATTTTCAAACGTGTAACCCTCATAAGGTAACCCTCATATTATCCACACAAGGTATAAAACACTATAAATATAAGAATCTTAGACCTATATCAATGATATATAAAATACATGCAAAATGCCTATTCAAATAAGAAATAAGTTGAGCAAAATCAAGGTTATTAATCTATATTATGTCTTACTTGTGCATACTACCATCTATAGTTTCTCTAAGCCCATATTTAAAATATTTCCAATCTCAAACACACTCAAGGAATTCAATACCACTATAATTCTAGTATTCACTTTCACTTTCACTTGCACCAACCACTAGGTGGGAGAACTACATCAGACATGATCCCTCATCAGAGTATTGGTATGTATGCAACTCTCTTCACAGTGGGGTATTGAGGATGTCCATCCTATCCTACTAATGAACACATATTTTTAGCTCATGATATAATTATAAATAGGATTAGGTTTTGTAACATAAATAAATTATTATAGTCATAAAATAGAGTTTCATACTTTGTACATGCAAGAACATAACCTAGACACATAGGCACAAGTGCTCTTAGAATTTAAGAACATTCCTACATAGAGGACACTAGTGCCATTTTCAAGATACTAGAACCACATGACACTATTTTCCAAGTCTATTACTACTATCCAATAAAGGATATAACTTAGGGATCTTGTAGATGACACCTAGATCTATCTATAACCCAATTTTTAGCACTTGGATCTTCCACAATAGGCATTTTCTAGATAAGTCATTGTTTTCACATATTTACTACTATTTTTAAAAATTCAAAGAAAGTCAAATTTTGTAACAAATTAGTGGTTATTTATTACATATTATTTCACTAATTTAGACAACTCGTCACTTTAAGCTAACATAAGATTTACACTAGCTAAACCCTAAAAGTTTAAAACATTTGGTGAACTCGACTTTGAATATTCATTCAAACCCTAGTTTTCCTTTTCCAAAATTTTATACTCTAAATTAGGGTTATATACTCCTATTTTGATAATTTTTTGGCATAATCTAGCTCATTAAATCAATCTCACATTAGAGTTTCTTTTATTTAAATATAATTTATTTATTTTATAAATAAACCCTAACTCAAAAAACCATAACCCTAAACACTCTTCGGGTTTGTATCCTTTTTCTATTTATACTCAAATTTTAGTTTGAAAATATCAAATTTTCTTCCATATTCATTTTTTTGAAATCTTTCTTAGATTAACATTCTTAAAAGGTTCAAAATATAAAAAACTTGTTTTCTTATCTTTCCAATTATAATGGCAGAATTTACCAACAGATTTGATGAAATTGATAAGAAACAATTATAATAGTTTATGTCCAAACATACAGATATATAATATGACTCCATCATTGTTATTTAGGAATAAATCTAAAAAATAATAATGGTAAATCTTTAACTCCCCCAGTTAATAACATTGTTACACCTATAATGGGGCCAACTCAACCAACTCAGCTAGTACAACTTAAAATTGTAATTTAATACCTTGAATGATAACTACACCTCTTGTGTCTAGTACCTCTACTCCATATGTACAATCCCTTATGCATGAGATTCATACTCTATATTATAAGGTGTTACATATAAATAAGGGAGTTGTTAGGCCATCACATGCCTTGGATTATAATATTCTCTTACATACACCTTTGACACATCACATAGTGGCAACTCCCTTGCTATAAAATTTCATGGAACTTAACCTTACATTATATGATGGCAAGGGTGACCTAGGGCATCTTTTTAGAGCTTTTCATGCAGCATGCTTAGACTATGTGTCTAACAATTATATTCTCATGAAGTTGTTTCCACACAGTTTAAAATATTATGCCCTACAATGGTTTTATAATTTACTAAATCAATCTATCATAGCATTGAATCCTTTGGCCAACATGTTCTTAGCACATTTCCCCATCAATATCAATGATAGTATATCATATGTTCAAGGGCACAATTGAAATAAAATTCAAATGAGTCTATTGTAACTTATGTTTTGCAGTACAAGTCTATATTATCCAAATTGACTAACCTCATGGTAGACAGATAGCTTCAAGACATATTTAAACAAAGTTTTTTACCAGCATTACACGAAGCTATCTTGTTCAATAAGTTTCCTACATTTACAAATTTATGCCACATAGTCAAAGAAAGAGAGGTTAAGCTCCTCTAAATGGGAAAAATCAAGTATACTAATGGATAAAAATCAACTATTAAGAGTTAAAATAAGCCTCCATACAAGGTAAGTACTACTGAGAAAAAGAGTGATCAAAAGGCCAAAGTCAACGCAACTTCCTAAACCACCTCCTAGAGTGGTCTTATCTACTCTTCAGTTTTGAATCTTTACCAACCTTCCAGAGTCACCATCAAGGGTTTTACAACATCTCTTGGAATGAAATTTCATAACTCTCCCTCCTATTAAATAGGTTAAAATGACATGGCCTCTTCCAAACAACTACAATTCTAATGCATTTTTTGAGTATCACATGGCACCAGGCCATACAATAAATATATACATAAGCCCAAAGCATAAGATACAATATTTGATTGAGGCTAACATTATTGATGTGGGAACACCCATAGAGGCACAAAAATCATAAAAATAGAAGCTAAAGCACTAAATACAATCTCAATCCATTTATAAAACACATAATAAGGTATGGAACACATCAAGTCTTCACTACACATATCAAGCACATCCACTATCAGCTTTATATCATACAATTATAGAGGAGGAACATCCATCACATAATGTTATTGGAATGTACCATACCATAGATACATATATACCACTCATCACATTCTCAGAGTAGGATATTGTTGATGATGATACATATTTACATGCACTCTTTATATGATCATACATAGATCATCATCATATCTAAAGTGTTATGGTTGATAATAGGTCAATCATTAACATGTGCCCTATGACACTCTTACAGTATTTAAGGTACTTAGAGCATGATATATTACCCATAGATGTAGTCATTATTGTTTTTAGTGGTCATGTTCAAATCTCCATTGGGTAGATTGTGCTTCCATTACAGGTTAGACTAGAACATATAGCCACTCAGTTCCTAATAGTACCTAGTGCAGTTGTATTTGATATATTATTAGGTAGGCCATGGTTATAATAGCTCTAATTCATCCCATATATAGTACATATATTCCTATAGTAAATACACATAAATCAAGTGGTCAAAGTTGAGTGTCTCTAATATGAGTATCATCTACCCATCCCACTAGTAGTTCCAGTGCAGTTACCAGTTACAGTTCCATCAAAGTCACTAGTTATAGTTATAGCACCACTACCAGATATTACATAGTTATTAGTTATATTTTAAAGTATAGTTCCTATGTATACATTATAGATTTAAGTAGATCCAACATTACAAGCAAGGTCTACTTTGATGGTGTCAACACATATGCATAATATCCCATAGAGATCATTATTAGAGAGACACCTGCATAAAAGATATGTCAGAGATTCTAAAGGACCTTCTTCCACTTAGTTACATTGAGATAAATATTATTGGGTTTTTAGGATTTTTAGTACAAGGCACCTACATCACCTATAACTTCTTCTACTAGATGTGTTCCTAAGACCCTTACGATTCATAGGGAATCATAGTTAGTGCCACAGATTCATAGCATCACTACATAGGTAGATAGAGACACAAATTACTCACACAATAGATTATGAGATCACAATTATCCTTTCACATAGCATGCATGATCATAGTTCCCTTATTTGACACCAGTCACAGTGATAGTGAGTCTCGCATAAGACTCATTGGTTAGTATGGTTCCTACCCTCTTGTACATACTCTCTTATATCTTGGTCCTTGTACATAGTTTATTTTCATTTACTTGTACATAGATTATAGCCAGAATATACAAAAATAATATAACATGTCAAAACACAAAAAAAAATCAAATATTACTTAGAAAACACAAAATTTATAGAATGTATACATTATTATGTTTACATTTCTTATACTTTTTAGACATTACATATGTTATATATATATTAATATAGTTAATATTATCACACATACATGCTTTACTTATTCTTGTCAAGTGTTTGTAGATTTCTTACAAGACTCAAGTCCACTACACTGATCTAGACTTGTTATCATCTACCCACTAGGGGCATATACACTGATCCAAGTTTACTCATTTTATACATTTTACCACTTGGGGGCATCTCATACACAATTTCTATTACGAATCTATATCCTTACATTATATACATTCCAATTTTAACATTGGTATATCTTGATATTGATCATTGCTACTCATGCTCAGATTTCTTGCTAACTATCACCAGTTTAGACTTGGCATATGTATATCCTAACATTTACACATATTTTTACTACATTCATACATACTTTCACTTCTAAATTTCCTAGTTTAGACTTGATTGTGTTTCCTATGTTTCTTCTATTTGAGGGCATTTGAATATTCCATTGTTCTTTGGATCTATGCCATTTTTATTTATGTATGCCTTGGATATGTGCCCATGTCCTTTTTATGTGATTTCTTGATTGTGTATGCAGACATTTGAATATGTCCTTTTATGTGTATCTAAGCTAACTTGTTTGTTTCTTGCATATGTACACATTTAAACATGTCCTTGTATGTCTTATTTTCTTAGATTTAGTGGCATGTGCCCATGTCCCTTATATTGTGGCCCATTGGCCTATTTTTATGTGACTCTTGTGTTTTTTATGTATGTTTAATTATATACATCATGGCCATGACACTTATCTATAATTTTTACAAACACTATTTTTTTGATGCCATGAGGGACCTCATGCATTTACCCTTCCTACTTGGGTGTCGTGATGGACATCATGCCCCATCCCCCTAGGTAGCTACTCAGATTTATTATTATAAACATTGATTACATCTATATTGACACCCTTATCCAATGATATATACAACATGCATATTATATTACTTACTTATCCTCAGTATTTTGATGTTATGTTTGCACATTATATTAGATTATCATGCAATTATCATATATGCTCTGGCTAACACATTTTGTAGAGCAATTTATTTTTAGGACAATACTTTCAAAGTTCAATAACTAACCTCAAAAGAGGGGGCATTCATAAGGGTTTGTCATATAAATCAGGGTCCTACATTGTTATTCACAAATAATTTTTTAGCATATAGGCTTAGTTTTAGGAAATCAGACACAAGTGAGACATAGGAAAAAAATAGGGACTTAAAAAGAAGTTTAGTCACTTAGATTTTAGACTACATAGACATTATCACCCAAATTGGGACACTAGAACCACATGGCACTATTGTTCAAGATATGGTGCTACTAGTTAGTAGCCCCAATTTTAGGGTAGTTTAGATTAGATAGAATAATACACCAAGTAAAGTATAGGTTTGCATAGATACAGCTACAGGTTTGATAATTATGCTTATATTTAGCTCATATTCACACTAATTTAACTTAGATTCATACCAAATTCTCAAGTTGGGTGAATCATGCATGGCATGATCATTCCCATATTTAATTTAGATACACATATAAAATTATTACATACTCAGTCTAGAATCAGTAGACTTAGATATCAGATTAGGGGCATGTGCATGACACATAGTTTCCATATTCTCAATTACACATAGTTTGATCAGATGGAATGGAAAACTCCATGTCATTCTCTATGATTTATACACTTGAAATAATATTCTAGGTTGTCACCAATTTCATGCCTTACTCCATCTACAGTGGTTGGCATTCTTGAGTGGCCCAGAGATGCCGAATGCACTCAAGTGGCCACGAAGTTGACTTACACATTTATATATACGTAGTTAAATATTTTCATCACTCTTCATAGTTTAGTTTTATGTTCATCTACTACACAGGGGTGTAAAATTATGGATTCATAGCCTATTTGAGTTCTTAAGCCACCCACATGAGAGGTTTAGACACACTTATAGGATAATCCAAGATATTCATAGGCAATGATCCACTGAGAAGGGGTGGGAAATGATAGATTCAAAACTAGATTGATTTATTGAGCCACCCATTTATGAGGATTGAATAAGTTATAATCTCAGTCTAAGTTATTCAATGGTTTTATCACTATGTACACATACACACATAGGTTATCAATAGGTTCATGCTTTGGTTCACATACCCAATGAGGTGTATTAATTTCTTTCCTCTTTCCTATCTCTTTCCTCAACTTTACTTAGTTACTTTATTCAACATAGTCTTTTGATTTTGATATCTCTTAAGGACTTATTTATGAACATTTTATTATAGGTCATGCATTAGATCATGCTTCACATATGCAGACCCAATTTCACATACTTAGACCTAGCTACATGGGATTCACTTCCTAGGTAAGTCTAAGTACACTTATTTTTCCTTTATACTAGTAATTTCACTTTGTTGCATTTCTAGCATAAATGGGGGGTAAATATAATCACCCAAAATTGTTATTTGGATGATAAGAGTGTTTTTTGAGATAACATATTCCTAGCTTATCCCTAGACTTATCCTAGTTCCTTTATCACACTTTTTCATCCATTTCGTGAACCACCGATGTCCTTAGTTATCTCAAACACAATCCCAAACCTTCATTCCTAGATCTAGATCTTTATGCCTGAGAGCCTAGAAGCTAGACACTAGCACCACATTAAAGACACTAGAACCACATGTCACTAGTGTCCCTTGCCCTAACTCTCTTGAATGAATATATTTTCAAATGTTTAATCCTCTTAAGGTCAACCTAAGCACATTTTATTATCCTAACAAGATACAAAACACTATAAACACAAGACTCTTATACCTATATCAAATAGATGGAAAATAAATGCAAAAATCCCATTCAAATAAGAAACAAGTTGAGCAAATTCAAGGTTATTAATCCCTATTATTCCCTACTTCTGTGTATTACCATCTACAGCTACCCTAAGCCTAGATTTCAAAGATTTCTAATCTCAATAACATTCAAAGCATTCAAGTCCATTACCATTATAGCATTCACTTGCACTTGCACCAAACACTAGGTGGGAGAACTATATCAGGCTTGATCCCTCCTCTAAGTATTGGTATGTAGGAAACTCTCTTCACAGTAGGGTGTTGAAGATGTCTAGCCTATTTTTAGCTTATGCCATGCTTACAAGGAGGATTAGGGTTTACAACATAAATCAGCTATTATAGGTAAAAATAGATTCTTATACTTTGTGTACATAGGAACAAAACCCAAACACACAAGCACAAATAGTCCTAAAATTTAGGAATAGTCTTACACAGAGGAAACTAGCACCATTTTTAGGACACTAGAACAACATTGCAATATTGTCCAAGTGTGGCTCTACTATTTAGGGGAAGGATCTAACTTAGGGATCCTATAGATGACACTTAAATCTATCTATAGCCTAGTTTTAAACTCTTAGATCTTCCATTATAGGTGTTTTTAAGATAAGTCTCTATTTGTACATATTTACTACTTTTTAAAAAAAGTCAAAGCAAGTCAAATTATGTGGTAAATTAGTGGTTATTTATTGCATATTATTTCACTAATTTAGATAACTCAAGCTTTTAATCTAACATAGTATTTACACTATTTAAATCCTAAAAGGTTAAAACACATCCAATCTCAACAGTTTGATAGTGTGAATTAACTTGGTTCACTCACACTCACTGTGTTATAATTATGAATGGGTTGCATAATTGAGATGGTCTTCATTGTTAGGTGGCACTTCATATTTTGTCTAAGTTTAGGGGAATGTGTCCTCCTATATCTCTCTCTATCTCCTTAGAAACATGCACTTTCTAGATTTATATATTTGTCCTAATCTCAGTTTCAATGATTCATTATTATATATATTTCAAATCAAATTTCCAATAGGCATGGTGGTTGTATTGATACACAGGTGTACTCCTAAACCTTTCTATTTTAATTTCAATCATTTGAAATTATTTAAATTTTATATTATATGCATTGATTATGTATGATAACATACTCTTGGTTGAAGTTTAGTCACCAGTAAAGCACTAAAGATGGACTCAAGCAAAGACAAGGTGTGTTATACATACCCAAGTACACATTTATTTCATTTAAACTATCAATTTCATTACTAGATTAAGGGGGGAAATGTAGACATAATTTATGAATTTTATAGCACCTCAATCTTATACACTTGGTCAACTTAGACCTTGATTATTTCTCTCAGTTCTAGACCTTTCTTACTTTTGCAAGTTTCACAACTACTCTCTCTTGTGCCTCTTGGCCTATCTCTTAGTCAAACCAGTATTATGTTGATAACCCAATCCTTATATCTTGACAAAAATTCTCAAAACCTACTTATCTTCTATCTCTATATGTTTTGATCTTGTACCTTAAAGTCATATAATTTGTAAATAAAAATATCCTAATGGTTTTCCTAAGTGATTTAATTCAATTTTTTCTCCAAAGATATTGGTATAAATATAATATAAACCCTCATTCATTCCTCATCTAGAAACTTTTTACATGCTCACTAGGTAACTTATAAAAGGCATTCAATCAAGCACTCAAGTCAGAAAATATTCCCTATTTTTTCCTATATCCATATCATTCATATTTAAAATACATTAAAAGTTCTAAAGTGTTGAAGGAACATCCCAAGTTCTATATTTGCCAAGTTACAAGCTAGGTCATTGTTGTACTTATCACATATTGCATTATTCACACATAATCTAACATGTAGGTAATAAATACATAAGTATGAGGCCTTCTTCAAAGTATTGGTTATGTATGTAGTTTTCATTAATAGAGGGTTCGTTGGGTTATCTTGACACCATTTTCCCACTAACCCATTTTACCCATAACTACTATGAGGAAGAAGAACCAAGGTTTTACTATTTGACAAGGAGTAATAGTCCATGACCTAGATCTGAATGCACCAGAGTGAAGGAAATAAAAAACCTATAAGTATCTAGGTAGTTATATATTTTTTCAATAGGTATTTTATACATGACACCTATGTCTAACCCAAACACTAGCATCGATACAACCATCCAAGGTTGATGCAAGTGTTTGAAGCTATAAAGGCACTTAATCTAGCATTTGGTGACTATTCATTATTTCATTAGTGACTATTCCAGAATACTCTTTCAGTCTACGTCCTACATATTCTAGATACATATCTATATTAGCATTAGAACCAGATATATATCTCATTCATTTATTATTTACATATTTAATATAGTTTTATTTTTCATTTTTAGCATATCTCAACATAATAAATTCAGTATATGTTCTATCTAAATTTTATAATTAATTAGCCTGCTATATATTTATGTATCACCCTTGTGCACATTCATTTCTATATTCTTAACCCTAGAACCCCTTAATATATATTTTTATTTTTAAACACCCATGTCCATGCATGTATGCCAACATGTTTCATATCCATATATAGTATGATAAAGTAAAAGATGCATACAATACATGTGTTCATCAATTAGGAGTCCTATTAGTTCCATCCTAGCTTCACTACCATAACATGATACATACAACCATGCTATATACCAAGAACAATGAATTGTACTCACATATATATTTTTTAAATCAAATATTAATTTACCTTGTGTTGTTAACATGTACCATCTACAAGTTCCATTCGTGTATGGCTCATAATAAAATCTAATGGGGCTTCATTCATCATGCTTTATGCCAATTAGTCATTATATTCATATTCAAATATTGAGTATTCAAATCTTCATGAAAAATGCATTATTATAAAATGGAATAATAATAAGAAAGTGATCATGATATATACCCCTATGCTCCCTCCATAAGATAGTGTCTAGATTTCCTCATTTCAACATTTCCTCTTGATATAGAGTCACACTATAAATTTTCACAACACCATCAAATCTGAAAGGATGTTTATCCACTTTATTATAGGTAAGGGGAAATTCATATCCTTTACATTATTTTTACTTGTACACACACACACAGATATGTATATATATATATATATATATAGTCACTACTAGTATAACACCCTTTATTACAGTCTGTATAATGCCCTACATCTTACTTTTATTTGTAATACCCTTTACATTATGTGTAATGGTATATTATTTTCTATCATACTACATAAAAGAAAAGATACAATGAACCATTAGTTTGTATAATGGTCTATTTTTATCCATCTTATAGTAGTTTGTATAATGCCCTACATATTTATTATTTGTAGAATACCCTATACCTATTGTATAATGATCTATTATTTTCCATCTTATTAGTAAAGGAAAGGATCCAATGAACCATTAATTTGTATAATGGTCCATTTTTGTCCATCTTATTTAAGTTTGTATAATTCCCTACATCTTATTACTTATGAATCAGATGTAGCTCAAGGATAAAATTACATCACTGAGAGTATATTAAGTTGTTGTAAGTGTTATGGATATTTCCTTGGAAGTAAAGCATTATACGAACATAAGATAATAATTTTTATGAGGAAGAGATCCAAGCATGTACAAAATTTTCAATCCATCTCATGACTTTCCCTTAAACAACTCCCACCGCATCCATGCTTCATAAATCCAACACCAGTAATAATTATCATAATTAGTGTGTTCTTTTACTATGTTTCATTTCATTGTATTTGTTGACTTTTACATATATGTGGTTTATTTCAAAGTAGTTTTTAACTTTGTATTTATTATAGTTTGTGAAATTTATAAAATATGAATATTCATGCCTCATAAGAATGTGAAATTGGAAAAAACCTAACACCATGTGTGCGCATTTAACTAAATAAATACTTTGAAAGAATAGTAAAATAATGAAATCAATTTTGAATTTGTACATGCTTTTATATGTCAAATTGGTTGTGAATATTTATATGCTTTTATATATCAATCAATTTTAATGTTTTAACACATGTCCAACATTTAGATTTACAAGGATTCAAAATTTTAGGAAATATAACATCTCATTGTAATTAAAATAAAACCAATAAACTTTAGTTCAGCATATAAAGATCATTATTCATGAAAACTATTATTGGTCTGCATCTTTTGTAGCTACTATATCTAATTCAACCTCAAAAGTAATGCATTTAGATCACACTTTACATTTCAAAGGGAATTTGGGTATGTTCACTTACCGATCATGCATGTCTATAGATTGTCATATTCTCCATAAAATCTGTTGAACATCGTAGACTAGTCCCAAAACCATCTTCTAAAAATTTGAAAGTTTGTGCATGGGGATGACTCACCTCACCATTATTCAAAATTGACATTGTTTTAAACCTATTACAATCATATTCAACAATATTCTCAAGGAAATTAAGACTTTTCCTATCAACTAGAAAAGTGAGAAGTATTTTATCTATCAATCCACAAATCTAGAGAATTTGTGTATCATCTGGGTCATCCACATCACTAAAAATAATATCATCTATGAGAACATTGGAAACACTATCATGGGAAATTTCATCAAAAATGTTATTGGTATCATCGTAAACAAGTCACAAATAGATATTTGTCAATAAATGTATGAAAATCCATGAAAATTATTTATAAATTTAAAAAAAAGGACAATAAGAATCAATACATAAATAATACTTACATGGGAATCAACATGGGCATTGAAATTACTTCTAAATGAAAATTTCTTACCAAATGTATTTCTCAATTCACTGACTTTCAACATTTGCTTGCACACATGGCCTTGGGTTGACCACATTCATTCACACATTACAAAAGACTGACTCACCATTCTAACCTTGTAAAAATTTTATTCTTTGATTTGACTTATCACCCATGCCATGTCAAGGTCAATCTCACTGAATATCACATCACCATCAAGGATGCATTTTGATTTCATCGATGACTTGTTCTCTAAGTTCTCAAGCTTGAAGTTCATGCAAAACCCATTTCTTTGCACATTTGGCTCTACTTCATTTAGAAACATTTGCTTCAAATGAGAGTGATATACTTCTATGTTAGTATTTTCCTATTGACCCACATGGGGCATTATATGGGAACTTCTTGTCTACATGCTAATATTGTGAAACCATTGATCTTTACACTAGTTTATGAATGATTCTTGAGCCATAATTTTTTTCACAAATAGGTTTTCATAAAAAAATGCTACCTCTTCAATGAGTGACTTGTTCATTATTTCATCTAGGATTATAAACATTATCTACCTTGTTTTAGCATCATGGACCTTTTAAATCATGTTTTTCAGCCATGCTCTCCTCATGTGCTAACGGCATAGGTATACCTAGCATTAAAACACTTCCCTAGACTCATAATGATAAAGTAATATGTAATAAAATTAGTAATCAATTAATTGTTTTTAATTACAATAAGAAATATTTATAATAGACATGGGCTCAACTTACCTAATAGAAATAATTTTAGTGCAAGCATCATCCACCATGAAAGCATTTGGTTTCCATTCTAACATGTGAAAATGTGCACTTACCACTAGATTTTGCATCCACGATGATAGATCTAAAACAATAACCCTTGAAATCAACACCCTCATAATAGAACATCCATTATGTATATTATCAAATATAAGAAGTGTGTAAAACATGAATTACATTTCAAAACACAAACATAAGTATTATACAATAACAAGTGTGAATTTCAAATTTCAAAATCCACAAGTACCCTCTGTCCATTTGTCCTATATGTAGATTCCATTGAAAGTATACTATTGTGTGCATACTTTAACATCCACTAATGTTGTTGAGGAAGTTGGAGGCCTAAGACAAAGGGTTTCTCTTTCATTCTTATTTTTTCAAAATCTTCGTATACAAATACTTCTTCAATATTTTTAATGACAAATGTTTGAACACTATCTGCATCACTAGGTTCAAATGTTTATTCTACTTCCTTTATCATTCTTTGGATATTATGGATGTCAACTTTAGTCATGAAATCATCCCTCTCTATCTGACCTTTGAATAATGTAAGGTTTTCATTGACCATGTTATAATGCTTTTAGTGAACAAGCTCAAGATTTAAGCCCAACAATAAAAACCTCTCCACCCAATCCTTAAATGTATCACTAATGAATGGAGATAGATTACAATGATTACCCCTAAATTCATCGATATTTTACCTAGGGTAAACCATGCCTAGCTAGTCTTTATGGCTTGTGTTGTACACAATCAAAATATGTTCTTGCCTCTTTATCAACACAGATAGAAAAGTGACAATCACATCCATGACACAAATGCTTATAATAATGCCAGCCACCAATACCAACCTTCCTTTCACTTGAAATGGCATTATGTACATCATCTTCATCCCTATTATCCTCAAGATCATACATACACCAATACCTATATAATACATACATAAATTATAATTAAAAAAATCCAATTCATATTTTAAAATAACTATTATAAGACACAATACCCATATTATGTATTGAAGAGATCTATCAATCCTAAATTTTTGAAATTCATATGGCACATGATTGAATGTATTATCATCAATACTAAATGTATTTGGATACCTTGATATCTTACATTCACCATTTAATAATCCTTTTATATGATCTCCTTGTAACTAGGCAATGATATCTTTATCATTTTCTAGATTATACTCTGCCTCACTCCACTCCAATACATTGGAAGAAAAGTCCACAGAATATGGACTTTACATTGTAATAAATAAAAATATCTTGTATTTGGACATAATCTATGAATCAAGGAATCCAAAAAAACTTAAACTTATTAATTTTTGCATAAAAAAGGTGCATTGATAAATAAATGATATTCATAAACAAGAAACATTAACAAACAAGGAGAAATGATAAGCATATGAAAATGTATGAAAAATAGATAACAATTGACAAACATATGTATTGATATGATGCCCTAAAATCATATAATATAATAACTTATAAATTCTTAAGGAACATTTAACAACTTCCTTTTACAGACTGGCATAAGTGATATTTATCATGGATGATTTACTTTCAAAGTTAAGTCATCTCTTATTTATGTTGTCTATTTTCTGAAAATGGAAATATAAAATCTATAAAAAAATACTAAATCATATTATAGCTTGTTGGCACTCTTAATGTGTTTGGAAATAATAGAGTGAATCCCCTTGGGGATTCTACAAAATGTGCAAATTCATACTTCCAAGATTTATGTGTTAAGTGATTACATCCTTGATACAAGGCCCATCCTTATTAACTTTACATGAAATAATTGCTTACCAATGGAAAAACTTGATGATGATGTAATATTTATCATCAATTGAGATTTTTAACCATTATTATCCTAACCATATGTAATAATACATATTAATATCACTTGTAACATTTAATTATCATGAAAAAACTTTTAAGAGCATAACAAAACTTTCATTCATTTATAAAATTAATTACAACTTCACATGTAGTACTCTATACTAAGAGAGAGCCCTCATTTCATTATGTTCTTTCTTACTCCCCATGAAATACTCTAATATCATACACATAACACATATAATGGTAATAAACATAAATAAATAAAAATAGTTCCCACAAACTAACACATATGCCCTACTAAGTCCCCCTAAACTCTACAATAGAGTTTCATGTTGGGCATCTCAATATATCTGATTTGGCATCATTGGAAACATGATGTGTTCATAGTGCCAATGATGGTGTATGTTGTTCATCATTTGTATTTAAATCTAACTTAGAAATTGGAAAAGAGTCTCATTAATAGTGTTTTGTAACTATATAAGTGGAAAAAGCATGATAGTACCACTAGATTAATCACCATGGCTACTTGTTCTACCCCAGCTTGTCATTGCTTTCACATCCCCAACATCATGTACATATTTGATCTTCACATTGATGAATTTTCACATAAGTGACAATGTATGTTTTTTAACCCTAGATCGGACTGTGGAATCCTTTTTACTTGAGTAGATAAGGTTAAGAATATATAAATGATAATATACAAGGGTGATTAAATCTACAGTAGGCCCTTTGGGTGTTAAAATCATATATAAAATACACTAAATTTCTTAACTAAGATAAGATAACAATAGTAAGTACAACTATGTTAAGTATAGAAATGATAAAGAAGTAATATACTAAGCTTGCTCTTATATTAATGTAGTTCTAAATCTAGAATAGGGATAAAGTATACTAGAAGATGATTCTAGAATAGTTGTTAGATTCTAATTTCGATTCTTTTGGAGCCATAAACATCAATGTCAACCTAGGGTGGTTATGTCAACACTACTCTTTGAACTCAATGTAGGTATCCTATATAGAATACCTATTATAAAATTATGCAACCTCCTAGATGCTTCAGGGTTTAACTTTTCCTTTGTTTTGATGCATTTAGATTTGGGTCATAGACTGTCGCTCCTCCTAAATTCGCAAAACCCTAGTTCTTCATCTTCATATTGACCCTAGGAGAAAATGGGTCAGTGAGTATACAATGTTGAGCTAACCACAAAGACCCCTCTATTAATGAGTGTTATCTACATGGACAATACTCCAAGGATTACCTTAGATTGATGTAGTTTTCACCTACATTTTGGATTGTGTGTGAATCATGTTATATGTGATAAACAAGTAAAACATTGACCTAGCTTGTAACTTGTAAAATATAGCTCTTGGAATGTTCCTTCAATAATTCAAACCTACAGATGTGGTGTCCTTATGGTTGGTATGGAAATAGGAATAAATAAAGAAACTTTGTTTAATTGAATGTTCTTTGAATGATTTTTTTAATGGTAGGTAACAAATGAATGAGGGTTGATCTTATATTTATATCAATCATTTTGGAGAATTAACTAAAATTAAATCACTTAGGCCAACCATTGAGATATATTTCATTTGAAAATTGGATAAGTTTAGGGCACTAGACACTTGTGTCAAGTCAAGACACTAGTGTCAATGCTAGTTTTTGTCCTAGACATTAGTGTCCATGGAGTAAGAAATTAGGTATAAAATCATAACTTGTATAGGTGGAAGGTAAGTAGGTTTTAAGTATTTTGGCCAAGATAGAAGGTCTAGGTCATCAACATAAGACTATTCAGATTAAGAGATAGGACAAAGGGCACAAGATAGAGTAAATGCAAGAATTTAAAAAGTAAGAAAGGTCTAGAACTAAGAAGAACAACCAATGTATAACTTTTTCTAAGTGTATAACACTAAGATGCTATATAATTTATAAATAGTGGTTGAATTTCACTCCTTAATCTAGTAATGAAATTTCTAATTTAAAAGGAAAGGAATGTGTACCTAAGTGTCTATAACACACCTTATCTTTATGTGAGCCCAGCTTAAGTGTTTTATTGGTGACTGGCCTACAAATAAGAGAATTTTATAGTTTATAATTAGAGCATATAATATGTAATTGAAATTATTGAAATATTTAAATTTAAAGAGTAAGGTTTAAGAGTACACATGTGTAGTGATGTAACCACCGTGCTTGTTGGCAAGTTGATTTGAAATATTTATCATTGTAAGGATCTAAAATTGAGATTATGGTAAATATATATAAATATGGAAAATATATATATATATATATATATATATATATATATTTTCCATATTTATATATATTTACCATAATCTCAATTTTAGATCCTTACAATGATAAATATTTCAAATCAACTTGCCTATATATATATATATATATATATATATATATATATATATATATATATATATATATATATATATATATTAAGAGGCACATGCCTCCAACATTAACGAAAAGGTGAGTTGCCACCTAGCAGTTGAGATTAGCTCAATCGTGCAACCCAATGATACTTATAACTTAGTGAGGTTGAATAATAAAATAAATTCCAACCTAAAAACATGGAAATATTGAGTGATTTAATGACATAAACCATACCAAAATAAAACCAACTACTACATTAGATTGGCTCAATATAGTCCGTAAAATTTTACCTTGGGTACCAATATGTAAAAGTCCATGATATGGTAATAGTTTGTAGAAGAGTTTTGAAAAATGAAAATGATTTATATTTTGAAATATTAGGCACACATTGCATAGCATATTCACCTTAGATATGTCTCATTTTAAAACTATGAATATCAATAGCACCAATGTATAGAATTTTTTCATAACTACTATTCTGAATTTATATAACCATGTGCTTTGGCCAATTGGAAAACTATGTAAGTGTGGATAAACATGCTTCCAAAGCATTTCCCCACTGGGTAAGTGCACACATTTGGGGAAAAAAAAGGGCCTACCCATGGACATGATTTTTATGAAATTTTATAAATTTGAACTTCTATAGATAATTTGAGATGGCTACACTCAAAATTTGAAGATGGTATAAAAACATGAATTATAGAATTTCAAGTCTAGTTTCCAAAAAACTATTTTTTTTTTGAAAAATGGTTAAGTATATATAGTTCAAACATCTAAATTTGAAGAGGACCTTCTATTTTTTTAAAGAAAACATAGTAGATAAATGGTCGTGCAACCAACCATTTTTTGAGCATCGTTAAATATTGTTTAAACCCTTTGGTGAATATTTAGATAATATCTTCTAGTGTGTTACAATTTATTTTTTCCATGAATATTTTTTATTAACTTTTCAATTAAGTAGATCCTAAAAAATGACAAAAAAAATGGATAGTTGGCCATCCAGTCCCCCTAACTAGCTCAAAAAAAAAATTATTTTTTTTGAATGTGTGTAGAATTAGGCCTAGTTTGTTACCATATAATTTTTTTTGCTCTTGTATCAATGAAAAATAAATTACATAAACATGAATAGGCATGTATATGTGTGGCATGTAGTGGCCTAAAAAAGGTGTAGTTAGAAATAAATATAGTTTTAACCCTTAAAATAGCCCACACACACACACACACACACACACACACACACACATATATATATGGGCTATTTTAAGGGTTAAAACTATATTTATTTCTAACTACACCTTTTTTAGGCCACTACATGCCACACATATACATGCCTATTCATGTTTATGTAATTTATTTTTCATTGATACAAGAGCAATATATATATATATATATATATATGGAAAGAGGACAACTGTAGTCATACAAAATGTGAAAATTGGTAACTTGAGTGTAGATCATGACACCTAACCTGTAGGTCCCTCTTTTTTGTTCTCATGACCCTCATAGGCATATTTTCATTGATTCCTAGTCATTCATAGCCTTTTAGACAATGATTCCACCTCCTCTAGGTAGCATTTCTAGTAATGATTACATCCCCCTAGGTCCTGTTCATTTAGGACAATATCACCCAACTTGGACTATAGCACCGGACTCTAGGGTGTCCATTTTTAGAACTCCTATCTAAGTGAATTTTTATCACCAATGGTTATTTCCTTTTAATTCCTATACTCCTTATCATCCTAACATGAATACATTTGACCTATAGATTCCTATATAAGATCATTCAAAGTTCATTTAAAAGGGGTTGGAAAATATCATAAAGCAAGTAAGAATATAAGCAAGACTACTCAAGCATATTTCTCTATTCTCTGCATATAACCAGCCAATATAATTATAAGCTTATTCAAACCCTCACATTAGTCCCTAGCCACCTCAAGCACACCCAATTTAACATTTTGCATCTTCATATACACTATTACGCAAAGCACATCAAGTGGGAGAACTACATATGTCTTGATCCCTCTTTGAAGTATAAGTATGTAGGTAGTGTGCCTACACAAGGGGTGTGAATTCATGTTCAATAAATTTTACACACACTAACCCCCATCTTTCCTAAAGTTTGTCATGAAGTCTAGGGTTTGAATACTAAATCAGCTCTACAGGGAGTTCTATGGACCTCCAATAGTTGAAATTTCACAAGCAAGCTCACACAAACAAAATGAAAAAAATACAAAAATATTAGGTATCATGGACAACAGCATTAGAAGAGGACTATAGTACTAGACCCCAAGGTGTCTTATTTTAGCACTCCTATCCTTTCATGAAATGAAGGCTAGAGCTGTATTTGTGATACTATCCTAGTCTTGCACAGTGAATTTCAAACCTTGCAACAGTCATCTCAGTCAGTTTCTAGCTAAGTCTTATTTTCTTCACATTTTATTACTATTTTTAGAAAGTTTAAAATTACATTTAATTTATATAAATTAGTAGCTTAAATATTACAATATTATTTATTGATTTCTTATTCTATACCTTTAACTAAATTGGGAATAATACACCAATATTTCCAAAACTATTAAATCATTTGGTGAACCTGACGTACTTTGTTTGCTCATAAAAACCCTAGAAACCCTAGGGTAAATTCCTTGCTAATTTTTTTAATTTTTTATCTGTATATTTAAATCAAAAATTCACTTTAAATTTTAAAATTCCATAGTAATTTTAAAAATTTATTTTTCTTCCAAACCCTAGTTTCATAAACTAGGTCCTTTCAAATAAAGAATTTTCCAATAATTTTATAATTTTTTACCTATATATTTAAATAAAAAATTAGCATCAAATTTTAAATTTCATAGTAATTTTAAAATATTTTTTTCTGCCAAACCCTAGTTGCATCCACTAGGTCCTTTTAAATCATAATTTTTATAATATTTTTTTTTATTTTTTACTTGAATATTTAAATCAAAAATTCACTTTAAATTTTAAAATTTCATAGTAATTTTACAAATATCAATTTTTAAAACCCTAGTTGCATATACTAAGTCCCATTGTTGTTGAGGTATCACTTTACATGTTTGTGATCTTCACATCCTTTTTATGCACTTTCTAGTTTTCTATTTTTAGGACATTACATTTCCTATATTCAGTATTTTCCTTCCACAACACTTTGTTTATTTCAAATTATTATAAAAAATTCAATTAATTTTCAAATTGTGTTCCTACTTTAACAAGGGCCCATTACACTAGTTTTGATGAAATTGATAAAAGGGAACTTTAAGAACTCCTAACTAAATACCCTAGCATGTAAGATGGCATGCTTAGAATACTATAAGAGGAACAACAAAAAGTGAACAATGGTCAATCTTCTCAAACCATAGAGCAACCAATTGTAAATGACACTACAGGGGTAAATATGTGTCAACAACCCCCTATAGCAGCCTAACCTACCTCTATGCCACCACCAGCGATAGCTAGTACATATTTGTTTCTTGATGTGGCAGCCCTTATGCAAGAGATAAAGTCTCTTCAATCCAATGTGCTACATCTTAAGCAAGGTGCCTCTAGACCTACACAGGCCTTGGATTCTTTTGCTCTACTTCATACACCATTAACACATCATATTGCTTATACACCCTTGCCACTAGGTTTTGTTCAACCCAAGATCACTCTATATGATGGAAAGGGTGATCTAGAGACAAATTTAAGAGAATTTCACATAGCATGCTTGGATTGTGTGACAAATGACTGGTTACTAACCTAGCTATTTCCATGGAGTCTAAATGATTATGCTTTACAATGGTTTTACAGTCTATCGAATCAGTCAATCAATGCATCCAACCCTTTATCCAACATATTCCTAGCTCATTTTAGCATTAACATTGGTGATAAAGTTTTCTATGCCCAAATTGCACAACAAAAACAAAGATTAAATGAGCATATAAAAGATTATGTTCTTTGATATAAGATTATCTTGGCTAAGATGACTAGCCCCATGGTCGATCAAGAGTTACAAGATCTCTTCAGATAGAGTCTTCTACCAGCTTTACATAAATCAATAATGTTCAAAAGATCCTATTCCTTCACTGAATTATGTCATACACTAAAGGAAAGAGAATTCAAACTAATTAAAATGGGAAAACTCAAGTACATGAGCATATCAAAAACAACAAACAAGAGTAACAACAAAGTCCCATAGCAAGTAAAGGTTAATGATATCAAGAGTCAAAATCAATCTATAGTCAATGTATCTTCAGAGCCCTCTCAGTGAGTAGTTTAATTAGCACCTCATCCATGAACTTTTTCCAATCTACCAGTATCTCCAACTAGAGTTTTACAGTAGATTTTGGAATGTAATATCATATCTCTCCCTCCTATTTGAGAAGTTTTTCCAACAAATCCTATTCCATGAGGATATGATTAGAATGTATTTTTCAAGTTTCATAGGGCACCAAGCCACAAAACAAAAAGATGTATCAATTTGAAACACAAGATATAGGACTTGATAAATGGCAACATTATCAATCTTGGCACTTCAATTGAGCCTCCTCAAGAAAAAAAACACAAGATAAAGCTTTAAAAATATTCTCAGATCCTTTCCCATATCATTCTAAACAAGAGATAGGGGATACATCAGATGTTCATCATGCATATCATGCACATCCTTCTCATCATAAGAGATAGTTGAGGATGATTTAGATTATAATGCACTCTTATCATAGCTTACATTCATAATCATCCTATTCATAATGTTCTCATAGATAATGGATCTAGTGTGAACATGTGCACTATGACATTACTATAGCATTTGGGATATTCAAAGCAGGATATTACCCTGATAGACATAGTTATCAGTGGATGTAGTTGGCACATGCATAGTTCCTTGGGTGAGATTTTAATTACTCTACAAGTTGGTCCAACACACATGGACACACCATTTACTATTATTCCTAGTGCAATATTTTTTGATATGTTACTTGGTTGACCATAGATTCAAAAACTATGAGCAGTACCTTCTATAATTCATAGATCTATGAAATTCATTCATGTTAATCAGGTTGTTATAGTTGGTAGAGTTACATATGAGTTATCACTCCCCACTTTAGATCAATATACTATTTTGAAATCACCAATTTTAGTTCTTCCTCCAGTTTAGATTCAGACATAGTTAAAGCCTCCATCACCAACATAGAGAATTCATACACTTCCATAGAGGTCTCTTTTAGAGAAACCATAGTTTCAAAATTTTAAATAGCTTCCATCCATAGTGTTCACACCTAGGGTAGTATCATTGAGGTCGTATGCCTCTATACATCAAGCACATATTCATAGAGATTCTCCTACTACCAAATGGGTCCCTAAGATCCCTATAGTTTCATCCACTTCTCAGAGTTATAGGGGGACCCCACAGTTGGTTTCTACTTCAGAGATTTTAAAGCATTTACAACATACATAGATTTCAAAGCCATGGTCTCAATCCTTCCATCATGTTTCATGATCACGCATGATTCCTCTCCTTGATTTAGGAGACCATGATAGGGAGTCTCCCATGAGACTCATTGGTTAGTATCATTTCTTCCTAGTCTTGCTTGTGTATATCTTCATTTCAAATTACTTGTACATAGTTTCTCAATTTTTCTTTTACATAGTCTTATTATTATTTATTATACATATCTTATTTCAATATAACAAAAAAATTCAAATATGTCAAAATATAAAAATATTCAAATATTCCAAAATACAAAAACATTGAAATAATTCAAAAACACCAAAAACATTTCAATTCTATGCATTATCCATGCTTTACATTCATACTACCATGCTAGACTTGCATTTAGTATTTTATGCTATTGTTTTTTAATTTACGACATTACCATGCTTCACTTGATATACTTTGAGTGTGTACAGTGACATCCAGATCATTGATTGCTTTACTTCACCCATTGAGGGGGCATCCTATTTCTACATTCAATAAATACATTGATATATCTACCCATAGAGGGAATCTTCTACATCACTACACCATCCAGGTTATGTCATTCCTACACTACACACTCTATTTATCATGTTGATGTACATTACTTACTAGTTTACATAGATTACTCTATCGACACTCACTAGTATATAACACTTGTGTATTTCTTAGCATATACCTTGTATTATACTACATGTCTTGCATACTTTCACTTCTCACTTTGATTAGTTAGATGTGATTGTATTTATAGCAGTTACATGCTCTCTTCTCTTGATTTTCATAGCTAGATGTAATTGCATTTCTCAGTTCCTATTTTGTCTCTTGTATGTGCCTTAAGATATTTGCCAATGTCCTTTACTTCTATTCTTGTGTGTGCCTTAGGACATTTTCCAATGTCCTTTGTCTGTACTCTTCTATGTGATGGTGGATTTCACGCCAACATTGTTTATTTCAATTATATGTGTATGTGGAATTTGAACATGCCTTGTATGTTTGCTTTCCAATTTGAATGACATGTGCCCATGTCCTTTGTTTGCTTTGCCCCTTGGCCACTCTTGTTTGTTTCTTTCTTATTTCCTTCTGTGTTTGTTTCTTGTTTGCTTCTCAATTTTTTGCAATGTTATGATCCACATCATGCATTATCTAGATTTTTTAGATGCCATGATGGATATCATGCTCTATCCTCCTAAAAAACTAATAACTAACTAGACTTCTAGTTATAACTTACTATATTACACATTATATTACATTTTTATATCTATATATGAATACCCCTATTGATCTAACAATCTCCATTACAAACCATGCTATATCTTGAGATATCTTGTCGATTATCATTATATCTCATGTATTTTATTGCATAGCACACTTGTAAATCTCTTTCTTTTGAGGCTAGTCATTACAAGGTCTTCATTCCTACCTTCAAAAAAGGGGGAAATAAATAGGAGTTTTGTCACAGAGATTAGATCTCCTATAGATCAAAAAAATTAGCATTTAGAACACCCAAAACAACAACCAAACTTCAAATCAAGTAGAACAGATCAGGCAAAAAGTGATAATTATAGAACAGTCATTAGAATTAGCTCTAGATAATAGCACCAAATTAGAATATACCACCAAATAGTAGGGTGTCCATTTTTGGTGCTCCTATCCAAATATCAAAAAAATCAAATTTTCTAAAAATAAATAGAAAAGTAGGTTTAGCTATAAATTTGTCACATATAGACTAGTTCAGATTCAGTAGTTTCAGTACAATTTTTCTTTAAAAATCTAGATATAGGTGGCATCATGTAAAGTATGATGGCTCTCACTTCCAATTTTAGATTAGGCAATTGATATAACTTCTAGATCAAAATCTATGTTTCAGACATCAGTGATTGGGGGTAATGTGTATGGCACATTTGACTTATTTTCTTCTTGGGTTCAAAATATTACCCAGGCATTCTCAGCAGTTGCATGCCTTATTCTATCTACAAGTGCTAGGCATAATTTTTAAATGGATTTCATACAAGCCTAACCTCCACATTTTTTAGTGGCTTCCACATAAGCCTATTGCCTAGTTTTAGAGTGGCTTTCACACAAGCCTAATCTCTACCTTTTTTGAGTTGGCCAAGATTGGCCTAGTTTCTAATACACATTGAACTATCCATGCCACATTGTTAGATTATATAGAATTCATGGGATTTAGGATCCATCTCATACGACACGCATTCTTATCGATATCATTTTATAGCTTCACTTTACAAGGCAATTATGGAGCTAAAAGACTAGCTAGCCTTTATATTTTTGAGCCACCTACTTATAGGGATTGGACACATATTCTAAACATTGATTAACACATGCATGATCATATAGCTTCACTTAGTGGGTGACGATAGAGCCAAAGATATAGTTTTTGCATTCTTGAGCCACTCTTAGGGAATTGAGCACTCAACTTCATTCATGAAATTACTCTTGGTACAGCACATACCTAGCATTACTTAGCATCATCCAATATCACTCATCACCATAATAGGTTTTGTATTAGTTCTCATAATTGGTGAGATTTAGTCCTTCCTTTCTCTTCATTTTTCTCTTACCCATCTTTATACATTCTTATTTTAGATATAGTGTATCTAGTAAGAACTGATCTACTCTTTATTTTTTATTCTAGATTTACATTTCATAAAATGCTCTCTCTATGCACGCCTAATATTACATAGCTTCATGAGCTTCACCCTTATAGGTAATTTTAGGTACGCTTTCTATTTTTATTTTATCCTATTATTCTACTTTGTTGCATCACAAGAATAAAGGGGAGGAAAATGTAGTCATATAAAATGTGAAAATTGGTAACTTAAGTGTGGCTTATAACACCTAACCCATAGGTACCTCTTGCTTTCTCTCATGACCCTCATAGGCATATTTTCATTGATTCCCAATCATCCATAGCCTTCCAAATATTAATTTCACCTCCTTGAGGCACACTTTCTATTGGTGATTCCATCCTCTTAGGTCCCATTACTTCATGACAATAGCACCCAACTTAGACTATAACACTAGACCCTAGGGTGTCCATTTTTGGCACTCCTATCCAAGTGTATTTTTACCACCAATGATCATATTATTCTTGATCCTATCCTCCTTATTGTCATCCTAACATGAATACATTCGACCCATGACCAATAGATCCCTATATAATCCCATTCAAAGTTTATTTAGAAGGGCTTTGCAAATATCATAAAGTAAGCAAGAATACAAGCAAGACTACTCAAGCATATTTCATTATTCTCTACATATAGTCATCCAATACAATTACAAGCTTATTCAAACCCTCACACTAGTCCCTAGACACCTCAAGCACGCCCATTTTAACATTATACATCTTTATTTATACTATTTCACAAAGCACATCAAGTGGGAGAACTACATATGGTTTGATCCCTCTTCAGAGTATTGGTATTTAGGTAGCATGCCCATACAAGGGGTGTGGATTTACGTTCAGTACATATTACACACACTAACCCCCCTCTTTCCCAAAGTTTTTCAAAGCATAATGGAGTCTAGGTTTTGAAGACTAAATCATCTCTACAAGGAGATCCACAAACATCCAATAGTCAAAATTTCATACGCAGGCTCACACAAACACAATGAATAAAACCCGAAAATCTCAAGTCTTCTGAACAAAGTGGCAGAAGAGGACTATAGCACTAAACCCCATGGTGTCATATTTTGGTGCTCCTATCCTTTCATGAAATGAAGGCCAAACCTTAATTTGAGAAATTATCCCAGTCTTACACAGTGAATTTTAGACCCTACAACAACCATCTCAATCATTTTTTAGCTATCTTATTTTCTTCACATTTTATTACAATTTTTAGAAAGGTTAAAATTATAATTAATTTATACAAATTAGTAGCTTAAATATTTCAATATTATTTAATGATTTTTTATTCTAGATCTTTAACTAAATTAGGAATAATACACCAATATTCCAAAATGGTTAAATCAACAACGTACTCATCATGATGGTAATAATTTTTTTGAATTTTGATGTTGAAATCCATAGCATATTTGGTGATTGAAGTTGAAATTTGTTGGATTTTGTAAAAATTGTCAATCTTGATTGTAGATGCACAGTCACAAGCCTTTGGCTTAGAAATCCAAGCCATTTCTGAGCCTAGAGGCTCAGTTTGGAATTCAAATTCAAATAACATGTATGAATTATATAACATGTACACATTACATAATGTGTATGCATTATTTTAAAATAACACAAAAAATCCAAATTTGGTCTTTGGGTACGCATTTTTCTTATATTTTGATATTTTACTCTTTGGGTACACATTTTATTTGTATAAGATGTAATTTTGATCTCAATAAAATTGAAATGGTCACATGTATCCATTAGTGATGATGTGGTTTTAAGATGTTTTAATATGTTATACCTATAGTGATGAATGTATAGCTTAGAAAATATCTAAATGCACTAGGGACCTTGTTTGAAACCATTAAGGGATGGCTATGCTTTAGAAATATAGGGAGGTGTAGATCTAATATTGACCAAGTATGACATACGTATAAGTTACCCCAGCTCAAACTCTATTGAGCTTATACAAGGTACATTAAAGGTGATAATGTCCCCTAAATCTAAGACCTACTTCCACTCAAAGATGATGCTAAGCTGAAGGACTCAGTAATTATTCATGTGGATGATGATGTTCACCTCATAAATGGTTGATCAGAATTGAAAACTAGTGTGTACCCCCTCACCAAAGGTTTTAATATTATATATTTTATATATCTTCAATCATCTTGTTCATATTTCATTATAATGAGCTTAAACCTTATCATATGGACTACAAGAAAGTAGTATCTCAAAATTCTTGCTTTATCTTTGGATTTGAGGTTGAGGATTCCATTATTAAATTATGTTCTTTTCTACATGTGGGACTTAATATGAATGGACTTTGGGATATAGAGGTAATTCAAGGTGGAGGGATCTAAATAATTTGAATAGATACATATAAAACTGATAATGTTTGGTACTTGCTCAATTTGGATGGGACCTTAAAGGGCTCTACATGACAATTTCCATATAATAATGAAAATTCAAAGGCTTACATCATGTGAATTATTTACTAGACATGAGTTGATGGGATCGATGTCAATATTTAAACATTTTTTGCTTATATGTATGTATGATATTTATGAATAGGCCTTAATTAGATTGGTTGAAGGTGATGGGACCTATATAGGTATCAAAGATCATGATTTCCACTCATATGAGCTAATAAATGTAGAGAGTGTAGTGTGCACATGCCTAGATTTGACCCTCATGGCATCTAAGATGTGTTCATATTTTTCCAAGTTTTTTTTATTATTTATGGGATCATTGAATACTTTTGATGACTTGACACAATAGGGCCAAGCCTAGACTATCAATGTTATCTATTTGAATTGACCACTTGGTGTACATAAGTACATGTGGCCAGCTTTGATTAGATTAGGACTCGTAGGGTGATAAAATATCTTATCTTTTTGGGATATAAAATGTATGTATATATAATAACTCTAACACTTCTCTAGGTGTACTAGACCTACATATGGAAATATTTGATTGGATTGGGTGTTCTAAGGCTTTGACAAATTTGATGCTTTTAGGACCTGACAATTAGATCTCTAACACTTATATGTGTGTACGAGATACATGTGGTGATATCTAACTATATCGGGCCTCATAAGGCTCTAATAGCTTTTTAACACTTTTAGGACCTAACACCTCTAATAGTACTAACACTTCTAAGCATGTCCAAGGTACACATGGTGATATGTAATTAGATTTGGCTTCCCAGGGCATTGACAACTCTAAAACTTCCATGACAAGATGTATTTATGATAGATTTAACACTTTTGTGTGTATGAGGTACACACGTGGCACAACAAGGTTCAATTATAAGGGAAATTAGGGTCAAAATAAGCCATGTATGAGCCTATTTTAAATGTATACATGATATGATTTGGAGTGAAATTAACCCTATAATATCATGATCATCATATATATATATATACAATGAACCAAATATTTGATACATTCAATTGAGGAGGCATGGGAGGCCATTTGAACCCCTTCTTGACATAATTATAAGAGAATAAAATACGATTTGGGATAAAATCAATTAATATTATATCATGAATTGAACCAATTAGTCAATTGGTGCAATTAGGGATGTGATTTGGGTAAAATTGAACCCCTAAACCAAATTTATGGCCCAATAGTTTGTATAATATATGCAACATATATGGCTTAATTGACCCGAATTTAATCAAAAATGTAAATATGAATGCAAATGTGGCCAATTTAAACCTATTGAACCTAAATTAGAGCTATGATGTGATTAAAGGGGCTAAATTAACCCACATTTCATGACATGTTAACTATAAACCCTAATTTTATCACTTAAACATGTACAGTTCCCCTAAACCTTAATTTCATGACATATGCACATGTACAAACCTATTACACTAAACCCCTATCCCTAAATCCTAATTTTATAACAAACACAACCCCTAAGTTCCTTGATTTCATCACAAATGCATAAATGCATGAGTGTGATTAGTGCCAATTTGTGAACCCATTGTTCACCTAGTTTTGCAAGGACCTATGATGGGATTTGGGGAAAAATTAGCTCATTTCACCTTACATATTAAACCTTATTGTATCATATGATATTCTTATTACTTCATAATCTTATCAAGAGTCTTATTGCATCATATTGGAGATTTATGCATCATATTGGGGATTTATGAATCATATTTGTTAGGATGTGAAGTCATTGTTCACATGGCACTATTCATGGACACTATTCATGTGATGAGGTGGTAGTTACTATTCACAATGGTGAGTTGGTAATGACTATGTTGATGAGGTGGTAGTATGACTTGGCAATGACTACATGTATGATATGGCACTTTAGGTTATGTCACATGGCCCATAGGGTATCTTTCATTATTGGAAAGGTGGAAGAGATAATGGGTATAATTTCTGTTGGGGGAGAGGAAGATAAATCCAAGAACAAACACACCTGTTCTAATTCCACCTCCTAGGATCTTGCTCCTCAGAAAGAGCACAGTATGATTACCAAATATAAGCAATTGAATATGCGGAAATAACCAGAAACACAAGTAACTAGAATTCACCAATAGCACAGAATATGAGAGACAATACACTATCTTGCATTAACACTAACAGAAAAGAATACAACAAAGAGCCGCCACACTCTTTCACCTTACAGAGATTCGCCACACCTCAAGTTTTCAGTAATTCTTCTCACACACACTCTCCTACACAAAAAATGGTCCCAACAACCAACTCACACACAGAATTGGTGTTCACCTCACCAACCAGTCAGTAATAACCCTGCCGGTACACCAAGCACTCTATAGCACTTCAAGCTGATCTCTCATGAACCTGCAACCTGCAATTCAAAGACCAAACTTACATGTAGATCCCCAATGAGCTTGCAACAACCTGCAACTCACAGATCTTACAACTAGAAGGAACTCTTCCTTTCTATCTCATGCTTATACAATACATGCCAATGGGTCTATAAATAGATCCCTAACTCAAACAATAACTTAGACTCTTAATTTAGACAATTGTCCTTGCAGCACAAGACTCTAACTGGTCTCAACATGCAAACTCTTCGTTCACTTAACTAACTGTCCGTGAAATGAGCAGTCCTGGAACACACAGGCGACCGACGTCGGTCCCTGCTTGTCTGGTTCTGCCGACATCGGCCGACTTCCTGCCGTCGCCGGTGGCCTTCTGCACTGGTCTCTACAGACGTCGGTCCTTCTGCCGACGCCGGTTCCTATAGAACTCATCAACCATCTGTTCCTCAGTTTGCAAAGGGTTGAAGCTTTTAGCTCCACAACCTAACAATCTCCCACTTGGAGATAAATAGCTGCAACCTGTACATGTACCTGTACACCGTCTAGTTTGTTCCCTTGGCTATGTATCCATCTTCAAAATCATCCTTGAAGACCAACCACCACAAAATCCATGGTGCAAAACCTGTCATCCAAATTACCTGCCACATCCGCATCTACAACCATGTAGAAAAAGAACTTGACCCTGCATAGCATGTGCACCTGCTGCTGGTCCCACTGAACTGCCCTTCAGTATTACTTTCCCGGATTGACTCCAAACTTGTGATAACTCCCACTGCTTGGGAAAACTTAGGTTTAGTACATACCATGCACTCAACCTCATTATGTGAATCAAGACACCTATTCATAGAACTGTCCAACCATCGGCGTGCTAACCGGTTTCACACAATCATCCTGAAACAAAGTCAACATATGACCTACCATGTCTCTAGAACACACTCATGCCAAAGAATCTTGCTACTCCCAGATTCTCTATGACAAACACCTAAACTAGCTTTACCTTTAGTTCAGCAATACCTGTATATGTAACCCTGCAACAAGCACATCATACAGAAAATAGGATAGTGTAGCTAATACTATCCAACCTGGTAAAGAGAAACACAATGAACAAACCTCCATTGCTCTGTAGCTAATACAAGATCAAATACCCTGATCTTCCATCTCACGTATCCATTTCCGCTCTTCTTTATCCTTAACATCCATTTGTCTCTCAGTGCTTACTTCCAGCTGGCAACACTACCCAAAACACCTGTTTGGTTCTCCTCCAAGGAATCACATCCTCATCCATGCCTAGCTCCCACTGTTTCCTAGATCTACCTGTTCTGCTTCTTCAATAACTTCCTGGTCCTATGCCATAAGTGAGCAACAAGTAGTGTAAAGAAGGGAAATGATGAATTTAAGAACTTACTTACACCTTCAGTCCTCCATATGGGCGCTTGAGACTCCATGACAGCTTGCTGTCCACCCAAAATTCGTCTCAGTGACCAATGCCGGTCACATCTCAGTCTACAGCCGACCGATGTCGGTTCCCTGCGACTGCCTCTCTATCGACGTCGGTTTCCCCTGGCTGACGCCGGTCTCTGTTTGCCCCGAGTCACTGACGTCGGGCTGCACATAGACGACGTCGGTCCCTGTCTGGACACCGACGCCAGTTTTCCTGCCGACGTCGGTCTCTGTGTTTTTCTTGTGAGACCTGACTTTTTCCCACGAGCTCCTTTTGGATCAAACCCTTGTCCAAATCACCCTTGCTCTGCTCAAAATTCATCTGCATCTTATGCTGAACTCTGTCCGTCACTTTCTCCTTGAAAACCAAGGCTTTCCTGTTCCTGTCACTAACATCGGATTCCTCAAGAAACCTCACCTTCTTCTTGTGCATACAGAAACCACGATCCATGCCTTCCAAATCCGAAAGCATATCCTTTGACTCAAGAACCAGCATCTCCTTCTTATCTATGTGACCAAGCCTATCAAGCCACATCTCCGAATCTACAACTGAAGTAGATAACCCAGAAGAAGAATCAGTAAAACAAGTAGATAGATAAAGCGTACCTACTTTCTTACCTCTAGCTACAACAAGTGTACCCTTGGTAACCTTCCAAGAGTCCGGTGTGAGAGTTACTGTGCAACCCTCTTCACCCAAACTTCTAACAGAAATCAGATTCCGCTTCAGAACTGGGATGTGCATGACCTCCTTTAACACCCATGTGTTACCTGTCTGCAGTTTCAGCTTCACTTTGCCTTTGCCAACAATCTGACAAGGCTTACCATCCCCTACACAAATTTCTCCAAAATCTCCCTGGACATACTCATGAAAAAATTCCCTATGTGGGGATGCATGAAAAGAGGCACCAGAATCTAATACCCAAGATTCTACTTTATCCAAAGAACATACCAGAGCATCCTGTGCAATGTAACCCGCAACATCTACTTCTTCTTCATGTTCTTCATGCTGATCTTCACCCGATTTGCAATCTCTCTTTAAGTGCCCTTGCTTTCCACATTTCCAGCAGGTTATTCTGCCATACCTGGACTTGGATCTCTTGCCCATCTTCGACCTTGATCTCCCACGCTCTATCTTCTCTCTTGGCCTTCCTCTTCCTTCAACACTCAAAGCATCTCCAGATGATTCCCCTGTGCTTTTCCTGCGTATCTCTTCGTTCAAGATTACACTCACAATATCATCCACTTTTAAGACTTTTGAAGGAGACACAGTATTAGAAACTGCCATTACCAAACCTTCCCAACTTTCAGGTAATGAACACAAGATTAAGAGAGCTCTTATTTCATCATCAAATACAATATTGACTGAACTTAACTGGTTTACTAAACCATGGAAATCACTAAGATGGCTATGAACAGATCCACCTTCCAACATTTGCAAATTAAATAAACGCTTCATAAGAAATACCTTATTCGAAGCTGAGGGTTTTTCATATAAATTTGCCAAAGATTCCATCAACTCCACCGTTGTCTTACACTGTGATAAGCTAGAAATCACAGATGATGCAAGACTCAATCTAACAGATCCCAGAGCCTTCCGATCAAGAACCTCCCATTCTTCATCTTTCATATCCAAGGGTTTGCTAGCAACCCCACCCAACGGTAAGTACAAATCTTTCTGATACAGATAGTCCTCAATCTGCATCCTCCATAATTGGTAGTTCTTGCCATTGAACTTTTCCATTCGTAGTTGACTGCTTTCTGTCATTGCTCAACTCCCACTCAAATAGAAACCCTGTGAGTAACATGTAATCAAAACACACTACCCAGATCTACACCAATCTATTAGTATCCCAACCAAAAGCTCTGATACCACTTGTTGGGGGAGAGGAAGATAAATCCAAGAACAAACACACCTGTTCTAATTTCACCTCCTAGGATCTTGCTCCTCAGAAAGAGCACAGTATGATTACCAAATATAAGCAATTGAATATGCAGAAATAACCAGAAACACAAGTAACTAAAATTCACCAATAGCACAGAATATGAGAGACAATACACTATCTTGTATTAACACTAACAGAAAAGAATACAACAAAGAGCCACCACACTCTTTCACCTTACAGAGATTCGCCACACCTCAAGTGTTCAGTAATTCTTCTCACACACACTCTCCTACACAAAAAACGGTCCCAACAACCAACTCACACACAGAATTGGTGTTCACCTCACCAACCAGTCAGTAATAACCCTGCCGGTACACCAAGCACTCTATAGCACTTCAAGCTTATCTCTCATGAACCTGCAACCTGCAATTCAAAGACCAAACTTACATGTAGATCCCCAATGAGCTTGCAACAACCTGTAACTCACAGATCTTACAACTAGAAGGAACTCTTCCTTTCTATCTCATGCTTATACAATACATGCCAATGGGTCTATAAATAGATCCCTAACTCAAACAATAACTTAGACTCTTAATTTAGACAATTGTCCTCGCAGCACAAGACTCTAACTGGTCTCAACATGCAAACTCTTCATTCACTTAACTAACTGTCCGTGAAACGAGCAGTCCTGAAACACACAGGCGACCGACCTCGGTCCCTGCTTGTCTGGTTCTGCCGACGTCGGCTGACTTCCTGCCATCGCTGGTGGCCTTCTGCACTGGTCTCTGCCGACATCGGTCCTTCTACCGATGCCGGTTCCTGTAGAACTCAGCAACCATCTGTTCCTCAGTTTGCAAAGGGTTGAAGCTTTTAGCTCCACAACCTAACAATTTCTCCTTAGGGACATGGTTTTACCTTTTGATATCATATGTTGAGAACATGTGGGGATCCATCTTTGACCCTTGACTTGTGGGTGCATGTGGGAGATAAGATAAAGAAGATCTAATCATTTATCCTTCAAGTATGTGCGTGTGATTAGAGTCAAAAGGTTTAGGAATATTTTGACTCACACATGTGTGCACATGGGAAGTGGGGATAAGGATCACTATTACAAATTGGAGGCCCATGTGAAGTAGGGACAACATTTCTGGGTCACATAGAGGTGGGATCCTTTAGTCAAAAGTGGGAGCATATTTTAACTAGCATATGTGAAGGAGAAAAAGTTCATTATTGATGAATAGTGAGGGGCCACATGGAGTGAGACAAATTTTGAATCTACCTCTCATTTTTCATCCTTAATTATTTTCTCTCCTTTATATTATATAAATGTATAACACCCTCTTGATGTATGTAAGCTTAGAGCAATTGTAAGCTTAGAACAAAGTGTAAGGTGTGTAGAAGCTTGTCAAAATAAGATTGTAATTAGTCTGTTGAAAATATTTATAGATCTTGAATGTTTCTTTTGTGAAATAATTGTAAGAGGAGAGTGTGTGTTGGAGAGGAAGATTTGTGAAGAGGTTGTTATTCTGAAGATCAATAGAATACTACAGCTGTCATTTACTCATGGTTTTTTCCTTACACTTACCAAGGTTTCAACATTATTTATTTGTGTAATGTGTTATTCTTTGTCATTGTTATTTCCACATTTATTTATTGCATAGTAGGATATTATTTCCTAACATTTTCTATCATAACCTTAGTGAAAAACTCTTGTTTTAAGTGTTTTTTGTTGAAAGGTTTGTTGTGTGCAAGTGGGAGCTAATACAATGACATGAGGAGTAACTAGATTTGAAGTAGAGAAATTTGATGGAAGAAATATCTCCCTATAGAAGTTAAAGGTGGAGGATCTCTTGGTGAAAAATAACCAAGATCTAGCCTTGAAGGGTCTTTCAAGCAAACCCAGAAGCATGACAGATAAAAATCAGAGCAAGATGGATAGAAAGGTAGTTTCTATTATCCATCTATGTCTTATAAATTTTGTGCTCTTTAATGTTACTGAGTAGAAGATCGTAGAAGAGTTGTGGGATAAGTTGAACAACCTGTACCAAATGAAGTTAGCTAAAAATAAATTATTCTTGAAGAAGCAATTATATAGTTTGAGGATGAAGGAGAGTTCATCCATTACTACTCACTTGAATGAGTTCAGCACTATTGTTAGCAAGCTAATCTCCATTAGTGTGAAGATGGAGGATGAAGACAAGGATATCAACTTATTGTGTTCACTTCTCAATATTTAGGATCATGTGGTCATGACCATTAATAATTCATCATCAGTAACTCTTAAGTTTGATGATGTGGTTGTAGCATTAATTGGAGAGGAGATAACAAGAATGTCTTCTAGTGTATCTTCAAGTAATGAAGCTTTATATGTGAGAGGAAGATCCAATGAGAAGAGAAAACAAGGAAGATCACTTTCTAGATACCACTTTAGAGGACCCAAGTGGAGGACAAGATGTTGGCATTGTAGAAAGCTAAGACACTTGCAAAAGGATTGCTGGCATTTGAAGAATGAAGAGAAGGACAGAAATTAGAATCCAACTTTAGTTGAGGCTAGCATAGTAGATTCAAATGAATTGACATCACATGAGGATTTTATCCTCTATAGCAATAGATCCAGTGATAATTTTTGGGTGTTGGACTAAGTAGCATCTTTTCACATGTCTCCACATAAATATTAGTTTATGGGTTACCAACCATGTAGTGTGGAGTATGTTTATATGGGTGATGTTCGTCCATTAAATATTATGGGAAGAGGGGATATAAGGATCAGGTTTCATGATGGTAGAGTTATAATGTTAAAGGATGTGCATCATGCTCCTATTTTTAATAAGAATTGGATGTCCATCAAAAGGATGGATGAGCTAGGGTATTTTTGTACCTTTGAAAATAATAAATGTTGAATTTTCAAATGATCCCTATTGGTGGTAAAAGGAGTATCTCATGGATCCTTATATCAAATATGTAAATATTCAACAACATTAGATATTTCTTGGGGCAATGTGATGACAGCTAGAATCAATCCCTATAAGAGGGTGAAGTTTAAAGCACAAGTTGATGTTCAGGCTTGATTTAAAATCAAGCAAGTATTGTTCTTAGCAACAAAAAAGAAGGGTGAATGATGTGGTATCCTAATGACCACATGTTGTTATCTAAGATGTTTTCAATGATTATAAAATCCATGTAAAGGAGGAGGTATAATAGATTCTTGACATTGTACCTGTTTGAAGTAGTGGAAAGAGAAGATGAAGAAGACAAAGTGAAACCTAGTGTTCTTGGAAGGAGAAGGCCATATGTTTGGACATGCAGTAGACCATGATGCATTTTGGATGCATTTTTTAGGCTCAAAAACTTGGTAGGTGTATTGATGCATTGAACAACATGATGCCTTCCCTAGAGATGTAATTGGTCCACTTGTGCCATGTTTAGGTATAGTTGATAGCTAGAGGCTATAAGGAGAAGTCTAGTATTGAATTCTATGTCATCTTTCTTGACTACTATCAAGAGTGATATATGCACTTTTTTTTGTTAAGAATAGAGATAACTTAATTCCTACATGGTCATCTCTATAGAAGAGATAGATTAGCCAAAGGGTTATAAAAATGAGGTAAAGAGTTGATGGTTTGCATATCGAAGACTATACAAGTTGAAGCAGATGTGTGGATGGGAGTATAATGGTACATTTATGGAGAGATAGAGTGTTTAGCATAGGTTTTTTCTATGTGTGTTGATTAAATGTTAGATGCATGTCCCAATATGATCACTGGTGTGATGGCTCAGTGATAAGGATGTGATGAAGGTGGTATGAGGAACAAACTGAGGATGGAGATAGATAAGGATGGGAAAGCAAGGAAGTACCCTACTTCTTTCAATGTGAGTTGTCTTCCTATGAGCATCCTATAATGGAGGATAAGACATGTTGTTGTCTTATATATTAGATTCATTAGAAGTAAGAATCCTCATGATGCCATGAAGAGCACTATATTAGATACTTCCAAGTAGTGGGAGTTGTTAACGGTTCATGGTAGAATCCTGATAGGAGGATTGGTTTATGTGGTTACAAAAAAGTGAAGAATCACTTTAGGTGTTACAATCTACTAAGGAAGAATAGATGTTGGCAAATCTAGTTAGGATAGAGAATTCTTAGTAGTGTAATAAAACTTCTACTGGGTTTATGTTAGGGAAGCATAGGGCATGGTTGGCAGTTAGATGAAAGAATATGTAGGTATGGAAAAGCCTGTGTCTATTGACCTCAAGTGGGAGAATGTTAGGATGTGAAGTCACTATTTCCATGACACTATTCACAAGTCACTATTCATAGACACTATTCATGTGATGAGGTGGTATTTACTATTCACAATGGTGAGTTGGTAGTGACTATGTTGATGAGGTGGTAGTGTGACTTGTTAGTGATTGGGTGTATGAGATGGCACTTTAGGTGATGTGGCATGGCCCATAGGGTATCTTTCATTATTGGAAAGATAGGAAATAAAAATGGGTCAAATTTATCCTTAGGCACATGGTTTTACCTTTTGAGATCACATGTGGGGAAAATGTGGGGAGCCATCCTTGACCCTTGACTTGTGGGTGCATGTAAGAGACAAGATAAAGAGGATCTAATCATTTGTCCTTCAAGTATGTGCATGTGATTATAGTCAAAAGGTTGAGAAATATTTTGACTCACACATGTTTTCACATGGGAAGTGGGGACAAGGATCACTATTGCAGATTAGAGCCCAAGTGAAGTAGGGACAACATGTTTGGGTCACATGGAGGTGGGATCCTTTGGTCAAAAGTGGGAACATCTTTTGACTAGCACATGTGAAGGAATCAAATTTCACTATTGATGAATAGTGAGGGGCCACATGGAGTGGGATGAATTTTTAATCTACCTCTTATTTTTCATCCTTAATTATTTTCTCTCATTTATACTTTATAAATGTATAACTCCCTTTTGATGTATGTAATCTTAGAAAGCAAGTGTAAGCTTAGAACAAAGTGTAAGGTGTGTAGAAGCTTGTAAAAATAAACTTGTAATTAGTTTGTTGAAAATCATTGCATGGCTTGAATGCTTATTTTGTGAAATCATTGTAAGAGGAGAGTGTGTGTTGGAGAGGAAGCTTTGTGAAGAGGTTGTTAATCTAAAGATCAATAAAAGACAACAACTATCATTTGCCCATCATTTTTTCCTTATACTTAGCAAGGTTTTCACATTATATACTTGTGTAATGTGTTCTTATTTGTCATTTTTATTTTAGTTTATTCTTTACGCATTTATTTCTTTCATAATAGGATATTATTTCCTAACAATATTGAGCCTTATTTCATCATATGATAGCCTTATTGCATCATATGATAGTCTTATTGCATCATATTGGGGATTTATTTCATTGTATGATAGTCTTATTGTATCATATGATAGTCTTATTACATCATATGATAGTCTTATTACATCATATTAGGGATTTATGCATCATATTATAGTTTTATTGAGTTTTATTGCATCATATTGAGGATGTATGCATTGAATATGTGTTATTGCTTGTTTTTATAGTATATGCTTGTACTTCAAGGAATGCATATATATTATAGTAACATGTATGAATTACTATAATGCATATGCATTCCTTGAAGTATAGACAAAACTTACTTTTCAACATCTATTTTTGTCCTGAATTGAGATTGTTTTCCCCATAGACATTCCTTGCACACACTCTACATATTCTCTACATACATTTTGAAGTAATTTTTTGGACCCCACATTTTGAAGTATTTTTTTGGGTGATTTTGTCATAATGAGCTCTGGTTTGCATTCAAGGAAGAGGGATAAGTTGAAGAAACAAACACTGGAGCAATTAAAAGAGTTGAGAAAAAGAAGGTACAAATGCAAGCATTTCATTTTAGACAAGGTACAAACACTAACCCTAATGAGACAAATGCATTAGATAATGAGGCAATTGACAATAATGAATTTAATAATGATGAAATTGACAATAGTGAATTGAATTATGATGAAATTGACAATAATGAATTGAATTATGATGAAATTGACAATAATGAATTAGATAATGCTAGAAGTTCACAGTCAAAGTTCAAAGTTTTTTATTTTGTTGATGAAGATCCTATGCATGATACTTTACCCACCAACAATGAATAAAATTTAATGGACACAAATAATTATGAAATTAACAATGAAAAAATTTTCATGAAAACATATAATGAAGAAAATTTCATGGAGACATATAATGATTTTGAAACACCCTCTCAATAGATTCCACTAATAACAACTCATCCAAGAATTATGAGTATAAAAGACAAGTAATTAGTTGAAGTTAATGAAAAAAATTTAAAATAATGCATAACAAAATTTCTAACCTCCATTCAAGAATACTAGCTCAAGAAATTTGGGATAGTTTCATTCATAAATTGGATTATGATAGTCAAAGATGTCAATTATTTGTTTCATTGATGAAATTGTTTAAGATGATACCTAAAATTTACATATTAGGACTAAGAACATATAAAATGGATGATTAAAATGATGAAATTGTTAAAAATATACATGATGCATATCATAATGTAGGCTTGAGATCATGCAACAAAGACTGTAATGTTGCATGGTGTATAATGACAACTTGTGCAGTAAGTGCTAAAATAGGAAAAAAATGATTGATTTCAAAAAGAAGTTGAACACTTGATATAAATAAAAAAACATTAATGAAAATAATTACAAGATGAGAAAGACTTAATGAACCCAATATCAAAGAGCTCTAGGCATTCTCTAGTAAACTTCCATGAAAGTACAAGGCTATAGCTAATGCTTTGAAAGACATAATTGTATAATTTTGGAAAGACAATACAATAATTTCACCCAATGTAAGAGATGTATTAAAAATAAGAGTTGGTTCTCGTAATCGTGAACCACATGCAAAACATTTCCTGGATATGACTCAAACACAATTGTACTCTAAATTTTTGGAGAAACATCCACAAATTGATATTAGTCAAAGATTTTTTGAGATGGCCAAACCTTTTTATGGAAAAATAAATCAACACACACCACTTGTTTTTGTAGGTAACATGTTGAATTTTCAATGCACTATGTTGTTTTTCACCATATTCATTGTACTTTGCATACTAATAACATTTTATAGTAGTGTGTCGTAGAAGTTCCACTAAAATCAATCAGGGAATTCATTCTAAATATCTTTTGTGAAATACTAGATGGACAGTTCTTTTATAACAAATCATGTTTGGATGGAAATTATAGCATTTGTGGTGGATTTCCAAAATTAAAAAAATGTATCCATGAGGAGTGTACAAGTGCAATTGGATAGGAATTAATTGGTTTGAGAAAATACAAATATATGAATTATCAACTAAAAGATGGCAAAGAATCTAAAAGGTGTGAGCTTGTTATGAAAGAGATACCCATTTCAGAATGTATGGTCGAATTCATGGAGAAAATTATTTATGAGTATGCAAGGCACACACATAGGGCTAAATGGTTGGATAAAATTTCAAGCTAAGAAAGGACACATTCCCACTTGATTCTATTGTTTCAGTAGTCAACTTTGCTAAAAATTACACATTCAAACCTTAAATATAAATTCAATCATAGTATTACAACTCAACATAAGTTTTCATATTCATCCATATAGCATTCATGCATATAGAATTCATGCATATAGCATTCATGCATGCACCTAATAGTACAAAGGAAGATCAAAAAATATTAAGGGAGTACCATTTCTATATCATTGATGACTAATCACATTGTAAAAAGTATGTGCAAGGTTGTTCTGAGAAGTTCTATGGATAGTTAACTCAAAGGAACATTACTTTCAATCAACATTACATTTGGTCATATAATTGCATATCATAATTCAAAAATACACATATGTTTTATTGGTTGAGTAGGATGCACGTTACCACCAGTGTAGAACATATTTGGAGTTTTTCTAAGGCTAGTCATGGAAAAGGGGAGCATGATAGTGTTGGAGCATGTGTAAAAATATTTGTTGCAAGGGAGGAGTTAAAATTTGATCATGTTGCTAATTTGATTGATGCAAAAACTATGGTTTAATGGTGTAATGAGAACATATGTCATGGTGCTCAAGAAAATTCTACTATTCACAGGCCTTTTTGGTTAAAGGAGGAAAAAAACTTGGAAAACTATGAGAATTATATGAATCTAATGGATTCAAGTGAGTTCCACTAATTTCATAGCTCAATTTCAAGTTCTTGGACTATTCATATGTGACACTTGGTATGATTTTATTGTACATGCATGGACTTTGTTTGAAATGAGTGTGAGTCACAAGAGTGGGTGGATGATTGGAGTTCTAAACCTCTAATTTAAATCAACACATATCAGTTTCCACCAGCATTGTGACTTACAAATATGACATCAAAACATGACTTTGACCATATATCTAATCTAATGTAGCTAGGTAGAAGATTAATCTTTATGTACTATTTATTCTTATTATCTATCTTCATAGTGTCATTAAAAATTATTTTTTGTGATGTAGACCATGTTTTTAAAGTTATTATAGATGAGGACAATGACGAGGGAATACATTACTACTTATGTTGGTGTGTATATGGAAATAAAAATTTGACTTCCCTAGTCATAGATGGAGAAAACATTGACTATCCCACTAGGTCTATGGTAGTCAATATAATTTGTCTTCAATGATGTCTTATAAAACATTCAAATTTATAATTGTTTGAATACTTTTAAATGCATAGGAAGATACTTCACTATTCAAATTTGGTTCTTGCAATGAATATTCAATTTCAAAAATATCCTGGGAGGCCAAAAAACAAGAATCTATGGAAAGTTCACAAGTTAGACCATGAATTTATTCTTGATACTATCAAGATTAGAACATATCCTAGTGGTCTGTTGGATTGAAAGGTGCAGGTATGTTGACTTATAAAATGTAGATGTAATCAATTTTTTTGATTTTTTAGGTAGTACATGCATAAATTTCATTTTTAATTACTTACTAATATTTTTTTGTAGGTTAGTGGTGCCAAATAAGCTTCCACCTTCACGTGGTTGGCACCGTTAGTAAAGAATTTCATATTCTTGAAGCTGAGAGAAGCTTACTAAAAGTATTGGGTGTTTCCACACTCCTAAATAATTTCTCATGACAAGTCTCTTTCTCCTTGTAACCTTCCAAACACATAAATGTCCTTGTTTAGAATGATCTACATGGTTTCTAGCTAAACCAAATGCATTAAAATTATCTCAAATGACATTACATACCAATGTTACACATAAAATAAGTGCATTTTCATTAATTTGCATATTTTCATTGGTATGACATTTTTTAACAGTAGTGAAAATACACTTGCAAGTGGAATTGGATGTCATAGTCATTAGAGAACATGTAATTTACCTATATATATGTTCTTAAGGCAATGTTTTTGAACTTACAGGTCCTAGAGGCAAAAATGCTAGTTAGAGGTCAACAAGTTGTCTCTTCACTACCAAAAAATTGCATTTTAGGACCCATTACTCTAACTTCTACCATGAATTGATCTTCAAGGTGCTTCAGACTATATCCAAGGTATAATTAGAGGTCTTTGCCTTGGATAGGAGGGATCTTATATCTCATCTATATGACTTCAAATTTTGATTTTATGCATGCTTGAAGTTAGGATAAAAATCAACATCTTTCTTGTATTGGGAAGGGCATTCTTGAGCCTAGAATGGGTGGTAGGTTTGTCGATCAATCCAGACAGGAGGCCAAGAACCTAGTCTTAGACATTATCCAACCCTTTGAATGTGTTTGTAGTGATATTTTTCATCTAAAAAGCATTGGAAATAGAGTTCTCAGAATGTAGATTTAACTTTGACAACATTTATTGTTAGTGTTTTCATGCTCCTGAATAGTAGTGAAAATGCACTTGCAGGTGGAATTAGATGTCACAATCATTGGATCATGTGTAATTTTCCTATATAGATATGTTTGAAGTGATGTATTTACACCTACAGGTCTCGAAGAAAAAAAGTATAGTTGAAGGTCAATAAGTTATCTCTTCACTGCCAAAAAGTTGCATTTTCGGACTCGTTACTGCAACTTCTACCATATATTGTTCTTAGAGGTGATAAAAGCTAGATTCAAGGTGAAATTAGAAAGATTTACCATGCATAAGAAGTATCTTAAATTCATCCATATGACTTACAGTTTTATTTTTATGCATGCTTGAAGTTAGGCTAAAAATTAACATCTTTCTTATATTGGGAAGGGCATTCTTGAGCCCAAAATGGGTGGTAGGTTTATTGATCAAGCCAGATGGGAGGCCAAGAACCTAGTCATAGACATTATCCACCCCTATATATGTGTTGGTAGCATTACTTTTAAGCCAACAAGCATCAAAAATAGAGTTATCAAAATGTAGCTTCAACTTTGACAACATTTATTATCAGTGTTTTTGTGCTCCTAAATAGTAATTAAAATACACTTATGGGTGGAATTTTATGTCATGGTCATTGGATCACACGTAATTTTCCTATATAAATGTGATCAAAGTGATGTATTTTCACTTGTGGGTCTCAGAGGCAAAAATGCTAGTTGGAGGTCAACAAGTTTTCTATTCACTGCCAAAAATTTGCATTTTAAGACCTGTTATTGCAACTTCTACCATGAATTGATCTCAAATGTGATTTAGAATAGATATAGAGTAAAATTAGAGGTATTTTCCATTTATATGAAGGATCTTATGATTCATCCATATGGCTTACATTTTTGGTTTAATGCTTGCCTGAAGTTAGGCTAAAAATCAACATCTTTTTTGTATTGGGAAGGGTGTTCTTAATCCCAGAATGAGTGGTGGGTTTGTCGATCAATCTATATGGAAGGCCAATAACCTATTACTTAATGTTATCCTCCCATTATGACATGTTTTAAGTTCCATTTTTAAGCCAACTAGCACTAGAAATGGATTTCTCAGACTATAGCTTTAACTTTGACAACATTTGTTATCAATGTTTTTATGCTCCTGAACAGTAGTGAAAATGCACTTGCAAATGAAATTGGATGTCATAGTTATTAGAGAACATGTAATTTTCCTATATATATGTGCTCAAAGTGATGAATTTTCACCTACGAGTCTCAGAGGCAAAAATACTATTTGGAGGTCATTAAGAAGCTTAAAAGGCCTAATAGTCCAAGTGAACCATATACACGTGGCTAGAAGCTAGTGGCATTAGAATTGGGTTTTAAGAATTTGAAAGGTTTTTTTGAATATTTTCAAAGTGTTCCAAGGGTCAAAAAGCCTTTATGAAGTTACTAATCGGTTACTAAGCCTATTAGGCCTTCTAGGCCTATTTAGGCTAAATTGTGTGCCTATAGGTAATGGAAGGATCTTGAAACTAGCAAGGCATAAGTTTATGGTTCATGATAGATGAGAAATTTTGGAGGTTTCAAAAATAGTCTAATAGACCTAGATGGCCATTTAGGCCTAATTAAGCCTAAATGACCACCTACAAGTGATCAAAGTGGCTTCAAAGCTTGGCCAAGGGGTATCATAAACCAAATAGAGCCAAGTGTTTAAAATTATTGATGCAAGAGCATCCTTTGTATAAAATTTTATGGTGCCATGTGAGATTTTTAAAGTGTTAAGTAGAGTCAGTAGTCTTTGTTAGTCCTTTAGAGTCTTCATACATTTATAAAGGTCATACTTATCTTATATGCTTAAAGTGTCTGTTGTATGATTTGTTAAACTAATACAAGTCTTAAGAAAGAGTTTTGGACCCAAAAATAGACATTCTTTTCTAAAAGGAATGAACCAAAAGGATAAGCATGAGTATCAAGATGAAAGGAGCTTCTTCAAGAACAAACACTAAGCAAGAATATTCGAATCATACTTACAAGGGGTGTAAATGTGTGTGTTTTCTATTGTGATTATGAGTAGTGTATGGTACTTGAAAATCCTTTATTAAAATGTAATTTAACTCAAACATAAGTATTAAGATGAAAGGAACTTCTTCAGGAACAAACATCAAGCAAGAATATTCGAATCATACTTACAAGGGGTGTAAATGTGTGTGTTTTCTTTTGTGATTATGAGTAGTGTATGGTATTTGAAAATCCTTTATTAAAATGTACTTGAACTCAAATAATCAAAATAGAGTGAATTCAAGACTTTTAAAGTCCTTTTCTATTAGCACAAACCAATTTTGGTTGAAAATCAATGTTTGTAGAGTTTTTTTGTATGATGAAACTTGTGTATGGTTTGAAACTAAGATTGGATGATTCACACAGGTGAGTGAGGAGTCTTATACATCTGTTAGATTTCAAATAACCTCTTTTAGATTTATGAAAAAAGGTTAATTAGATATCAAGTCCTTAAAGTGTAAGAAAACCCTAGTTATAGGATTTTGATTGAAAAATGGTCATAAATTCATTTTGAAAGCATAAAATTTGATGAAAATATATAGAGACATAGTTACTAAGGCTGGTAAATCCTTCCAAGTATTTTGGACTCAAAATAAGGTGTACAGATGATGTTGAACAATTATCCACAATAATTCTCAGAATTTTGAGTTCCTTTAAATAGTGAATAGGAAAATTGACCTATCTTGCTTGGTTTTGAGCTAAGAGATTCCAATTAAAAGTTGATTCTCATCTAAAAACATCATTCAAACTTGACTGAGGCGTTCGTTTTAACCTACTAGTGGAATAATTAGGTCTCTTGACAAAAATAGGATTGAGTCACTTTTTGATAAAAAAGAACTCTAAACCAATAAGAAATTGGTTTATCTATAGTATAAAACCTCTGAGACATGTGAAAGACCTATTTAAAATTAATGAAATTAGTCTTTAGCCCAAATATAACACTAAAAAGGTCTTTTGTATCCATTCAATCAAGAAGGTTTGAAAGGAAAAAGAGAGTGAATAGGTCCTAAAGGGCTTAAAGTAAGATTTTAAATTTTTAAGAGAGTGAAGTGATAAATTCAAGTGTATCAACTATCAAGATCCCTTAAGACCAATCAAAGACTTTGTTCTCTCTCCCAAGATTTATTTTCCTACTCTCTCAATTTCAGAGATGGAGTTTGGGGATGTTTCAGAGGGAATGGAGATAGGATAGGGTCTGACCCATAGCATGAATAAGTCTTGGGAACTTTCCAAGATAATTTAAGGCCTAAAGAGTAGATTCAAGAGCTTTTTTACTATCTTATATATGATATTAGCATGCCTTGATTGATATGAGCTTCTTCACTAGTGTAAAACCCTTCCCATTAGAAGCAGAGACTTCATCACCTGTTAATAAGTCTCTTTGTTTCAATGTATTGACTCTTCATAATCTATTGACTTTCTCACCAAGGCTCTTGAACCATCTCCCTCTAAACCCATGTTCTCACACTCTTAAAATCCCATTAGGCCTCCATTAGTCCTATGACAAAGCTTAATATTGAAATCCATACTTGTCCTATCTGTACCATTCTAAATCTTCTTTATTATTTTCAAACCTTGTGAAAATACATCATATTACAACTTTCCAAGAACTTTCAATGGTTAGGTTTCAATATATGCACACTTCTAGGTCAAAACCCTAGGTCTAATTTTACTAGTCTGTGTATAGGTTGAGAGGGTTTAAAATTGTGTAGTTGAGTTTTTAAACACCTTCTTGAGTTAATTTATCCTGTATAGACTCTGTCCATAATAAATTCACATGTTAAAAACAAGATTCTACCTTGATTCTATGTTATAAGGCTTATCCCACTAAGAACTCAAAGTTTTGGACCTACAAGAAACTGTAGATGACCATGAGCATACAAACATAATTCAAATGCAATCATTGATATTCATTATTTCTTATCAAGGTTTGTTTCCCTTAATCCCACTAAATTCATAAGACTTAGAACTGAGATAAGTGACTAGGTGTCTAATAACTACCAATCTAAGACTAATTCAATCACTAGTATAGGATTTAATTAATGAAAAAGATAGGTTCAACACCCCAAAATTCTTATTTCATTTGCATTCTTATAGAAACAAATCTTCTTAAGAACAAGAAATGTCAATATTTCTAATTGTAGGCTCTGTCATACCAATTTATTTACAACATTATCCTAACAAGTTATTTTCAATCTCATAACATTTATAATCCTTAAGAATACTTCAAAACTAGTCATTCATAATACTCTAAGCACAAGTAGAATGTTTGAAACTTTCATGAACTTGTTTCTAGGTTACAATCACCAGTATAATATTTAATTAATGAAAAGATAGGTTCAACACCCCTTCTTATTTCATTTGCATTCTTATAGAAACAAATCTTCTTAATTACAAGAAATGTCAATCTTTCTAACTGTAGGCTCTATCATACCAATATGATTTGCAAAATTATCCTAACAAGTTATTATTAATATCATAACATTTTTAATCCTTAAGAGTACTTAAAAACCAATCATTCATAATAATCTGAACACAAGTGATTCAAACAAGACTTACTTCATTGATTTTCTTAAATATTCATGTACAAAATAAGAATGCCATGTACGAATGCCATATATAGTCATGCAATGTCAATAATACATGCATTGTCATATAGGCATATAAAAAATTACATCATCTATAATAACATAGTATCTAATGTCAAGTGAATACATCTTATATGCATGTACAATGCCAAAAATGCATATTTTTTCAAATAAGCATACAAAAAAGTACATCATCTACAAAATCCTAATCATCAAATAGTCTCCCTCTCTTTACCTTCCTCAAAGAACACTCTCCCTAAGATGCCCTAATTTTATGTGGAGATATCCCAAATGCCTTGGATTGATCTAAGGTTCGACTTCAGGTACTACACTCATAGCTCACTTGTAGCTAAACCTATTCAATACAAAAAAATTTATGAAATTAACAAGTATACATGAAACCAAGTTAAGAAACTCATTTTAAAATATAATAAAAAATCATTTAAACATGCACTTACTACAAGTTCATGGTCCTTCTCGACTTGTTGTTGATGCTCAACTAGGTTAATGCCAAGTTCAACTGCATGAACAAGTATTTCAAATGATGAAAAAATATGAGGAACTACCACAGTAATCATTTGAATCAAACTATCAAATGTCATATGACAGCCCTGTATACATAATACATCCATGCATATAATTTATATTTACCCAAGCATATAGTAAATTTATTAAAATAAAAGTATTAAATTATAATTCAAAATTACAAGTGAATATACATACCTTGGTGAGTGCCAGTGTAGATGCAATTGTAGCAGCAATCATGAGTCTGTCTCAACTAGTAATGATAGAGGAGTGTCCACCCTAGTCATTAGCTAAACAAACAACCTAATAATTAATAACTTGGCCAATTCATTGAATAAATAAGTTGATAACAAACTTAGTCTTGTATAAGATATGAAAATATCTAATGAGGTCATGGGAAGCATGAATTTGACAAGTGGATATGTCTAATGTGACTTGTAACACCACACTGAAGGCAAGAAATGTAAATTTTATGAGGGATAATGACAAGACATATAAGTTAATGATTCATATCCTACACCTCTTGATGTAACAGCTGTAGACACTTAAAATTGGCCACCAATGACCTCCAACTAGGATTTTGACCAATTTTCATCAAAGTGCACAATTTGGCCTAAAAACATTAAAATGCATTAAATGAGTTGAATTTGATATATTCAAGTACCAATTTTATCCAAGGTATCACTAAATGGGGTAATGCAATTTATGAGCCAGTTAATTTTGATTAGATCATTTTGAGTCAAAATGCCAATTTTCCATCTGGGTGCTTTGGATTGCTCTTTTTTATCAAATTTATTGTATGAGATGCATGTATTTTGTATTTGGTGTTGGAAACATCCTAAATGGAAATATGGATCTAATGCATCTAACATCGATTTCTAATTCTAATCTAATTAGATTTTGGACCAATAAAAAAGCATTCTGATCAATTTAAGCAATTTGTGCACAAAGTGTTTAATCATGCTTAAGAGATAATTAATCCAAATCAAGGCCTAATTAATAATTCGATGGAAACTTGTTGAAAACTTGTTTTTAGAAATGAATATTGAATATTTGTATCATCAGGTGACCTCATTTCTTGGGAAGACATCCCTAGGCCATAAATGACACAAATATCAAGATTATGGGTCTCCCATGCCTCTTTATTACCTTCCACGCCTCATTAATGTCTCTTATTCCAACATGATGAGGATAATTATGAATTTTAATTACATAATTCAATTAATTCATGACCACACATGTCAATCTTGAGATGGATGGTCATGGTTGATTATGGTCATTCTTAAAAATTTATAAATAGAGAGGCCATGAACATCATTTTAAAGCTTAATTTTTGCAAAGTTACCATGTCAAATTGATTCCAAAATCTCTCACATGCCAAAGTTATGATGCCAAAATATTGAGCTAAGCCAAGCCAAAGCCACAAGGTACCAATGAGAAGAGGAGATAACCAAGCCTGCTTTGATAAAGACTTCATGAGCACAAGCCGAGCAAGCCACTACAACAAGAATTTGGAGCATCCAAGGAAGGTTAAATATTATTGTTTTTCTTTACTTTTTAGTTGTGTTTTTCATTTATTTTTGTTATTAAGCTCACCCTAGTAACTAGGCCTAGAGATCTATGTTAACTAGTGTATTTTTATCAATTTATTTTCATTTTGGGACTAACACAATACTAATCACCTCTCTTGAGTCAAATTCCTAGTTCACATAATATCATGCCCAGTTGGATGATCTTCATGAGAGCACAATCCACAAATTTTTTTGTGTTTCATAGTTTTGATTTTTTTTTTTCTTTGAGTAAAAATGGCCAATAAAAAATTCATAACTTTTTATTTAATTAATACTTTTATCTAAATTTTTGTATGAATATATTTAAATTTCATTGATATTCTCTAAAAATTTCACAAAAAAATTCTTTATATTTTAGAAGTTATAGTTATTTTAGTGACTATCACTTTCTATTTTTTATTTTTTAATAAAAATGGTTAGAACAGAGTTGATAAAAATTTTATTAAATTTTTGGACTTCAAATTTTTTAAATATATGCACCCTATAGTTATTGATAACCTCTCAAAATTTTGTAGCAAATCGATCTATATTTTAAAAGTTATGTTAAAAATACTAACTGCAGGTTTTTATATTTTATGTGTAAGATTTTATGTGTTATGTGTTATATTTTATTTTTAACCTTCTAATTTGTTGTTTGAAGGTGTTCATATATTTAATATTATTTTTTTTTAATATTTTATTTATATTTATGTTAATATTGTCTAACCTAACACATTTTATTTTGGGGTGATGCCTTAAGGGTAGACAAGTAACCAGTGAACTTCAAATTTGTTAAAACATGTTTTAGACCATCTTTTGCATACTTTAAAAATGAACTAGGAACTTTGTTTTAGTACTTAATAGAATATTTAGGTGATTAAAATAAATTTTTGATATTTATCTTTTCAAAATTACAAATTAAGACCACGGGGTCAAAATAACACCACCACACCTTTCAATTTGGGGTTTAGAAATGAACTCATGTTTTAAAGCTTTTGTGTTCACTACTTGTTTCAATTAGCACTTTGTTTTCATAAAATGCAAGGATGTTGTGTGTATTCTCTTCCATTTGTCCCCTTTAAGGAACCCTTGGAATCAAAATCATTTTTCTTATTTAAAAATTGCCTAGTCCAAAGCATAGAAAGAACGTCATCTAAAGCACTCCCCAAAAACTCATAAAAGTATTAGGTGACCTTGACAACGACCCTAAAGTATTTCTATTTTATGCTTTATTTATTTCATGTAAACTTGTCTTGTGAGGGGGATGTCATTACCTCCCATGAGTTCTTTAGGGAAGTTTTAACCTAGGGTTTCATCTCCCAACATTGACTTCACTTACTCCTAAGTTGTACATGGGATGTATCTACATTTGGACATCACACTACATTGAATGAACAGTAGGATGTAGTGGTTGTAAAAAGAACTAGACATTTTTACAACTATCTAATGTTGTGGTCACCTAATTTTCATGCTTGTCTTTTGCATCATTTCATGTGAAAGTCATTGTGCTATTGATTCCCCTAGAAACGTTCAACAGTTTGTTATTTTAGTCAACCCCACATTGCCATACCCTTGCTAGGATTTGGATGATTATACTTAGTGTATTTTGGTGATTTTTGCTTGGTATGTTTTGAGACTAAAACCTATTTGTTTGTTCATAAGTCATGCAAAAATAATGTATTTGAGTTGAGGAGGGTAGTGTTATGTTGCCCAAATTATGTCAAAACATTTTGAGACTTTTGAGTCTTTGAAACATAACATAGATCACATCATTCGAGCATTATTACACCATTATACTACTTAATTTATTTCAAGACTAGTTTACCTTGTATCAAAAACTATTATTTCAAGCCATTTCATGTATACCATTTAGACCTTTGTCTTGTGTTGTCATGTTGTCCAATCTTGTCCATCTTGTTTAGTCAAATCCTAATTTTTACTGTTAAGTTTTCAATTAGCCTTGTCAATTTTGGATTCAAACATTGATTGATTTCTATTTATGCCTTAACTCATGGGACTGATACACAGATCTTTCTCTTTTGGGTTGTATAACTTTGGTTAATCGATTACCCAAATTTGAAAACTATTGATGTTTTGTTTATTCAGTACTTATTCTTATCATTATTTTTGCTTTTATTTGGGAAAACATAATCTTTCTTCAAAGAGCCTTTTGTCTTATGCCTTATGCCAACTGATCATGTTTATATATGTTAGGTTTATGTCAAAGTTGTTTTCAAACTTGTTAGATTAAATCAAATCACATGATACCTTTGTTTCAAGTCTAGATTTTGACGTCATTTGGCCAAAAGTCGTAGCATATGCCTCTTTGTTTGAGCTTAGCTTTTGACTTCATGTTTGGATAAAAGACCTAGTAACTCAACTTTTCTCTTTCCTAGTTTAGACCTTGCTTAGAACACTTTGACCTAGACCTTTAACATGTCAGTTTTTATTCAAACATATGACCTTTTGTGCATATGATATTTGAAATTAGACATTTGATGTTAGACTATTTTATGCCAAGTCTTAGCATAAATCGGTTTAAAGATAATGCTCCACTTTCAGACCATATTAGAGATACAGCTCCACCCCTTTGACCAAGTCTGAACCATTTATCTTTTGGATAGTTTTTTAGAGTTTGTAGAACTCTAAACCTTTTTATTTTAAAACTTCCATCATTTATGTGGATATGTCTAATTACACTTATGGTGGAGTCATGTACAATCTAACTTATGATAGAATGGCCACACAAAATCCCATGAGGAACCCCTATAGATAAATATTTGCTAAGGAGTTTTATTATTCTCCTTACAATACCCCATATGGGTAACATAGTCACAATCCACAAAATTCAAATCAAGACCTTGATTGGCATGAAGAGGCTTGTGAGGGCGACTATAAAGATTCAACTACAGATAATGTTGTTTGGGATATGGATCCATAACCTCTTTACAATAATCTATACGTGGAACACAGTTGAGAACTAGCTTATGAACTAGCTCACAACTAGAATGATATGGTTTATAAGAAAAAATTAGATAATCTGGCTTATGCAAGCAATCAGGTTCCACAATGCCCCTTCATCATTCCAGGAACTAGTCCTTTGACTTGTGTGAGCAATCAAACTCTACACCATCCTATCATTACCATTTTAGGACTTCATCCTTTGGCTCATGAAAGCAATCATGATTCCTAATACCCTACCATTATCCAACCACAAGTTATTCCTCATCCAGAACTAATCCCATCCAAACCTCAATTGATCCAATGTTTCAAAGACCAAGCTATGATCAAAACTAGTATTTTTTAACTTGTTAGAAACTAAAGCCTAGAAAACCAACCAATCCAAGATATTTTTGTTGAACCAACCACTTGTGATAAGTCATCCTATGATGAATCACCTATTGATCATATACTAGTTGTCGAGGAGTCTCACACTGATGAGCCAGTCTTTGTTGAGCCACTTCTTAATGATTATAACCACCTTTAGGTAAATTATTACCTTGACCATGTGCTTATTTTTCAAGAGCCTCCTATTGACAAGCCAGTCTTTGAGGAGTTGTCTCTTGACCACTCTAACAAACCAGTTTTTTTGGAGCCCATTATTCCATCACAGGCCATTACTTGTCTAAAACCAAATATTCAACAAGACATCATTGTAACAGAGTACCCATCAGATGAATAATCAGAGTTAGATTTAGGTTTTATTCTTGAACTGACATTAGATTTACCATTAAAATATGATTTAACATCAATCTCAACATTGGATTCAAAGACCCTTGAGTTAAAATCAAATTCAAAAAAAGAATGTGTTCATGGTTGTTACAACATTGGTCACGCATGCCTCACAAATCAATTTGAATACATTTTTGATCCTTATATAATTTTTGAGGATGAGTACTTTAGCTTCGACATAAATTATCCTAGTATCTTCTATGAGGATTGTGTAGCCTCTCCCCATTTCATTACCATTTCACAGGCCATTACCATCAACCAAAATTGCCATATCATTTACATTCTATCTCCCATAAGTGTTAGTTGGGATCTATAGAATCACACTTTGTTAAACTATATCCATGGTGACATAGCAGTTGAAGACTATCAAGGAGGCCAAGACCATATTCATATATCAGAAGAACACTCTCTTAGTGAAACTTTTTTGGAGGTGCTAGGGGACAAACAAAGTTCAAACTCAACATCTTCTATTGAAAATTTTTTGAAAGCACTAGAAGACAATCAAAGTCAAAATTCAATGTTCCTTAGTGAAACCTTTTCAAAGGCATTATGGAACAATCACAACAAATTCATTGGTAAAAACCTCATTGAGGCACTGATAGCTGAGCACAAAATGTTTTCACTACTTGATGAAGATAAAATCAAAGATCAAATCATAATAGCTTCCACTCTATAGCCTAATCAGATGGTAGCTACTCTCAGACCTAAAAAATAGAAACATTTGGTGGTCTTATTGAGATAATATTCAAAAAAAATTGGCCCTATCACATCCAAAGTTATGTCAAATTTGGAATTAGTAACATTATGTGTGCCTAAAAATCTTGATCAATATTTGTTTCTCATCCATTATACAGTCTATTATCCTCCACCATTCCATTTCAAAAATAAACATATCAACCAAAATTTATCCATATTTACCATCCATGTTTGCACTTTCCTTTATAAAGGCTATGAGGATATCTTATATTAGCACTTGAAGGATTTAGAATCAATGACCAACGAAGATCATAACAACATTCTTAGCATCCAAATCTGTAGACATTTCTTGATAGAGAAACTATTTAGATGAGGTGTGGGCTAGCAATTTACATGATTGACTATTATATTTGTATCATTTGTTGATCAGGTTGTGCATCTCCACTTCAGCAAGAATAATAGAGTCATTTATCATAACCAGGCCAACACCAAACATATACCATATCATATCAAGTTATCAATCCTTTTTTTATTGTCACATATCCCATCTATTCACCCCATCACTTAGGGGCAACCCTCTTACCATTTTTATCTAATATATCAAAAACCATCATTATCCTTAGCAATTCCATACTATCATATCATTCCATTCCTATCTAGACCAAAGCCTATTTTTAGTCATCCTCCCTAATCCTATTTTGATCTTGGCTACTTTGGTTCTTCCTGTACTTTTTGTGAGAGGATTTTGATCAAGTTTCAACAATCAATTCAATCCATGTTTCATGATAGTTAATGAAAGTAGTGTGACAGTTGATCCGGCAAGATATCTTTCATTTTTTATCTCATAACAAGTTTGTTTATGTGAGCTTGATTATAACTGCCTATGGGAAATCAGTGTCTCACTAGTCTTGCTACTAATTATAACTATTTATGGGAAAATTAGTCTCATTGATCTATTTCATTGTATCCTAGTTATAACTTCTTGTTGGCAAACTAGGGGCAACACTTGTTTATCATGCATTGCCACATCACCTTACCATTATTGTTTTTATTTGACTGGCCATTTGCTGAATTTGAGAACTTGTTGGGACCTAGTTGGTTTTTTCCTACCTTTTATGTGGATGGAATTACTATGAATTGAGGTTATTTTAGGACTATGTGGGTCATGCTCAATTCATGTTGAGGTCACCTCAGTCTCCCTTTCTATATGCTCTCACCATTTTGTGAGCAACCTCAACCAAACATTCTCACCATTTTGTGAGCAGGTATTTTGTCATTCTCTAATGAGTTAAGATACCTCAAAATGCCAAAAACATTCATAATAATTCAAAGTCCAAAAATATTTATCTTATCTAAGCCTAATTAGTTATCCTTGATCTGCCTTATTGGGGCATTATCATTGTCAGGATGTTTTCTTTTGCTTTTGTTTTCAAGATTTATGTTTATTTGTTTATTGCAAGTTGTTTATTTGTTTGTTTTTTCTATTTTTTTATTTATTTATTTGATTTTTTGTTTGTTTGCTTTCAGCACTATTACCTTGACTTAGTCTATATGCATTCATTGGTGATTCCTTGAGCACATTATTCTTGAGTCTATCCCTATTCATATATCAATATTATCATCATGGTTTTTATCATTGGTGTATTATTTTTGAGTATTTATTGGATCAGGAGTCAGTCCTTATGCATATTTTGGGATAGTATTCATGTTGTTTTATCATGAAGCCTACCATCACATGATATAGAAAAAATTAGCTTCAGGAAGGTCTACAATAAATAGAGCCATAAAAGTTTTTCCTTAGCACCTTGGCAAATCCTTCCATCCCACCCTTGATCAAATTAACCCATTGGCCATTCTAGTTGTATCATTACTAATAAGGATGAGAATCTCCTCATTGATAGGTATAATTGAATCATTTCTAATGATCAATCTTATTCCTCTATCCATCTCTTTTATCAATTTGCACCTGCTCATCTTTAATCTATATTCCAGGTTATATCCTTGAGTTATGTTTTCTAATCATCCCTAATTAGGGAACCATCAGTTTTAACCAATCCAAGTCTACTTAATGATTATAAACACATGTGAGAAAATCATTATTTTGACTTTTATTCCTAATTATAACTATCTTTGGGAAAATTAGCATCTTTTTTACATTAATATATGCAAGCATTCTTTTATTTGGATTAATCTCAACCACAGGTTAATTCTATATTTCTTATTATTTTTTTTAGGGACCATCCATCAACAAATGTGATGACCACTCCCTCGAGGGGGTATCATCATAGGCTTCCCAAAACCATTTGGAACTTTGTTAATCAACCAGCATCTTATTTTTGGCATACAGGCCATCTCTCATTATTTGAGAGGATCTTACTATTCTTATAGCTTGCAACACCTTCCCAAATAGGGGCAAATTGTAGACACCTAAATCTGGTCACCAATGAACTCCAACCAAGCTTTTGGCCAATTTCCACCAAAGTGCACAATTTGGTCTAAAAACACTAAAATGCATTAAATGAGTTGAAATTGATATATTCAAGTGCTAATTTTGGCTAGGGTATCACTAAATGGGGAAATGCAATTTATGGGCCACTAACTTTGATCACAACATTTCAAATCAAAATGCCAATTTTGTACTTGGGTGCTCTGGATTGCTCTTTTCTATTAAATTTCTTATACAAGATGTGTGTCTTTGTTATTTAGTGTTGGCAACATCCTAAATGGAAATATGGATCCAATGCATCTAACATCAATGTCTAACTCTAATTTAGTCAAATTTTAGACCAATAACAAAGCATTTTGATCAATGTGAGTAATTTGTGTACAAAGTGCTTAATCATGCTTTAAAAGCTAATTAATCCAAATCAAGGCCTAATTAATAATTCCATGGAAACTTGTTGAAAACTTGTTTTTAAAAATGAATATTGAATATCTACATCATCAAGTGACCTCATTTCTTGGGAAGACACTTCTAGGCCATAAATGCCACAAATATCAAGACTATGGGTCTTCCATGCCTCTTTATTACCTCCCATGCCTGATTAATGTCCCTTCTTCCAAATTCATGATGAGGATAATTATGGATTTTAATTACATAATTCAATTAATCCATGACCACACATCTCAATCTTAAGATGGATGATCATGGTTGATTCTGGTCATTCTTGAAAATCTATAAATAGAGAGGCCATGAACATCATTTTCAAACTTAATTTTTTCAAAGTTACCATGTCAAATTGATTCCAAGAGCTCTCACATGCCAGAGTTATGATGCCAAAATATTGAGCCAAGCCAAGCCAAAGCCACAAGGTGTCGAGGAGAAGAGGAGATAGCCAAACCTTCTTTGATGAAGACTTCATGACCATAAGTCGAGCAAGCCACTACAAAAAGCATTTGAAGCATCCAAGAAAGGTGAAGGATTCTTGTTTTTATTTATTTTTCAATTGTGTTTTTTATTTGTTTTTGTTATTAAGCTCACCCTAGTAATTAGGCCTAGAGATGTATGTTGATTAGTGTGTTTTTATCAATTTATTTTCATTTTGGGACTAACACAATACTAATCACCTCTCTTGAGTCAAATTCCTAATTCACAGGAGCATCCTAAAAACTTATGGTCGTATAGTTACACTTAGAAGGGTTTATCACTGTCAATAAGCCTTGAATGAGGCATTTAGTGTGTGTTTTAGGTCATTTAGAGGTCTTGGAGTGTTTTCCCTCCAATACTTGTTATTTTAATTTTTAAATTTATTTGAGTGAATTATTTTTTAAATTGCAATAATTAATGTGTCTACAGGTTTTATAAGGTCTGATACATGGATAGGAGTCTTCTAATTTTAGTTAAGGTCATATCTATCTTTATTACTCATTTAAAGGTCTTAAATGACTTGATAAGTCTTCAAAGATCATTTTTTCTAATTTGAGACAGGTTTGTTAGAGGAATAAAGACCTAAATTAACACATCCTAAACTTGGAGAAGTCTTCAACAACATGATCAACTCAAATCTATCATTTTCAGGATGCACAAGATGAAGGTAAAAGTATAAAAGACCAAATTTGCATCATTGGAGGACTATAACTTCTGTTTGAATAATTGAAAATTCACAAAAACTTGAGAATAATTAAACAAACAAGCCTAGAAGATGATTCCAAAGGTTTGGATATAATAAATCCTTACAATCATATTTACTGAAATTTGAGTTTGATGTAAACCTGCAACCTTATATCTCTAAGATAATGAGGGAGGATTTATTAGTGAATTTTGTGAAATTGAGTCATTGAATGCAAGTTAGGTGTTGAAACATCCTTGATACACCTATATACATTATTTTAGATGATTGTATATCTTTGTTGAGGTGTATTTAGGATTTTGACCTGATTAAGGTCATTAGGCCTAATTGTCTTAAGGCAGTGACTTGGTATAGTTGAGGATAGTCCTATGAGTTATGGTGTCTAAGTTGATTTTTTTTGAAATTTTGATCATGTTAACACGTTGAATACTTTTATTATATACATTCATTACTTTTTAGTCCAACTAAGTATTGGTGTGATCAAAAATCCCTTAGAAACAGTCATTGTGATAAGACAAGTACCCTATATAGGTGTTTGTTGAAAAGTTTGTAAATTGAGTTTTGATCAAGTTAAGACACCTAGAGTGATAGGTTGATTTTATGAGGGACTTATATACAATCCTTTTAAGAGTGTCTATAACCTTATAAAATAGGTCTCATCAAAATCTAAAGAAACATACAAAAAATAAACCTGAATGTTATAGAGATAAGAGTGAGTGGACAGTCTTCTTTACAAGTGCATGATTTTGGTTATTGAAAACATAGTTTGAAATTCTAAATAAAAGCAAAAAAGTTGAGATGGAGGATGAATTTCTAACACTATGCCAATTTTATATTTTCTTACACAAAATCTACCAATGATGCAATTAAGGTTTATGAATGTATATATAGAGTACATAAGATTCACTTGAAATTTTACCTATATAAATGTATATGGTGATGTACTGACATAAATAGATGTAGTGGTGGTTGGCCCACTACCTACTTCAGTAAATTGAAATTGTGATGTCGAAAGCAATGTCTCCTCCTAGAACATAAAAAAATACATATATATTATTCAATTTAAATGTGTAAATTAATTTTTACCTTTTTAATTTGAAAATATAACTTAAAATTTTAACATGAAATTTATATAAAATATACCTGCATGCATGTAGAGAGTCCCAATGTATCCAAACCAAACATGTATGCCAATAATTTATCAGTCAAGACCATATCCTCTAATCCCCTTAAATCACCAGCATCATCATCTAAAGGTCTAGTACATATAGCACCACAAGATGTGAATGGGTGGGGTTAAGTATGGCCACTAGGTGGAGTATCTTGAGCATCTATCTCTAAAATATTACTTGTATGATCAATAAGTGTATCAGTAAGTGCATAAAAAGTGTTGATCTCCATAACCTCCTTCATCATAGATGAAATCTCTAAATGAAGTGTCTTTTAGATAGGGATCCTTACAGGCTGATTAGGTGCATGATGTGTACCTAGTCGATTCTACGCAGATCCTTTCCCTTGACCCTGAAGCTCACCATAGTCAAAATAATTTGGAATCTCATTAAGGATAAACTCAAAGTAAATTCTCCTCAAAAAATATAAAGGGACCTCATGGTTATTACAAGGTGTATAATCAAACACCATCCATCATCGCTCCCAAAAATTGGTTTTAATCACATTGTGTTGGCATCGATGGATTGAGAAATGTTTAGTCATTATGAGAAATGGTGTATTGGTGGATGGGTCAATGAATAATGCATAATTTATTTATTTTTTGTTATTTTTTTCTTTGTCACCTCATATATTGATAATTTATCAGTATAATAAGCTCTATAACTATCCCTATATGAGTTTTATCTATCAATTTGACTTATTATCAAATCAACTCAACTTAATACTAACTTTAGAGTATTGGCCAAGTAGGTGCGGTGGGTGTTCATAGAAGTGGGCTCCCTCATTCTCCTAATTATCTACTTACTTTTAATTTATTCTCCACTATGTGTGTAGCTATATCCTCGTGACTGCTTAGGGAATCTAGTGGAACTATAGGAGGGTTAGGCAGAGGGTTATGAGGGTTAAGCAAAGGGTTAGGAGGGTTGGGTGGAGGGTTAGGCAAAGGATTAGATGGAGGGTTAGGTAGAGCATGCCGACCTGTTGGAGAAAAATTACAAATTAAACTATGCAAAACATTCACACAAAAAATTACAAAAATTGATTTAAATCACAAAACTTATCTCTTCTTCACGGTGGCATCATCAATTTTATAAATACGGGAACAAAACCAACTATTTCTACTGTTGATGGGAGAAAAACAAATGATTTCCATGTCAAGGGAGCAAAACACAAATGGGAGGGCAAAATACAAATGCTACAGGGGAAAAATGTGAGTCGAGAGAGTTGAAATGAATTGAGGTTTCATTTTTTGTATTTTTATGTTTACAAAACATGTAGTGTTCCTTATAATTATGGCCTATGTGTCTCAAACCATAACATAGTATGCATTCCTTTTACTAAAAATGTGTATGTGTTATGGATTGAGTGTTTTGAACCATAACACATACCTATTATGTCAATAACATGTATGCGTTATGTAATAACATGTACACATTTTGGGTAATGTCCATGGAATTGTCCCCCAACTCCATGCACATACCTCACTATATATGGAGAAATCTTAAAACTGAAATAATTATCAATGTGGAGAACAAGTTTTCAATACGTGCCCCCACTATAATCTAGAGATGATGAATATTGGATAAGTGTGGAGAACATGCTTCTAAATCATGCCCCCACTGAATCTAAAAATTATGAATGTGTGGAAGCCATGCTTATAAGACATGCCCCCAATGAATCTAAAAACTGATATAAGTACCAAATAATGAATAAGTGTGGAGAACATGCTTCTAAAGCATGTGCTTATTGAATCTAAAAATTGTGCCAAATGTGAAGAATGTGTCTTTATGACATGCACCCACTGAATCTAAAAATTGTGAATATGTGGAATTTATGCCTATATGGCATGCCTCCAATGAATCTAAAAACTGATATAAGTACCAAATAATGAATAAGTGTGGAGAACATGATTTCAAAGCATGTGCCTACTGAATCTAAAAACTATGCAAAATGTGAAGAATATTGGTTATGGCCTAGGTGTCTTGAACCATAATGTGTATGCATTATGGCAATAATGCATATGCATTGTGTAATAACATATACGCATTATGGGTAATGTCCATAGAATTATTCCTCAACTTCATGCACATACCTCACTATATATGGATAAATCTAAAAACTAAAATAAGTAATATGTGGAGAACATGTTTTCAAAATGTGCTGCCACTGTAATTTGGAGATGATAAATATTGAATAAGTGTGGAGAACATGACTCTAAAGCATTCCCCCATTAAATTTGAAATAATTGAATGTGTGGAAGACATGACTATATGGCATGCCCCCAATGAATCTAAAAATTTATATAAGTATCAAATAATGAATAAGTGTGGAGAACATGCTTCCAAATCATATTCCTACTGAATCTAAAAACTATACCAAATGTGAAGAACATGTCTCTATGACATGCCCCCACTATATCTAAAAATTGTGAATGTGTGGAGGCCATGCCTATATGACATGCCCCCAATGAATCTAAAAATTGATATAAGTACCAAATAATGAATAAGTGTGGAGAACACGCTTCTAAATCATGTGCCTACTGAATCTAAAAACTATGCCAAATATGAATAATGTTGGTTATGGCCTGGGTGTTTCAGACCATAATGCATACACATTATGTCAATAACGCATCATTATTCTATAACAACGTGTATGCATTATGAGTAATATCCACAAAATTATCCCCCAACTCTGTGCACATACTTCACTATATATGAATAAATTTAAAAACTAAAATAAGTATCAATGTGGAGAACATATTTTCAAAAAATGTCCCCACTGTAATTTGGAAATGATGAATATTGAATAAGTGTGGAGAACATGCTTCTCAATCATGCTCCCACTTAAGTATGAGAACTATGAATGTGTGGAAGCCATGCCTATATGACATGCCCCCAATGAATCTAAAAACTGATATAAGTACCAAATAATGAATAAGTGTGGAGAAAATTCTTCCAAAGCATGTGCCTATTGAATCTAAAAACTATGTCAAATGTGAAGAACATATCTCTATGACATTCTCCCACTAATATGCCCCTCTTTTAGGTGAGGTAAGAATAGAAATTTGTAGTTACCTCACCTCAAAATGATAAGATAACAATATAATCCATGAATGTAAACATGTAGCATATAAAAGGAACATGTGTAGCTAAATGTATCATTGAAGCACATAGAGTAATGTGATCACATGATGGTTTAAGATCATGATAAGGATTATGGTTACATATAGATGGTAACAATATAAAATCAACAAGTAAATCAAGCACACACACAAGAACACTCAAAAATAAGTCAAAAGTCAATGGTATGAGGGAATCACAAACAAGAGGCATGTTCAAATACCACATAATCGAAAGGACATGAATTAGTCAAATGTCAACAAAAGCAAGAATGACATATTCAAATGTTCATACAAAAAATCAATGACATATTCAAATGTCAAATAAATCACACATATAGGCACAAGGAAACACATATATTCATGTCAATTTCACCAAATGTTTAACCCTAAATTGGATTATGAAATACATTTTACTTGGGTAGATAGGGTTAAGAATATATAAATAACAATGCACAAGGGTGATAATCAAATCTACATTAGGTCAATTACATGTTAAACTCAAATATAAACATACACTAAATTTATTAATTAAGATAAGCTAAAAATAGTAAGTGCAACTATGCTAAGTATAGAAATGACAAAGAAGTAATTTACTTAGCTTGTTCTGATGCTAATACAGTTTTGGATCTAGAATAAGAAGAAAGTAGACAAATATTATTATAGAATAGTCATCAGATTCTAATTTGGATGCTTCTAGAGCCACAAACATTAATGTCATCTTAGGATGGATGGGTCAATGCTACTATCTAAACTCGACATATGTGTCATGTACAGTATTCTAGCTATAAATGAATGCAACCACTTGGATGCTTTAAGGTTTGACTTTGTCTTTGCTTTGATGAATTCAGATATGAGTCATGGACTATTATTCATAATGAATTTTTAAAACCTTAATTCTTCATCTTCATACTTACCCTAGGTAAAAATGAGTTAATGGGCACACAATGTCAAGTTGACCCCAAATACCCCTATGTCAATGAGCACTTTCTACATAGCCAATACTCCAAAGAGGGCTTCAAACTGATGTAGTTCTCCTCTACATTTTGGCTTGAGTGTGAATCATGAAATATATAATAAAGTACAACAATGACCTATCTTTTAACTAAGAAAATATAGCTCTTGAACTACTCCTTCAGTACTTCAGACCTATAGATGTGTTTTCCCTATGACTGGTATGAAAATAAGAATAAATAGGGAAGCTTTATTCAATTGAATTCTCTTTGAATTTTATTTTATAAGGATGATAGGTGAGGAATGAATGAGGTCTTATTTTTTATTTGTATCAATACCTTTCAAGAAGTAACTTGCATTAAATTGTTTAAGATGACCATTAGGTTACATTTCATTTGTAAATTAGATGACTTTAGGGCACTAGATACTTAAATAGGGTCAAGACACTATCATTGATGCTAGTGTCTATCCTGGATGTTAGTGTGTAGAGAGCAAGGAAATAGATACATGCTCATAACTTATTGACGTGGAAGATAAATAGGTTTTAAGCATTAAGGTAAGATATAAGGTATGGGAGATCAACATAAGAATATTTAGACTAAGATATTCTAAGGAGAGCAAGATAGAGTAAATGTGAGACTTCAAAAAGTGAAAAAGGTTCATAATTTAGATGAACTTCCAAGGTCTAAGTTTTTCCAAGTGTACAAGACTAAGGTGCTATTTAATTCAAAAATAGTGTCTATGCATGTCTATGAAGTGTGGCCAACTTCTCATCTCTTACACAAATCTTACTATATATTTGGTCACACATTAATATAAAATTTCTTTCAGTAACCACATTCTAATCATATAGAGTCATAAGACCATGAAAAAGAGCTACATAGTATGAATGGTTCAATTTTTTATCATTATTAAATGGAGTAAAGTTAAAGGTAATCATTTCTTTCTTTAGACCATAAATAATATACACATATTTGAAACATGTATTGCTTGTATCATAGCAAATAGCAATACACAAGACATATATGTTGTCTATAGTCATATGCAAAAAAATAAAACATTTAGCAAACATAAGCATCTTCAAGATTCATATAATTATCTGATGTTAATGAAAATAATTTGGCACACCCTAACCTCAACACTTTTATAGGGTTATCCGTAGAGAATGCAAACAAATCAAAAACTTAATTTACATATTTACCATACATTGCATTAACAGATTGCATTTAACGCTACAAATGAAAATTTTCAAATTGCAACTAATACTATAATATGTCATTATTTTCAATAGTAACAAGAAATTAAACATTAGAAACATCCATTCATATCACCACTTAAGGTAATAGTTATAATTTATAACCACCTTTATAATGAGTTGAATCATAAAAGATAGATGTAGGTTTAAAGATATAATAGGGTAAGATCCTAAAATCATTTCCAAATAAGCATACAATCAGGGTCAAGTAGTCATGAACATAGTCAATGGTTTCCATGTGCCTTCTATTATTAATTTAATAGAGTTATCAACAAAAACAAATATAAGTGTTTTACAAACTCACAAGAAACACTAATACTGAGTAGTACGTTAACAAAAACATAACATTGAGAGAAACATAGTACTAAGCTATACACTACTTATGTCACTCTTTCCATTATCAAAAAGAAATTAAATATTATAAACATCTATTCATATCACCATTTAAGGGAATAGTTATAACCACCCTCAGCATGCGCTGAGTCATAAAAGATAAATGTAAGCTTAAAGACATAATAGGGTAATATCCTAAAATCATTCCCAAATACACATACCATCAAGTTCAAGCAATCAACAATATAATAAATGGGTTTCCATGATCTTTTTATTATTAACTTAATTGAGTTATCAAGAAAAATGAACACAATAAGTATTTTTCAAGCCCACAAGAAATGACTATACATGTCCATCCTTCACATTAGCATAATTATCACTGAACAACTAAGGAGAACTTTCACATGCCAAATATTTCATCTTAAATTAACTATGTTAGTAAGAGATAACTAATATGCAAAATACTTACACACCAAACACAAGAGAACGTGCATAAAAATAAAAGCTTATTTCAATGCCTTGCATGCATTAGCATATTAATTATTGTGAATGTGAAATAGAAATTATAATTTCTAATTACCCTAGAAAAATCTTTGTCAATTACTATTTGAAATAGAACTCACACTCATATACTTTTCCTCATAGAATAGGGCATTATAATAGTATAATCAATTATAAAATCAATAGAGAATTAGTAAGTATTATGTTGATTTTATTGTTGAGTGGTTGAAGGAATTAACGACTAGTTAGGGCATAGTTTATTTTATGTTGACTATATTATTGACTATTTGAAAGAATCAATGATTAGTTAGGGCATAATCATTCATGCAATGCATAGTCTATTAAATAGTTTATGTAATTAAGATATGCTACATATTGAATGCGTAATTCATTTAATGCTAATTACTAATTGAAATAGAACTCACACTCCTATAGTTTACCTCCTACAATAGGGAATTGACTATATTGTTGATTACTTGAACCCCTAATGGTATGCTTATTTGGCAATGATTTTAAGATCTTAACTTGTTTTGTGCTTAAATTTGCATCTATATTTTATTACTAATCTCATGTTGATCATGGTTATAACTATATTTGACTATATGTATACAATAGGGGTCAAATTTCCAAACATTCAAATTCAGTTACAATATAAATCTAGAATACAAAGGTATATAGTTCAAACTTTTTTATATGTAGCATATCCAACAATGATTATACATTGAATGCATATGCATTCACTAAATTATATGTATCATATCTTAATTATATAAACTATTCAATAAAATATGCATTGCATGAATGATTATGCCCTAACTAATCATTAATTCCTTCAAGCAGTCAACAATACTGTTAACATAAAAAAACTCAAACGTATTACATAATCTAAACTGATATGCCCTTCTGAGATGTTGAATTTATATCATGCTCAATGTTTGGGGATTCAACAATGCAAACAATGCAATTCATTGGAGTTAGCTCACCTGTATAGTAAAATGCCTCTTTGGGGATGCTCCTATGGCTCACTCTTCTAGAATCGAGTAATGATGAATAGGGTCCTACATAGGTAGAAAAGGAATAATGTAATGGAAAATGAGAATTGATATACTCTTTGAACAGGGGAAAGGTACGCAAGTAATAAGTCAACATTGAATGGATATTAACATTTTATTTTCAATTAGAGTTTGGATTAATCCCTAGAATTTTGCTTAGTTATTGTCATTTGCCTTCATTGTCCTTTATCTTAACTACTATTGTTTACCTTAATAGTTTTTTTCCTTAACATGTTGTTAATGGATGGTATCCCAACCATGAGTGTTAGACTTTGACCACTTTGGTGGGCCTCACAAACATGTCAATCAAAAATTCAAATGCATCGGCTAGTTAAGGCACTCCACACTTTTCCCCCTGGCTATTTGGAAAGCCTTTCTTCTCATCTCTCTCAATTAAATTTGGTTCTTATTGAATCAAAGTTCATCTCTTCAATGATATTGTGGTTTCTTCTCTTCTTTAAGTTATTGTTTTGGGGGATCCCCCTAATCCCCATAATGTGGATTTTTCTATGTTTCTCTTGCAATGGGATGTTGTTGATTGTTTTTTTCCTTTCAACTGCTTTGTCTTGGAATTTCTTTTGTGTTTATGGTTGGACAAGTGCTAAGAAGAAGAAATTTCTTAGTTTTTATTCTTATAGTTTTATTTAAAGATCTTTGAAGATTTTTGTGTTGGCCTATCAATAAATTTTGTATCTATATTTTTGGTGAATTTTGTATCGGTCTATTTATGAGATTTACTATTATTTTGATTTGTGCTAGCCCATTTATTGGCTATGTAATTCTTCCTCTTTTGTTCTTCTTTCCTCTCTCTCCTTCCCTCCCTCTTCTTCTTTATATTTTTCCATTCATTGTCTTTTTCAAAGACGAGAACTTAAATAGAAACCCTCCATTTACCAATCAAAAATAATAATAATAAAATAAAGGACAAAAGTGAAGGAGAAAGTAAAAAGGGACCATATATACAAGATGGAAATATACCACTATACACTACCTGATCTCCAGTGCTGCCAGATAATCACTCTGCAAATCCATGACCTGCACCATAAATCAACCAAGATAAAGGAAAAGGGAAAGAGAACCCAGTGTCTCGATTGTTGAGTTGTGGAGCTAAAAGCTTCACCAAATGAGTAAATTATAGGTTGCTGGAGTTACATAGTCACCGGCGTCAGTCAGGAGCGATCGACGTCAGTCAAGGGTCGACTGGGAGCTGTCGGCATCGGTTATGGATCGGTTGACGTTGATCATGTGTAGACAGGTAGGGACTGACGTCGATTACCTGTGCATCTAGAAAGTCTATTTTCATGGATGAACAGATTGTTTGCATGATTAGATTAACTGTTGGTATTGAGTCTGTGTTTCTATTTTTGGCAGGACTAATTTGAACCCTTGATTAAGAGGTATATCTAATGGTGGAGAATGCATGCTCATGATTCCTAATATTATATAATAGAATTAGATCTTCATAGCTTATAGAATAGTACAAGACATTTATTGTATATGTGTATCAATCCAAGTTGTTGGAATTGATTGTAATTGAGAGAGAAAACTCTTGAGGGAAAGAGATCTGTACATTTGAGAGGTGTGAGAAGAAAGTGTGATTTTTTTCATTGTATTTCCTTTTGGAAGAGTTTAATACAAGTTTTAAGGGTGGTTTCTTGTATCTCTTATTCTTTGTTGTTTCTGATTCTAGTTACTTATCATTCTAATTTAATTTCGTGTTTAGTTGCTTACATAAAAGTAATCAAGTTTGTTGGTTGATCCCCAACAAGTGGTATCAGAGCTCAGGTTGACTAACAGGTGTTTCAGATCTGGTTAGTGTTTGTTGATTATAGGGCACTCACAGGGGTTTCTGTTTGAGTGGGAAAATCAATGGCAAAAGAAAGTAAACTGAGAATGGAGAAATTTAATGGCAAGAATTACCAATTATGGAGAATGCAGATAGAAGATTATATGTATCAAAAAGATCTATACTTACCGTTAGGTGGGGTTTCAAAGAAGCCCACAGACATGGAAGATGAAGAATGGGAAGTTCTTGGATCTATAAGATTGAGTCTGGCATCTACTGTGATATCTAATTTATCACATGCAAAGTCAACGATAGAGTTAATGACTACTTTAGCAAATTTATATGAAAAACCCTCAACTTCAAATAAGGTATATCTTATGAAGCAGTTATTTAATTTGCAAATGCAGGAAGGTGGATCTGTATCTAATCATCTAAATGATTTCCATGGAATTGTAAATCAATTAAATTCAGTCAAAATAGTTTTTGATGATGAAATTAAAGCTCTATTAATCTTATGCTCTTTACCTGAAAGCTGGCATAGCTTGGTAATGGCAGTTAGTAATACTGCATCTGCTTCAAATATTTTAAAAGTAGATGATGTTGTTAGTGTAATCTTAAATAAAGAAATTCGCAAGAAAAGCACAGAGAAAACATCAGAGAATGCTTTAATTTTTAAAGCAGGGGAAGACAAAAAGAGAAGGGAAAGCATTGGAGATCAAGGTCTAAGTCAAAGATGAGAGGTAGATCCAAATCCAGAAATGGCAAGAAGATAACCTGCTGGAATTGTGGAAAGATAGGGCATGCAAGGAAAGATTGATGGTCAAAACCTAAAAAAGACAATCAGCATGAAGGTAAAGAAGAAGCAAAAGTTGTAGGTATTGTTGCACAAGATGCTCTTATATTCTCTTTGCATAATAATATAGAATCTTGGGTTTTAGATTCTAGTGCCTCTTTCCATGCAACCCCAAATAGAGAATATTTTAGTGACTATGTCCATGGAGATTTTGGAATAGTTTATTTAGGGGATGATGAGCCTTGTAAAATTATTGGCGAAGAAAAAGTGCAGCTGAAAATGCAGAATGGAAACACATGGGTGTTGAGAGATGTCATGCATGTTCCCATCCTGAAGAGGAATCTGATTTCTACAGGAAAGTTGGGGGATGAGGGTTGCACAGTAACTCTCACAGTTGAATCTTGGAAGGTTTTCAAAGGTGCACTTGTATTGGCCAGAGGTAAGAGAGTAGGTACTCTCTATTTATGTAACTGTATTACTGATAATTCTCCTTCTATATTATTTACTTCAGATGTAGATGCAAAGTTGTGGCACCAGAGGCTTGGCCACATGAGTGAGAAGGGAATGACTATTCTTAAGTCAAAAGGTAAGCTTTTAGATTTGAAAAGCATAGATCTAGATTTCTGTGAGCACTGTATTTTTGGAAAATAAAAGAGATTGAGTTTTCTCAAGACTGGGTCAACAAAGAAGAAGCACAAATTGGAGCTTGTTCACACAGACATGTGGGGACTAGCTCAGGTTGCTTCTATTAGAGGATCACGGTATTATGTTTCTTTCATTGATGATGCTACAAAAAAGGTATGGGTTTATTTCATAAGGAAGAAATCTGATGTTTTTGACACTTAAGATTTGGAAAGCTTTGGTTGAGAATGAAACAGGTATGAGATTGAAGTGTCTTAGATATGACAATGGTGGTGAGTTCTGCAGCTATAAGTTCAACTGGTATTGTTATATGAATAGAATACACAGGCAAAGGATAGTTCCAAGGACACCTCAGCAAAATGGTGTTGTTGAAAGGATGAATAGAACAATATTGGAGTGTGCACGGAGTATGAGATTGCATGCTGGTTTGCCCTTACAATTTTGGGCAAAAGCTGTAGATACTGCAGTTTACCTGATTAACAGAGGACCCTCTACAGCTCTAGATGGTGGAATTTCAGAAGAGGTGTGGACAGGTAAAAAGGTAGATCTTTCATTTCTCAGAGTTTTTAGTTCTGAAGCTTTTGTGCACATTGATAAGGAAAATAAAAAGAAGCCGGATGCTAAGTCTATGAGGTGCACATTTATTGGTTGTGGCTCTAGAGATTTTGGATTCTGGTTTTGGAATCTAGGAACTAACAAAATAATTAGGAGCCATGATGTTGTTTTCAATGAAAAAGTGATGTATATTGATCAGCTCAAGAAGCTGAAGAATTCTGAGCAGGGCCATGGAGATTTAGATGAGGTGACGATCCAAAATGAGCTCACAGAAAAGAATAATCACAGACAGGAAAACACAGAGACCGACATCGGTCAGGAAGGAATCGACATCAGAAATACAGGAATTGATGTCGGTCAGACAGTGATAGACGTCGGTCAGGAAGGAACTGATGTCGGTCATGTGGAACTGACGTCGGTTAGTTACAGCCCTGGAGGTGACCGAGGTCGGTCACTGTCAGAGAATATGGGTGGACAGCGTGTTGAGAATGAGTCTCAGATGCCCATCAGGAGGTCAGAAAGGGTAAGTAAACCTCCAATTCGATATTCCCCTTCATTATTTTATTTATTGCTCACTGATAGTGGAGAACCAGAGAGTTTTGATGAAGTAATGCAGGTAAAAACCCAAAAATAGTGGAAGCTTGGCATGAATGAGGAAATTGATTCCTTGAAAGAAAACCAAACGTGGGATTTGGTTGAGTTGCCAGCAGGTAAGAGAGCACTGAAAAATAAATGGGTTTACAGGTTAAAGAAAGGTGAGAATGGACAGATGAGACATAAGGTCAGGTTGGTAGTAAAGGGTTTTGCACAAAACCCTGTGATTGATTTTGGTGAAATTTTTTCTCTTGTAGTAAAAATGACTTCTATTTGGACCGTATTGTCTTTAGTTGCTATTGAGGATTTGCATCTTGAGCAGCTTGATGTTAAGACAGCATTTCTTCATGGAGATTTAGATGAAGAAATATATATGGATCAGCCAAAGGGTTTTGAGGTCAAAGGTAAGGAGAAACTTGTGTGCAGATTGAAGAAAAGCTTGTATGGTCTCAAGCAAGCTCCTAGACAATGGTATTTGAAATTTGGCAGGTTTATGACTGAGCATGGCTTCAGTAGATGTCAATCTGACCATTGTGTTTATTTTAAGAGATTGGATAATGGTAGATATATTATCATGTTGTTGTATGTAGATGATATGCTTGTTGCAGGTTCACACATGCAAGATATCTCTGAGCTTAAGGTGAAATTAGCTCACACATTTGCCATGAAGGATTTGGGAGTAAAAAAGAAAATCCTTGGCATGAGTATTAAGAGAGACAGGAAAAATCACAGGTTGATTTTGTCTCAAGAGGATTATGTGAACAAGGTGTTGAAATGGTTCAATATGCAGGATACAAAACTAGTAAGCACACCTATGGCTGGACACTTCAAGTTGAGTAAAAAACAGTGTCCTAATTCACATGATGAGGTAGAGTACATGAGTAGATTTTCATATGCTTCTACAGTTGGGAGCTTAATGTATGCAATGGTATGTACTAGACCAGATATTGCCCAAGCAGTGGGAGTTGTCAGTAAGTATATGGCCAATCCAGGGAAAGAGCACTGGAAAGCAGTCCAATGGATTCTCATATATCTGAGAGGGACCAGCAGTAGGCATTTGTGCTATGGAGGGTCAAACACTTCTCTACATGGTTATGTAGATTCGGATTTGGCAGGTGATTTGGATGGCAGGAGAAGCACCACAGGATATGTGTTCACTATTGGTGGAACGGCGGTTAGCTAGATTTCAAAGTTGCAGAAGGTTGTTGCCTTGTCTACTACAGAGGCAGAATACATTACAGTCACAGAGGCTAGCAAAGAGATGATATGGATGGCACGGTTCATGGAAGAGCTAGGAAAGGAGCAAGAGAGTTGCAAATTATACAGTGATAGTCAAAGTGCAATTCATTTATCTAAGAATTCAGCCTTTCATTCAAGAACCAAACATATACAGCGTAGTTACCACTTCATTAGACAGGTATTGGAGGATGGTGAGTTGAAACTAGAAAAGATCCATATAGATAAGAACCCTGCTAATATGTTAACCAAGCTGGTAATAAAGGAGAAGTTGAATCTTCATTCAACTTTTGTTGGTCTTCAAGATTGAGTTTGAAGATGGAGAAGCTAAAAGATGTTGTACAGGTACTGGTGCAGCTGTTTATCTCTAAGCGGGAGATTGTTGAGTTGTGGAGTTAAAAGTTTCACCAAATGAGTAAATTGTAGGTTGCTGGAGTTACACAGTCATCGGTGTCGGTCAGGAGCAACCGACGTCGGTCAGGGGTCGATTGGGAGCTGTCAGCATTGGTTATGGATCGGCTGACGTCAGTCATGTGCAGACAAGCAGGGACTGACGTTAGTTACCTGTGCATCTAGAAAGTCTATTTTTTTGGATGAACAGATTGTTTGCATGATTAGATTAGCTGTTGGTATTGAGTCTGCATTTCTATTTTTTGCAGGACTGATTTGAACCCTTGATTAAGAGGTATATCTAACGGTGGAGAATGCATGCTCATGATTCCTAATATTATATAATAGAATTAGATCTTCATAGCTTATAAAATAGTATAAGACATTTATTGTATATGTGTATCAATCCAGGTTATTGGAATTGATTGTAATTGAGAGAGAAAACTCTTGAGGGAAAGAGATCTGTACATCTGAGAGGTGTGAGAAGAAAGTGTGATTTTCTTTATTATATTTTTTTCTGAAAGAATTTAATACAAGTTTTCAGGGTGGTTTCTTGTATCTCTTATTCTTTTTTGTTTCTGATTCTAGCTACTTATCATTCTGGTTTAATTTCATGTTTAGTTGCTTACATAAAAGTAATTAAGTTTGTTGGTTGATCCCCAACATCGATTAGAAGAAGACACCAAGAAAACTGTAGACATAAATCAACCAGCAAGGTCTAAAGTTAGAACTAAAGGTAGTCATAATCATAATGATACCTATATTTCTAATACAACACCACTAATGTGGTCATCAGAATTGTATGTCAGTGAGCTAATGATCTTAAAAAAAAGACTCTAGTCCCTCGAGAAAAGAAGTCAAGTCAAGGATAACAAGTGGAATGAAGTAATAGAAGCTAAGAGGATACTAATCAGGGAAAATGAGATACTTAAAGAGCAGGTAAATAAGCTTCAACATTCCATGGCAAGAGGTGAGCTAGAGCTAAGAGAAATAAAGCAACTACTAGAACAAAGGAAAATAGAAGAGGAAGATAAGATACAAGTGGTGGAAGGAAGCAAGGACTGTCACTTAAAGGAGATCCAATCAACGATGGCCAGCATGGAGATAAGAGAAAAATAGCTAAGAGAACAAATAGATGAGGCTAAATCCTGGTCTCAGGTGGTGAAAGGACCTTCGAACACCCAAAGAGAACTTATATCAAAATAGGTCAAAAACCAGATAAGGGAAGAGAAAGACAAAAATGACAGAGCTGTCAATATCATTATAAAAGGACTAAAAGACTATGGTGAGAAGGAAATCACGAAGGAGTTGGCAAGAGATTTTCTTAACAATCAAATTCAATGGACAGGAGTCATACAACAAGCAAATAGGATAGGAAGATAGATAGGAGGAGGCAAAAATAGACATGTGAGAGTCACCTTGAAGAACATAGGGTACAAAAATAAGATAATAAGGAATAAAATATTCCTTAAAGGCACGCAAATTTACATTGATGAGGACCTTACTATAATACAACAGGGAGATAGGAGGAAATAGTGGGAGAAAGTAAAGGTGGCAAGGGATGCAGGAAGATGGGCTTGGTTACAAAATGGCAAAGCACACATAGGTGACAAAGTGTCACCTAAGAAATAGGAACTCGGGGCCCCTCAGGAGTATCCAACCGTGGTAAGTTGAAACTGCAAAGGATATCCATGGAGAAGAGGACCTAGATTGGGGCCCATAGTAGAAGGAAAGGATGTCATCATCTTTATTGAGACCCATGAACATGATGGGTGTAGGATTCCAAATTTTGAAGGGTATAAAAAGACGTCAGTGTGGAATGAAAGAACTAATAATGGCAAGGGACATGGTGGAGTGGCAGTCTTAATTAAAGAGGAATGTTACAATTTCATAAAAGTGGAGCAAGAAGATCCAAACAAGCAGTTCATATGGCTTAAAATTACAAAAAACCAAGTCACAAAAAGGATGGCAGCATGCTAATTTGCTCCAAAGGGATCAAAATTTTATAAGAAAAGGAATCTAGATCGTGAAGATCCATTTGCAGCTCTAAAAAAAGACATTTCTATTTTTAGTAACATGGGAGAAATAGTAATAATTGGAGACTTTAATGCAAGAACTACAAACAATCAAGCTCTCAATCTGAAAAACAACATAGAGAAAGATAACCCCCTATGGTTAGAGGAAGAGAACAACCAACTTTGGGACAGGGTCTCACAAGATAGCAAAGGTGCAATCTCACACTTCGAGGCTGAACTCTTAGGACTTTGTAGTTCTTACAACATGGTCATCTGCAATGGTATGAGAGCATGGCCCGAATTAGGAAAAATCACATGCAAAATGTACAATGGCCAAAGTGTAGTAGATTATGTCATTTGTTCGCAGAGCTACACATCGAGATTGATGGAGGTTATGATTGGGGACAATGTACTGGAGCTGAAATCAGACCATAATCTAATTCATATTAAAGTTCACATTCTCATAAAGAAACAATAGGAAGAACAAGTCCACTTTGGCCAAAAGGACACTCCCCAAGGTAATGTCAGGTACCTAGAACAACAAACATGCTCTGATACCAATTGATGGGGAATCCAAGAACAAACACACTTGTTCTGATCCCACTTGTTAGGATCTTGCTCCTCAGAAAGAGCACAATATGATTACCAAATATAAGCAATTATAAATGCAGAAATAACCAGAAACACAAGTAACTAGAATTCACCAATAGCACAGAATATGAGAGACAATACACTATCTTGTATTAACACTTTACAGAAAAGAATACAATAAAGATCCGCCACACTCTTCCACCTTATAGAGGCTTCCCACACCTCAAGTGTACAGTAATTCTTCTTCAACACTCTCCTACCAAAAATGGTCCCAACAACCAACTCACAAACAGAATTGGTGTTCACGTCTCCAACCAGTCAGTAATAACCCTGCCAGTACACCAAGCACTCTATAGTACTTCAAGTTCATCTCCCATGAACCTGCAACCTGCAATTCAACAAACTATACTCACCATGGAAGGATCTTCCTTGCCTTCCTTTCTAGCTTATTAATGGAACTAGGAGAAACACACACTTAGTTCTCTTCACTAGCACACTTTACAATACATGCCAATGGGTCTATAAATAGATCCCAGACTTAAACAATAACTTAGACTCTTAATTTAGACAATTATCCACGTAGCTCAAGACTCTAACTGGCCTTTACATGAAAACACTCCATTCACTTAACTAACTGTTCGTGCAACGAACAGTTCTAGAACACACAGGCGACCGACGTCGGTCCCTACTTGCCTGGTGCGGCCAACGTCGACCGACTCCCTGCCATCACCGGTTGCCTTCTGCACTGGTCATGACCGACGTCGATCATACTATCGATGCCAGTGCTTCTGGTTCTTCAGCAATCTTCAGTTTTTATTTGCAAAGAGTTGAAGCTTTTAGCTCCACGCCCTAACAATCTCCCACTTGGAGATAAACAGTTGCAACCTGTACCTGTACCTGTACTCTATCTAGTTTGTTCCCTTGGCTTTGTATCCCTCCTCAAGATCTCTCTTGAAGACCAACCACCACAAAACCCATGGTGCAAAACCTATCACCCAAATCACCTGCCACATCCACATCTACAAATCATGTAGAAAATAACTTGAACCTGCATAGCATGTGCACCTGCTGTTGGTCCCTCTAAGAATCCACTGAACTGCCCTCCAATGCTTCTTTCCCGGATTGGCTCCAAACTTGTGACAACTCCCACTACTTGGAAAAACTCAGGTCTAGTACATACCATGCACTTAACCTCATTATGTGAATCAAGACACTGTTCTGTGAACTGTCCAACCATCGGCGTGCTAACTGGTCTCTCACACAATCATCCTGAAATAAAGCCAACATATGACCTTCCATGTCCCTAGAACACACTCATGTCAAATAACCTTGTTGCTCCTAGATTCTCCATGACATCTCTCTGAACTAGCTTTACCTTTAGTTTAGCAATACCTGTATATGTAACCCTGCAACAAGCACATCATACAGTAATAGGATAATGTAGCTAATACTATCCAACTTGGTAAAGAGAAACACAATGATCAAACCTCCATTGCCCTACAGCTTATACAAGACCATATACCTTAATCTTCCGTCTCACATATCCATTTTTGCTCTTCTTCATCCTGAACATCCATTCATCTCTCAGTGCTTACTTCCAACTGGCAACTCCATCCAAAACTCCTATGTGGTTCTCCTCTAAGGAATCACATCCTCATCCATGCCAAGCTCCCATTGTTTCCTGGATCTACCTGTTCTGCTTCTTTAACAACTTCTTGGTTCCATACCATAAGTGAGCAACAAGTAGTGTAAAGAAGGAAATGACAAATTTAAGAACTTACTTACACCTTCAATCCTCAATATGGGCGCTTGAGACTCCTTGATAGCTTGTTGTCCACCCAAAATTCCTCTCAGTGACCGATGCCGGTCACATTCCAGTCTGCACTCAACAGATGTCGGTTCCCTACGACTGCCCCATTGCCGACGTCGGTTTTCACCTTGCCGATGCCGGTGTTTATCTGCCCTGAGTCACCAACGTCGATCTGTACATAGCCGATGTCGGTCCCTATCTGGACGCTGACGCCGATTTTCCTGCCGACGTCAGTCTCTGTGTTTTGCTTGTGAGAACTGACTTCTTCCCGCAAGCTCTTTTTGGATTAAACCCTTGTCCAAATCACCTTTGCTCTACTCAGAATTCTTCTACCTCTCGTGCTGAACTCTGTCTGTCACTTTCTCCTTGAAAACCAAGGCTTTTCTGTTCTTGTCACTAACATTGGATCTCTCAAGAAATGTCTCCTTCTTCTACTTACAGAAATCTCGATCTATACCCTTTGACTCAAGAACATGCATCTCCTTCTTATTCATGTGACCAAGCCTATTAAGCCACATCTTTGAATCTACAGCTGAAGTAGATAACCCAGAAAGAGAAACAGTAATACAAGTAGATAGATAAAGAGTACCTACTTTCTTACCTCTTGTTACAACAAGTGCACCCTTGGTAACCTTCCAAGAGTCCACTGTGAGAGTTACTTTGCAACCCTCATCACCCATACTTCTTACAGAAATCAAATTCCACTCCAGAACTGGGACATGCATGACCTCTTTTAGCACCCATGTGTTGTCCATCTGCAATTTCAGCTTCACTTTCCCTTTTCCAACCATCTGACAAGGCTTACCATCCCCTACAAAAATTTCTCCAAAGTCTCCCTGGACATACTCATGAAAAAATTTCCTAATTGGGGATGCATGAAAAGAGGAACCATAATCTAAAACCCAAGATTCTACTTTATCTAAAGAACATACCAGAGCACCCTGTGCAACGAAATCTACAACACCTGCTTTTTCTTCATGTCCTTCATGCTGATCTACTACCAACTAACAATCTTTCTTTTCCTGCTCTTTCTTTCCATATCTCCAACAGGTTATTCTGCCCTACCTGAACTTGGACCTCCTGCTATTAAACTTCTCCATTCGTAGTCTATTATCTTCTACCATTGCTCAACTCCCACTCAAACAGAAACCCTGTGAGTAACCTGTAATCAAAACACACTAACCAGATCTAATCCAATCTGTTAGTATCCCAACCTAAAGCTCTGATACCAATTGTCAGGTACCTAGGACAACAAACATACTCTAATACCAATTGATGGGGAATCCAAGAACAAACACACCTCAAGAACCTAGAACAATAAACATGCTCCGATGCCTACTTAGTCAGGATCTTGCTCCCTCAATAAGAGCACAAATATGATTACTCTGTATAAGCAACTAATCACAAAATTTAATCAAAAATATAAAGTAACTAGAAATATGAAACAACATAGAATATGAGAGACAATACACTATCTTGTATTAATATCATACAGAAGAACATACAATAAAGAAGATGCCACTTCTTCTTCCACCTCTAAGGCTTGCCACACCCTAAGGTCTTCTTCTCTCTCTCTCTCAGTCCCAACAATCAACTCCAATACAGAATTGATGTTCACCTCTACTAGCCAGTATCCTTCACTGCCAGTATTCCAGTGATCCACGCACTTCAAGTAGATCTCCTGCTCTCTACTACTACCTGCAAATAACTAGACCATACTCACCATGTAGATGTCTCTCTACACCCCTGAAGAACCCTGGTCCTTGCCTCACCAAATCCTTATGATTCTTTAACCAGTACCCCAGTGGATCTTCTCCAATAACTTGCACAACCTGCAACTCTCTCTGATCATACACTCTCAGTACCCCTATTGGTAACTAGGAGGAACACACCATGGCTCTCTTCTCTCAGAAGGAGCTTATTGCTCTTTTACTCTCTAGCTACTAGTTTACAATACAGCCCATGAGTCCATATATAGATCTCATGCTTACAATAATTAGACTACTTTAATTACAATAATTAGACACGCAACTCAAGACTAAGACTAGCCTTCAATATGCAAACTAACAGTCTCAAAATAGACTCTTTGAAATCAACATGCAAACTGCATGTTCATGCACAGGCTGTCGACGTCGGCTCCTCCATGACCGATGTCGACCGACTGATAACCGACGCCGATTGGTTCTTCGCTGCTATCTGACTGACGTCGATTGATCAGATCGACGTTGGTTGCCCTGCAACTGGTTCTGCAACTCTCCACAACTCTGCATCCTCCTAACTTCTCCTGTTTGCATTTTGGTGAAGCTTTTAGCTCCACAACCTAACAATATCCCACTTGCAGATAAATAGCTGCACTTGTACCTGTACCTATACACCATCTAAATTATTCCTTGGCTTGTATCCCTCTTCAAGATCAACCCTGAAGACTAACCACCACACAACCTATGATGCTACACCTGTCATTCAAGTAAACTACCGTATCCGAACCTACATATCCATGTAGTGAAGACCTTGACCCTACATAACAAAAATCCCTACTGTTGATCCCTCTCAGATACCTGAGAATCTATTGAACTGCCCTCCAACACTCCTTCCCCGAATTGGCTCCATACTTTCTGACAACCCCCACTGCTTGGGAAAACTCAGGTCTACACTAGACCTCATGTGATTTCGAACCCTATTCTAAGCTGAGCTTGAACTGTCCAGCCCTTGGTGTGCTTTCTGATTCTACATCCTGCATCATGAACCCCGCCAACACCATCTTCACATCAGCTCCCACTGGAGATAAAATCTCCATGTTTCTTATGCCAAAGAATTTCGCTGCTCTAAATTCTCCATGACATACCTCTAAACTAACTTCACCTTTAGCTCAGCAAAACCCTGTATGCACAAACCTGCTCCAAGCTCATCCTCCACACACAGTAACAAGATAATATTGTGACCATCATCCACCTGGTAATATAAACACAATAGTTATACTGACATTGACAAAAGCTCTGCTTTGTCATCTACCTGGTACCACTTGTCAGCTCTATACTTGCAACTTCCTCAAGACCATATACCTTGGCCTTCCGTCTCACGTATCCATCCACTCTCTTCTTTAACTTGAGAATCTATTTCATCTCTTAGTGCTTACTTCCAGCTGACAACTCTACCAAAAAATACATGTTTGGTTCTTCTCCAAGGACTCATACTCCTCATCCATGCCAAGCTTCCACTGTATCTGGATTCTACCTTCATTGCTTCTTCCATCTTCCTAGTTCTTGACTATCAATAAGTAATATAAAGAAGGTGAACAATGAATATGAGGTTCACTTACCCTTTCTGACCTCCATATGGGCGTTTGAGCCCTGTTGACAGCTTGTTGTCTGCCCAATATCCGTTTCAGTGACCGATCTTGGCCATCTCCCAGTCTGCTCTCGACCGATGTCAGTTCCCTGCACTGACCCTAACTACCGACGTCATCTTCCTGGCCAACGCCGGTATCCTTTCTACCGATGTCGGTTCCTTCATAACCGACGTCGGTCTTCTTGTTGCCGACATCGGTTACTGTATGACTGATGCCAGTACATGTGTTCACCTGTGAGTGATAACTTTTTACCCGTGAGCTCTCCATGGATCAAAACCCTGTTCAAATTAACACAGCTCTGCTCAGAATAATTTAGTTCCCTCACCTGATCTCTATCCGTCATCTCCTCCATGAACACCAAGGCTTTCCAATTTTTTAGCTTGTCAAAAACATCTGTCTTTCGCTTGAGAACATGCATTCCCCTCCTACATATGTGACCAAGCATACAAAGCCACATCTCTGTAACAAAAGGTGAATCAGTAATATAAGTAGATAGATAAAGGATACCTACTTTCTTACCACCATCTAATTCAAGTGTATCCGCTGTGAGAGTTACAGTGCATCTCTCATCACCCAAATTTCTTGAAAAAATTAGACTCATCTCCAAGATTGGTACCTGCATGACTTCCTTCAACCACTGTGTATCATCCGTCTACAATTTCAGCTTCACTTCCCTTTCGTCAATAATCTGACAAGGCTCTCCAACCCCTAAATAAATATCTCCAAAGTCTCCAAAGACGTACCCATGAAAAGATGCTCTATTTTGGGCTACATAGAAAGAGGCAAAAGAATCTGTAAACAAAGATTCTACTTTATCCAGAACATCCTGTGCAACATTACCTGCAACATATGCTTCTACACGCTGATCTTCTACCGACCAACAATCTCCTTTTCCCTGCTCTTTCTTTCCATCAATTAGACCATTCGTGTTATTCAGTTTCTCTATTCGTAGCTTACTTTCTTCTGCCATTGCTATACTCTCACTCAATCTGAAACTCCTGAGAGTGACTTGTAATCAAAAACACTACCAGATCTGAAACCACTTGTTAGTCAACCCTACCAAAAGCTCTAATACCACTTGATGGTATCAACTATTGAACCTACAACCAAGGCTCTGATACCACTTGTCAGGAACCTAGAACAATAAACATGCTCCGATGCCTACTTAGTCAGGATCTTGCTCCCTTAATAAGAGCACAAATATGATTACTCTGTATAAGCAACTAATCATGGAATTTAACCAGAAATATAAAGTAACTAGAAATATGAAACAACACATAATATGAGAGACAATACACTATCTTGTATTAATATCATACAGAAGAACATACAATAAAGAAGATGCCACTTCTTCTTCCACCTGTAAGGCTTACCACACCCTAAGGTCTTCTTCTTCTCTCTCTCTCTCGGTCCCAACAATCAACTCCAATACAGAATTGATGTTCACCTCTACTAGCTAGTATCCTTCACTGTCAGTATTCCAGTGCTCCACGCACTTCAAGTAGATCTCCTGCTCTCTGCTGCTACCTGCAAATAACTAGACCATACTCACCATGTAGATGTCTCTCTACACCCCTGAAGAACCCTTGTCCTTGCCTCACCAAGTCCTTATGATTCTTCAACTAGTACCCTGGTGGATCTTTTCCAAGAACTTGCACAACCTGCAACTCTCTCTGATCATACACTCTCAGTACCCCTATTGGTAACTAGGAGGAACACACCATGGCTCTCTTCTCTCAGAAGGAGCTTATTGCTCTTTTACTCTCTAGCTACTAGTTTACAATACAACCCATAAGTCCATATATAGATCTAATGCTTACAATAATTAGACACGTAACTCAAGACTAAGACTAGCCTTCAACATGCAAACTAACAGTCTCAAAATAGACTCTCTAGAATCAACATGCAAACTGCATGTTCACGCACAGGCTGTCGACGTCGGCTCCTCCATGACCGATGTCGATCGACTGGTAACCGACGTCGATTGGTTCTTCACTGCTATCTGACCGACGTCGGTTGATCAAATCGATGCCGATTGCCCTGCAACTAGTTCTGTAACTCTCTGCAACTCTGCATCCTCCGTAACTTCTCCTGTTTGCATCTTGGTGAAGCTTTTAGGTCCACAACCTAATAGTTGACACTAGAACACACAGGCAATCGACGTCGGTCCCTACTTGCCTGGTGCTACCGACGTCGGCCGACTCCCTGCCATCGCCGGTTGCCTTCTGCACTGGTCATGACCGACGTCGATCATACTGCTGATGCTGGTGCTTCTTGTTCTTCAGCAACCTTCAGTTTTCATTTGTAAAGAGTTGAAGCTTTTAGCTCGACACCCTAACAAGTAAAATCCTTCTAAATCATGAGAATCAAGAAATCTTTAGAGCTGCAATCAAACAATTGCTTAGAGATCATGAAAGAAAAACAACTAACATAAAGAACCAATTTTCAGAGAGAACATGATGATTCCCCTAATACACAAGGCCTTAAATGGTTGTAAGAGAGTTAAACCCAAGAGAGGAACAAGAAATACTCCCCCGACAAACCCATGGTTCGACAAGAAATTCAAGATAGCAAAAAGAAATCTGTGAAAGAGAGGTATAGACAAAGAGCATAAGGAGTACGTAAAGATGCTACGAAATAAGAAAGAGAAGTATGTATACAACAGAAGAATAGAGCTGATTGCCCTCTAAAAAATTAGCCCTAGAAGCTTTTGGAAAGAGTTACGTCAAAAGAAGAAACAAACAGAAAATAATATCACTGAAAACCAATGGCTTGAGTATGCAAAGCTACTATATGAGAGGGACCAAGATAAATATAGACCCCCAATAATCTATGCGAATACAAGACTCTTCAACACCAAAGACATCATTTAAGGCATAAAACAATTAGCAAGTGGGAAAGCTTAGGATATTGATGGGCTGCAAGCAGAGTACTTAAAGTGGGGTGCTGAAGTATTGGCACCTCATATCAAACACATCTTCAATAGGGTCATTCAAGAGGGCTTCCCGAAAGAGTGGACGACTAGTGTGGTTATCCCTATTTTCAAAAGCGGGGATACCGATAACCCGTCAAATTATCATACTATCATGGTTAATCCCCTCCTTGGTAAACTCTTCGAAAGCATGATAGAGCTCAGAATCAACAGGTGGGCAGAAAAAGAAGGAAAAAGGGCTAAGGGCCAAGCTGGATTTAGACCGAAGCACTCTACTATTGATCATGGAGCTACACTTAGGTTCTTGATTGAAAAAATATGGAACACTCAGGGAGACGAGGCCTTTTGTTGCTTTGTCGACTTCAAAAAAGCCTTTGACATAGTCCCTTGCGACAAACTTTGGAATAGGATGAAGGAGCTGGGGGTTCTGAATGAGCTCAGAGTTGTTGTCCATAGATTATATGAGCAAGTAAAGGCTAAAATTAGAACTAGTGATGGAATGTCAGAGTGTTTTGACAGTGATATAGGGGTCAAACAGGGCTGCCCACTTTCATCAACTTTATTTGGACTGTACATTGATAAATTAGAAGAATGGTTAAATAAGGATAGTGGGGAGGGGATTCAACTAGCTAAGTATGCTATAAAACTGTTTCTTTATGTGGATGATCTCATTTTAATTGCCAGAACAGCCAGCAGCTTGAGGGAACATTTGAGAGCACTTGAAACTTTTTGCCAAGAGGTTGGAATGCAGGTGAATACAAGCAAAACCAAAGTAATGATCTTCTCTCTGAAAAGAAAAAAGAAACAATATACTTTTACCTTTGAAGGCAGCCCGTTAGAGATAGTCGAGGAGTACAAGTACCTCGGGCTTGATTTTCACCACAAGCTCAGCTGGGAAACGTGTAGAGCAAAAAGAATCTAAGGAGGATGGAAAGCGTTGTACTCTCTTCAAAATAGGTGCAGGATTGCGGAGTTATGGGATTGGAAGACTAGGAGAACACTCTTCGGTTTGTTGGTTACCCCGGTGATTCTTTACGGGTGTGAAATTTGGGGCAGCAATATGTCAAATCAAAAATGGAAACAGATAGAAAGAATCCAGAAACACTTCATCATAAGCAGTCTCAAAGTCAAGAATTTGGTGCCATATGAGATCTTACTTGCTGAAATGGGGTCCTTCCCCCTAGAGGCATCAGCGATGATACGGTTACTAAGCTACCTCAAGAAGATTCAAAACATGAAGAAGCACAGGTGGCCTAGACTAATTATGGAGGAAGAGTTAACTGGAAGAAAGAACACTTGGAGGAAGCAAAATGACAAATGGGTAAAGAGGTGGGATATTAACATGCAAGAGTGCCCAAATACTAATGAAGAAATAAAAAAATATGTGAGAAAAAAATTCAAGTGCATCATGTGGACAAAACAAATGGGCCGTAAAAAGGAATACTACCTCAAAGAATTCAACCCCACAGGTGATTTTGAAGAAATACCCTATATAGGAGCAGACATTAAGTGGAAAGCGAAAATGTTGATTGCCCAACTTAGAATGAGCTCTCATCATCTTAGGTGTGAAACGGGTAGATGGCTAACTCCTAAAGAAGATTGGGAGGAGAGAATATGCCTCTTTTGTAACAAAGGCGTGGTGGAAACAGAATGACACTTCCTCCTAGAGTGCGAGACATACAAAGACGTCCGATACAGTTATGGTGAAACTTTGAAAATCGCCAACCTGGACACCTTGTTTGAAATAATAACGCTGGGTAATACGGCGAACCTCGTGATCAAACTTCACAGCAGAAGGGAAGATCTCAAGAAGGAAGTTCAAGCAACTTAGGGAACATTTTCTCGCTAAGGTCTCGTTTTGAAGAAGATGTGTGCGACTGATGGGTCCCATACGCTGCTGCGGTCTCGTGGACGTTATTAAAATCCTTCCTTCATTCATTCATAGGCTGTATCTTGTGACTCCAAACTGAACATCCATGATTTTACTTCTCTCCACTCCACCATATTGTACGCTTCTTTCCATACACCCAACACAATTCACGCTCACCATACAACCCAAAAATTGTATGCTCAGCCTCAACAAATTGTTATTATGAACGGCCATGTCCAAGCACATGACATTTAACTTCTGGGCTCCATGTATGCTCAGCCTCTTGCTTTTCCCAGATGTTCAAGCCTACCCTGCCATCGTATGACCTCTCGTTGAATGTCATTCTTTGCTACGCTTTAGTGAGATCAACCATTACTCAAAAGTCGCACGTTCAGATAAAATCAAAATTAACTAATAAGTCCATATCATTTTCATTGTCAAGATCCCAACGTAAACTAACTTCACCGCATGAGGATAATGTAGCACGAAAATTCAAATTTTTAGTTTGCAAGGAGGAAAGTTTGACAAACAAGCATTCAGTGTTATCATTGTCTTCAAAGAGCCGTTCGAGTGCAGGGTTCAGAGAAATATCGAAGATTCAAGGACCAAATCCTATATCCAACAATTTGCAGCAGGAGGATTTTAACGAGTATTTTTAATTAGAAAGTCCGGTTATAACACAACAGTTCTGACAGATAAAAACAATGCCCCTACTTCAGCCATAGCATTACCATTTGTGAGGCGGAAGAATGCCTTGGACACGGTATTTGAGACATTTGGCACGGCTAAGGAATGTCGTATCATTCCTAAACCAAATCCTACCACAGTTCTGACAATGGATCGAACTTCATTGATAGCTCCCTGCAAGGGGCAGCAAAGAGCACTAAAAAACCAAAAGTGGGTGAATCCTTGACAAAGAATAAATCTAAGGTGCTGCCCATGCCCGAAATGCTTAGTTGAGAGGGCCTTCTGGCCGCTAAACTTTGCACTTGGTGGGCCAAAAAGCCCGAGGACCATGAAGTGAAAGAGGTGTTGCGAAGGTTCGGAGTCGAGAGAATCTTAAAAATGCCCCATTTTAGTGTGAGGGGATTCAAACATACTAGGTCTGAATGGTTCTAGCTACAGAGCAGATGCTCATTTGTTCACTATATGGACAAAGAGGTAAAAAATATTTGCATTATCGAGGATTTCATATGAGTGTTTGGCATGCCATCACATGGACAGTCAATCAGCGAATTGTTAGGAGCCCCTCACGGTACTCAAGGCCAAAAGGAATGTAGGGTGTATAATCTATGTAGATTGGATTTGACTACGATGAAGTTGGCTCGCATGTGGTTCAACTGGCATCATGACATAAAAGAAAGAATACTTGGCCTTAGAGAAGTGGCGGTGTCTTTTGGATGTGATTCATTGTCAGCTAGTTGGAGCTACTCGAGTATTTGTTGTACTTTGGATGACATATTACATGCTCAGTTTATATTGTGGTGAGATTTACAACCGGAGGGGGAGGGAGGGGGGTTTAGTCGACTTAGATTCACAAGTTCATATCCCTAACATGCAAGGTATTCTATATGACAAAGAATTCCATTGGCCTATTTTTGGATGTCACATATTTACAGTTGGAGGGGGAATTTACATCAAAGAGTTCTTATGATCTATGTTGGCCATCAATTTTCTGTTGGAGAGATCATATCTCTTTAGTTGATGTTAAGGATGACATCAAATGTCGTGCAATGGTGAAAGAGAGGCAGTCGATAAAGTTTCCCACTTTAGAAGAGGATGAGGAAGAAGATTCTAATATAAAAAAGGATGACAAGGATGATGGTAGACATAGTTTAGTTGCCTAAATCTTACACCACTACTTTTTGTCTCAATCCTTCCTTTGAAAAGCTTATAAGGTTTTTAGAGCTGACCATACTTCCATCCAAGTCAGACATAGTCATTTCTTTGCCCTTGAATGATGACAAAAAAATATCTAGAATTATTAGTCAAACCAACCAAGTGAACCAGTTACTTCAGTCTTGGATAATTAACTAATCATATTGCTGCCCTAAGAGTCATTAGTACTAAAATCTAAGGGGCACCATGTTAAGTTGGGGAATGACACAAAGTTGTAATCAAACGCAAGCCCTATCGAGACTAGGTGCATTAATTCTTAGTCTCTTGATGTGCATATACCATTGTTCCTTCTTAGTCTAGACATTACTAATCCCATGAGACTTTATCTGAGTTTTTTTAGTTTATACGACCCATGGTTCAAGCACTTTAGAGCATTTCCAATGTGGTTAGGCATTTGGATGTTGCAAGTGGTCCATCACAAATACGTATGATTTTGGATGAGGCAATTTGCATATAGAGATATGTGCATGAGGGTGTCATCTAGAGTTCACACAAATCTATGTTAGAAATGAATGGATAAAACATAAAATGCCCAAGATGCATGAGTGTTCTACCCACTCCAATCCCTCATACTATTACCTCCCTTGTGCATATTGTGTTGGAGTCCTTGGGCATCCTTGAACATACCTTCAGATACTAGTATTTTTTATGTCATTCATTTATGTGTGAGCAACATCAGTTGAAAGATGCAAAGGACATTACTGCTAGTAAGATTGTACCCTTAGGGAGTTAGCTAGTGGATCAGCATGGTTGCTTCCTGAACCAGCTCACTCAATAAACTCATCTCACATAGGCACATATTCAAAAGGTGGTAGAGTATGAGCACAAGCTCACAAAAGTGAAGGTAAAGTTAAAAAATGTTAAACAAGAAGTTGGTCATGGGAAAGGAAAGATGTAGGAAGAAGTGTGTATGGTGAAGGGTTCATGTGAGCACAAACTAATGGAAACCAAGTAGATACAACATCACGCATTTGAGTTTTATACCCTCTGCATAAAGCTCCAACAACTTTAGTGGCTATTAACATGTCACCCCCTACCTACCCACTCCTCTCCCATCCTCCTTTAGTTATTTTAGTCTAATTATTGTCAAAATAGAAATCAACTTATTTAAAAGGGGAGATAATGTATACCATCATTATGAATAAATGTAATTGTTTTTTTTGCCAGCCCTGTTACATTAATATTTTTCTACATTAGGTAGTGTTAGAGCAACTTTATGTTCAATTGTTGAAATTTGGTTCAAGTGACAATCATGTGTCATGCATTCAAATAGCTTATTACATGTTGGGGTATGGGTGCTTGTATCAGGGCAACCCTATACTAAAAAAATTAAATCGAGGTTTATTTATTTATAATAAAAAGTTTTTATTTCTCTCATGTTCTTCTATGTTGCATCATGGCATGTATTTACTATTTTTTAATTCATGTTACTTGGAATTGTAGTTTTATAATAAATAGAGGAGGTCCAATAAGCCACTTCTCTCAAAGAGGAGTCAAAGTTGCTAGAGAGGGAGTTAGGAGCAATATTCTTAGATGAGAAATAAGAGCATATTAAGATTACAATAATGGTCAGTAGGATGAGAGTAGCAATTGGAAGGATGTCTAGGATGATGCAGGTGGAAATGATTATCACTTTGGGGAGGAGACAGTGTCAGACATTTTTGTGATCAGGTTTGGCATGAGTACCTTGGGCCAAGCTTCATTAGTTATTGAAAATAAAATAGCAGTATCATACCTCCTCCTTTCATTTCCACAACTCCTTTATTTGTATAGACCATTCTTGCAATGATTTTGACCTAGTTGTTTGTGCAAATGACTCCATTAATAAGTCCCATTCGAGTTCCTTTTTTGAAGGATGATTTCAATAGTATCATGAGGAAACTATTATAAAGACTTTATGGAGATGGACTTGGGATTAATCTTCAAACAGAGAGGGTAACCATGCATAGATAGGGAGTAGAAAGCATGACCATGCAAAAATAGATGGGTACAAAGTATTCTCCACACTCTCAAATGTGAAAACCTGAGAAAGTGATATATATGGGCTAAATATAAAAATAAGGAGGCAGAATGAGAGATGAAAATGAAGTCAAAGGAATAAAATAGGGAGTAAAAACATACAAAATGATATAATAATTCCAAGGCAATGGTGGCTTGAGAATCGAAGATAAAGCAGGAGGAAAATAATCTTGGAGGAAGGAGCACTTCCCCTTCCTCTCAAACATTCAAAACACCCTAGACCTTTGCCTCTCAACTACAAAGACTACCTACCTCAACCATGACTCTAGCATCTATAATAGTCCAAACATCATTTCAAGCAAACATGGAAACCCAAATGAGTCTCATCTTACCTCGAACAGTCATCAAGGGTGGCACACAAAGAGTATATAATTTTATATCTAGGAAAATAGACAAGCTCTTTAAACATACACAAAGAGGTAGAGTGTCTTAGAGTAATATCTCATAATTGTCCTCAGATAGGAAGCTGTAGTTGACTTCATTATTATTTGTAAACAAAATTTACAACAATGGACAACTCTAATATTTATGGATGTCATACAAAGTGTAAGGGAGAGGACCCAATAGTTGAGTGGGGTCCAATAGTTGAGAGGATATTTGGGAATGTAAGGCCCAAATCTTGAACACATTTTTTACTAAAATTAGATTAAATTTAACATTAATAATAAATATATTTATACCCAATAATTGAGCATTGATATTCTGCTATGATTCAAATGAAATCTTAAACTTGTACACAAGATATTGTACTATTATTAGTACACAATATTCAACTACAAATATCTCAATTTAATATTTTCATGAATAAATACAAATATTGAGTTTAGTAATATAGATTTTTATATCACTACTCAGATACAATATGTCCTTTCACTTACTATCAAAAGTTAAAATCCTATCAACTTAATACTTTAACATGTACAAACTTTCAAAACAACTTGTGTAAGTATGCATCTACTTTGTCTTCATTTTTAATTTTAAAATTTCAAACCATTGACTCTAAACATCCTCTACTCAAAATCCTATCAACTTAATAATTACTTCAGCATGTGCAAACTTTAAAAATAATTTGTGTAAGTATACAACCATTCCTTGATCCAATAGGTTTACCTATGTAATTAGAGATAGACATAGGGCTCACCAAATTATTTAATCCATCTAATCCTAAATGTATCTATCTTTCCCAAGCCATATCTTTAATACCTGATACTCAATAGAATAATAGAGCTAAATCTTGAAAGGAGATGGGGCATTATCATGTTTGAAAATTAGTAGAGGGGGAATTATTGGATCACAGGATAAAGGAGAGGGGCGTTATTAAGGGATGCTTGAAAATCATGAAGGTGGAATTATCACCTATATAAAGAAATAAGAGGGGGTATTTTGATCAAGCCATATCTATCATGTTCTCAATTCTCTATCACGATTGTGATCCCCACTATCACTATCACTATCATTAGCCAAAGTCTCTATCATGGTTGAACAGATCAGTAATTATTCTTAAATATAAAACTAGGGAGTGATTAGAGATCAAGAGGGACAATGAGGGAGTGAATAGGGATGATGGAGTGATTAGGGATGATGAAGGATAATGAGATAATAATTAGGGTTGATGAGGGATGAGGAGGAATGAGGGGGGAGTGATGAGGGATGATGAGGGATGATGATAGAGTGACTAGGGATAATGAGGGATGATAAGAAACTAATTAGGGATGATGAGGTTGATGAGGGATTGATTAAGGATAGTGAGTTGCAATGAGGGATGACGGAGTGCTTAGGGATGATGAGGGTTGATGAGGAAGTGATTAATAATGATGAAGGAAAATGAAGGAGTGATTAGGGATAAGGAGGGAGGAGGAGGGAGTGATTAAGGATGATGAAGGATGATGACAAGGTGATTGGGGATGATGAGGGATGATGCTAGGGTGACTAGCGATGATGAAGGATTGATTAGGGATGATACAGGTGGATGAGGGATTGATAAGGGACCATGAGGGATGATGAAAGAGTGACTAGGTAATATGAGAAATGATGAAGGTTGATGATGGAGTGATTAGGGATTATGAGGGCCAATGAGGGAGTGTAGGGATGATGTTAGATGATGACAAAGTGACTAAGGATGATGAGGGACTAATTAGGGATGATGAGGGATGATGAGGGATAATGAGGGCCGATGAGGGTGTGACAAGGGATGATGAAGGATCATAAGGGTCAATGAGGATTTTACTAGAGATTATGAGGGATGATGAGGGTTAATGAGGGAGTGATGAGGGATGACAAGTGATAATAAGGGATGATGGAGGAGTGATTAGTGATGATGATAAATGATGAGGGTTCATGAGCGAGTGATTAGGGATGCTGAGGTAAAATGAGGTAGTGATTAGGGAAAAGGAGGGACGATGAAGGAGTGATTAGGGATGATGATGGATGATGATAAAGTGACTAAAGATGATGAAGGACGGTGAGGGATTGATTAAGGACTATGAGGGATAATAAGGGAGTGATTAGGGATGATAAGGGATGATGAGGTATGATGAGGGATTGATTAAAGATGATGAGGGATGATGAAGTTTGATGAGGGAGTGATTATGGATGATGATGGGAAATGAGGGATGATGAGGAAGTGATTAGGGATGATGAGGGTTAATGAGGGTGTGAATAGGGATAATGAGGGCCATTAAGGGAGTGATTAGAGATTGGGAGGGATGATAATGGAGTAACTATGGATGATTTGGGATGATGAGATCGATGAGGGAGTGATTAGGGATGATAAGGAAAAATAAGGGAGTGGTTAGGAATTTACCCTAAATCTACCTTCAACCTTTTTTCCCAATCATCTTTAGTCACTCATTTCTTTATATAGGTCAGAATGTTCCTTCTCCTTTCAATATATGGCTCAATCGATTCCCTCTCTCTCTCTCTTTATATATATATATATATATATATATATATATATATATATATATATATATATATATATATATATATAGCCCTCTCTTCTAATTTTCAAGTATCCCTTGATAATGCTAGCTCCTTTATTTCTTGATCTAATAATTCCCCCTTACTGATTTTCAAGCATTATAATTTCCCCCTCTCCTTTCAAGATATGGCTTGGGTATTCAATTGCATATCGGGAATTAAATATATGGCTCAGATAAGATAGATACAATCAAGATTAAATATGGGTATTCAAGATCAAGATATGGCTCAGGTATTCAATTGGGTAGGGCATACTCAAGTAGATAGGGAAAAAAGGATAGGTAGGTAGGGCATCATTAAGTAGGTTTAAAGCAGGTATGGCATACTCAAGCACAATAAGGTAGGTAAGGAATAGTCAAGAACAAGATATAGCTTGGATATTCAATCAGGTAGGGCCAACGCAAGTAGGTAAAGTAGGTGGGGCATACTCAAGTAGGTAAATTAGGCTGGGCATATATAGTATATATCTATTAAATACGTAACATTATTCTAAAGTTTGTTTCTTATTATATTTATTAGGAAGCAAGCTTCCCTTGCCAACAATAAGAGATAAGCAGGTAGAGCATAGTTAAGTAGGTAGGGAAAAAATATATATAGGATATAGATCAGAAAACAAGTTTCCATTGATAACTAAGAATATATTCTAAAAATGGAAAGTAGGTAGGATAAGAATGAAGCTATATATCAAGAAGAAATCTTCCCTTAGCTTATGAGGTAGGGCATAACTAAGTAGGTAGGGAAAGAACATAGTTATCTATCCGAAAACAAGTTTCCCTTGATAGATATGCCTTAATCCAAAATCAAATCTAAGATAGATATCGAAAAGGAAAGCTTCTCTTGATAGCTATGCCTTACTCCCTTTATATTTGTTGGGAAGGCAAACTTCCCTTGCCTTACTCTTTGGCATAAATGAATTAAGTAGGGAAAGCTTCCCATGACTTATCAAGTAGGGTAGCCTTGAGATCGAGATAGGGCATTCAGAATAGTACCCCCATGTATATATGGTGGGGGCCCCATTCCTATACTATCCCTTGATTTATTGTATTGGGGACCAAGGCATACTCAAACTACAACAGGTCCCCAATTTGGGAATATCACCACCCAAAATGGTGTTAACATTATAACCTAGACCATGAATTTGATATGAGAATAATAGTATGGGTTTTTATCAAGGGTTGGATGTATCAATCAAGATAGATCAATGCATATGTGCATGCTTCATCCCATCATATTGGATAGATGCTACATCCATATTATCATAGGCCCTATGTCTATCTCGACCAATCTATACCTATATATATATATATATATATATATATATATATATATATATATATATATAACAACCAGTGACATCCATATTTAAGCTTAGAATTTAATAACTCCAATTTTTACTTAATAATCTTGAAATTCACAAAACTAAATATTGACCAGAATAATTTATTAAAAAAATATCTAAATAATAACTCCTATAACTCTGAAATTGATTTTAGAAGATTTAAAATAACCCTAATTTATTATATTTAATAAAATAAATTTAAAGTATAAGAATATGAAATGTAATATAAATTAAATGTAAACTCCGAGTGTAAAAGACATATATCTTTTGAAAAGGGTGTACATTATTTGAAACAAGTTTGGTAGAGAAAATTGGAAATTTTGAATAAAAAGATTCTTGAATTATAATATATGTTATGTTGTATTTGATGAATTTCAGTTGTACATATTTAATACAATAAATTTAAAATATAAGAATATAAAATGTAATATAAATTAAAAGACATATATCTTTTGAAAAGGGTGTACATTATTTGAAACAAGTTTGGTAGAGAAAATTGGAAATTTTGAATAAAAGGATTCTTGAATAATATATTTTATGTTGTATTTGATGAGTTTCAGTTGTACATATTTAATAAAATAAATTTAAAATATAAGAATATGAAATGTAATATAAATTAAATGTAAATAATATAAGAATATGAAATGTAATATAAATTAAATGTAAACTTATTTATATTACATTTCATATTTTCATATTCTTATATTATTTACATTTAATTTATATTACATTTCATATTCTTATATTTTAAATTAATTTTATTAAATATGTACAACTGAAACTCATCAAATACAACATAAAATATATTATTCAAGAATCCTTTTATTCAAAATTTCCAATTTTCTCTACCAAACTTGTTTCAAATAATGTACACCCTTTTCAAAAGATACATGTCTTTTACGCTCGGAACCAATAAAATACGTAAAAATGATAAAAAATCCACTCTCCCAAAGACAATCCTTTGTTCTTTGAGACTCAATTTTCACACCACATGCTTTGTATTTTCCCACCACAACTTTGATGCAAATTGTGAGCAAAAATAATAAATGTCATTAAACATTGATAGCGCGTATTCCAATGAAATCCCAATAATAATAATAAAATGACATAACTTTCAACTTATTTTGATGTATTATTCGAGTGTGATCGGTGGTAGTGGTGTCAAGATCTTAGAATACAATAGATCACTTTTGTATAAGCAACTAAACACGAAATTGAAATCAAAAGTAATAAGTAACTAGAAATCAAAAACAACAAATAATAGGAGATACAAGAAATAACCAATCTTGTATTAAACTCTTCCAAAAGGAAATACAATGAAGAAATCTCTCTCTCCTCACACCTCTAAGATGTACATTAATTCTCCTTCAAGAGTTCTCTCTCTCTCTCTCTCTCTCTCTCTCTCTCTCTCTCTCTCTCTCTCAATTACAACCAACTCAGATTACTGAATTGTATTCAAGCAGATCTTCTTGATCTTGCTCCCTGCAGATCTTCTTGATCTTGCACCCTTTTATTACAATACTGCCCCATGGGTCTCTTAAATAGAATTGAAAGCATACAATAATTAGAAAAACAAATTCAAGACAAATTTTAGTCTTTACATGAAAACTAATTGTTCTCCTAAAAATAGCACAATTCTAATTCTGGAAACGCCTAGAGATGCACAGAAGTCGGTGTCGGTCTACAGATGACCGATGTCGACTGACCCCTAACTGATGTCGATTGGTTCTAACTGATGCTGACCGATGTCGGTCGACTCCTAACTGATGTCAGTTGGTTTTGACTGATGTCGATTACTGTGTAACCCCAACAACCTCCACAATAGCTCATTGGTGAAGCTTTTAGCTCCACAACTCAACAATCTCTCACTTGGAGATAAACAGCTACACCTATACCTGTACAGCAACATCCTCTAAACATCTCTGGCTTGTTTCTCCCTCTTCAAGTTCAATCTTGAAGACCAACAAAATTTGAATGAAGATTCAACTTCTCCTTTGTTACTGGCTTTGTTAACATATCAGCAGGGTTCTTATCCATATGGATCTTTTCCAGCTTCAACTGTCCATCCACCAATACCTATCTAATGAAGTGGTACCTAAGCTGTATATGTTTGGTTCTTAAATGAAAGGCTGAATTCTTTGCCAAATGAATTGCACTTTGACTATCACTGTATAATCTGCAACTCTCTTGTTCCTTTCCCAACTCTTCCATGAACTGAGTCATTCAAATCATTTCCTTGCTAGCCTCTGTGACTGCAATGTATTCTGCCTCTGTAGTAGACAAGGCAACAACCTTCTGCAACTTTGAAATCCAGCTAACCGCCGTTCCACCAACAGTGAACACATATCCTATGGTGCTTCTCCTACCATCCAAGTACTTGCCATATCCGAATCTACATACCCATGTAGAGAAGTGTTTGACCCTCCATAGCATAAATGCCTACTGCTAGTCCTTCTTAGATATCTGAGAATCCATTGAACTGCTTTCCAGTGTTCCTTTCCTAGATTGGCCATAAACTTGCTGACAACTCCCACTACTTGGGCAATATCTGGTCTAGTGCATACCATTGCATACATCAATCTCCCAACTGCTAAAACATATGGAACTCTACTTATGTACTCAACCTCATCATGTGATTTAGGACACTGTTCTTTGCTCAACTTGAAGTGTCCAGCCATAGGTATGCTTACCGGTTTTGCATCCTGCATATTGAACCTCTCCAACACCTTATTCACATAATCCTCTTGAGACAAAATCAAACTGTGATTTTTTCTGTCTCTCTTAATACTCATGCCAAAGATTTTCTTTGCTGCTCCTAAATCCTTCATGGCAAATGTGTGAGCTAATTTTACCTTAAGCTCAGTAATTTCTTGCATGTGTGAACTTGCAACAAGCATATCATCTACATACAGTAACAAGATAATATAACTACCATTATCCAATCTATTAAAATAAACACAATGGTCAGATTGATATTTACTAAAGCCATGCTCTGTCCTAAACCTGTCAAACCTCAAATACCATTGTCTTGGAGCTCTTTTAAGACCATATAAGTTTTTTTTCAACCTGCACACAAGTTTTTCCTTACCTTTGACCTCAAAACCTTTCGACTGATCCATATATATCTCTTCATCCAAATCTCCATGAAAAAATGTTGTCTTAACATCAAGCTGCTCAAGATGCAAATCCTCAATAGCAACTAAAGACAATACAGTCCGAATAGAAGTCATCTTTACTACAGAAGAAAAAATTTCACCAAAATCAATACCTGGTTTTTGTGCAAATCCCTTTACTACCAATTTGGCCTTATGTCTCATTTGTCCATTCTCTCCTTCCTTTAACTTATATACCCATTTGTTTTTTAGTTCTTTCTTTTTGGCTAGCAACTCAACCAAATCCCACGTATGGTTCTCTTCCAAGGAATCAATTTCCTTATTCATGCCATGCTCCCACTGTTTCCTGGATTCTACCTGCATTGCCTCATCAAAACTTTCTGGTTTTCCACCATCATTGAGCAACAAGTAGTATAAAGAAGGGGAATAATGAATTAGAGGTTTACTTATCCTTTCAGACCTCCTTATGGGTGTTTGAGACTCATTTACAACTTGTTGTCTGCCCAAATTTTCTTCTGATAGTGATCGATCTCAGTCATCTTTGATCGATGTCGGTCTGCACCCAATCGACGTCAGTTCCACATGACCGATGTCGGTTTCCACCTGACCGATGTCGGTCTCTGTGTTTTTTTGTGAGTGATGATTTTTACCTGCGAGCTCATTTTGGATCATAACCTCTTCCAAATCAAGATTGCCCTGCTCAAAATTATTCAGCCTCTTGAGCTGATCACTATACATCACCTTCTCATTAAAAACTACATCACGGCTTCTAATAATTTTGTTAGTTTCTAAATTCCACAACTAGAATTTGAAATCTCCAAAACCATAACCAATGAAAGTGCACCGCATAGATTTAGCATCCAGCTTCTTTTTATTTTCTTTATCAATGTGCACAAAAGCTTCAGAACTAAAAACTCTGAGAAATGAAAGATCTACCTTTTTACCTATCTAAGCCTCTTCTGAAATTCCACCATCCAGTGCAGTAAAAGGTCCTCTGTTAATCAGATAAACTGCAATATCTACAGCTTCTGCCCAAAACTATAAGGGCAAACCAACATGCAACCTCATACTCCGTGCACACTCCATTATTGTTCTATTCATCCTTTCAGCAACTCCATTTTGTTGAGGTGTCCTTGAAACCATTCTTTCTCTATGTATTCCACTCATAGGACAGTAACTATTGAATTTATTGCTACAGTACTCACCACCATTGTCAGATCTAAGGCACTTCAATCTCAAACATGTTTCATTCTCAACCAAAGCTTTCCATTTCTTAAATGTGTCAAAAATATCAGATTTCTTCTTTATGCAATAAACCCATACCTTTCTTGTAGCATCATCAATGAAAGAAGCATAATACTGTGATCCTCTAATAAAAGCTACCTGAGCTGGTCCCCACACGTTTGTGTGAACAAGCTCCAACTTGTGCTTCTTCTTTGTTGACCCAATTTTGAAAAACCTCACTTTCTTCTGTTTCTCAAAAATACAATGCTCACAGAAATCTAGATCTATGCTTTTCAAATCTGAAAGCTTACCTTTTGACTTAAGAACATTCATTCCCTTCTCACTCATGTGACCAAGCCTATAGTGCCACAACTTTGCATCTACATCTGAAGTAGATAAAATAGAAAGAGAGCAATCAGTAATACAAGTAGATAGATAAAGTGTACCTACTCTCTTACCTCTTGCTAATACAAGTGCACCCTTGAAAACTTTCCAAGATTCAACTGTGAGAGTTACTGTGCAACCCTCATCACCCAACTTTCATGTAGAAATCAGATTCCTCTTTAGGATGGGTACATGCATGACATCTTTCAACACCCATGTGTTGCCATTCTACAATTTCAACTGCACTTTTCCTTTGCTAACAATTTTACAAGGCTCATCATCCCCTAAATAAACTTTTCTAAAATCTCCATGGACATAATCATTGAAAATTTCTCTATTTGGGGTTGCATGGAAAGAGGCACCAGAATCTAAAACCCATGATTCTACTTTATTATCCAAATAAAATATAAGAGCATCTTGTGCAACAATACCTGTAACTTTTGCTTCTTTATTACCTTCATGCTGATTTTCTATGTTATCCTTCAACCAACAATCTTTCTTTGCATGCCCTTTCTTTCCACAATTTCAGCAAGTTATTCTTCCATTTCTGGATTTGGATCTACTTCTCATATTTGACCTTGATTTCCCTTGCTTTCCCTTCTCTCTTTGCCTTCTCCTGCTTTCAACACTTAAATCATTACCTGATGTTTCCCCTGTGCTTTTTCTGTGAATTTCTTCATTCAAGATTACACTAACAACATCATCAACTTTCAAGATATTTAAAGCAGATGCAGTATTACTAACTGCCATTACCAAACTATACCAATGTTTAGGTAAGAGCATAAGATTAAGAGAGCCTTAATTTCATCATCAAAAACTATTTTGACTAAATTTAACTGATTTACTATTGTATGGAAATCATTAAGATGACTAGATACATATCCACCTTCCTACATTTGCAAATTAAATAATTGCTTCATAAGATATACCTTATTCGAAGCTAAAGGTTTTTCATATAAATTTGTCAAAGTATCCATTGACTCTACCGTTGTCTTTGCCTGTGATAAGTTGGAAATCACAGAAGCTGCCAGGCTCAACCTTATAGATCCAAGAGCCTTTCTATCAAGAACATTCCATTCTTCATCTTCCATATCTGTGGGCTTCCTTGAAACCTCACCCAACGGTAAATACAAATCTTTCTGATACAGATAATCTTCAATTTGCATCCTCCATAATTGATAATTCTTGCCATTGAATTTCTCTATTCTTAGTTTACTTTCTTCTACCATTGTTTTGCTCCCACTCAATCAAAAACCCTTGTGAGTGAATTTTGTAATCAACAAACACTAACACGCTCTGATACCAGTTGTTAGTGTATACACATAGCTCTAATACCACATGTTAGTGTATACACATAGCTCTGATACCAATTGTTAGGATCTTAAAATACAATAGATCACTTTTGTATAAGCAACTAAACATGGAATTGAAACCAGAAGTAATAAGTAACTAAAAATCAGAAACAACAAATAATAGGAGATACAAGAAACAACCAATCTTGTATTAAACTCTTTCAGAAGGAAATACAATGAAGAAATCTCTCTCTCCTCACACCTCTAAGATGTACAGTAATTTTCCTTCAAGAGTTCTCTCTCTCTCTATCAATTACAACCAACTCAGATTACTGAATTGTATTCAAGCAGATCTTCTTGATCTTGCTCCCTGCAGATCTTCTTGATCTTGCTCCCTTGCAGATCAACTTGATCTTTACCCTTTTATTACAATACTGCCCCATGGGTCTCTTAAATAGAATTGAAAGTATACAATAATTAGAAAAACAAATTCAAGACTAATTTTAGTCTTTACATGCAAACTAACTGTTCTCCTAAAAATAGCACAATTCTAATTCTGAAAACGCCTAGAGATGCATAGAAGTCGGTGTCGGTCTATAAATGACTGATGCCGGCCGACCTCTAACCGATGTCGATTGGTTTTGACCGATGTTGACCGATGCCGGTCGACTCCTAACCGATGTCAGTTGGTTCTGACCGATGTCGGTTACTGTGTAACCCCGGCAACCTCCACAATAGCTCAATAGTGAAGCTTTTAGCTCCAAAACTCAACAAGTGGTTGTTAAACCCCAAGAATATTTATAATTAAAAAGGGTTTGGATTGATTTTTATTTTTTATTAAGAATAATATCCATTAATCAATGGTTTATATTACTTGTTTTATGACTAGCAATTCTCCTAAAGATATAAGTTATATTGAAAGAGATGTGGTTTTATATTATGGTAAATGGGATTTTGTAAAGTGAAAGATTGTAAATCAAAAAGCATACTTCACTTGAAACCTATAACTATTGACCCTATGTAACATTTTTTGCATGAAACACTCAACAACATTAATATGATTTTTTTGTGGAGGCGATGATGGAAAATAAGGCGGTATTCTTTCATACGATATGGTAGTGAGCTTTGTGGGGAGGAAACATTTGATCCACCATTAGATTGAGTAGTGGCGAAGTGGTGGGGAAGGGCAAGGCCATACGAAATGTGAAAGTGGTGAAATTTTTTAAGGTGAACTAGATGGTGATGGTGATGGGTAATGACAAAGTATTTCATATGATGGGATTAAAGAAGTCCAAGTAGATAGATTGGTAAATTTTAGTGACATCAGACATATCACATTTGTCAATGCAATTTGTAGCTTCCATCAAATTGTTTCAGTTACCCAATACATGATTGAAACATGTGCTATCTCAATAAAAATGTGTGTCAGATATCTAACAAAACATAATAAAATATAGGCAATGCACCATGTGTCAATTTAGAAGAAATATTGGTATGATGACCAAAACCAATGTTAAAAAATTAATATCCAAAATATATGCACACAATCCCAGATTTAACACCCCTTTCAAGAGAGACGACCTTGTTTCTTAGGGAAGCATTAGAATATCATTTTCCTAAATCCTTTGTTACATAAATATCTTTCCCTCCATTGACCTCACATTTGTGTGCATTTTCACACCAAAACCCTTAAAGGTCTTCTCAATAAGTTGTGAGAGAGAACAATAATTCAAGATCCATCTCAAACAATGAAGCAAGGAGCACCCAAACACAACCAATAAACAAATAGCCCTAACCTAAAAAGTGACATAAAGGCCAAGGAAGTTCATCCATCCCAAAAAGCAAATAAAATAGAGATACTAAAATTAAATAAAAAGGTAACACTCCTAAGCTCACATTTAAAGGCTATAAAATATCCCATTACATTAAAATATCTTTAATTTGAAAGAAAAAAATAATTGTGTACACATTTGGTGAAGTTTTTAGAAATTACCGTCAAAATTAGAACACCCACATGATATTGAATAGATAATTGTCATAGAAAAATCATACCAAGTAGGGTCGACTATCAGATTTAGGCCTTGGTAGTCATAAAAAGAAATCAAATTATTTAGGAGACTGTATTAGATGAAAGATAAAAATTTATGCAAACTATCAAAAACTATAAAGGATTATAAATTTTAGGTAGAACTTCAAAAACGATGTGTCAATTCAAATGAGTCTAAAGATAATTAGATGAAAATTATGATTGCTTTGACTATTAAAAACCTAATTAGACAACTATAAAACCAATTAAAATAAAACTGGAAAATGCTTCTTCAATGAAAGACACCACCTATATATCTAATCAACCGAAGCCAGATGCCATGTACAAATAGATATGGATATAGATATTTCCAAGTTTTTTCCATTCACATTCTCAATAACAATAACAACCACCATTTTATTAATAATAGTAGTGCTCAATTCTCTTTATTTGGTGAATAACAAAAAGGTAAAAATAATGACATGACCACAAGCACTACCAATTTTGGGTAGTTTGTTGGACCTTCATATCCCCACCAATGTCTACATACTCTCTAAGCGTTATGGGGGTCTAATATATCTAAAATTAGGTACCACCCCAATTGTTATAGACTTTATTTTGGAGGTTTCAACTGCCATGCTAAAGAGTTTAAGTTATAGATAGTTTGTGAATAAAATTTAAAACTTTGATACTTGGTAAAATCCCTTTAATAGTGGCCTTTGTCACACTTGAATCAAGTCATGGGACCACAACCCTTGCCTATACCACCTCTTCCATTATGCCCTGAGGTTACTGTTGTAGCGATGAATTGCACCCTTGTGGGAGAGTTTTTTAGGCTCTCTCACTTCCAGCTACAAGCATGGGAACAACCTCAAGCTGTGGGTATCCTATAGTGAGGTTGAACCTCCGGAGTAGGCCAGTTCCTCTTTGATGCTCACCTAAACTAATGCTAAACTAATGATTCACAGTGAAAAGGGTTAGAAAGGGGATAAGGGATCCTAAGAAATCTAACCAAGCAATGCACCAAAGTAAAATGATCACTCATCTATGCTTGAAACCATACTAGATCAATCATAAGACAACTATGGCATACACAATCTCGAGGTCAACTTAACACACTGGAAGAGGTTTAGGCAAAACACTAATCTAGACTTGCAAGAGCTTGAAAATACATTAAAGAGGCAAGTGGAAGGTTGATAGACTAGGAATAATCTCCTTCATGAATCCACCAAGCACAAACATACTAAGGCATTGATTAATGAAAAGATATAGGCAAAGAAATCATCTTATTACATCAAGAGGTAGTTCTTACAATAGACTTGATAGGGTCGGGCCTAATCAAGTGGAGCATACTTTACAGTATCTCAATGAATGTTCATCTCCTAAAAAGATGAAAAAGTCTAAAAACTAGGAACTCTTTACAAAATGGAAGATGTGAGATATATATAGAGAAAGGGAAGAAGAAGAGCTTGTGGCTGATGGGGAACTTGAGAGAGAAAGTTGATGACCAAAACTACTACTGTTTGTTTTACTTGAGCTCTTTGCATTTAAAGCATGCAACCTACTTTGACCACTGGATGAACCGTCCAAAATCACCACTCATCTCCTCGAGCTCCTTATGCATTTAATTATCCTTCTTGGAACTAAGTAAGCTATACCAATGGTAGTTTCATGTCACTACCAAGTGTGAGCGATTTGTCCTTGCATTTAAAAATTAGTGTGTTCTTTACTGCAATCTAGACTATCCCAGTTGGTCTTTGCATACTCACTACTCCACCTAGATGCATCTAATCCTTGTTTGACCACTTTGCATGTTCTTGAAGTGAGTTGTATGTACTTGTGCCAATTGTCCTTGGCTGATTGGCCCTTTGGATTTGCTTACCATTGACCTTAATGTTCCATGGCCGTTTACTTTCCATGGACTATTTTCCATAGTTTTTCTTTCAAAACTTTCCATTTTAATCATTTGGGCTTCACACTCCTTGCAACTTAATTTAGACTTATTTTTCCCAAAATATTTTCTTTGCTTATTTCCTTCAGACAAAAAGTCCGAAGGAATTCATTTGGAACTTGTCCAAAATTGCCTTTCAGGTTTTTTTTAAAAGGACTTTCCCGAAGGGCAAGAAACCTTCAGGGTTTGTCAATGGCACCTCCTGAAGGGTATCATACCCTTTAGAATTTTTGCTTGAGACCTTCATAAATATTGCAATGGTCCTCTGGAAAAGTGAACAAGCCCTTAAGTAATGGACTCGAGCTTTTTGCAAAGGACCCAGACTTTTGTAAGTGCCCCCACTACTGATGACAATTTTCCTGGGTAAAATGGAAATGTCCCTTCGAAAGGGGTAGTGACCCTTCGAAAAACTTGTGATCGACCTTCAAATTTTGTCAATGATCTTTGAATTTACGCTTGGAGAAGACTTGTCTTTTTGAGAACCTGAGAAGCACTTCTAAGACTAAATTAGGCTTTTGATGTCTCATTACTTATTTTGGGTTTCTGACTGCTCACAACTTATGAAGTAATTAAGTAGTGCTCCTTAGATAACCCAAAATACATTGCCCAGACCAAATCAAGCTTTCCAAGCCTTATTACTTGCTTCGGGGTTTCGACTGTTGATTACTTATAAGTTTTTTTCAGTAGTGCTCCTCTAGAAACTCGAAGTTATCTTTGTCAAAGAACCCAAAGTCTTCTTTAAGAGAAAGCTTGAAGTTATTCACCTTGGAGAATCCAATTTTCATTGTGCCCTCAAAAACCCAAAGTTTTGTGACTTTGAAAGCCTGAAGACTGCTACTTTGGAGAACCCAAAGACTTCTGAGAGAGAGAACCCAAAGACTTCTCCTTCCAAGAACCTGAAATTGTCTGAACTTGACACTTTTGCTTGAAGGTCCACCTTCTCACACTTGGGCAAAAACTAGTATGTGAGCCAAAAAATGGCCAACATTTCTGGTGACTCATAAGGAAGCGTGTCTGTTATGGTTGAGAACCCAACTCATGTTGCCTTGTCTAGTCCATTGGGCATGGAGTCTCTGCTTTGGTTCAAAAAGTCTGACCCTTTCTAGAACCTCCTCTTGAAGCTACAAGGAAAAACAAAACAAAGTGCCCAAGGCACTTATTAAAAGGAAACACACAACAAAAAAGGGAATATGCACAAGGCACTTAGAGGAAAGCATGGAAATCTATCCTACCTTAATCTAACCAAAAAAAGGGAAACTATACAAAACCATTGATTGGTTGTACAAAATAGCCACCCTTCCTCACTAATACACTATACTTTACATGTTTGAGAGCTGCTAAAAAAATATGGAGAAGTATCAGATTTTTAACAAGTTGATGACACACTTCTCCAAGGACAAGAATAAAAACAAACTCGCTTACCCATCCTGATTGACTGATTATGCCACCATCCTGGAATGGATATGCAAGTTGGTCTTGTTCTTATTGGTGCTCAAATTTGTGCTCTAAATTGAGCACAACTTGTGATGGCTCCTCCTTTTCATCTCCCAATCGAGCAAGGTGCCTGATAGGACATCCCTTTATCAACACAAACATTGAGCAATCAGAGCTTACCTCGCTCTTGCTCTTTTTTGCTTCATCATCATGCTTATTAGGCATAATCAGATCATAGTTTCCTTGAAGGACATGTTCATATTGAAAACTTTGTTTATCCTCAAGGTTCTCCTTCATCACACAAGGTGGTGGTTCTTCAAGCTACACTTCTTGAGCACTCAAGATGTCTTCCTCATCAACCTCACTCAAGATTTCTTCTTGTTCCTCAACTACAAATGAGGGTTGATTTGAACTTTCAAGGTCCAAAAGAACATCTTTGTCTTGTTCAAGGTTTGATTTCCCTTTTTCTAGCTCCAATTCATCCTGAAATGAATCATCCTCTTCTTCATCTATGTAGAATTGAATTTTAGTAGTCCATTCAATGTTTATCTCATTATCATCTTGAGGGTTGTCCTCTTTAATATCTAGCTTACTGGAATCGAAACCATGCCAAGAAGATTGGTAAAAAGCTAATTCTTCCCCCTCTGACTAAAGTGGGATGCCTATCATGATCTCTTTTTCATAGACACTTGTGTTGTCTTCTTTAGACTCAAATTTGATTGCAAGCTCCTCCTCTAACCCTTGTAGAATAGGTTCTTCCTTCAAGAGGGAGATGGTGGGAGGGTGAAGAAGTTCACCTTACTTGCAATTTAGGAAAGTATTCTTCTAGCTAGGGACTTTGAATGGTCTCTTCGGTGGTTCTTAAGAGAAGGAGAGAGAGTCTCAGAACTCTTGTAAACTGAGCTCATGGAGCTGAGCTATGGTTTCTTGATTTGGCACAATCAACTCCTTTTCAAAAATTGCTTCTTGGATTGTCTCAACTAACACCTCCTCCTTTTGAAAGCCTTTCTGGATTGACTCCCATGAAGGAAAAGCATTAGAAGTAGCCTCTTTTTTTATAATTATCCCTTGGACCCTCATCACTAATACCTCTCCCCCTTTTTGTATGCCTTCCCTAGCTAATTTCCATGAGGGGAACGTGTAAGAAACACTTATCCTTTCTTGATTTCGACTCTCTTCCTCTTTCTTCATCTTCAATTCCAGCTCTTTGATCTGCGTATCTATATTTTCTTTGAAAATATTCTCTTTAAGTTGGTCAGGGGCCTTATGAAGATAAGGAACACAAGAGGGTTGATATGATGTACATGAGTGGGGTCTTGGATCTCAATTATAGGCTGATCTAAAACCTCCTTTCCTTGAAAGCTTTCTTGAATTGAATTCCAAGAAGGGAAGGTTTGAGGGACACTTGAAGAACTTGGAACATAAGGGTTTTCACTTAGAGTGGCCTTTTGGGGAAGAATGGGTGATATATATGAGGTTTGAGGCAATGTATATGAAGACATATAAGGTTGACGAAATTAGACCTGTTGTTCTTCAAGGATGTTTAGTTTATCCTCAATGTTTTGGATGTAACCACTCACATTCAACATCTCATCTGAGAAGTTGTTCCAATTTTCCCTTTCAATAGGTGCCCATTTCTCTTTCATTTGTTGTAATGCAACTCTTATGTCATGAATGATGTGGTCGAGGATATCTTGACCATATCCCCTCTATGTATTAAGTTCCATCATGTACTTTTGATACCCTAAGAGCATTTGCCTCCAACTTGAAATCGATTGGTTTGGAGCAAAACTAAGGATATTTTCAGACTGGGAAGGCTACCCATAAGAATATTGAGAACCACTTGAGGCAAAGCCATAAACATTTCTAACTTGACTTGAAGGATACTGAGGCAGAAAATGAGCATTTTGATCAAAATATGATTGATTGTGCATACTAGATAATGATGATCAAGCACTTGGATTACTTTAAACCAGCTAATAGATGCTCGGAGTCGCCATTGATGTTTACTAAATGCCTCCAAAGGCTGATATGCAAAAGAACAACACCAAAAATCCTTCTACTGCTTTGGACCTTGGTCCCATCAGCATTAAGGCTATCTCACTTCCAGCTACAAGCATGGGAACAACCTCAGACTATGGGTATCTTGTAGTGAGGTTGAACCTTTGGAGTAGGCCGGTTCCTCTTTGATGCTCACCTAAACTAATGCTAAACTAATGATTCGCAGGGAAAAGGGTTAGAAAGGGGATAAGGGCTTCTAAAAAAGCTAACCAGGTGATGTACCAAAGTAAAATGAACACTCATCTATGCTTGAACCCACACTAGATCAGTCATAAGACAACTATGGCTTACACAATCTTGAGGTCAAGTTAACATACTAGAAGAGGTTCAGGCAGAACACTAATCTAGACCTGTAAGAACTTGAAAATATATTAAAGAGGCAAGCCGAAGGCTGATAGACTAGAAATAATCTCCTTCACAAATCCACCAAAGCACAAACATAAGGCACTGACAAAGAAATCATCTTATTACATCAAGAGGTACTTCTTACAATAGACTTGACAGGATCAAGCCTAATTAAGCGGAGCATACTTTGCAGTATCTCAATGAATGTCTATCTTCGAGAAAGATGAAAAAGTCTACAAATTGGAAACTCGTTACAAAATAGAAGATGTGAGATATATATATATATAGAGAAAGGGAAGAAGAAGAGCTTTCGGTCAATGGGGAACTTGAGAGAGGAAGCCGTTGATGACCAGAACTGCTACCATTTGTTGTACTCGAGCTCTTTTCATTCAAAGCATGCAACCTAATTTGACCACCGGATGAACTGTCTAGAATTGCCACCCATCTCCTCAAGCTTCTTATGCATTTAATTCTCCTTCTTAGAACTGAGCGAGCCATACCGGTGGTAACTGCATGTCACTACCAAGTGTGAGTGATTTGTCCTTGCATTTAAAACTCGACATGTTCTTTATTGTAATCTGGACTATCTCAGTTGGTCTTTGCATGCTCACTACTCCCCCTGTATGCATTAAATCTTTGTTTGACCACTTTGCATGTTCTCAAAGTGCGTTGTATGTACTTGTGAGACTTGTCCTTGGTTGATTGCCCCTTTGGATTTGCTGACCATTGACCTTAATGTTCCATGGCTATTTGCTTTCCACGGATTATTTTCCATAATTTTCCTTTCAAGACTTTCCATTTTACTCATTCAGGCTTCACACTCCTTGCAACTTACTTCAGACTTCTTTTCCCTAGAACATTTTCTTTGTTTATTTCCTTCGGACAAAAAGTCCAAAGGAATTCATTCGAAACCTTTCCAAAATTGCCTTTCAGGCTTTTTTGACAAGGACTTTCTCGAAGGGCAAGAGACCCTTCAGGCTTTGTCAATGGCACCTCCTGAAGGGTAACATACCCTTCAAACTTTTTGTTTGAGACCTTCGAAAATATTGCAATGGTCCTCTGGAAAAGTGAGCAAGCCCTTAAGTAATGGACCCAAGCTTTTTGCAAAGGACCCAGACTTTTGTAAGTGCCCCCACTGTTGATGACAATTTTCTTGAGTAAAATGGAAATGTCCCTTCGGAAGGGGTAGTGACCCTTCAAAAAACTTGTGATCGACCTTCAGATTTTGTCAATGATCTTTGGATTTACATTTGGAGAAGACTTGTCCTTTTGAGAACCCAAGAAGCACTTCTAAGACCAAATTGGGCTTTTGATGTCTCATTACTTATTTCGGGTTTCTGACTGCTCACAACTTATGAAGTAATTAAGTAGTGCTCCTTGGAGAACCCAAAATACACTGCCTAGACCAAATTGAGCTTTCCAAGCCTTCTTACTTGCTTTGGGGTTTCGACTGTTGATTACTTATAAGGTTTTTTAAGTAGTGCTCTTCTAGAAACCCAAAGTTGTCTTCGTCAGAGAACACAAAGTCTTCTTTAAGAGAAAGATTGAAGTCGTTCACCTTGGAGAATTCAATCTACACTGTGCCCTAAAAAACCTGAAGTCTTGCAACTTTGAAAGCTTGAAGACTGCTACTTTGGAGAACCCGAAGACTTCTGAGAGAGAGAACCCAAAAAATTCTCCTTCCAAGAACCCAAAGTTGTCTGAACTTGCCACTTTTGCTTGAATGTCCACCTTCTCACACTTGGGCAAAAAATGCTATGTGGGCCAAAAAATGGCCAACAGTTACTCTACCTTTATTAGACCCTCTAGCTTGATTGAATCCACTACGCTAACTATAACTTCCCTCTCGGTTTTGGACATTCCTTCCATCTTAAATTTGGTAAAACCCCACCTCATGTTCGGTTAAAAATGCCATCTTGAGGTTGATTATAACCTCCCTGATTCTTATAGCCACCTTGAAGCCCAATGCTATCAAACCCTAACACAATTCTTCTTCACAATAAATCATGACTTTGCAACCCAAAATTTCAACCATGAAACATGTCAAGGAAAAACAATTGAAAATTCTTTCATTCATTCATATATATACACGCACATGTTGTATGTATGTATGCATACCATTATAATTAGGGAATCACACTAGTGATGTACGAGTATTTACATACCACTATAACTAGCAATTCACACTAGTGATGTAGGAGTATCTAGGTTCAAAATCAATTTCACACCAACCAAAAAAAAGGTTGGGTTTTTAATGTATTTTTGCACAAATGTGTGTGTGTTTGTAACTTGTCGACAATGTTCAAAAAGTTATGCATGTCAAAAAAAAAAAGAGTTCAAGAAATATCTTCAAGACTCTAGAATATCAGGAAAGTCAAGTGGACCTAGTTTCACTCATCTCCTAGAGATAAATTCACCCCTTTTTAGGAAGGTGACAAAATGCCACTTATTCTAGGTGATGGTTTTGAAATTGTCAGTCTACTTTAGTTGATGGTTTTGCCAACAGTAAATAAAAAACTAATGTTATTTCCTAGATCACTATTTTATTATATGTTGATCATTTTCCAAGATGAAAAGAGATTGAATAATCACAGTAGCTTGCTAGAATAGTCATGTAGATTTAGATTATTTGGAGAGAAATGAGAAAAGTCAATTAGAGGGATAACTTCAATTAGTTCCAAATCCAAGAGAGGAAGAGGAGAGTTAGCTAGAAATAGACAGATTAGCAAAATCTTGGGAGCTTGCGAGGGTGATGTATGCCTAGAACAAATAGTGTAACTAACCCATGATATATTGAAATTGAGTTGTCTTCTTCATAGTTAAGTGAGAGAAATGTTTGTAATGAAATGTATTTAATATTTGGCATTCATTCAATAAAAAGAGTTTAGGGTTTCCAACTTTGATGATCGTGTATGGTTGTGGGTCCATTTGATGAGTGTATCTATTGGGGAATAAAACAACCATTAATTTTCCCTCTTCATTCTCATCTGACTCAATGATCCTTGCTATAACAATGCTTTGCATATCGTGTAATCATTGCATTAATGAATGAGTGTAAAGTGAAATCTTGTAGGCACGTCTATAAAGAGAATCTTTGGCATGCACTCTATTACACTTTGTTCATTTGTAGAAAGTAAATTTGAAGAATGCTCTTCACCACTGATGTTGGAGAGGACATCTACAAAATTCTACTACACAAATCCCACTAGATTCTTATTGTACTTTTCAACACACCCAACATTTAGGGTGTTCTTAAAACCTGTCTCAAGTTGTTCAACACATCAAATGGAATGATTATTAGATTCATTAACAAATTGTTGAGTATGTGATGACTATCACAATGAAACCAAATGAGACATAATTATCAATGATAGACATTTTCTAGTCAACAATATTTATATTTTAGAGAGAGATTTCTTTCTTTTAGGGTTTTTGTTTTCAAACCTTGCAAACTACTTTTGCAGAATATTAGTTGTGTTTTGGAAATAAGTATGCATTTTAAAAATTTCTCAAATTGCTTCTTCAAAATAGCATATTACTTTCAATCAAAAGTGTCAAAGTTTGAAAGTATCAATGTTGAAAGATATATCGTCCTCATGTAAAGATTTCCAATAATGTTGAACATTTAACGTTGTCCTTCAAATTTTGTTAGTGATTTTAGTAAATGTTGTCATGCATTCACATTGGTTCGAAGAGTTTGAGAGCATATTTGTACGAGTCATTATGTGCACATCTTGAATTGTTTGACAAACTATAGCATTCATGTCATTGCATTGAAAACAACATCTACAAAAGTCAATAACAAATCATGCCATAGCAATAAGATCATTGTCTACTTAGCATATAAGTAAATGTTGTCATTCTCTCATGCCTTCACATTGGTTATGAAATTTGAAAGAATTTTTCAATTGTTTGAAGAAATGTGGTCACATGGACGACAATGATGAACTTACAACATTCATGTTTTGTAGTCACATTTTGCATACATGCATGTCGTAGTGTTTTAAACATCATATGACAAATATTTGATTCAATATTTGTCATATGATGTCAAAAACACTATGATGCTCACCAAAATCATGCAAAAATACCTCTAATTTTATATGGTTAATGTTTTGAAGCTTTAAAGTTTAGAACATTGTTTTTGAAAATACCTTGGAAACATTTATAAGACATTGTTTGAAACTTTCTTGTAGAGTGTTATTTTTAAAAATATAGGGTAAATGATAAAGCCTAGTGATACTAATTGTTTTTTTTTGCAGCACTTAACTTTACTCAACTTTATCCATTTATAAATGGTCTAGTGACAAAAAGTTTTGCTCTTAAGATTCACACAAGTTGATATGTAAAACAAGTTTTGCCCTGCAAGATTAAAAGTATTGTTTCCTTTTAAACCTTTTAATAGACACGTCTAACAGAGGTTCTGAGATAACACAATAATGTGTTGACATTATCTTTTACTGAATGAAATTAATATGCTTGTAATACAAACAAAAAAGCAATTGTTTAAAACAACATTGTCTCTGATGATAATAGTATTACCATTAATAAATGTTTTCATAGTGCATGATATTTGCAAGGTTTTTGGGTAAAGTTTGTGCTTGTTTTTTATAGACGTTTCAGATCACAACCCATAATCCATTGTTAAGTATAAAATAAACACATGCATGGGCAGCAGACCCCGAGCTTTCTTATGTTGGTAGAAAATCAATGGTTCACATTAAATAATTAAATGTGAGCAGCTGTTTACCCTTAATGTAGCCAACTAGCAAATATTAATGTGAAAGCAGCAGTTATTTTTTTTATATCGTAACCCACCCAACTAATAAATAATGGCTACTTCCACATTAATTTATAGTAGTTTGGTTACATAAGTGTAAACCACTACTCACATTTAATTCTCCTAATGTGAACTGTTGGTTTTCTACCAATATAAAAAAAGTGTTCATTGTGCATGCATGTGTTTCTCTTCTCCCTGATAATAGATCCCAGGTTCTGATTCAAAATGTCAATAAAACGCTAGCATACATTTTTTTTCCAAAAAACCTAGGCAAGAATTAATACTTGATTTAAGCACAATTAAATATTTCATTTGTCATGATTATCTGTTGCATCCATGTTTAATGAAAAATATTTACAATAATAATATTTACATGCCCATTTTTACATTTGCACTACATAAAACATTGTTTTAATTGAACCAAAACAAGACCTTGCCCAATTTATTAATGTCTCAAATCTTTTCTTTGAACCAATGAGATTCATCTCACATGCAAATGTGAAATGGTATTTGGTCCCTCAAACAAAGTTTTCCCTCCACAATTCATGCCAGCATTTTAAGGTAAAACAAATTTTCCAACAGGGGATGGAAGCACGATTTTCTAATTACAAAGTCCTTGAAATCCAATCCTCTCACTTTCTAGGCGTTCTGTTGCAATCCAATCTCAAACGTTGAAAGAATCTGCCTAGTTGAGCACAATCATAATGTTCCCAAGTAGGATATGATTTTGTGATCCCAAAAATTCCAACAAAAGTTGTAGCATTTCGCGAGTCATATTTTTCTGAGCATGATTACTTATTTTGAAGCCTGTCACTGTGCTTCCATATTTTACAAACTCAAAAATAGATATAAAATTTAATTTGCTTTTAAAAAATGCCTCGTTTACTGCCCTAACCCTTATATTGCCATAACAGAAAAGAGGCCAAGAGAAATTGCTAGAAGTTGATCAATTTTGAATTATTCCATTAGTGCAGTGTTACTCTTTTGGCGGCCTGTGCAATATCACAAAACACTTTGCCAGGTCCTTGCTTTGCACGCATAGCAAAGTCAGGATGCCCACGTGCTCCCCACATCGCCGTCATTCTATATGATCGATTCAATCTCAGAATTTATCACCTTTCTTTGAATCGATGTCATGGAACTGGACTATGCGAACACCATCAAATAGGGAGAGCTTCAATTGAGATTTTATTTCATTTAAGATATTTCTGAGAATAGCATCAAAATATGTCAGAGATTTAACTCCCGAAGGAGATCATCTTTATTAGGCATTACACCACCACTAGGACAGGATTTTAGCACACTCTCCCCCAAACAGTCCCTCAATAGAATGGAAGGATCCTTGGCACCACCATATTTTATAAAATCATTTCTAAGAATTGCACCTGTTTCCAAAGAAAGGGGATCTTCAAGACAAATTTTCTGCCACAAACTGGCAGCAAAGCATTTTGCATACAGGTAACTATAGTAACCTGCATAGAGCGGTTAGAGAAGAGTCAGACAGGGATAATAGTAGTTTTCAACTTTAAAATAGGAGATAAATGGTAAAAGACACTAGTGTTGTTGCAGCAGATTATAACCCAAAAGAAGAGGGCCCATAGAACTAAGATTTTAAAAAACTCTTTTCTCCCTGTTAGGCAGGTGATAAATGCATGCACGTGCAGTATAAATTCATCAAAACTGTAACACTCAAGATTTTATATGTGGGGAGTTTTAAAGGTCTTGCAAGCTGCAGGAGAAATTTTCTTAAATGCAACCAAAAGCTCTAATTATAAAATGCCCTATATTGCATAGAGGTAACATTGATTCACATGGCAGAACCCAATGGATTCAGGGATTAAATACTTGAAAACCCCGTTGTACAATAGGCAAAAAAGTATCAGAAAACTGAGGAAATTTCAGAAAAAAGCTTAAAACATTTAAGGTGGCTACTTTAATCCAAAGTAATTTGATAAGAAATTTTATAGTACTTCAAAATCTGACACACATCAGGTTGGATTCCCACCAGTGGAGAAAGAAACTAAATCACCTACCAGCACCGTAATTCACAAGATGGTTGAAGCGTGTCTGCCAATGTGTCCCTTTAACATGTTTCCAACTAGTGTACTGCTCTTTCAAATCTGCAACTACGGATGTTGCGTCTCTTCCAGGCAAAGGTTGCTCACCAAACAGAGTTTGATCAATCATGGAAAAGAACACCTGGACACAAAAGCAAATCACCGGGGTGATATTGAAAAAGAAAGCGGGTGCAAAACATCAGTGTAACATTAAAAAGAAAGCAGGTGCAAAACTTCAGGGTGACATTACTAAGAAAGCAGATGCAAAACGACATTTAAATAAGATGATAAAGTTAGCCAAAAACCAAGAACACTGGGAAATGCTGCATTTCTTGTTTTGAACACTATCTTTCAGAATTAAAACAGAATTTTTCTTAAAATATCTGAAAGACTAAATGGCATGTATTATATCGTCATGCTGTACAGAACACGAAAGGTAGCACTCACCATATTCAAAGCAATGCCAAAATGTGTAATAACTCAAATAAAGGGAATTTTAAGTAGTATTTTCTTTTTCGTTTTTGTTAAAAAATAATAATATTATATTCTATCAAAGGAGACAAGAATCAAAAAGTTACAAAATCTGACATCTGGTGTAGCAAAACAATGTCAATACATAAATATATTAGATGAACAATAGGGGCAGGGCGGAGGGCTACAATAGGGGCGAGGCAGGGAATGGCTCTGCATTGCAGAGTTTCCATAATGATAGAATTTAAACAAATTAAGTTTCAAGATACTCCAGGAAACTACTAATGGCCGAGATAGCCATTCAGAAACATGGAGCTGCACAAGCTGCGACAAATGCATTGCCATGTAAGAGCTGTTGATTCATTGACTCAAGCACACACATTCCACTCTCCTTTGAATGCCAATGTGCTGCAACCTTCTTGGATAAGGAAACGAGGAGTATATTCTGTAATTGGAACAGCATAAAGGTCCGCTAGGTTGAGCATAGCATATCTGAAATGAGAAGGCTGTTTGGTGGTTTCCATTCTCCAAGTTTGTAAACCTCTTGTTCATTTAGATACACTATTTTTGGCTGTCATAATTCCTCTTAGCCCTCCTGATTACCTAGTCTAAATCATCTAATTTTGAGTCCTTTATTTGTTTGCTCTCCTTTTATTCAACATCATCCTTTAAGCTTCTGAATTCATTCCCTTACTGCACATTAGTATCCTTGGTACCCCTCAGCTAGCATTGAACTGCTCTCCCAGAGAGCTATCGATTCTCTAATTACAGTTAAAACATGCTTCGGCCACAATGTTAATGTTGAATCTGGAACTGTGAATACAGTCTTTGGGTATAGAAATGGGGCTGATCATGCTTAATAAAGAGGAGGTAGAACAAAACAAGGGGTTAATTAAGGTTCTGAATCTTGTAGAAGCATTTCTATCCACTTTTGCCAGTACTTATCAAGCATGGCATGGTATAATCCCTGCATGACATTCATTCTCACATCAATGGCAATCAAACTCGGCTTCTAGCACTTTCTTCTCTTTCTTTCATATTCTCCACGTTGGTGCCTGTCCTAACGGGTTTGGTGCAAAACAGCTCCCTGGGTTCAAAGTACATTGACTGGACTGGTGTAAGTGCACTTCCAATTCTTTGGAGTAAATCTCTGCCATTCTGCACCGTGCTCAGCTCAAGTCTTCTTCAATATTTTCATTTAACTCTTGATAATCAGCTATTAGGACTTGAAATTGATTAGGAGAGTATTCCCACTGCCAAGTTTTCTTTTTTAAAACTAAAGACGCTTTCTTACCTTTGTTCGGTGATATTTGATGCTCTCTTATGTGTATTTAGAATGACCCATGACTGGCTTCAGCTGCTGCATTATGGTAGTTTTAATGGGCATAGCCTTGCAACTCCTTTGTGGATGCACCCACTCATGGCTCTTTCAACACTTTGAAGGTATGTTCTCATAGCCTACAGGTTACTCTCAAATGTGACATAACATTCTCAGCTTGCTTTTATCTGGGGCTGGTTTTTCAAGGTCTATAGAAGCACAGATCCTTGCATAGTTGGTGACACTTTTGTCAATGCTAAGATCAAAAGCTTGGATTTAAAACCCAAGAAATTTCCTCTAACTCAGAGTGCCGTAGTTCAGAATTCATGTAGAAGGGCAAACCCAGACAAGTGAAAATGCTTGTAACTACCCTGAACGGTTGAAACTTGAAGCTAATTGTCCAGTATTTCATGAACAGATGTTTTCTGTTCACGAACCAAAATTTTTCCTGCAGGACAGCTTCCTTATCTTCTCTAGTAGCAACAATGTTGTGAGATAATCTCTAGGGCACACCATGAATTCCATTTTTCCCTCTATATAAGACCAGTTTTCTTGTATCCAACCCTTTAACCTTTTGGGCAATGGGTGTGCTTCCATAAAATATGCATATCAAAACTTCCTTCTTGAATGTACGGGTGTTTTTTTATTTACTCAGACACAGGAGCATCTACTATCAGTGGTTCTTCTGCCTTGTGGTGGCAGCTGCTAGTATTTCTGGAGGTTCTTGCTTCCACTACTGTTGCTTGCTTTGTATTTTACTTTAAGCGATTTTTCAAGTTTCTCTGCTGCCAGTAGGGTGTTGGGTTTTATGATCCAAAACTATGTTAGCATTTAAGTTACATAAACTTACAAGGCATGTATCTCTTTGGGGTACCGCCTTTATTAAATAAATTGTTTAAAATAAGTTAGTTGGTCATGTAGTTGATGGTTGGGTCTTGGTGGTTGGGTTCCGTATAATTGGAGCGTTTGGTTATCAGGCTTTGCGAATGGAAGATCGGGGGTGTGCTTTCGAGTTTCAACAAAGTAACATTGTTCAAGTAAATAAAAAATTGTTGCCTTTTTTTCCCATTAATGTTCTCCAATTTAGTTTTTTTTCCCATTAATGTTCTCCAATTTAGTTTTATCAGTGGTTTGAGAAACTATGCATAAATAGTCCAGTATTTAATGAAGTTTGCCCTGCCTGAGAGGGATTATCTTTGGAAAAAAAATCTGAAGAGTGCTAAAAAAAACATAGCAGCACTGGAAGTTTTTTTTTACTGTAGACTTTGTGTTATTCATATTTTACAAACAGCAAAAGAAGCAGACATTTTTCTTTGAAGAAGAGCATTTGATTTCTACCAAAGGAGGTATGATAATCCATATGGCAGCATGATTTCAAGAAGGGTGGAAGGAAGCGTTAGGATCTTTCAGCGGGCGTGTGTGAATGGCAGAAGACCTCCATGAAGGATGAAAATATGTTTCTTCCGAAGATGTGAATGAGGATTTGTAGAGGCATTTTAAAGTTTTTATTTTTTGGGACGCTTTATGCTTCGGTATTGTTCTTTTATTGTGGAGGCATGGCAGATACTGACAAAAGTGTGAAGATTTAAGAGAAATTTCTGCCTAAAGAATGGTGTATGTATGTGGAGAAGAAATGTTAGATGTGGCTGTGTTTGAGGAAGCATTACATACTTTTTTGTAATAAATATTTTCTATATAGCACCTTCATGCAAGCAAAATAAGTTGTGGGGCCCCAAGCATATTCTAACTGCAGGGTGAAAAGTTTGCTGCTGCATTTGCAATGCTGGGTAAAATTATACCCTTTGCTATTTTTTTAAATTTTGGGTTTGAATTGAAATAGTGCTATAAAGAAGTTTTCCGTTCTATATTTCAAATAGCTATGTAGAGGAATTGGCAGGTAAAAAGTTGATAAGTATTCTGCCCAGTGGAGATCGTATGTTAAAATCTCTCCACTCTTGTTTTTCTGGAAGTGTAAATATCAAAAGAACCAGCATGCACATGTAAGATATATGCAAGTTCTAAACATTAGATATCAAGTTGTTGCCTAGAACAATTCGTCAAAAGGTGTTTAATTGAAATATTGAGTGCACAAAAGGTCAAGAGGTCAAATCCCCCCAAGTTCAAAAATAATTTTTAAAATCCTGTATTTTTGTATATAACCTATGTTTTTGAAGTTTTCAACCAGTTGTTTTTCTTACATGAAGATATATGTGTAACCACTCGTTTTGAAGCTTTTGGCACACTCTGAATCCATCATAAGAGCTAGTTTTTGGCTTTAGAGTCTCATTTCCGAGTATTTTGAAAAATGAATTGCAAAATCATGTTGCATGAAGATATACAACATTTAATTGTATAAAGGGTGCAAAATCAATAGTAGTCAACATCATGGATTTATATTGACTTTGAAACTGCGTTGTTCCTATTTGAACACCATGGTAATCACACTATAATTTTATGTTGCAGATACTACTAGAGACAAAAATGTCGCATCTTATGGTCTACAAGGCAATCAAGATTGCCCTGATTGAGGGAACTAGAAGACCCACCCATCTTGAGTTTTCTACTAGCTCTAAGATCGGGTTTTGATGTAGTGGTGTTTTTGATAGATGATAGCAATTTGGTGTTATTTCTTTTTATACAAACTTTCAATTTGATTTCTTTATATCATTGATGGAAAGCGGACTTGTTACCTAGTGGTATTTATGTTGAATAGACTTCTCATCTCTCGACGAATAGGGGAAAGAGTGTATTGGTGTTTTGATCAATTTTCAAATGATTGCACATTACTAATAGGGGTTATAAGCACTATTGTTTGCAAAGTAGTTAGAGTTGTTGGGCATCAGGTAAGATGTGTTATACATCAGGTACAGGGTAATCGTCGAGGCATAGGTCAACATGGTTGGACATTACCATGATAATGTTCATACTGCAACACATGTAAAGGGATCAAAGGGGATGGTGAATGAGGAACATTCACCATCTTCATGTCTGGTAGTGTCAGGTCGCTGCAAGATTTGCAATAGGCATGTGGTAGAGGAGGTCAAGTTGTGATTGCAATAGATGTATCAACACAAGCCAACCAATGCAAGAAGTACAAGTGGCTAGTTGATAATTTGCAACAATTTTTCTAGATAGCTATAGAGTTGTATTGCTCCATATCATCTTCATTACCCCTTTTTAATCAAAACTATGTTAGTATCTAAGTTAAATAAATGTACCAGACATGTATTTTCTATAATGTCCCCAAATGGGATGATTTAACCAAAAAGGGGTTTCCCCCAAAATCCACAATTTTTGAATTCTGAATTTAGAAAAATCAGTAAACCCTCACTGTTGTAATTGCACCTCCAAACTGAAAATTAACTCCAATTCACCTGGAAATAAATGACACATAAATATCTCGTGAATTTGATCACCAATGGCCTTTACCGCAATGAAGAAAGAGTTTGAAATGAATGTTTCAATCCTCTAAATCCTAACACGACATTCGCTGAATTGAAGTCCTTTCCCACTCTAGTCCCTACTCAAGCTTGGTCCAATCCAATCGCCAATATTTAAAAAATTACTGCAATAATTAAATTAGAAAGAAACCCTTGCAAATCTGCCCTCAACAAATATTATTTCCTACGAACAGTTGAAAACTTCAAGAATTCATAACTCCCTCAATATTTGAAATTATGATGCAAATAAGAGCTCAAACTGATCACAAAATTAATGAGTATCAAATAAAAATAATTTCAGAATTTTCCTTCCATGAATGAATGAATGAATGAGTTTTAATAACGTCCACGAGACCAAACAGTCTATGGGACCAAGTGTCAAGACCATTAGAAGTTCTTCAGATTCCTTTCGATGTCATCTCGCCTCCTAAGAATCTTTACCAACAGCCGGGCCGTGTTGTGTAGCCTCTCTTCCTCATATAACTCACTAAAACTGCCCACATTCACGCTGTTATCCTGCTGCATACGGATATCCTTGTACGCATCGCACTCCCTAATGAAGTGTCGTTTCATTTCAACCATTCTATCACTGCAGAAAATGCAAGTCCTATCTTCCCATCTTTCCTTGGGAACTGTCCATCTACCAATTTCACACCTAAGATGGTGTGAACCGGTCCTCAATTGTGCCACTAGGAGTCTAGCTTTACCTTTAAGTTCGGCACTTAGGTATGCTTTATCCCTGTGCTCCCAAGTGGGATTGAACTCTTTGATATAATGCATTTTTTTATGCCCAATCTGATTTGTCCACATGGCAGTCCTGTATTTTTTAACACAAACTTTTTTATTTCCTCTTTGGAGTTAGGGCACTCATGTAACTTAATGTCCCATTTTCCCAGCCACTTGATGCTTTGCTTCATCCACGTCTTCTTCCTCCGATCTAACACCTCATTCACCACCATTTTGGGCCACCGGTGATTCCCCATGTTTTCAACCTTTTTTAGGTAGCTTAGTAACTATGAAATCGCCACAGTTTCCACTGGAAAAATACTGGCTTCCGCCAAGTGGATCTCATATGGAACAGTTGCTTTAACTTTAAGACTATTGGTGATAAGATGTTTTTGAATTCTTTCCAACTGTCTCCATCTGTGATTTGACATGTTGCTTCCCCAAACCTCACAACCGTAGAGGATAACCAGTGTGACCAGCAAACCAAAAAGGGTTTTCTTGGTTTTCCAGTCCCAAAGTTCCGCTTTCCTACACCTGTTCTGAAGAAGGTAAGAAGCTCTCCAACCTCCTTGAATCCTTTTCGCCCTGCAAGTTTCCCAACTGAGCCTATTATGAAAGACAATGCCAAGATACTTGTATTCTTCGACGATTTCCAACGGGCTACCTTCAAACATAAAATTAGTTTGCTGCTGTTTCCTTTTTAGAGAGAAGATTATGACTTTAGTCTTGCTAATGTTCACTTGCATCCCAACATCTTGGCAAAATAGCTCTAAAGCCTTCAAATGATCCCTCAAACCATGGGTAGTTTTTGCTATAAGAATAAGATCATCTGCATATAAAAATAGCTTTACTACAAAACTGGGCAACTGGATGCCACCTCCTTCTGTTTTATTTATCCATTCCTCAAGTTTGTCAATGTAAAGACCAAACAAAGTGGGGGAGAGTGGACACCCCTGCTTGACCCCGATGTTGCTGTCGAAGCACTCAGACATGCCTTCTATAGTTCTGATTTTTGCTCTAACATGCTCATAAAGTTTGTGAACAGCTGCTCTAAACTCATCGGGGACCCCCAATTCTTCCATCCTTTTCCAGAGCTTGTCTCTGGGAACTGTGTCAAAAGCTTTTTTAAAATCCAAAAAACAACAGTAAGCTTCCCCACCTTGGGTGTTCCAAGCATTTTCAATCAAATGCCTAAGAGTAATACAGTGATCAATGGTAGAGTGCCTTGGTCTAAAACCAGTCTGTCCCTTTGCTCTTTTCCCTTTTTTTTCTGCCCAATTGCTGATTCTACGTTCGATCAAGCTCCCAAATAACTTTCCAACAAGAGGGTTGACCATGATAGTACGATAGTTAGAGGGATTATTGAGATCCCCACTCTTGAAGAGAGGGATAACGACACTAGTCGTCCACTCCACTGGAAACCCCCATTGCATGACCTCATTAAAAATTCTTTTGATGTGCGGAGCAAGGTGTTCAGCCCCCCACTTTAAGAATTCAGCGTGCAGCCCGTCAATGTCTTGTGCTTTACCATTTGCTAATTTCTTTATACCATGGGAAGGTCACCGAAACTTGCTCCAAAATTCAGAAAACCCTAGTTTTTAAAATTCACCTCTTTAAACATCAAACCCTCAATCCCAAACAAGTCGCCACACTTGGAAAAATTAATGCAAATAATAATTAGATTTATTATGACCAAGTTGGACCTCAAATAGTCCACCAACCCTCTCAATAATCTCTTAAAGCAAATCGCCCCTCTAGGGCAAGTAACAAATCCACCTTAACAATAGGTGGCATCAAAAGACATCTTTTGTAGAATAATCAGCTCCAAATCTGCAAACATTTATTGGGCATACATCCCAATATCTTCTTCAAGCATGAAGAAACAATATTATTTTTCAGTATATCTTCAATTGTGATCTTCACCTTGTATTTGTACCTTCCAAAGGGGGGCAAACCACCTTGGGGAGGTAAAATACCTCATAACCCTCTCTTGCCAACTTTTATGATATCTTTTCCTTTTCTTTTCTTTAGTTCACAAGCCAACATTCCTTTTACTTTCACTTTACGACTTTTTTGAATTAATTAAATAATTTGCCTTAATAAATTAGTAATTAAAATTACTTTTTGGCAAATTAAATAATTATTTTATATTAGGTCCTTGCTTAAATAATTAATTGAATTGCTCTAATAATTAAAGCGATAAAAATAAATTTTCAAGCAATTTATTAATTATAAAATCCCTTAGAATAATCATTAAAATTACCTTAATTTTCCAAATGGTTAAAACCATTTTCCCAGTAATTCGAATAATTATCCAAGATAGTTCTATTTTAATAATTAATTAAATTGTCTTATATTTTTGAATGATTAAAATCACTACTCGGGCAATTTTATTAATTATTAAAATTATATGAAAATGGGACATCACAGTCCTCCCTTTCCAAGTTTGTTTGCCCTCAAGCAAATGCAAGCTCATATGCCCAATTACCATGTCCAAGTGATAAAACTTGCTATAGTGCTCAAAAAGTCTTGCTCGTGTACCTGTTAAGTGGAATAAATTTTGCCAAGAAGCATAGCGTGACATTTCCCAAATGGATAATGAATGTCATTCCACCTTGCCAACACGTCCCACAATGCAACCAAAATCTGTCCTTGCTTCCCAAGAAGTGGTATCCCTCAACGGAGCCATGAATCTATTGTATCTATACTTTGGGGGCTGCCTCCAAGTGCTAGATGTGTCTTCATAGCCTTCCAAAGGCTCCATATGTTCCCAGTCAAACATCCCTTTCAATACCAAGTGGTGGATGAGGAAGCTCCTTTCCCTTATACCCTCCAAGGAAATGATATGTGGCCAAAATTTAAAATAAAAAAATAATGGAATTTGATTACCTTGCTGCCCCAAGGGTAATGATCCCCCAATGCCATGCTATAACTCTCCAATCATACAAAAAGAAATCAGATAGGTACCATCTTGTAAACTTACCATGATGCGAGGCTTCAAGGTAGTACAATTCAACATATATGGGCCTCCTTGTGCACACCATGTGCCCTTCCAAAGGCTGCCCCTTATCAACATTCCCATGCATGCATTTAACACTCCATAAGCTCATCAAGAGTCCCCAAATGCTTATCAATGAGAGTTGTATCCTCTTTGTGCATGTGCTACTTCTATTACTTGCGAATGGAACCCAAACATGCATGTTTCCAAAACCTTGCAAAAGATGGAATGTACCCCAAAAATCAGTCTTACCTCCATGATACTGTTGTAAGTACAGGGCTAATTTTGATTCTTCACGATGACAAGATTCAAAATTAATACTTGCGTTCTCTCCACCCATGATCTGTGGGATGCCATCAAAACTTCTTACCTTGCCATACCTATACCTAGTATGCTGCTCAAAAGAACTATATGTGTCATGCAACTCAAAATAGTAGCTATCATACTTCTTATCATGCTTCAAACTTATCCACAAGGTCCCCTTATGAGTTGAAACCTCCCCCCATAAATTGTGCATGCAAATCTGTTGGTTGTCATAGTAAAACACAACCATGCCTCTACTCAGAAATTTCAATTTGCTCATTACCAAGTTGATCCTTAATAGGCTCTTTAACTCCATGCTTCCTCAACAAACCATCACGGACTTATGCCCTGTATGAAGAAGATTAGGACTGCAAAACTTAACCAAATTTATATGCTTAGTAAGGCTGCCCATAATTAAATTCATATCATGGAAAAGCACTAGAGGAGGTGTGCATTCCAAGGTGTGTTAGGACCACCTTTATACCATATCAATCATTTTTTATTTTGAAAATGTAGTCCTTCCATATGTAGAGAGAAAACAACTTAACCAAATTGGAAATCATACCTTGCAAGTACATATCATAATCATCTAAACCCATTGGTATGGATCCCCTTATATAAGATGTATATCCTTCCCTTGGCTGTCCATTGCTAGCTTCCTCACACATGTATGCATCACCAAACAAACCCCACCAATACTGCATTTTATCCCTTTTTATATATTGTTGTACCTGCCATGTTAATTCAGAATTTTGGTAGGAATTGATTTCAAAATTTGTCTATGCATATGAACTATCCTCCTTGTGAACCGAAACATATTTTGAGAGGGAAATATTACGCTTATATGTAGGGGTTGGAATTGACTAGATGTCTTAGAATTTTCTAAGCCATAAAATTCAGACTTCAATCTATTTCTTCCAACATATGCATGATAAAAATCAAAACCAGGTAAACTTTACCAATTGTGTTTTAGCATCCCCTTCTTTGCAAACACATGGCTGTCCATGATGTCTCATAACAGCCCTATCATTGTTCCTTTCATCCTTCTTCCTCATACTTATAAAATGCCCTTCTATCATGTTGATTGATGAAGATGAAGAAGCCTTCATGTCACTCAAACCATGCGAAATATCCTTATTATCTCCCACCTTAAACTCTAGTTGCAATGTTAACTTGTGCATTGCCTATATTCATCCATGCCCCAAACGATTCTGGTTCTTTTTTTATTTCTATGGAATTAGTCATAAAGAATTTACAATCACACTTGAGAACTTTTGTACAACTCAAAAAATTACCAAAATCCCATACCTCTTGGTGCCAATAATTGTGAACTTGAATCAAGGAATCCTCATGCCTCATTTTGCAAACCATATCCTTCATTTTATCACCTTTGATGACTTCACTGTCATGTATACAATCATTAGAAGATAAATAGACATCTCCAATCAATAAAAGATCCTTACCTTGCACTTCTTTTATTTCATGCTCCTTGGTTTCCTCCTCTTTTATCATCCACTTGCACCCCTATGGATTGCCCATCAAATTCTGATTTTTTTGATTCATTCGTTCCCTCATAAGAGTCCCCATAAAGGGCTGTCCCTTCATTTTTTTCCTCCAACTCTCCATGTAGTTCAGTGCTTTCTTCCTTGATGACTCCTTGCCTTTCCCGTTGATGCAAGTGTCTATGGGGCTACATGCTTGGTACTATTGGTTTTGATCCATCCTTCAATCTCATAATAATCACGAAATGACAAGAGTGTTTGTGTCAAAGCTTAGGGTTGCATACTTTTATTGACGTGTATTAAGTGAATCACACATCGATGTCTCAATCTCAACTACTGGTTCTCTCTGCAAAAATGTAGCCTTGAAGAATTTATGAGGGGGGGTGATAGAAACCCTCTCATTGCCATTCGAACTTCTTTTTCCATTGAGGTAATGGCTCTTGCTTGGATCTAGTGTAGTCTTCAACATGGCTGCAAATTGCATATTCAAGGTATGCTGAAAATCACTTTGGCTCTCCTTGATTAAATCCTGCAAAAACTTTACTTGCTCTAAAGTAAACCCTTGATCACCCATGGCTTTTCCCCTTTTCTAATAACACAAAATCCTTTTACCTATTGCCTCATAGGTGGACAAGATCGGTGCTCTGATAGCACTGTAATATCTCCAAATGGGATGATTTAACCAAAAAAGGGTTTTCCCCAAAATCCACAATTTTTAAATTCTGAATTTAGAAAAATCAGCAAACCCTAACTGTTGTAATTGCACCTCCAAACTGAAAATTAACTCCAATTCACCTTGAAATAAATAGCTTATGAATTTGGCCACCAATGGCTCTTACTGCAATGAAAAAAGAGCCTGAAATGAATGTTTCAATCCTTCAAACCCTAACTCCACACTAGCTGAATTGAAGTCCTTTCCCACTCTAATCCTTGCTCAAGTTTAGTCCAATCCAATCGCCAATATTCAGAAAATTACTACAATAATTAAATCAGAACAAAACTCTTGCAAATCTGCCCTCAACAAATATTATTTCTTACAAACAGTTGAAAACTTTAACAATTCATAACTCCCTCAATATTTGAAATCATGATGCAAATAAGAGCTCAAACCATAGTTTGCATACGCGCCGATTACTCACCGAGTGGGCGAGTAATCGCCAAACTTCATCAAAAACGATTAATCGCCACTCGAAATGGCAGGGTTTTGATTACTTGGATCTGGGCAAGTACTGGCACAATACTCGTCGAGTACTCGCCAATACTTGCGAGTATTGTGCCAGTACTCGCCCAATACTGAGTAGAATGCATGAAAAATGTGGGAAAAACATAGTTTTTGTCATTTTTAAACACGCATGCCCCCACAATATATATATAAAATAAACATTTAAGTATAAGAAACTAGATGTCGATATCTAAATGTAAACCTATACGTCCATATCTAAATGTAAACCTATACTTTAAGTTATATTTTATATATATACTTTCAGGGTGTTTGAGAGTGGTTTCAGATCTCTAGGAGCTATAATGCAAATTCTAGGTTTTGGAGTATCCTATCATATTTCAGATTTAGTCATAATTCAGGGCTTCATTTCAGGGTCTCAGGTTTTCAAACTTGGCCATATTTCAGTGTTTTAAGATTTCAAGTAGACATCATAGGAGGTATGAAGGATGCATGACGCGATGTAGGTATGATAGATATTTAACACCTTGCATTCAAGAAACAACTAAAAGACTTCCTTGTGTATTAGCAGAAGCAGGAGATATTGGATTGGATGACGTCCTTGTAGATGTCGAACATGAGGCAAAGGAAGAGTCACTACCATTTGGTTCTAAGGTGGAGCCACAAATGCAACATTCTAGGCAGAGCAAGGAGGGGCAACAGAGTGGAAAGACTGGAGTTTCTTAGTCTCCCTTAGTTTTCCAGAGAGCAAGGAAGAGAAAATTATACATTCTTGTAATTTGTACTTGTAGATTCTTGCATTAGTTTGTTATTGAAATTTGATAGTATCAAAGTTGTATTCACATGAATCATGATTATGCAATTTTATACTTTACTTTTATTCAAATCTAATAGAAAACACTTGCTCAATGTTTTATAGACTCATTTTATACATTTTGCAATTATAATTTCTATAAAATTTATGTTTTTTTTTTTTTTTAATTAAAGTATTTTTTTAATTTGTCAAATAATGGCGAATGGTTGTCGAATAATCACCAAGTAAACTTTTTGGGAGCTGGACGAGTACTCTCCGAGTACGAGTATGTGAACTATGGCTCAAACTGATCACAAAAATAATGACTATCAAATAAAAATAATTTTAAAATTTTCCTTCCATGGGAAGGTCACCGAAACTTGCTTCAAAATTCTAGAAACCCTAGTTTTCAGAATTTACCTTTTTAAACATCAAACCGTTAGTCCCAAACAAGTCACCACACTTGAAAAAATTAATACAAATAATAATCAGATTTATAATGACCAAGTTGGACCTCAAATAGTCCACCAACCCTCTCAATAATCTCTTAAAGCAAATCGCCCCACTCCAGGGCAAGTAAAAAAACCACCTTAGCAATAGGTGGCATCAAAAGACACCTTTTGTAGAATTATCAGCTCCAAATCTGCAAACGCTTATTGGACATACATCCCAATATCTTTTTTAAGCATGAAGAAACAATATTAATTTTTAGCATATCTTCAAATGTGATCTTCATCTTGTATTTGTACCTTCTAAAAGGGGGCAAACCACTTTGGGGAGGTAAAATACCTCGTAACCCTCTTGCCAACTTTTAGGATATCTTTTCCTTTTCTTTTCTTTAGCTCCCAACCCGACATTCCTTTCAATTTCACTTTAAGCCTTTTTAAATAACTTAAATAACTTTCCTTAATAGATTAGTAATTAAAATTACTTTTTGAAAAATTAAATAATTATTTTATATTAAGTCCTTGCTTAAAAAATTAATTTAATTGCTCTAATAATTAAAGTGATAAAAATCACTTTTCAAGCAGTTTATTAATTATAAAACCCCTTAGAATAACATAAAAATTATCTTAATTTTTCAAATGGTTAAAACCACTTTTTCGGTAATTCGAATAATTATCCAAGATAGTTCTATTTTAATAATTAATTAAATTGCCTTATATTTTCAAATGATTAAAATCACTATTTAGGCAATTTTATTAATTATTAAAATTATATGAAAAATGGACATCACATTTTCTTAAAGAGACCTTTATTAAATAAGTTTTTTAATATAAGTTGGTTGGATAGTTGGGAGTTGGGTCTCGTACAATTGTAGTGCTTGGTTATTTAAGCTCGTGGATTGAAGATTAGAGGTGTGCTTCAACAATGTAATATTTTTTGAATAAATAGAATATTGTTGCCTCTTTTTGCTCACCAATATTCTACTGTATGAGTGGTGTCTAACCGAGGGACATGCCCTCCCCATTTGTAGATATATCCATGAGTATTGCAACCTTTAAGACCACTGGAATAGGTTCAAAAGTTTTTAATGCAAACCAAACTCAAGTATAACATGTTACAAAAACCTTACACACAAAGAAACCAAGTACACAAGAGGGAACTTGAAAGAGAAATACTTCTTGGATGATTTATTGAAAGAGAAACCGTCACTCAATAGAAAAGAAACAACATAAACCCTAATACAAAATTGACACAAATTTTAACCCTAAAATGACTTAAGCATTATTTATTATATAATACTAAAGTCAAAAAGTGACTTTATTACTAAGCCTATCACTAAGACTAGTACGACCATTATAACTCTATCATCCTCCCTTAATGGTCATTCTAGAAAATACAACAAATTTATTTCTATGTTTTACAAATTTATCCGGGCCAAGAGACTTGGTGTGAATGTTTGTAGTCTACTCTTGACTTGGATGATATTGCAACTCAACTACCCCATTTTCTACAAGTTGTTGAATGAAATGAGGATAAATGTCAACATGTTTTGTGCGCTTTTGAAAGAAATAATTCTTTGCCACTTTAAGAACTCTCTAGATATCACAAAACCATATTGTAGGCTTAGATTGATCAGCTTGAAAATCTACAAGCACTCTTCTAAGCCATACTGCTTCACATGCCTCTTTTATCGCTGCTCTATATTATGCTTCTATAGAGGAAAGTGAAATTGCATGTTAATTCTTGTTGATCCAAGAAATTTCCCCTGTTCTTAGACTAAACACATATAATCCACAAATCATACTATCATCCATGGATCTAGCTCAATCCGTAGCCATGCAATTGAATCTCCTTGCTCGTACCATATATAATGCAAACATCTAATGTTCCCTTCACATATCGTAGCACCCTCTTCATTTTTATGATTATCCAATGTTCTATTTTTGGAGCTGACATTAATTCAAAGATATCGCTCAGTACATAGCACATAGCAAGCCCAGTGGCTCTTAGATAGATCAAGCTACCAGCGAGTTTCTTGTAAATTGATTCATTTACTGCTTTTGAATTGGTCTTGGCTGAAACTTTTAGCCCTGTCTCCATTGGTGTAGATGAGATTTTATAATTATCATCCTAAACCTGTCTAACGAACTTGTTGCATATTTTGTCTAATAAGCAAAAAAAATGTTTCTCTTTGCCAAACTTATGCACCTAAGCAATATGTAGGAGGCCTAGATCTATCAAGTCAAAAGCGAAACATAAATAAGTTTTTACCTTTTCAATAGCTCTAACCTCACTACCTGTGATGATGATGCCATCAACATATACCACTAGAATCATCACATCACCATTCTCACTTTTGATGTAGAGATTGTGGCCAAAAGGATTTCTTTTGAATCCCTGTTCTCCCAAACACATGTAAATGTTAAAGTACCACGCCCTGGGAGCCTACTTTAGCCATAAAATGCTTTCTTTAGTCTGTACACCATATGTTCCTTCCCTGGAACACGAAATGCCCGTGGTTGGTACGTATATACTTCTTCCTCTAGATCTCCATCGAGGAAGGCACTTTTCACATTCATTGGATGTACTTTCTAGCCAAACTGTGTTGCCATGGCCAGAACCAATTGGATTTTTTAATTTTTGCAATAGGAGAAAATGTCTCCTCATAATTAATCCCTTTCTTTTGTGCAAAGCCCTTTGCGACCAGCCTTGCTCTATGTTTGTCAAGTCTCCCATCTACTTTATTCTTGACCTTATATACCCATTTGCAGCCAATGGGTTTCTTCCCAATAGGTAGCTCTTCTAGAATCCATGTTCAATTCTTCATTAAAGTTTCATGTTTGGCTTGCATAGCCTTCTCCCATTTTGGTTTTCCTTTTGTCTTTTCACATACTTCATGCTCAAAATAATGTTGAATGCTAGCCTTCAAATCGTAATTCACCATATCCAATATCATATAAGGGATCTCATCTTCCCGAACATCACCATAGCTGTTGTACCACCATTTTGGTCTCTTCTTTTGCTCCTTCCCCTTAAAATCAGTATCGGTGTCTTGCTGATATGAGGAACTTGCAGCTGCATCTTGCCTGATATTTTCTCAAGATTCATACCCACAGGCTTCCTTCTCCTTATGCTGACTTTCCACATCCATTTGGTCTGCAAACTCAGCTATATTACCCATAATGGCTGCAACTTTCTGATCTGATATCTGCTCAATCTTTTTCTGGAACCTTCATTCTCATCAACTACAACATCCTGACTAAAGCATCCTTGTTTAGTTTCCAAATCAACTAACCTAGTTTCTTGTAAATTGATTCATTTACAGCTTTTGAATTGGTCTTGGCTGAAAGTTTTAGCCCTATCTCCATTGGTGTAGATGAGATTTTACACTTTATTAACCTGAACCCGTCTAACAAATTTTTTGCATATATTGTCTAAGAAGCAAAAATATATTTATCACTTTGCCAAACTTCTACACCTAAGCATAAGGTAGAAGCCCTGGCTCTATCATGTCAAGAGCAGAACATAAATTTGATTTTAACTTTTCAATTGCTCCGACCACACTAACTATGATGATGATGTCCTCAACATATACCACTAGAATCACCACATCACCATTCTCACTTTTGATGTAGAGATTGGGGTCAAAAGGGCTTCTTTAGAATTCCTATTCTCCCAAATACATGTAAATTTTGAATTACCACACCCTGGGAGCCTACTTTAGCCGTTCCTTCCCTAGAACATGAAATCCCCATGGTTGGTACATATATACTTCTTCCTCTAGATCTCCATCGAGGAAGGCACTCTTCACATTCATTTGATGCACTTTCTAGCCAAATTGTGCTGTCATGGCTAGAACCAATAGGATTATTTTAATTTTTGCAGTAGGATAAAATGTCTCCTCATAATTAATCCCCTTCTTCTATGCAAAGCCCTTTGCGACCAGCCTTAATTTATGTTTGTCCAGTGTGTCATCTACTTTATTCTTGACCTTATATACCCATTTGCAGCCAATGGGTTTCTTCTCAATAGGTATCTCTTCTAGAACCCATGTTCAATTCTTCATTAAAGTTTCATGTTTGGTTTGCATAGCTTTCTCCCATTTTGGTTTTCCTTTTGCCTTTTCATATACTGCATGTTCAAAATAATGTTGAATGCTAGCCATCAAAGTATAATTCACCGTATGAAATATCATATAAGGGATCTCATCTTCCTGAACATCGCCATAGCTGTTATACCACCATTTTGGTCTCTTCTTTTGTTCCTTCCCCTTCAAATCAGTATTAGTGTCTTGCTGATTTGAGGAACTTGCAGCTGCATCTTGTCAGATTTTTTTTCAAGATTCATACTCACAGGCTTCCTTCTCCTTATGCTGATTATACACATCCATTCAGCCTGCAAACTCGGCCATATTACCTGTAATGGCTGCAACTTTCTGATCTGATATCTGCTGAATCTTTTTCTGGAACAAACCTTCATTCTAATCAACTACAATATCCTGACTAAAGCATCCTTGACTACTTTCCAAATCAACTAACCTAGTTTCTTGTAAATTGATTTATTTACTGCTTTTAAATTGGTCTTGGCTGAAACTTCTATCCATCTCCATTGGTGTAGATGAAATTTTACAATTTATAATCCTGAACCTGTCTAACAAACTTGTATGTTTTGTCTAAGAAGCAAAAAAATGTTTATCTCTTTGCCAAACTTCTACACCTAAGCAATATGTAGGAGGCCTAGATCTATCATGTCAAAAGAGGAACATAAATTTTATTTTACCTTTTCAATAGCTCTGACCTCACTACCTTTGATGATTATATCATCAACATATATGACTAGAATTACCACATAACCATTCTCACTTTTGATGTAGAGATTGGGGTCAAAAGGACTTTTGCTAAATACCTGTTCTCCCAAATACATGTAAATTTTAAAGTACCATGCCCTGGGAACCTACTTTAGCCATAGAGAGCTTTCTTTAGTCTACACACCATATGTTCCTTTCCTAGACATGAAATCCCCATGGTTGGTACATATATATTTCTTCCTCTAGATCTCCATCAAGGAAGGCACTCTTCACATTCATTTGATGTACTTTTTGGCCAAACTGTGCTGCCATGGCTTGAACCAATGGGATTGTTTTAATTTTTGCAATAGGATAAAATGTCTCCTTATAATTAATCCCTTTCTTTTGTGCAAAGCCCTTTGTGACCAACCTTGCTTTATGTTTCTCAAGTCTGTCATCTACATTATTCTTGACCTTATATGCCCATTTGCAAACAATGATTCTTCCCAATAGGTAGTTCTTCTAGAACCCATGTTCAGTTCTTCATTAAAGTTTCATGTTTGGCTTGCATAGCCTTCTCCCATTTTGGTTTTCCTTTTGCCTTTTCATATACTTCACGTTCAAAGAATGTTGAACGCTAGCCATCAAAGCATAATTCAACGTATCCGATATCATATAAGGGATCTCATCTTCCCGAACCTCGCCATAGCTGTTGTACCACCATTTTGGTCTCTTCTTTTGTTCCTTCCCCTTCAAATCGGTATTGGTGTCTTTCTGATTTGAGGAACTTGCAGCTGCATCTTGCCTGAAATTTTCTCAAAATTTATACTTTGGAGCTTCCTTCTCCTTATGCTGACTATCCACATCCATTTGGCTTGCAAACTACTCCATACCACCTATAATGGCTGCAACTTTCTGATATGATATCTACTCAATCCTTTTCTGGAACAAACCTTCATTCTCATCAACTACAACATACTGACTAAAGCATCCCTGTTTAGTTTCAAAATCAACTAACCGATATGCTTTATGGTGGTCACTATATCCTATGAACGTCAACTTCTTGCATTTTCTATCTAGTTTAGTTCATCTTTCATCAAGAACTTATTCATATACAACTGAACCAAAAACTTTAAGAAGACTTAATTGTAGTTTTCATCCACACCATGCTTCTTTTGGAGTTTTCTTGTGTACCACTTTCATTGGATACCGATTGAGTGGATACATTGATGAGTGTACTACTTCCACCTAGTATTTATTAGGAATAGACTTGTTCTTTAACATAATTTTTTTTTTTTTTTTTATAGGGGTAGGTGGGTTTTTGAAAGGACCTAAACCCTTGATACAAAAGGACTGAAAGATAAGACAATGAAAACCCAAGGGGGCAAAAAGGACGGTTTCAAACAACCCGAAAAAATTACAGCTATAAAAGGACAAAACTATAGCATCGCAAACCTTTTTAAAAGGCCCCCAAACAAGATAAAACCAAGCTATTACCCTTAAAGTTTCTTGTGTTTGCTTCTTCTCATGAGCTGGATTTCCTCTTCCTAAAGAGTTTCAAGATCGGATAAAGCATTTTTGCATTTCAAACTTCTAAGATAGTATCTCAATGTTTCGTTTACTTCATGTTGTTCTACTTCAAATCTTTTACAATTATCCAACTGCTTGCAGTCAACATGGCGTGATTCATGGGGGAATTCCTCCTCTTCCTTCTTAGGAGGGCTCCTCTATTGATCAAGAATCCTTATTGGATAAACTGCATTCGGTTGGCCATTCCATCATCCTAAGGCCCGAGAATCCCCAATCTCTGTCGTCAATGCTTCGTTTGCTACCCTAAGTTCTCCATCTGTAGCCCTAAGTTCTCTGTTCCATCACTCTAAAGCCCAAAAATCGTCAACCTCTATCATTGTTGCACCCTTTGATGATCTTATTTCTCCATAACCATCATTTGGACATTTCCTCTTAAGGTGACCTATTTGTTAGCATCCATAGCAACAGATGTTGAGATTCTCATAGTCTAGTTGTTGGATCCATTTGTTATCACTAGTTCGAAGAGTTATACTATGTGGGCCTTGAACTGTCACATCTATTAAGAATGCTATTCTAGCTTTACTCATATTGGTTTTATGTTGCAAGTTCTCCTTTGTATGCTTGTCCATGCATAGGAACTAACCAATGGCATCCCCAATTTTTGTGAATATTCGCTCTCCCCAAAACTCTATACGGAGAGCATAAAGATTGACCCAAAAAACGATGATTTCTATATTTTCTATGTGAGGATTAAAGTCTTTAAACCAGTCCCAAGAACCAATTAACTCTATAGTCCACTACATAGTTTCTATCACTGAGGCAAGAGAATGTTATGGCAAATAAATTCTTAGTAAGAAAAGTGACTTGAAAATCTTTATCTGTCCAAAGGGTTTTGATTTTTTTCTTACCTCTTCCATATTTGGTCTTCTTCCTTTGATCTTTCCTATGACAGTCTAGTACTTGAAATTGTCTAGATCTAGCTCAAAATCGTCGTTCGAGATTGTGTTTTCTACGTTAACAGCAACATCAACCTTTCTCACCATACTAGCTACTCTTTCTTTGACCTTTGGTGCAAATGCTCCATTCACTACCCTAGGTTCTCCAACTGTCACCCTAAATTCATTGCTTGGTCACCCTATGGCCAAAGAATCGTTGATCTCTCCTACAATTTATCAATTCACTACCCTAGGTTCTCCATCTCTCACCTTGAGTTCGTTTCTCTGTCGCCCTAAGGCCCAAGAAACATCAACCTCTCTCGTGATCTCTCCATTCACTTTCCTAGGTTCTCCATCTATCACCCTAAGTTCATCATTTCATTGCCCCAAGGCCCAAGAGATGCTGACCTCTCACGCAGTTTCTCCATTCGCTGCCCTTGTTTCTCCATTTCATCACCATCTCCAACATACAACTTGCCATCTCCATAATGGTACAATTCCGCCTCTCTACCACTCCATTTTGTTGTGGAGTGTAAAGCGGAGTGTATTACCTCTAGATGTCCACTTGAGTAAAAAAGAAAGGATTTTTCTAGTGCAAAATTCACCTTTGTTATCTGATCTAAGGATTCCGTTACTCTTTGTTAATTGTTTCTCTACCATGACCTTGAATTTATTGAACTCATCAAATGCATTTGATTTTTGATTTAAAAAATACACCCACATTTTTTTAAATAAGTCATATACAAATAGCAAAAAATGCGTGGCACCGAAGATTGATGTCATCTTCATATGCCCACAAATGTCAGTATGGATCAACTAATGGACCTCCTTAGCTCTCCAAGCTTGTCCTTCATCAAGAGGAATTATGTGTTGCTTCCAATCTTGCATGTGGCACAAACTCCTAACTGATTTTGAATCTCTGGAAAGCTATCCACCAAAATTTATTTAGCTAAAAAGAAAGATTTTTCAACTTGAAGTGCATATACCTTTGATGCCAAAGTGTGTTGTTATCTTGACCACTCTTTGGCTATCAAAGCTTTGCTATTTTAACTCCCCTTTATCAATCAATCTGAAAAGCCCATGTTCCTAAATACCAAAACCAAATGTTTCCTTTCTAACATTATCAACAATATAACGTTTATCATTACTGAAAGTCACACTCAAATTACGATTGTGTTTCATAATTTCACTAACTGAAAGTAGATCATTTTCCAAACCAAGGACATAGAAGACATTCATCAAAAGAACCTTTTTACCTCTCCGTGTTATCTCCACAAGTCCTTTGCCTTCAACCTTATATTCCTCTCCTCCAAAAATCACAGAGTTAGAACCAGATGTATATGCTACAAAGTCAAAACACCAATCTTTAATGTTTGTGAAATGCTTGGTGGCACCAAAATCTACATACCAAGCAATATTGTTCACAACTTCACACAATCTCTGTTAACCATAGCCATAAAAACATGAAAATCGTCTTATTCTTTTGTTCGGCAATATTGGCCAGCTTATTAAGCCCTTGGTTATTTTTCTCATCCCATAACTGTTTTCTACAAAATTTGCTCTTATGACCTAGTTTTCCACAATAGATGCACTTGTTGGTTTTCATTTCATGATTACTTGAATCCTCTGTCTTGCTGATGCCCTCTTTGTTTCTGCCATCTTTTTATTTAGCAAACTTGCCCTTGCCCTTCAAGTTTTGCTACCAAATTCATCTTTAAATCCTCAATCCCACTGTCATAACCAAACTACTTTTTCCACCTATGTTGTTGCAATAGTTTAGTGCTCAACTCTTGAAACTTCAAGCCAACATTAGTAACAATAATATTTAGCGATTCAATAAAATGCTCAAACAAAGTTGGTAAACTCTTCAGAGTGATTACCCTCAAATATTTGTCTTCCATCTTCCACCCAAAATGGCAATAAGTTGTTCTTTAATATCTTTTATTTTACCAAATGATCTTGTGAAGACTTACTTTCATCTATTTTAATAGAAAACAATATATTCTTTAGGAAGAAGGCTCAACTTTTATCGGAGATTTTATGCAACTCCTTCAAATGTTCCCTAATCCCTAGTGTGTTATTGACAGTCTGCACTTCGTCAATCGTAGATAGCTTTAAGCATCAATGTTTCTCTATTTCGCTCATCCAACTTGCACTAGTCTTTTGTTGTTGTTGCAAGTCAGGTTCCATCCCCAAAACACGCTGATCTAAGCATTTGTACTTAAAAAAGGCCAACGTCCTTTGTTTCCAAGGATTATAGTTCTTCCCGGAAAACAATTGATTACCCTCCAACATTATATGGGAAAACTAGCCTTTTTTCTTTAAAAAAATCTGCTAATAACAATGTTGAAATAGAAAGTTACAGCTACAAATCTGCTCTTTCCTATCCAAACTGCAAATATTGGAATTAAAAAAAAACCAAATAAATACCTACCAAAAATAGTTGAATCTACTAAAAGAAATGAGAAATGCTGAAAATCTTTAAAAATGTAGAAAAACACTGAAAATCTGCAATCTAGAATTTTCAAAAAAAAAAATCACAATGAAGTGCAATTCTGTACAATTGTACCATTCAGTATAATTGTACATTTCTGTACTATTTGATACAACTGTAGTTTTCTATACAACTATACTTTTACATACAATTCTGAATGGCTGTCCTTTGTTGTTCCGTGCAATCGAAAACCCTGATGTCTCTTTTTTTCTTAAATTATCCAAGCTTTAAATCGAAAAAAATGGATCTCAATCTAAACCATAAAAAAAACCTAACTTTCTTTACTCAAAAGCCCTTTCTTGGTGTGTATTGTAATCAATCCCTTGATCCGTCACTGATTTGAGCCATTCCTAGGCCTTCACATGCTATTTCCTAACTTCTCCTCACTGTGGTTCCAATACTATATTACAAAAACTGAACACACAAAGAAACCAATCAAGTACATGAGATAACTTGAAAAAGATAAATATTTCTTAGGTGATTTATTAAAAGAACAATCATCACTTTATTGGAAAGCAACAATATAAATCCTAATAGAAAAATGACATAAACCCTAACCCTAAAATGACTTAAGTAAACTTTAAGTCGTGTTTACATTATTTGATAAAACAAACTAAATTCATAAATTGACTGTTACTAAGCCTAACACAAAGATTAGTATGACCATTGTAAATGTAACATAATATTTATGGAGTCTCTAAAACATATTTTTTTATTTAGAGTATCTCATAAATATCTATACTTTAACAAGTCTTTGCCCTCAAGCAATTTTCTTGTAACACAAATAAACTCACCTGACGCTGCAGGTCTGTTGCTGCAAACATTTTTCTTGATTTGTTCATAGATATGACTAATTCCTCTGGTATCACATCCCCTGTTGAGTAATGTTTTGCAAATTGTTTTAGCACCCTATAGTCCCAAGTAAAGTACCTGGTTAAAACGACTAATTTCTGTCAGTGAAAACACTAAATTGCAGAGGAATGGATTCTTGCAAATAAAAATGGCCCCGAACAAATACACAACTAGAAAGATCACATATGGTCACATCGAAATGCTAGAAAAGAACAATGAAATTTTTATCCTTGACATCAGCTATAAAGCAAGTAATGAGAAAAATGCAGAGACAAATGCACAGCTGAATAACAAAACTGCCTCAAGAACACACCCCATGGGGGGGTGTTTGTCAACCAGGAGGAGCTTCCTGAGATGCTTGCAACTAATCTTAATGGGCTGAAGGCCACTTGTATTATACTTGCATAAAATTATGGTTAGGCCCAAATAAACTTTGAAAATATTCATGTAGGAGCCACCTTAAATCATAATAGTTAACCACTGACATATAATTAACTATTCAACTGTTGTAGAGAGGAAAAGGTTCTATTATCCATACATTTTCATACATACACTCAGAATAAATTATTAAAGTAGCTTCAATCTCGCAATGATTGATCTCTGTAACAAATATAAATGCAGTATATATGTACTTTATACATTCAGGATATGCTTAGTTGAAATTTTTACGGAGTACGTTGGATTTCACTAACAATACTACAAACAACTAAACCAGGGGCCACACATAGAAAACAAACACATGTAGCCTTGCAGTGCAACTTTGTTTCATCAATATGAAGAGTTTTAGTTTTAAATTAACAACCTATCACTGTTTTATGAAGTAAACTAAAAACTGAAACCTGGATTCCTGTTTCACGAGACTATAATGCAACATTTCTACCTTTTATGGAGTGACGAGTCTTCTAACTCCCAAAAAATAAATTCAAGTTGACCATTTGGCTGATCCTGTGCAAGACTTTTCAGCCAACCATATCAGACTTTCTCGGGGGGCTGCATAGTGCTCTGCAGCCTATATAAGGCCTGCCTAAAAGGGTAAAAAACTTAACAGCTCTGACGTTATGTAGCCTATGTACAGCCTGCCAGAAAGGGAAAACAAACCCTAATATACTGCAGCTACATAAGACCTACTTAAAAGGACAAACAAGCCCCCATTTTTGGTGATGTCAAGAACTTAAATGTTGGATTCTTGATGAGGTTATCAGTTGCTTTCCCCTAAAAAACATGTGGGGGAAGGGCCTCGCCTCCTTCCAAGCATACACGGAGATATTGATAGACTTTACTACTACCAAGTGTGACCTAACATCTATCATGACCCCTTTTTCAAATAAAGTAAGAATAATAAAGTTACTATTTTTAAGTTGTCAAGTGGCTTACTTTTTATTAAAAAGTGACAACTTAATAATACTTTATTATTATAAATTAAAAAATAAATGTGACTTTCCAAATAAAGCATGTCAAAATCAAATTAGAAGATGGAAAGTTACTTTTGGGGCTTTCCTTGGGAAAAGTGTCAAGTGAACTTCTAAAAAGGCATTAGGGGGTCATTTGGAAATCGTCTCTTGCCATTATCTATTTTTACATTGAGAGTTTGAGTTGTTGCTTCAACTTTTGCTTTTGAGGATGAAAACCCCCTATTGCAACCAAATTTGGGGACGAAAACCCTCCAATCTTTAGTAGTGACTCCATCTAGGAGTTGCATTTGTGCATTTAGTCAGAAATTTGCAATTTTCAATTCAGTTTTATCAGCTAGGACACGTTTTTGGTGTCAGTGTCAGGATTTCCGCATTGGACATCATCTACAACGGCTAGGGCATCATCTCAACGGCTAAAGTCATCATCCTAAGGGCTGACATCACATTAAGGGATGTATTTCAGGGCCAACTTCACCCATAGTTGGTTGCTATCACTTCTTTCAGTTTGCAAGGCCATCATTTGGTCTATTCCATCTATTTGGGATGCCATTAGTCATAAAATTGATGTATACATTCAATTAGTATTTTTATGATTTTCAGTGTTGAAAAATAAATAAGTAAATTTGATCTTAGTGTTCATGTTACAACTGTCATTATTTGTAGCATATATGAATCTTAGCCTCCGATTTAGAAATTATTTCCATTATTTTCTAGGATTTGTAATTTTTGTCGTAAGGGTTTTGCAATAAAAATCAGTTTTTAATAATTATGCGCCAGCGTTTCCGACGAATCCAGAATTATTTAAAAATACATGTTTAGAGACATTACAACATCGATGATGTCTTATGTGGGTGATAACGCCAGGCCCTCCCCTCCTTCGTCAAGAGAGGCTCCTTCAAATCCTCATTGTCATTTACACTCTTGGCCGACAAAAGGTCATGGTAATTTAGGCTCTCGACCTCTAATAAGCTGAGGAGGTTGAGGAGGCAGAGAGCCTATAGGGAATTTTTGCCTCTCTACCTCAACCTATCTTGTGGAAGGAGGGGGGTTCATTCAGTAGCAAAGAATGATGTAACAATTCTTCATTTAATAAACTAAGTTTGTCATTCATGATGAAAATGGAGTCCGTTAGATGTCATAAACATAAGTATGCTTCATGCTCACACCTCGATCTCCTCTCCCTATTGAATGAGGGTGTAAATGACTTTACGTCAAACTAGTGCCTCTTTGATTGGTTAACCTAGGGCATTTACGTGATCCACCACACCTGTCACCACCTACCCTCCTATTGATTGGGTCGAGAGGGGAGCCATATCATTTATTTCCCACTCCACACTGCAAAATGTAATACATTTTCTTTTTTCATAGAGAAAAATTCCTCACGTCAAACAAGTGCCCTCTCAATGGTCAAGCCTAGGAGCTAGCCAAATGCTAAATCATCCATCTAAGAATAGGTATCCAGTCAACCTAAAGCTAGGTTGCTTGGAAATGGAAACATTTTTGAAAGACAAAAATGCCAATTTTCGAAAACCCTTGATTTGGCAATGTCTTGGGAACATCCGTACATTTTATTACACACACACACAATGCATACTACTCATTTTTTAGTAAAACACTTGAACATACATAGCATTCATTCATTCATTGCTTCAAAAGTTCAAATTAGACATTGCAAATACATTCAAATCTAAAATAAATTATCTATATTTGGATTGTCCTCATAAACATGAATGCCACTCCCACTAGCTCCACTCTCCACCCCTTGTGTAGAACTCCCTTGATTGTCATCAACAACACCAAGTAGTGAAATTTGGGTAAGTGTAGATGTGGAAGCATCCAAATATGTAGTCTCTAGAAGGATATCCAAAAGTTTGTTAAGCCTGAAATATCCCGAGCCAAATTTTTTGATTTTTTAATTAACAGATTTCAACATTACAAGCAAGTACCCATTAAGGTTAGAAGATAAACCCAAACGCACTGAAACAACTCTAACCAGAATGGCGCCAATGATGGCGAGCATTGGTCAGAGGATCTAAAACAAACTGCTTATGCTGTAACTCTAACCAGAATGGCGCCGATGATGGCGAGCATTGGTCAGAGGATCTGCTATTCTAAAAGCCGGAAAAGGAACTCGACGTCAAGTATGTGCTACCCAATCCAATGTGGAGTGAGGGGCGACCATATGATGGAGTGATTACAATAAAATTGCTTGAAAGGGAAATGCTGAAAGATGAAACTACTCCACACCCAGCGTGTGCTTGCTAACCCAAAGAGGGAAAGTAGCTACCATAGGGCGGAGCTCAACACCCAGAATGTGCTTGCTAACCCCAAGAGGGAAAGAAGCTACCATAGGGCGGAGCTATAACTAATACAATGACTTAAATTGAAACTGAACATTACAATCAGATTTGAACAAGTTTGAGAATTACTGCCAGTACTACTGCCACTTTACAAAATGAAACTCATTCGCCTGCCAAGAGCATAAGAATTGAAAGATTAGCATTACATCATATAAAGAACTCTCCTTGGCTTGATTAGAGATGCCGAAACAATAACTCTCTCAGTGACCAAATAATAATTCTGTTTTTTTTTTACAAATCTGCACTTTAACTTGAAAAACCAGCAACCTATGAATTTACTCATATGCTCATAACTCTCTCATTTCTCACCCAAATGATCTCAAATCTGATGCAATAGACCCTCAAAATGATGGCGCCTAACTTAGTAATAAGAAATGGCATCTAAAAATGGTTATTAATTACTGACATGAATCCCAATGCACTCTAGAAAGTACGGCCTTCAAGGAATGACGGATTTGCATTATAAAATCATAAACTTCGTATTAAAATCTGCAAATATTCATGAAGGGGCGCCCTTACGAATAAGATGCAATGACACAATACCCAGAACGGGATTATTTTTGTTTTCTGATTTACCAATGAAAACACGGATCTGCTATAGCTTAAAATGCAATTTCCAGACATTAACTAATATGCTATAATCTGATCTAGACAGCCACAAGCTGATTACAATGCACACAACTCAAAGCAAACTCACAAACTAGACTAAATCACCACTAGTCGTTGTATTGCAAGCAAGAAGCGATGCCCAAGCTAGGAGGCCTTCATTCCTCGAAGCGGTTCCAGAGCCAATGCGGCAGCATAACAATGTAGTAGACAAAGATGATCAAATGAAAACTCAAGGCTTTTTTTTATAGACTTCAGTTGGCCTCCCTTGAAACCCTAACTCCAAGAGTGGCACCCTTTTCCAAGCAATGATGGCGCCCCCACTTCAAGTCCACCTTTTAAAATAACTTTAAGTTATTCGACTAGGCCAAGGTCATAACATTAAAATATAATGTTATTTTTAAGTGAAATAAACTTATTTCTCCAAGACTGCATTCTGAAGCCCGAAACTGAATGAGTCAACTGAAAAGAAAAGTCAACTACCTGAGACAACCCTGTTCGCTGCCAAAAATAGAATTTACTAAAAATAGTAAATTCCTGGGAATGCTCAGAAAGCCGAGATGAACATACCCCTGCGAAGCTCTCTGAAAACCCAAAAAGAATCCGCCATCAAAACTCCGAGCAAGGACATCCTAAAAACTAGGAAACCCTAATTTGTACCTTCCGACTAGCCTTCAGGTTTCCAGAAAAAGGCCAACGGTCACTGTGAAGATCAAGTTTGAGAAGGGGACATTACAGTCCGCCCTCCCCAAAATTGCTTGTCCTCAAGCAATCGCAAACTAGGATGCTGCAATATCCCATCATTTTCCCAAGTTGCATCCTCCATAGGTAGGTTCTTCCACTTTACCAGGTATTCTCTGATGGTTCTTTTCCTCAAAGAACGTTCTCTGACATCAAGTATCTCCTCTGGTATTAGAACCAATTGTCCCTCTTCATCCAACGGTGGCAATTGTGATGAAGCAACCACATTAAGTCCAAGTGCCTTCTTGAGGCGAGACACGTGGAAGACGTTATGCACTCTGCTATCAGAAGGTAGCTCTAGTTCATAAGCTATTGCCCCAACTTTTCTGATGACCCTAAATGGCCCATAGAAGCGAGGTTTGAGCTTCTCAGCTCCACTCTTCTTGAGAGTAGACTGTCTATATGGTTGTAATCGAAGATAGACCATATCCCCAACCTCGAAAGAACGCTCAACACGCCTCTGATCAGCATACAACTTCTACAGATTTTATGCAATCTGCAAATTATCCTTCAAGGATTTCATTGTCTTGACTATGCTACATCAAATCCTTGGCTAGAGGTGCTTTGCTGTCACCAAACACCAAATCTGCAAAACTAGGTGCTTCATACCCATAAAGTGCCAAAAAAGGAGACATCTTAATTGACATGAAAAGTAGAGTTGTAGCAGTACTCGCCTATATGCAGCCACTTGACCCAAGTTCTCTGCTGTTCTGACACATAATTTCGCAAGTAGCCTTCCAACCACTTATTCACCACTTCAGTTTGCCCATTTGTTTGGGGATGGTAGCTAGTGCTTGGGGTGAGCACAGTACCACTCATTCTGAAGACTTCTTGCCAAAACTTACTTAGGAACTTGCTGTCCCTATCACTCACGATGTTCTTTCGCAATCCATACAGCGTAAACACTTCTCGAAAAAATAGATCTGCAACTTGGGCTGCAGAAAAAGTGTTGGTAATGGCGAAGAAATGAGCAAATTTGGTTAGCCTATCCACCACTACATAAATGCAATCCTTCCCTTGGGCCTTGGGCAACCCTATGATGAAGTCCATCGAAATACTTTCCCATTTTTGATTGGGAATAGGAAGTGGTTGCAGCAAACCGGCTGGTAATGTATGCTCATTTTTATTTGCTTGATAAACAGGACACTCCTGAATGTAGCATTGTACCTCTCCTTTCAATCCCTTCCAAGAAAACCTTTCTCGGATCTGCTTATATGTCTTGAAAAAACTTTGGTGACCAGCAACTGGAACATCATGAAAAGTCAAAAGAATCTTCTTCTTCAGCTTAGAATCAGCCATCAGAAAGATTCTTCCCTTATAATGTATCAATCTCTCAACCATCTTGTACCTTTCATCATGAAAAGTACCCTCAAGAATGCTGGTTGCAAACTGATTTTTAGCACAATCAGCAAGCAACATGTCTCTCCAATCTGCAGTAAGCTCACACAATGAGCTAAAATGAGGTCTCCTGGAGAGAGCATCGGCCACGATATTATTTTTCCCTTTTACATATTCAATGTCAAAGTCGTAAGCTTGAAGCTTACCCATTTCTGTTGCCTCTCATTTAGATCTTTCTGGTGCATGAAATGCTTGAGGCTATTGTGGTCAGTCTTAACCACGAACTTGTTCCTCACCAAGTACTGCCTGAACTTGGCTAATGCATGCATAATGGCAAGCATTTCTTTGTCATAGATTGAATATGTCCTTTCAACACCTCGTAATTTTCTGCTCTCAAACACGATAGGGTGTTTGTCTTGCATCAGGACAGCCCCCACTCCTTCACCCGATGCATCACATTGCAGCTCGAATGGCTTGGAGAAATCCAGAATTGCCAAAACTGGACACGAGCTCATGATCTTCTTGAACTTGTCAAAAACAATGAGCCTTTTCTGACCAAACAAAGGCTCCCATTTTGGTGAGATCAGTAAGGGGAGCAGCATTCTGTGAATACCCCTTTACGAATCTCCAATAAAACCCACAAAGACCCAAAAAACCTTTCAATTGAGTTAAGCTCTCAGGAGGTGGCCAATCAACTACTGCTTTGATCTTCTCCGAATCCACCTTCACTCCCTCAGCACTGACTATGTGGCCAAGGTATAGTAACTCCTCCATCCCAAATTCACATTTGGAAGCTTTTGCAAACAAGCTCTCAGATTCCATGATACTAAGCACTTCCTCCAAGTGCTTAAGATGATCTCCCCAAGTCTTGCTGTAAATCAGAATGTCATCAAAAAATATTAACACAAACCTCCTTAACTGACTCTGAAAAATACGATTCATGCAAGACTGAAAGGTAGCCAGAGCGTTAGTCAACCCAAATGGCATGACTAAGAATTCGAAATGGCCATAGTGACATCTGAAAGCTGTCTTCTCCACATCCGATCCCCTCATTCGAATCTGATGGTAACCCGATCTCAGATCAATCTTTGAGAAGAACTTGGCCCCATGTAGCTCATCAATGAGCTCATCTATCCTGGGTATGGGATATCTGTTTTTTATGGTGCTTTGATTCAAAGCACGATAATCCACACACATGCGCATGGTACCATCCTTCTTCTTCACAAGAACCACTGCAGAAGCAAAGGGGCTCTTGCTTGGGCGTATGAAATCCATCTTCAAGAGTTCTTGAATATTCTTTTCGATCTCGTCCTTTTGCCTCTTTGGATACCAATATGGAGTTATGATCACCAGTTTAGCCCCTTCCTTGAGCTCAATGATGTGTTCTGACCCTCTATCAGGAGGTGGTCCAGGAGGTAAATCAGCAAACACTTTACTCTTCTTGGTGAGTAAAGACTGAATATCAAGAGGATACTCTATTTTCGTTTCAGCTGGACTAGCTGGAAGAATCATGCACTCCGCAGCCCAGTCCACTTGGTCATGACGTATCAACCTTGCCATCTTTTTGAATGACACAATCCAAGGGCCACCATTTGACATTCCTCTCAACACCACCTTCTTTCCATCGTATTGAAACTTGAGTTCCATGGTTTGCAGATTTAAAGAGATCTCTCCAAGAGATCGCAGCCACTGAATGCCAAGGACAGCATCCGTATGTCCAATACTAACCACATAGAAGTCATCCTTGACTTCGTAATTGCCCAATTGCATTGGCATGTTGGGAACCCTTTTGGTACAAGACATGTGGAACCCATCAGCAACCATAACTTTGAACCCTTCAAAATCTTCTGTTTGCAACCCCTTCTTTGCTACCACAGCTTCGTCAATGAAGTTATGGGTTGCTCCAGTATCAATTAAAGCAACAATATGCTGCCCTTTGATCGTCCCACGAATTTTGAAAGACTCATTCTTTTGGAAGCTCGAAAGTTGAGCCAACATACCACCACTTTCTTTTTCACTTTCAGACTCTTCTGGAGCTCTTTCCACTTCACTATCTTCGGGATCAGACTGCTGGTCTGAAAAATCAGAGTTACTTTCACCAGCTGAATAATACTCAATCTGGTGAAATTTGACTCCCTTTGGGCAAACATGTTCTGGAGACCATTTTTCTCTACATCGGAAACATAACCCCTTTCTTCGGAGTTCATTGATAGTCTCTGGATCCAATCTTGTGCCAAGAGGTTTCTGCTGTTTAAACTCCTTATGGCAAGGCTTTTGATGAAACCTTTTCCCTCTATCCTTCTTGTGAAATGATGGTTTGGAATGGAACTTTGCTTTGGGAGCAGCCCACTCCATGTTTCTAGCTTTTTTCATTGCTTCTTGTAAGGATGGTGGATCAAAAGCTTTGATCCATCCCTTGAGTGGCTCCATCAAACCTTCGCTAAATAGTATCACTAATCTTCTCTCAGTGATTCCTGTGACCATAATGAAAGTCTTTGAAACTCAGCTATGTAAGCATCAACAGTGCCATACTGCTTCAATTGTGCCAACTCCCTAAAATGCACTTCTGGGTCCTTCTCGAACCTCTCAATGAGTCTATTGGTGAATTCATCATAGCTAGTGATAGACCCATGACCCAAGGTGACTAGGCCATGGTACCACCACTCATGCGCCACCCCATCTAGGTGTAGCGTAGCGAATTTAATCGCGTCTTCTTCAGCCATTGGCCTAAGAGCCAAATAGTTGTCTAGTTTCTGAATCCAAGCTCAAGCAGAATTATTATCACTTCCATCAAAGTGGGAAAGCATAACCTTGTTGATAGCTTGATGCAAGTCTCCTTGTGCTGGAGTTCTTCTTTGGTCATAATTTCTCCCTTGTCCCTTACTCTTTCTCTTATGATCTATAAATTTATTATAGGACATGTCCATTTTGATGTCATCAGGGAGAGAATCATACTCCGCATGGCCATGTCTCAATTGTTCCACAAATGAAGCATTCTCTTCAGGATCAGGTTGGGTGTTTACTGGTGCTACGAAGGTGGATTTGAAGGGCCTTGACGAAATGTAAGTGTTGTTTGAAACAGGCTGAGCAACACTTCCATCAAATTGATTTGAGGCACTAGGCTCTCCTCTGTATCCGGGGTTGTTCTGTAGAGTTGGGTTCTGACCCACTTTCCCCAACATGAGAGATACCATATCCATCAAGGCATCCATCTTCTTTTCAAATCTCTTTTCGGGACTTATTGATCTCTCTCTTCCCTTCCCACTATCATTTCTGGTGTTGGTAAACCTCTCGTTACCCCCGACTGATCTCTCACCTTTTGCCATATCTATTTCTTGAGAAGACTCCCAATGAGCCCTCAAGACCTCTGAAGTTGTCTGACCTTCGGGAACCTGATACCACTGGAATTGTTTTGCAATTTTCTTATCTTCTCTTGCTATGTATCTTTTTTCTCTGTCACTCATAGATGGTTTACTCACAGGATGGCAGGATACTTAGCTCTGATACCACTGAAATATCTCGAGCCAAATTTTTTGATTTTTTAATTAACAGATTTCAACATTACAAGCAAGTACCCGTTAAGGTTAGAAGATAAACCCAAACGTACTGAAACAACTCTAACCAGAATGGCACCGATGATAGCGAGCATTGGTCAAAGGATCTAAAACAAACTGCTTATGCTGTAACTCTAACCAGAATGGCATCGATGATGGCGAGCATTGGTCAGAGGATCTGCTATTCTAAAAGCCGGAAAAGGAACTCGACGTCAAGTATGTGCTACCCAATCCAATGCGGAGTGAGGGGCAACCATATGATGGAGTGATTACAATAAAATTGCTTGAAAGGAAAATGCTGAAAGATGAAACTACTCCACACCCAGCATGTGCTTGCTAACCCAAAGAGGGAAAGTAGCTACCATAGGGCGGAGCTCAACACCCAAAATGTGCTTGCTAACCCCAAGAGGGAAAGTAGCTACCATAGGGCAGAGCTATAACTAATACAATGACTTAAATTGAAACTGAACATTACAATCAGATTTGAACAAGTTTGAGAATTACTGCCAGTACTACTGCCACTTTACAAAATGAAACTCATTCGCCTGCCAAGAACATAGGAATTGAAAGATTAGCATTACATCATATAAAGAACTCTCCTTGGCTTGATTAGAGATGCCAAAACAGTAAGTCTCTCAGTGACCAAATAATAATTCTGTTTTTTTTTACAAATCTGCACTTTAACTTGAAAAACCAGCAACCTATGAATTTACTCATATGCTCATAACTCTCTCATTTCTCACCCAAATGATCTCAAATCTGATGCAATAGACCCTCAAAATGATGGCGCCTAACTTAGTAATAAGAAATGGCATCTAAAAATGTTATTAATTACTGACACGAATCTCAATGCACTTTAGAAAGTACGACCTTCAAGGAATGACGGATTTGCATTATAAAATCATAAGCTTCATATTAAAATCTGCAAATATTCATGAAGGGGCGCCCTTACCAATAAGATGCAATGACACAATACCCAGAACGGGATTATTTTTGTTTTCTGATTTACCAATGAAAACACGAATTTGCTGTAACTTAAAATGCAATTTCCAGAAATTAACTAATATGCTATAATCTGATCTAGACAGCCACAAGCTGATTACAATGCACACAACTCAAAGCAAACTCACAAACTAGACTAAATCACCACTAGTCGTTGTATTGCAAGCAAGAAGCGATGCCCAAGCTAGGAGGCCTTCATTCCTCGAAGCGGTTCCAGAGCCAATGCGGCAGCATAACAATGTAGTAGACAAAGATGATCAAATGAAAACTCAAGGCTTTTTTTTATAGACTTCAGTTGGCCTCCCTTGAAACCCTAACTCCAAGAGTGGCACCCTTTTCCAAGCAATGATGGCGCCCCCACTTCAAGTCCACCTTTTAAAATAACTTTAAGTTATTCGACTAGGCCAAGGTCATAACATTAAAATATAATGTTATTTTTAAGTGAAATAAACTTATTTCTCCAAGACCGCATTCTGAAGCCCGAAACTAAATGAGTCAACTGAAAAGAAAAGTCAACTACCTGAGACAACCCTGTTAGCTGGCAAAAATAGAATTTACTAAAAATAGTAAATTCCTGGGAATGCTCAGAAAGCCGAGATCAACATACCCCTGCGAAGCTCTCTGAAAACCCAGAAAGAATCTGCCATCAAAACTCCGAGCAAGGACATCCTAAAAACTAGGAAACCCTAATTTGTACTTTCCGACTAGCCTTTGGGTTTCCAAAAAAAGGCCAACGGTCACTGTGAAGATCAGGTTTGAGAAGGGGACATTACAAAGCCCTTAGATATAGTCCTTAGGCTTATGTGAAAGGAGGCACAAATTGGAATGCACAAATACCAAATCCTCAGCGTCCTTGGATGTCAACTTGTTTTGTTTAGCCAAGTGGATAAAGCCATATGTACTTTGATTCTGCTCTGGTGAAGAATTACTAGCCACCTGTCACAATAAAAGGTTGTTAATTTTTAGAAATTTGAAATTTAAAATTATTAACAATGTATAAAAATATATGTTAATAACTTAATAAAATTTTCAATTCAATTGTATCCCAGTGAGAGAATTTTGATTGTGATAGGTTGTAGGTACTTGGCATCATGGCCATGTGCATACCACCACTTGATTGAAGTCATGTTGGACTTGTCAAAAAGAGCCTCAATTTCTCCCATGCTACCTCTCAACCTAAAAGCATACCCATCTCATTGCAGACCACACTAGCTACAAATGGATTAAGAAAAACTCTATTGAATGCTACCCTAGTTCCATATGCAACCACTACATCATCGTATGGTGGTTTCCTATTAGGTAGCCAAAGTATTTCACTACTATAATACTTTGGAATGAAAGCATAAGCAAGGAGATGCAATGGGGTGGTCATTTTATTCCGCTTCTTCATGACCATAGATTCAACTTCATTATAAAAAAAAATCTTCTGGATCTTGCTCTCTTTTGTATGGTCTTTCTCATACTTTCAAGCATGTAGTCAATCCTATCATAAACCTGTCCCATGCAATTTGCATTTGTATTTGCATATCGGAGCATGGATAGAAAAGCTTTGCAAAATTGATCAAGTAGTCAACCTTGGCCCATCAATTATCATCAAGGATAAATGATTTTATCTTATGGGCTCTTTCGGACCCCGTTTGCCTCCACATGGTCCAAATATTGTTAATCACCATACTACTTAATGCCTCTCTTACCTTCAAAAGTCGTTTCAAAATGAGCATGTAAGAGGCAAATGTAGTCTCAACAATCTACAAAAATAAAATAAGACTTATAAAATTGATTGTCTAAACGTTGCTAAACAGTTAGAACTTCGAAAGTGAGAATTTGTTCTCTTACCTTCAACAACTCCAACCTCGAGAATCTCTTAAAGATGGCCCAGGACATGTGATGATTTGTGACAAACATTTGAATGTTTTTTGCCTCTGCATAAACTTGTTGTCCATGAGAATTTGTCAATCTTTTGCAACATCAAATTAAGGAAGAGGACAACACAAGGTGTCCAAAATATGTGCTCGTATCTACCCTCTACAATCAACCCAACTGCTCTACTTTTTTTTGGTTGTCTGTGATGACTTGGACAGCATGTTGGGGGCCCACAAACTCAATAGCCTCTATCAAAGTGTCAGCAATAAACTGAGCATATTTCACTTGGCCCTCACAATCAACAACCTTTAGGAACTATTGTAGCGTAGAATTGCACACTTTGCGGGAGAGTTTCTCAAGCTCTCTCACTCCTAGCTACAAGCGTTGGGACAACCTCAGGCTGTGGGTATCCTGTAGTGAGGTTGAACCTCTAAGCTTTTTAATGAGGCTAGTTCCTCAGATGCTTCACTTCAACTCTTATTTCCCACGCTAAAATCTACTGCTGACAAAGGAAAAGGATAGAATGATAACATAAAAAGGAAATTTGAGCTAAAGGAGATGATGCACCAAATAGAGAGTGATCCACATTCAAACTAGGAACCTTAATGACTACTACTGAACTTAAACAAGACATAGTCTAGCTGATCATATTTCAAAGCCACAAGCATGAGTAGTTGTGTGGAGGTCATAGGTCTGCAGAAGAGACACTATAACTTGTACTGCTTCAGAAAGGCACCAAAGGCTAACACATCACACGACCTGCAAGAAACCAAGAAAACTAAAGTGAGGTGCGTAGAGAAATCATAGGTGATGAGAGAAAAACATACATTTTGCAAGTTAAACTCCAATAATGCACACTTGACTTCAACGAAAATCAAAAAGTTGTCTTGTATTGCTTCAAGAGAGTGTTACAAGAAAATTTTGACAGAGTCACTCTATCACCAATCGAGGGATCCTTTTTAAAGTTTAAACGTCTGCATATATAGCAGAAAGGGATGAGAGAAGAGGGGACATTGCATGAGAGGATGGATAGGGGGTCATAATGACCGAAGATCCTTTTCTTTTTCGAGCCACTAACTACGTTGATTCTCTTTTTTGTGAGGACAAGACCTCTATGCTTGTGTAGCATCATGATTGAACCTGTTCTGGGCGGCTGTTTGTCGACGGTATGGCCGGAAGCATGGCTCCATGTCTTTATTCAAGTCGCTCACCCACTTTGTACAAGTGGGTAAGAACAACTCTTTTGTTTCCTTCAAGAGCTTTAATGATGGGCTCTGGTTCTTGTTGCCGTCTTGGTTCAACTTGAGTCTACTTGAGCTCCCTTTTGCGTTAAAAGCATGCCACCACTTTGATCACGAGATGAACCGTCCAAGATCACCGCCAATCTCCTCGAGCCCCTCATGCATTCAAGTCTCTTTGGGACTGATAGAGCCATGTCGGAGGTAGCTACATTGTCCCACCAAGTCTGAATGATTGGTTGTTGATCTCCTTGCTAGTTGGACGGGCTTATGCCATTTGTCCTTGACTAATTAGCCCTCAAGTTTTGCTGACTATTTGACTATCACTTGTGCCATTGATCTTTTATCGCGAGATCTTGACAAGTGTCAAGCTCACGACAATCTTGACGAACCCTTTGATCTTTTGAATACCAACGGCTAATTTATGAGACCTATCTTTGACGTCTGCGCAAACTTCCCAGGCTTTTCAAATCCAAACGGCTACTTGCAGGGGCTCAAATTTGACGTTTGCGGACAAGTCATGGAATATTTGAACCCCAACGGCTATTTGCTGAGGCTCAAACTTGACGCTTGCGGGCCTGTTAATTCCTTGAGTTATTTCCTTCGTACATTTCCTTTCGGGCAATTTCCATGGACTTTTGTCTCGGCACTTTCTCCTGAAGGAACACCTTCGGACTTTTTGTCCACTCAATTTCTTCGGACTTTTGCTTGGGGTACTTTTCCGAAAAAATCCTTCGGCTTTTTGAAAGAGACCTCGAAAGGAACATACCCTTCAGGAAACTTGAAAAGTACCCTTTACCTTTGCGAAAATGCCCTTTGGAATTTTTTGAAAATGGCCCTTCCAAAAGGAACATACCCTTCGAAAAAGATGAAAAGTACCTTTTGGAAATTTTAAAGAGGACCACTTCTTGAGAAAATGCCTTTCGAAAAAGTGAAAAATGGCCTTTCAAAAAAGTTCAAGTGCCCTTTTCCTTAAGAAAAAATACCTTTTGGAAGAGTTGTGGACCGCTCCTCGAGAAAAAGACCCTTCGACTTATGAAAATGAACTTTTCTGAAGGGTAACTACCCTTCGGGAATCTTTGGAATGCTCTTTCCGAATGGAAAGTACCCTTCGGCAAACTTGAAAATGAACCTTTCCTAAAGGATATGCACCCTTCGGATTTTTTGAAGTGAACCTTTTGCCTTTTTGAAAATGACTTTCTTCCCGAAAATGTCCCTTCGGAAAAGTTGTAAAGGACCATTTCCTTTCACAAGTGCCCTTCAAAATCTCTTGAAAAGGACCACTTTCCCAAGAAATGAACCTTTTGGGAAAATTGTATAGAGCATTTTGCTTGAAAAAGATCTTTCAGAAAACTTTGCTTGGACACTTCTCTGAAGAAAACAAGCTTTCGAAACGTTTCATTTGGACAAAAGTTTGAAAGAAATCCGACACTAAAAGTCTGAAAAATGTAAGTAAAGACTTAGCTGAAAATGAGATTTTGCACTTAGCTTCTGCTTGATCGGGTTTTCCACACTTGCCTACTTTGGACTTGCGACTTCTTGCAACTGATTTGAGAAACATGAAATCTCCCTCCTAAGAAAACCCAAAGTCATCGATTGGGGCAAACCCGAAGCCCCTTTTCTTGCTTCTTTGAATTGCTCTAAGCAACATGAAAAAAACCTTCAAGGCAAAATTAGCATGAAGTGCAAAGTTTCAAATGGTAAGGGTGGCATTTTAGGCCTGTGGGGTCAAAAACTGCCAACAAGAACATTGTCCATTTAAGGCATACTGCAACATTCATCAAGGGCCTATTTCGAGAATCTTTCCATCCATCTAAAATAACAGACATATAATGTCCCCTCTTTCCTATGATATATTGCAAAGTTTTGGGTTAGCCTATTCCGGCATTTTCGTAGACTAACGATGGAGTTAAGAGAATGATTTGCTAAGTAATTATGATTTATACCATGGAGGAGTTTTATTTTCGACAAGGTGACTTAATGACTTTTTACAAAGTTATTTTATAAAGTCATTTTTTATAAAGTTACTTTATGAACAAAATACAAAATATCATAAAAGTGAATTTATAAAGTGAAATTATAAAAATAAATAAAGGAAAATTATAAAGTGGGTTTATAAAGTAGAATTATAACGTTAAGTGAGAAAATATTAAAAAGGAAATATTTTATTATTTCCCACAAGTGGATGTGAAATAACTTTATATTATTTCTTAATAAGGTGTTGGGTTCCAACAGTGAATGGAGAATTATAAAAGAACCCTAGTTCTTTCATTTTCTCATTATGTGATTTTGGAAAACTTGAACTGTTTCATACTTGAGCTGGTATTTTCATGCCTAACTAATTCTGAGGATGAAAACCTTTAGAATTCAATGGATTGGACGAAATCCCAATTCCACCATTGAGAGAGGAATCCATCTTGGGTTTCTTATACATTGCAGAGTTGTGTTGATAGCAGCCAAGGGTTTGCAGATTTCATCATTTTTCTTGGGCAGCTAGGGTTTGAAGTTTTATTTATAGATTGAGGACAAAAGAATTCAGATCTGAAGGTTATATTGGCATATTTTCATCTACAAATGCATTGTTAGGGTTTGGGAGTAAAGTGCTTGTTTTGGAAGGAATTTTTTATCATTGGCAACATTTATTAATTTGCAAATTTGTGTTTCAAATTTCTACAGTTTTATATCAGATTGCAGATCCAAGGGTTTAGTAGTGAAATTTGGTATTGTATTGGCATCACATCAATCTAGGGTTTCATTGCTCCAATCCTAGACCTAGCCGCCTTTATTTGGAGGAGTTTAGGGATTGTTTTGGCAGCCATTTACATCATTATGATCAGAAAATACATCAGAGAACAGCAGGGTTTGAGAGCATCTACATCAGCGATTTCTTGCCATATATGTGATCATATTGAATCTAAATGAAGTAACAAGCAAACGGGTATGTGGTGAATCCAATACTAAGGTTTTTTTGTATATTGTAAACACATTTTAGAAGTATTTTCAGTTTGATATCATTTGTATCAGACCTGATAATCATTGTATTCAGATCTGATATATTGTCAATAAAGTGAAAATTGTATGTGAAATTCTTGCTATTGGTTTATGCAAACATTGTCTATCATTTATATGTTTTATGTGATCATTTTGGCATTGAAATCCATCAAGAATCAAACAAATAAAACCCCAAAACTCAAAAAAATCAGATCGCATGCCAAATGTTTGATAGAATGTCAAACAACCAAAATTGTAAAATCAGGGCAGAACTAGACAGGGTTCTTACAGTGGTATCAGAGCCATGATCTTGCTAGCCTGTTGGGTAAAAATCGGTTGCTTGTACTTCAGTTTAGTTTGAGTTGTGGTTGTGGACAGCGAGATGGGAACTATGAGGAAGTTGCCTAGCATGGAACAAATGTTGACGGACTTTCACCATTCACAACAAAGGGTACTTCAAAAATTGCAGCATGTTGAAGATTCACTTTCAAGGAAAATTAGGCACACTAGTGATTTGTCTCCATTTAATAGAACAATTATGGCCAACTATGATAAGTATCACTCTCTTCCTCAAGAGATACAAGACATGCTTTCATACACAATTTTTGGGTATACCAGATGAGGATGAAGATGATTTGATGTTTTCAAGTCCATATCAACAGCAAGAAAAGAAAGAAAGCATTGGGAAAAGTGAAGTGTTAAATATCCAAGAACCAGGAAAGGAAGAGGAATCACTTGTTTGCAATTTGCAGCCTACAAGTGATCACAATCAATACATAAATCAGTCATCATGTGGGAGTCCTAAAGAAGAAATAACGTTGGATCAAGAGGAAACACATGGCACACCATTGAGTCATCATGTTGATCACGAAGTGGAAAACATTACAATCATTGATCAGCCCATTAGAGATGTTGAAAATATGGCACCAAGGTATGACACCTATTCTGATTTTTGCAACAGCAGTCCTAATCATGAGGTAACATCCATTTCACATGTGGATGATGGTATTGTAGAGTCTTCTAATGTTGGTATTCAAAGTTTGGGTGTTAAAGATGAATTATGTATTGTGGATTTATGCCACAAACATTCTGATTTTGTATATCAGACCTTGGAAGATGTGAACAAGACTCAAGTCTTGTATGATAGTTGGCTACAAAGAGCCAAGAAGGCTAAGTTAGCGGCTGCACATGTAAAACAACACCTTCAACAAGTCAAACAACGATGCAATCAGCTAGATAATGCAAGGCAACAAAGAGAATCATACATTAGATCATTATTTCTTCCAAGGGAAGAATGTATACAAGGAGTGCATGCATCTGCATATGTTGAGGATGTGTTTAATGAAGATGACAAAGCAACAGCTCTTGGTACAAATCAGATCTATCCAATGAAGTTTCTAAAACTGTTAGCCTCCTTGAGGACACTAGTAGAATGAACCTAAATGACAAGATTGTTGAAAAAGAGCATGATGAAGGTGAGTACATTGAAGCTTCCAAATCAGCGTATAATGGTGAATTCTTATCTCATTTCAGTGATGGTAGTTCAGATGTGTATCAGTTTGACTCCCAATCCAAACCTACGGAGAGAAGTGTACATGAGGATTTCAATATTGGTGACTTGGAGAGTGAGTTGTTTAAATAAACCATCACACATGAGGTATCTCTTGTTTGTGTTAACAAAAGTAAGTTGTGGGATCCAGGGGTGGTGTGTGATTATGAGGTGAATCCAGCTGAATTTTCTGTTGGTCCATCCAAGATCGTTGATGCGTTACTTCCTATAATGGACTATTGTGGATTGGATCATCATGAGATATTGGTTGGCCTTGTGGGGTTACCACAAGGGAGGGAGTACTATGGTGGTCTACAGTTTGATGATGGGGTGAATACCATTGATGTTGAATTTTCAAGCGGCATTAAATACACTTTCGGTGGAAACCATATGAAAATCAGAGTATCACAGTGTCAGCATGGTGGAGTCACTCTTTGGGTTGGTATCTATGCACAAGATCCTTTTTAGGGGTTATTGGTGACTAATGATGATGGAAGAAGCATACCATGGGATATTTCACCATCTCTACATAGTAGTTGCAAGGAATCAAATTCTGAGTTGGGTGACCTTGAAGGTGATATTGTTAATACATATGAAGGCAATGTGTTATGTAATGAGCAAATTGACTTGGACAAGTTAGATCAAAATCAATTAACAGGGCAAGAGTTGAAGGTCAATGAAGGTACAACTTGCAACTATGGGATAGTCGTTAAGACAAGTAATTCACTTGGTTTTCAGTTGGGTATAACTCTTGGACTAGCACTTGATGATGACAGTCCTGATTTTCTGATTATGGAAAGCACTCCATTACCCTCACATAACCATGAGGTGATAGATGAATCATATGAGGATGATCTTGATGATACTCAAGATGTGATGACTAAACATGAGATAACCATTGTGGATTCAAGTTGCAAACAATCTGATTTTTCATATCATAGCATGGAAGGAACTCAAAGATTGTGTGATGAATGGTTGCAAAGAGCTAAGGAAGCAAGGTTGATTGCTGCCCAAGTAAGTCAGCACCTACAAGAGATCAAGGAACATCACAAACAGCTAGATCAAGCAAAGGAACAACAAAGATCTTACTTTAGATCTCTACTTCTTCCAAGGGAAGAATACATAGTGATGGAGCAAACAAAGGAGGAGACTCTTGACGAAAGCAAGCAAGAAGAGTATGCAGATTCCGAGAAGTATGACTTTGTTCATGTACCTGATTTGCATAAAAAATTGCCTTTGTTTGAGAGTGGACCAGCCACTAATAATGGAAGTTCACACGAAGAGGGAGTCATAAGTGGTTCAGTTTGTGTAAATACAAATGATTTTTATCATAAGGTTCATGAGTCACTTTGTTTGGAGATGAGTTTGGTAAAGAGTGAAGTCATGAAGATAAAGGGGATCTATACACATGGAGATTTGTCTTGCAGCTATGGGACAGAAATTATGGCACATAACACAACTGATTTTCCATTGAAGACTTCCCTTGGACCTGCACTAATGAATGAGCATTCATTCATGAAAGGAGACGTGAAGGAAGGCACTATTAAAAGGCATACAACAATTCTGATTCTCTGATTTTCGACAGCAGTCCTTCACTTTTGCATAATCAGGATTATTGAAGGCACAACATATACTTGGATTGCATGATGGAGCACACACCTAGTGGACCAACCACTAGTAGTATACCTACATGTATAGATGGAGACATTGGTGATTCAGTTTTGGTTGAGCCTTTGGTCATTCATGGAGAACTTGAGGAGTTTACTTATAATGAGATACAATTCCATCATGTTGATGACTCTTGGGTAGAGTATGTAGTTGCTCTATTCCCTAGATTTGTGATGCATGCCATGGAGACATGTGCATGTACTGGGCATAATTTGGAGGTGAAGTGGAACTATGGCATTAGATATGGAAGTGAGCAGGTTTGCATAGATGTACTAGTCTTAGTTCATGAGGACTATCTTCATACTTTGATAGGAGATGGTTGTCCTACTATATTGCTTATGGATATCCTACAGGGCATTTGGAGGACAGCAGTAGTTTGGGTACTTTGGAGAGGTCTTGATCATCTCTTCATCGTTAAAGGATGGCGTATGGATGACGCTCTATAACCATATGGCATTGATGATGACATTGACATTCATTTGGGTCACATTTTTAGTTGGGAAGCTGCTGTTCAGTTCTATACCAGCAACCCACTAGGAGTGACTACACATTTTTTTGCACTTGTGAGGAGTACTCAACACAGTGATGAGAAATCTACAAAGGTTGGAGAATTGTTCGGTATTGCTAGAACATTGGGATCTTCATAACCGCTGGATTTGATTCAGATATGATAGCCTTTACCATTCATGGAGGGCTCAATGAGTATGCTTATGTTTTGACATCCTACTATTGTGATGATGCTTTGGTCATTGGATCACAAGAGGGCAGAGTGCAGTTTTGGTCTACAATTGTAATCAAAATGGTGCAGCGTTCGCATGGTAGAGTTTTCATGAGATGGATTTGGAATCCAGGTGGTGGTATGCGATTGCTTGAGGGCAAGCAATCCCAGGGAGGACTGTAATGTCCCCTCTTTCCTAAGAAATATTGCAGAGTTTTGGGTTAGCCTATTCCAGTATTTCCGTAGGCTAACGATGGAGTTAAGGGAATAATTTGCTAGACAATTATGATTTGTACCATGGAGGAGTTTTATTTTTGACAAGGTGACTTAATGACTTTTTACAAAGTTATTCTATAAAGTCATTTTTTATAAAGTTTATGAGCAAAATACAAAAAATCATAAAAGTGACTTTATAAAGTGAAATTATAAAAATAAATAAAGGAAAATTATAAAGTGGGTTTATAAAGTGGAATTATAAAGTTAGGTGAGAAAATATTAAAAATGAAATATTTTATTATTTCCCACATGTGGATGTGAAATAACTTTATATTATTTCCTAATAAGGTGTTGGGTTCCAAAAGTGAATGGAGAATTATAAAAGAACCCTAGTTCTTTCATTTTCTCATTATGTGATTTTGGAAAACTTGAACTTCTTCATACTTGGCTGGTATGTTCATGCCTAGCTTATTTTGAAGACGAAAACCCTTAGAATTCAATGGATTGGACGAAACCCCAATTCCACCATTGAGAGAGGAATCCATCATGGGTTTCTTATTGAGCTACATTGTAAATTTGTTTTGATAGCAGCCAAGGGTTTGAAGATTTCATCATTTTTCTTGGGCAGCTAGGGTTTGAAGTTTTATTTACAAATTGAGGACAAAAGAATTCAGATCTAAAGGTTATATTGGCATATTTTCATCTACAAATGCATTGTTGGGGTTTGGGAGTAAAGTGCTTGTTTTAGAAGGAACTTTTGGTCATTGGCAACATTTATTAATATGCAGATTTGTGTTTCAGATTTCTACAGTTTTATATTAGATTGCAGATCCAAGTGTTTAGTAGTCAAATTTGGTATCGTATTGGCATCACATCAATCTAGGGTTTCGTTGCTCCAATCCTAGACCTAGCCGCCTTTATTTGGGAGAATTTAGGAATTGTTTTGGCAGCGATTTACATCATTATGATCTGCAAATACATCAGACAGTAACAACGGGGTTTGAGAGCATCTACATCAGAAATTTCTTGCCATATATGTGATCATATTGAGCCTAAATGAAGTAACAAGCAGACGGATATGTGGTGAATCCAATACTAGGGTTTGTTTGTTTGTATATTGTAGACACATTTTAGAAGTATTTTCAGTCTGATATCATCTGTATCAAACCTGATAATCATTGTATTCAGATCTGATATATTGTCAATAAAGTGGAAATTGTATGTGAAATTCTTGCTATTGGTTTATGCAAACATTGTATATAATTTATATGTTTTATGTGATCATTTTGGCATTGAAATTCATCAAGAATCAAACAAACAAAACCCTAAAACTCAGAAAAACCAGATAGCATGCCAAGTGTTTGACAAAATGTCAAACAATCAAAATTGTAAAATCAGGGTAGAACTAGACAGGGTTCTTACAAGATACTCTTGAATCCTTCCATGAATCTCTAATTGGCTCCAAATAAGTTTGAATATGTTCCACTTCCTTCGCCAAAAGTGTGGTTCGGACCTTCTCATAATTAGGGCCTTTGTAACCTTGGGGAGCTTCATTGACTGCTTTCAACATTTGTTACCAATAAGGTGACTTCAAAACGGAAGGGCAACCCGCATGCATAAATGTGTCGAGCAAAAAACTCATCAACAATGTCCCTCTTCTCAACATTGAATGATTTTTCCAATGGTCCTTCTGGTTTTTTTTTGTGAGGCGGTCTCTGTCTCACATCCAAGGGTGTTTCAATTGACTGAACCTGAGTTTGAATGAAATAATGATTTGTAGATGAAGGTGTGGGTGGTCTTCCTGATCTGTTTATTTGGAAAGAAATTGTTCTAAATCAACTTCTTGAAACAACTTATGCATTAGCTTGCTTTTGCTCTTTCATGTAGTCGACCATTTTTGACTTTGAAAATTTGTCACTTTTTTTTTTATCTCTGATCGTCCATACCCAGTCAAATGAGTTTTGAGTCGAGTATATGAGGACTTCTATGTCACATGGAAATCATTTCATACCCAAACATGAAATCCACCACCAACAATGTTCTCAAGCATGCTCACATTTTCAAATAGTAGGGTCATATTTCATTGGAATCAGGTCTTCTTCCTGGTTTGCTTCAGTGTGCCCTCTCCCTAGAGCTAAACTTGATGGCATGGATATCCTAATCTACTTTTAATTACCAAGATCACATAAACGGAGCGAGGTGAGAGCATACACAACGTTAAAATATTATCATATTATAAACCAGCACAAAAAAAATTATAATTATAAATTTAATTTTGTTTTAACTTTACATAAAAAATTAAATTTATAGTGGCTAACTTTGTTTCTGTTTTGCAAGATCGCATTATGCACGAGAGAGGAGCATTTGTATAAAATAGAGTTAGATAAATAAAACTAAACCCTAGGAATTAGGGTGATTAACAATTTAAAAAATAAATAAGAAAAAAAACGAGTATAAAATGTTCAATGAACTAATAAATTAAAATTTTGATAAATCTAATTTTTAAATGATTTAGGAGTTCATAGACTAGAAAATGGAATTAATTTATTAAATGAAAATGAAATGTGAAAGAAATGAGAAAAGCTCGTTCAAATCAATAATGGTTACCTCCAAAATCCTCCTTGTTGCAATGGTTGCCTCCAAAATCCTCCTTGTTGCAATGGTTGCCTCCAAACAACTCCTTGCAATGGCTGTCTTCAAACTCCTCCTCTTTGCAATGGCTGCCTCCAAAGTTTTCCTCCTTGCAATGGATGCCTCCAAACTCCTCCTTGCAATGGTTGCCTCCTTGCTCTTGTAAGTTGTTTACAATGACAAATGGTGGATGTGTGTGTTGTAAGTGTGAGTTGAGTGTGAATTTATAGATTTTTAGCAAAAATTAGGATTTGCTTTTTATTGTTATTATATATATATATATATATATATATATATATATATATATATATATATATATATATATATAGTGGATGAGTTTGATGTTGGGTTCCACTGGAAATGCCCAGAAATGTCCCCGACGTTTCTGTGGCATTTCCATAATGGACAGGGGGGTCAAGGGAAGGGGGTGAGTGGGGACGATTCCTGCAACATAGACCTAAACCAATACCAGTAATTGGGTGTGGCCAAAAGAAGATGAGGGACTTAGGAACTCATCCTCAACGATCCTTGTTTGAGTTATTCAATCTTTTCTTGTTAATTTAAGCTTGTCCGTCTCCATCTAGTCAAATTGAGGGAAAACCTCTCCCATTGGTTGAGTCCTCAAGCACCAAAAGAACTTTCCTAAAAGGAAGACTAGTTATGGGTAAAAGTAATCTCTTGCTAAAAAACGCAAGGAATGTAGGGTTGATGTCATGGTTAGACCTTTTTCGAAGCCATTTCTAAGGTTGTGTATGTCTGACTAAAACGTTTCTACTAGCATTTCTGCTAAGCCAAACAGTTTGCAAATTTGTTTGTCAAATATCAGCACTTTCTAGATATTTTGAGGCATTCCATTTCCAAGACATTTCAGAAACACTAGAAACATGAAACACCAGCCACTTAGATGTTTTCAATAAATTGGAATTTTAAGAAAACTCAATTGAATAATATTATGAATTACAATAAAAGAGGCTAGTCTCTTAATACTTCTTTTCAAGACTTAAGTAGCAACATTTTAAAATTTTAAAAGTAACAGTTTCAAAAGCTTTTCATAAAAGTTACCACATGGTGAAGGATGTGACTATGCAATAACACAATACTTCCATCCTACTCAACTGGTACTCATAATTTCTAATTAGGGAATAACTATAACATTCTAAACATGGATCAACCCCTACAAATGCATGATGCCATGTTAAAGGCCATAATGGATGAAACCACGGCTATGATAACCCTACAAATGCATAATGCCATATTAAAGGCCATAATGGATGAGATCGTGACTAAGATTGACCCATACTTACTCAAAGAGGTTTGCTGGTGTTTCTGCAAAGTCAAGTACAGTCCTTGTCCCGGAGAAATGTTGATAATCCTGAAAGAAACTCCAAAACATGTCATCTCAATGAATCAAAGTTAACTGAAAAACAAGATAAACACTAATAGTGTGAATTGCTAAATACCGTGCGTGAAAGAAGAGAGTGTATAGCATGGCCGAACTCATGAAATAGTGTTTCTACTTCCCAGTGATTTAGCAATGCCTGAGATGATCTTGCTGGAGGAGGGAAATTGCAAACTAATGCAACTACCTGAAAACAATATAACACAAAATAACTCATCACTTCAATATTATTTATTTGAAATAGACAAGGAGTTAATTAAGATTTAAAGAATGCTTATAGATACAAGTATAAAAGATGGAACATTTAAATCCTTATATTGCCTTGAAAATACAACTATTAGAGCTATTTATTCATACATAAAATATAATTATTTAGAACTACTTTTTTAATACATGAAATAACCAACTACATTTTATGGAAATAAAGAATTCCATGTCTATTTATTTGGACCGAAAAAATGCATGTCACTCACTCTAATGTATTAGGCAGCTAAAATTGGCTGTCATTGTTATGCCCCTAAACCCCTCACTTGGGTGCGTTTGTTCTATAGTGAAAATGCATGTTTTAATGCTTGTTATTGTGCTTCTCATCCCTCATCTGCAATTGTAACTTCTTAGACTGATGTAACTTAAAGTTAATTATAAAATATTGAATAATGGGCATCGAAAGCAGATCTTAGATCAGATAAAGTGCAGATGTAAATAGGAGAAAACGGCTCTTTCCCAACACTTAACTACGATATAAAACCAGATTATCGAGGGACTACATTGCACCTAGATGTAGAAAATCTTATCTCACAAAGCCACCCCCAACCTAGGGCAAGGATACCAGAATGTTGTGAGATATTGTTGACTTAACCACATAAACTATACTAGATAAACCCATAACAGTAAACATTTAGATAATATGGTGAACAAATATTGAAAAATCTTCTGCTCCAGCAATAAACTACCTTATTGGCACCTGCTAGATCAAGACTACTTGCTGACCATCATATGCTCAAAAGGAAACCATTTTTCTACTCACCGCATTTAGATTATCTATACATGCTATCCATTACCAATTCACTGGCCTCATTGTTCACCACTAACAAGTCATGAGAAAAACTACTACCAATATAGTAAAAGCGCATGTGAGCCAGTATCAAATCAAGGATTTTTTTTTTTTTTAAAATTGATTGATGAAGGATTGAATGGGCCCACACCCATCTGGAACACAATCATCCAGTCCTTTAACCCCTAGATTTAAAAATCACTAAAACTCAGCGATTAATAGCCGGTTGAAGGAAAAACGAGAAATCTGCAGGAAAATAGCGAGAAGATTAATGGCAATTTTTGCCAAGTAATATCTATGATTACTTGGCAAAAATTGACAATTAAATCGCCACTACTTGTCTAGTGAAAGAATAAAAGCCCAAAATGAAAAAAACAATCTCGTTCAAAAAAACAGCACTACATTTTCTGCATTTTTCTCTGCAAATAAAGTCATTGTGACAATGAAGTAGGGTTTTCATAGTGTAACTTGAGAGTCGTGATTGACAATGGTACAAGCCTAGGGTTTTCAAGCCTTAAAGAATACATACAATGATCAACTAGGGTTTTCAAGCCTCAAGGAATACATACAACTTACAAGTATTCATTTGCATTAGTTTGTTTTAAGAATACATGAATCTGAAACAAATTCAATATGAAAATGAAATGCAATTTAATGTTGCAATGTACATTATATCTGTCACTCAAGTTTCATTCCATGATCTAGATTCTACAATAAAAATGTATCTAATTATCTTTGAAGTTTGATGTACTCCTCAATAGGATTATACCTTTCTAGTATGATATCTACTTCATTTTCTACTTCTTCCTTTGATTAGTGGCTAGGGTTACATTCTAAACATTTTTTTTGTTTTATAAGGTTTAAGCTTGTTGTTTAAGAATGGCATCAACATCTAATTTTGTTGTTCGTCGTAAGCGTAAGTCCCTCGACCCTTCTTGGAAGCATTGTTAACCGGCAGGGCAATTGTTATATGCAATTATTGTGTGATGAAGATAAGTGTAGTGTCTACCACCTCAAACTCCACATCACACAACTACCAGGAAATGATGTCGTAGTGTGCAGACAAGCAACACTTGAGGCTCAAAAAAATATGGTTGCTTACCATGCAACTTATGCAAAGAATGAAGAAGGAAAGTTGATGCACTTGCAACCCTAATGAATGGAAGGCAATGAGATACGATTATGACATTGAGGCCTCTTCTATTGCCCCCACTCCAGGGGGTCGGAGATGGGAAGGGGGCTCATCTATTGAAGATAGTCCGACTACTTTTTTTGTTTCTAAAAATAGGCTTGGGGCACAACCTTCACTTGAAGGTACCGCTTGGAACATACAAGTGCACAATGAAGCAAGGATAGTTGTAGAAATTTTTTGGTACTACAACAATATTCTATTCAATGTAGTGAAAATTCCATATTGGGAGAATTTGGTCACTACATTGATCATTGCTAAGAGTTCAAGGCTCTTACTCATGATTTGAGTGACCCGTTATTGGAAGATTCTATCAAACATACACAAGCTATTGTAGAAGAGAAAAAAAATATGGCAAGAAAAGGACTACACCATTTTGTTTGATGGGTGCATGGATGGGAACATTTATTAACTTTCTAGTTGTTTCAAGTGGACAACTAGTCTTCTTGAAGTCAATTTATGTCTCCCACTAAGTGAAAAATGCAAACACTTTGTGTGATATGTTGGATGAGGTGGTGATGGATATAGATTATGTGTAGAATATCATCCAAATTGTGACAGACAACATATGTAACGACAAGACAACTTCTTGAGAAGAGGCACAATAAACTATTTTGGAGTCCTTGTGCAACCCATTGCATTGATCTCCTACTTGAGGACATAGAAAAGACTTCATGGGTGAAAAATGTGGTTCAAGAGGCAAGAAATATCACCAACTGTTCATCTACAATCACACTTGGGTACTAAACTTGATAAGAGAGCACACCAATGTAAATGAGCTTGTGCGATCGAGAGTCACATGATTCACCACAAACTTCATCACATTGCAGAGCATTACAGTCTCACTAACATCGATTAAACAAATGTTTGTGAGTCACCAATGATTGGAGTCTTCCTATGCTAGGAAGATCGAAGGGGAAAGAGTCGTGAAGGCTGTTTTTTTATGATAGGTTTGCAAAGCGCATGTAGGAAGTCCTTAGGGTAACTTTAGACTTAACTATTTTTTATGTATCATTTATTTGTTATTTTAAAAAAAAAAATCTTAATTTTACTTTTAAATTTTTGCATTATTTTGTTTTAGGTGTTGAAGCCTTTTATTCAAGTTCTACAATTGGAGGATGGGGAGAAAAACCCAATGGGTTATTTTTATGAGGCCATGGACATGACCAAGGAGACCATAGAAAAATATTATGGGCAAAATCAAAGAAAATATGAACCCATTTGGCACATGATTGATTGGAGATGGAACAAGATGTTCCACCGACATATTCATGCAAAGGCCTACTATTTGAACCCTAAGATTTTCTATTCTAATTCATCTAAAGCCGATGAGGATGTTATGGATAGCCTCAATACATGCATAGACAGGATAATCCCTAATGATGACATTAGTGATGCAGTTATTGAGGAGCTACAACTTTACAAGAATGCAATGGGGACTCATTTTCTGGCTCTATACATTAAAAGAAGAAACACCAGTCAACCAGGTAAAAACAAGTTGACTCACTTGGTTTTTATCTTTTAGTTTAATTATTTGTAGATACTACTACTAGACTTCTTTCATTTATTCAAGCTTAGTTAACTTAAAAAATTATAAGTTACCTATTTGCATGTGTGGTGGGAAGATTATGGTGTGAAAATACCTAATCTTCAAAGGCTAGCATCTGCATTTTGTGCCAACTATGTAGCTCTTCTGAGTGTAATCTTAATTGAAGCATGTTTGAAGTTGTTCACACAAAGAAGTGCAATAGATTGACAACACATCTGTTTTTGTGCAATACAATATTTGTCTTCACGTGAGACAAGTGGAGGTAGAGAGTTATGAGGCAATTGACTTGGATGATATTGCTTCATATGCCAACTAGATTATTGATGATGCGGAGCTTATGTTTATTGCGAAGGAGATTGTAGATTTGAATAGGGACACAAAAGAAACAATAGCATCAAGGGAAACAGAGGCATCTAGAGAGGTTGGTGAGGATGCAGATGATATCTTTGCAGATAACGTTGTTGCAGAGGAGAAATCTTTTCCCTCCACTTCCATGAGGCAGCAACAACAGATTTATACTATGCGCTAGAGATGATATGTATATTTCATATTTCATATTAGTCACTATAGTCTATAACCCTATGAGAATTGTAGTTTGTAACTTTGTACTTTGTACCTTTTTTGTCAAAAATTAATAGAAAATATACTTCGGCAATCTCTACATTCATTGTTCATGTTATTTAACAATGTTTTACATGTTATTTAAATTTATTTATGAATTTATATGTTTTTTTACATAGTGATGAAGTTATCGAGTAATGCTAGTAATTGTTGAGAAACACTTGAGTACTGAGTACAAGTCAAGTTTTTCAGCTGCCGAGTAATCTCCAAGTACGAGTTTTTGAACTAAACCCGAACTGTTTATCCACCACTGTTCTAATCATGGATCCCCCATTGTAGGGTGCCTAACTGCTAGTGAGATTTGAACCTAGGTTGCTCCAATACAAATGCATCTATGTAACAATTACACCATAGCTTGGGGAGCCATTTTTTATTTTTTTAAATATATATATAAAGTTACAAAATTCAGCTACCTACTATTAAAAAAACCAAGGATACCGGATCAAGCATGTAGCTTCACAACTGCATATTTTCATACTTCCAATTTACACTTACAACTCTTAACCCCTAACCATTTACAAAAAAATATTACACTAACAAATCTTAATTAAGCCCTAAGCATATACAAAAATGTATTGCATCATTTGCTACATATTGAAGGATCGTCAAAGTTTAAAATTTTATAACATGACATTTATCATATCTGCTTCAGAACATATGATTATCAATATCAAGTTTTTCCATTATTTCAATTTTATCAAGGGAAAAATCCACACGAGGACAAAAATAGCTTTTTAGCTTTTGTACTGCTCCATTTCAAATTCAAATACACTTTACATTTTCAATGGGACTTTGGTTGTTTGAATGAGGATGATCAAATCGACTGAAGTAGATGCCCATATGTTCTGGTTTGGACCAGATACAACTCTAGATGTATCCTATGAGGCCCAATTGAGAGTGTCATGGTGACCCTATGGGCATTCTTTTCCATGCGTACTAGTTGTTCACGATATTTCAGCTGGGGTTGCTTGGCGTTTAGGAGGAAACTGAACACCATATTCCTACAAACTTTTTGCATATATTTTCTTGGCTTGATCACAAACAAGCAGTTCTATTCTAGGAAGTTGTTTTTGCTGCCACATTGTAATTCACCAACTGGAAGAAATATTTTTCAACCAAGGAGTTTTGACATCCATGGTTGCCAATTTTGCGGCTTAGGTTTTGAATAGTATCATTAATGGCTTGTAGAGAAGAGATGAGGGTTGCATCTCCAACTGCAGTTTTACATTTTATGTGTGACCCAGAACTTCTATTAAATATATTGATTTAATATATTAGTTGGCCTTAACAAATATTATATTAGTTAGCATTAACTAATGGTTAATTTTCAACTACCCTAATTGTATGTAACTTCCTTTGGCATAATAAATGAAGGATGCACACGCACTTCAATGTGTGCCTCCTAGTTTTTCTTCATTCTTTTAGCAATCATATTTTCTTAAATTGGTATCATTTTCTACATTGAATCAAGAGGCCTTCTTGTTATTGAAACTATATATGTCAAATGAATGATTCCTAAGGTCCAGAATGCCACTAAGACAAGTATGTTATGGATTACTCTGAAGAACAAATACCAAACTTTAGAGAAGAGCCAAGTCTTGTATCTGAAAAAATATGTTTTTCTCTACAAATATGAATGGGGGTGGATCTCTATCTGAACACCTACTTCGAATGAAAGATCTTTGAGACCAACAATCAACTATCAACAAAAAAGTGGATGATGATGACGATATGGTGGCACTAGTTATGAACAATTTGACATTTTCCTATGAATATTTCGTGGAGGCTCTACATCTGATGGCAAAAAGTCAAACTTTGATTTTTAATCAGGGTAGTTCTTATTTTGTGCAAAAGTAACACAAGCAGACACAATTCAATGAGTCCATTTATAGACAAATAGAAAGTGCAATTGCTACTCGATCGAAGGGGAAGTGGAAACGAAATCCTAAAGGATCTACTTCCCAAAATAAGATGAAGTGTTATTATTGTAATAAGGTTGGGCGTGTCAAGAAGGATTGTCAAAAGCAACAATATGATCTTTCACATAACAAAAATATGAAGGCGCAACCAAATGTGGCAACGGTTGAAGCTAAATGAGAGTTTGAAGAAGAATATGCTCTCATGGCATCATGCTTAGATGGAAGTAATACCAGTTGCTAGTTCTTTGATTCCAGTGCATCAACACATTTCACGTTTGCACGGATAGGTATGTTAATTTTAATGCAAATCAAGTTTTTCTTATTTAGTTTCATTAGGTGACAAACGATCCCATGCTATGGAAGGGATAGGAGATATACACATTGTATTGAATAATGTTGCAAAATTCATGGTGAAAAATCTTAGACATGTCACTAAAATGAATAAAAATCTCATCTATTAGTTATTTAACAGAAAATCCTAACATTTTAGTAAATTTCTTGGGGAAGAAATGTATTGTGTTTGATGTACAACTTGACCAAGTAATAGCTCTAGGCATTGATCAAAATGCCCTGTATCAACTTGTTGATCTTGCCATAATCAAATTGCATGCATTAGTTGTGAAGGATAATATCAACATTGTGTGGCATGAGAGATTTGGACATCTCAACCTTCAATACTTAGCCAAACATACAATAACAAACATCGCCCTTGGTTTTCCTACTATCCAAGAAAAATAGGATATATGTGCAGGGTGTTTCGCTGGCAAGCAGAAGCAGAAACCATTTCCCACTAAAGGTGCCTGGAATGCAAAAGGGCTATTAGAAATTGTTCGTACAGATCTTTACAAGCCACCTTGGACATCATTTATAGTCCTTACAGCAAGGTATTTTCTATTGCTAGTGGATGACTTCTCCAGGAAGATGTGGGTCTACTTCTTAGCAAAGAAGTCTGATTGTTTTGTTGCATTTGTGACGTTCAAACCATTGATGGAAAACCAGATAAGCCAATGGATCAAGACTCTAAGATCTAACATTGGGGGTGAATTTACTTCCAAGAAGTTCTAGAACTACTACAACAAGGAAGGAATTCATACACTCCATAACAAAATAGGGTGGTTGAGAGGCTTAATTTCACTATCATGGAGATGGCTTGGTCCATGGTGCATAGTAGGGGTGTTCATACAAACACTAGGGAGAATCAGTGAACACAACAGTGTATATCCTAAATAGAAGTCCTTGCAAAGCTTTGTAGGATGTCACACACAAGGAAGCATGGTTTGGAATCAAACCTAGAGTAACACATTTTCGTGTTTATGGTTTTGTTGCATATACTTTGGTTCCTAATAGAAAGAGGAGTAAACTAGATTCCAAGAGTGCTAGATTTTTTTTCATTGGCTATCGTGACCAATCTATGGCCTATGGACTTATTAATGTTTCCACTAACAAGATAACTATTGGTAGAGATGTTGATGTGAAGTAGACAAAATCCTTCTTTGTTAGTAACCAGCAAGCACTCTTTGAGGTCCCTGAATCTAGTGTTGTCATTCCTTTGAAAGATGGTGAATCGAGATCATTTAGTACTCTGTCACAGACTCTAGTGCAGCAACCCCTGGCTGATATTTCCAATACTCCACTAGTATATCAACGACGCCAACTTGTGTTGGTTAACACTCAGGCTAATATTCAACCAATACATGGCTCTTCAATATAACAGAGGCCTAAATGGGTTTTACTCCACTCTATAGGATGTGCAAGAGGATGAAACACGTCAATCAAATGCACAACCTCGGAAGACAGGAAAGAAAGTAGTGGATTCAACTAACAAGCATGTTCACTTTGCTCTTGCTTCTGATCTTTTCATGATATCTGAACCATGGAGGCATTTTGAAGTGAAAGACAAACCTAAATAAGAGACTACCATGCAATAAAAATATGATGTCTTGATGAAGAACAATACCTAGACATTGGTGGAGTTATCTCAAGGTAAACAACCCATTGGCTACAAATGGGTGTACAAAGTAAAGTGCAAAACTAACAGTTCTTAGATAAGTACAAAGCCCATCTTGTTGCGAAAGGCTTTTCCCGACAGGAGGGAATAAACTATGAGAACACTTTTTCTCCCATTACGAAGATGGTCACATTTCGGGTGCTTCTCTTCATAGCAGCTCATTTTGGATGGAAAATGTTTCAAATGGATGTCAATAGTGCTTTCCTGAATGGAGAGGTGCAGCCTTAAGGTTTTTGGTGACTGGTAGTGATCATCTAGTTTCCAAATGGATTAAGTCTCTATACGGGCTTAAGCAAGCTCCACAAACCTAGCATATCAATATTAATTAGAATCTACAAGAATTTAGATTTAGGAGCAGTTTTTCAAATCCGAATCTTTATGTCAAGCAATGGTGATGACATTGTGATACTAATTGTCTATGTTGATGTTCTTGGCATCACAAGTAGTGGGGCCACTACAATTTAGCGAGTAAAATCATATTTGTGTGATGCTTTTGACATGACTGATTTAGGCCTCTGACACTATTGCTTAGGTGTAAAATTTTGGCAATATGGCCATATATTTTCATAGCTCAAGTCAAGTAAGCCACAAATATTTTGAATAAGTTTGGAATGATAGATTGTAATCCTGCTTCTACACCTATGGAGGTCAGGCTGAAGTTGTCAACCCACAATGATTCATCACCGGTTAATGAATCACTCTACAAATAGTTAGTGAGCAACCAAATATATCTTATGTCCACATGACCGGATCCATGTTTTGTTGTTAACATCTTTCTTGGTTTTTGTCTCAACCAAAGCGCATACATTGGACAATAGCAAAACATGTTTTGAGATATGTCAAATGAAGTTTTGACTTTGGTATCCTATATCAGAGGGCAGAATATTTCAGATTGACAGGTTATACAGACTCTAATTGGAGAGGATCAGTGGTTACTTGGAGGTCTACCACCAAGTATATCTTTTCCTTTGGTTTTGGAGTTATTTCATGGCAAAGAAAGCTTCAACATATTATAGCTATATCTTCCACCAAAGTTGAATACAAGGCAACAGTTAGTGCCAGTTTTGAAGCAGTGTGCCTATGTCACACTCTGATTGATTTTCAACTTTCTCCACCTACACCTACTCCACTTTTCTATGACAATCAAGGTGTATTGAAGTTGGTGAAGAATCCAGTATTTCACGCACGCACCAAATATATTGAGATTCTAGTGATATTTCTCTTCACTTTTGTTCTTCTATAGAGCAACCTACAAAACTAATGGCTAAACCTCTTAGTCTTATTTTGTTTGTAAAATTTTAGGACAAACTCAGTGTTGTTTCCGATTTAGTCATTAAAAGGGGGTATTAAATATATTGATTTAATATATTAGTTAGCATTAACTAATGGTTAGTTGCCAACTACCCCAATTGTATGTAACTTCCTTTTGCATAATAAATCAAAGATGCACACGCACTTCAATGTGTGTTCCAGTTTCTCTTCATTCTTTCAACAATCATATTTGCTTACAACTTCCTCCTTGAAAGCTTGAGAAATTTCTAGTGGTTTGTTGATTAATAGGTATCCCTAGAATCTAATGCACTAGGATGGCCTTCAAGGATAGATTATCATGGTCAAACTATGGGGCACAAGAACTACTAGATGGTTATGAAAAGGAACAGGGCATTGGAAGTCAAAAGTTAGCTTGGGTGGGGTTCTGTGCATGCTTGGAATTAAATTGTGGATGATCTAGGAAGATTTAGACATTTGAGCAACTGCTGGTATAATAGTGGTACTAGGAATTAAATTGTGGATGATCTAGGAAGATTTAGACATTTGAGCAACTGCTAGTATAATAGTGGTACTCCGTGCCATGTGTCATCTTCACCATCAGCTTAAGGACCAACCAAATCACTCATGGTCATACCATAAAGTTCTAACACCTCTTCTTGGATGCCACACAACTCCACAAGTGTCAGTATTGTTCCACATAGCTGTGTTTCTACAAAACGAAGATTCGGTAAAGTTACAAATCAAGCGCTTATCATTCTTGTAACAGTTTAACCATCCCTTCATCATCTAATCTTATATATTAGTCTATTCTTCCATTCTTTTAATAAGCAAAGATAGGGTAGGAAGCATAATAGCGGTTAGATATCTTGTAATACATCTAACCTCTCGGATCATTGTACAAAACTATTGCATAATATAATCTTGCAACATACAACTTTAGCATGGTGTCTATTGTTCCATCTGATTCCTTGTGTCACAACACTTTGATTATATCTTAAAATATTTATCAATTCAAGTATGATTCTGCCACAACACATTTAATCCATTAAGTGTGTTTGTACATCAGGTTCCTCCTAGGACCCGAATCAATAGAAGTCAACAAGAGAGTGAACATAGGTATGTGGCATAGGGTTCATGGGAAGAAGAGTGGGTCTCACAGAAATAGCAGCTTTGTTGAGCATTGTAGCATTGCACATTGGGAGAGTTGGAATAGTACATACTTGATGGGTTCCTTGAGGATGAACATGATGATGCTGAAAATTGTGTACCTACTATAGCATTGGCTTACTATAGCATTGGAGCATCCTCATCATCAATTTTAATGGCAATCTACTCTTGCGGCCTTTGTGGAGAGTTCATATGCATCCTTGGTTGAGGGTTTGAAGTGTAGGGCTGCATTTTTTTCCTTTTACTTTTCCTTCTGCTTGTGATAGACCTTGAGAGACTTGGGAACTGAGAATGAGCACTTATAAAATTGTTGAATCCTATGTATAGCTAGAGCCATGACCCAATGGCTCCTTCTATGGACCATTTGAGGCTGACTAGATAGGAAATCTACTTGCATGCATATCACAGGAGTGAATTTGTTGACATGACCACAAGACTTGCAATTTTGTGTGAAATATCTAATGTTAGATATGCTACACTTAATCTTGTGTTTACGATTGTTGTCATTCTTAAATGTACCTATCATGAGACTGAGGGGTTGTATGATGTGGAGGGGTTTGAAATTAAGAGGAGTATATAGTTGTTGATGCTTTGTTTGGTTGCTTTTGTCTGCCTAATGCATTACGACATCCATCCACTAAACTCCATTGAGATCAAGTGGAGTATACAATCATTGATGCTTTGTTTGGTTTATTTTGACTAGCTAATACATTAATATCTCATCACTGCAACCATCTACTGAACCTCATTCTTCATTTAAGTACTTTGAGTTGTAATCTTCTCTTTCCTCACCCGACATTAATGTGTTGTACATGAGATCTGATATGGATACACTCTGAAAACACTTGAGATGGCATTACCTAAGAACATAGTTGGCATACTCGCCAAGTAATCGTCGAGTGTCAACAAATCCAAGTGCTCACCTGAAAAAATAGCAAGTTTTTGTATAACCGATCCTTGGTGAGTACTCACATAGTACTCGCAAGTAATCACGAGTACTCGGCGAATACTATGCCAGTACTCACCAAGGCTTGATTACTAATTCTCACATGCAAAACACATCCCAAAGCCTCAAACACGTCCATAACGTTGAGAATATGTGGAAAAAACACATAATTTTGTCTTATAAAAGCATGCACGCCCCCACATTGAAATCACACAACATTTGGAGCAAGAGATTGAATTGGATGACATCCTTGTAGATGTCGAAGATGAGGCAGGAGGAGTCACAACTATCTAGTACCAAGGTGAAGCCAAAGGCGCAGCATTCTCAGTCTCCCTTAGTTTTCTAGAGAGCGATTTTTTAATTTTCTCTTCCCTTAGTTTTCTAGAGAGCAAGGAAGAGAAAATTAAAGAATCTTGTAATTTGTAGATTCTTGTATAATTATCAGTTTGTTGTTGACAGTTGAATTCACATGAATCATGATCATGTGATTTTGTACATCTTCTTATAGGCGAAACACAGATCAGTTCTAAGCAAGGCATATTTGCTAGAATTGGTTAGGAATATTCATGAGATCTCTGATTATTATAGCTCTTTCTAAAAGCTCCTATGTTGCTTGTCTAATCTTATTTTCCCATATGGAATTTCTGAAATATATTCAATGTTCCAGACATCTCAGGGATGGGTGGACAGGTTTTGGGGACTGCAAAGAATTCTTAGATTTTGGGAATGGCTATTAAAACAATATACAAAAATAATGTTTAAACTTTAAAATGCAAATATATTTGTAAAAATAAAAAACAAATTAAAATAAGCTGAAATTTAATACAAAAATGTAGTCACTAAAACCATATATGCTTGCCTTCTTGTCATCTTGCAGATGTGTTCATGCTCACTTCAAAACTAGGGGCATAATTACATAAAAAAGAAAAGCAAACATTTCCCATAAAATTCGTCTCTTGTCAAATTTATTTATTCTGTCACCGATCTTGACCTTGTTGACTTTTTCCTTTTCTTATTTTGTGGTGTCAAATTAAATTGTGTTGACACTTACTTTACAAGGACATAAGAATTAAAAAATTCCCCTCAACAGTGTGCAAAAATCTTCACTTCCAGATGAGCCCCTCTGCATAGCTAAAATTTGATTCAACAATTATTTCAAGACTAAAATGGCAGACCCAGGTAATAATGTTTTTCAAACTAAAACTCTAGCCCCTTCATGAATATTAACCTGTAATGTCCCCATTTTGCGAGCATCAGAGTTCGTAGGAATTAGCCTATCATTTGACCCTCGTAGGCTAACAATTATTGATAGAGGGCCTCATATGGCAGTTACTCGGTGTTTAGAGACATTACTCTTCAGCTGGATTCAAGTTTTGGCCTTTGCACAGGTTTTTTTTGACTCAGATTGGCACACTTACTATTTTTAGTAAGTCACTATTCAGGGTTTCTATTTTTAGACAGGCATCCAATCACATGGAGAACAAGAAGAGTCGACTCTTGGCTTAGACGGCTTAACAATCAGACAAGTACATCAAGAGATATTAAAGTTTAAGTGACTTAAGTGATTTATTTAATATTTTAATATTATTATAAAGTTATAAAGTAACTTTATAATAATAAAGTCACTTTAACATAATAAAGTGCGTTAAGTGAATAATTTAATGTGGGATTAAATCTTTTATCCCACATTGGCCAAGAAGGTGATTGAGCTCTCTTAAGAAAAGAATAAAAGGGAAGGCAAGAACTCATTCTCAGCATTCAGTTGAATGAATAATATTTTGATTGATTCATCTTGTGGAGCCTAGGGTTTCTGCAGAATAGCCATTGGAGACGAAAACCTCCATTGGAAGCATAACTGAGGGTGTGAAATAACATTTGAAGGGTTGCACTTTGAGGAGGAAGCATTCAGCTTCTTCATTTGGGCATCATCGACAAGCTTTGGTCAAGGGTTTACATTGCATAATCTGAAGACTTTCATGGCAGCCATGGCAGTGAGTTCTAATCTTTCATTCTAGGTGTTTGTTGAAGCAACAAGAACATCCAATTGAAGCGCCCTAGCTGGGAGAACATTCTCAAGACAATGGAGGTCTATTTTGGCGAGTATGCAAATATTTAGGGTTGACTGTAATTTTGTTTCAGTCCCATTGGAATGGTTTGATTTCAATATTTAAGGAAGTGTTTGCAAGTGATAGTGTTACCAAAGGGATTGCCCTTCCTTAGGGAAGATTTGTGACAAGTTTGGAGACCTTTGGAAGGCCATTACAGCTGTAAATAAGGAGGAATATATGACTGTAATTTCTGAGAACAGCCACACGTCCAAGTTCGTTTTGGTCACCTAAGAGGTTTTTCAACATCAAGCATAGTACCATTTGAAGTGCCCAAGTCCAAGGAACATTTTGTTTATGCCAAAGAATCCAAAGGTTGTGGAGATTATTTCAGATTTGAAGGTTTATCCATGGCAGGTCTGCAACTTTGAAGTGGGGCGATTTTGCATTAAAAGGGTCCAAAAAAGTATCAAATATCATCCAAAAGGGGCGCCCAACATTTCCTAACACTTTGGCATTGACATATATTCATTTGGAGGTGGATTTTGGAAGATATGCAAGTCTGATCTGAAGTATACCAGTCTAAAGACAACTCAGAAATTCATATCATTTAAAGACATTCATCATCCAGAGTTGAAGAGGATTCATCTACACTCAATTGTAATCAGGTTCCTTTTATCTTATTGCTTGTATGTGATCATTTTGGCCATTATTATAAGTCTGAAGCACATTTATATCAGACTGATTTGTACTCAGAAAATTAAATAAAAAGGATTGGGCTGGCTTCAATTTGCATTGTTTATCATTGCTATATTGTCTACCCTGTTTGCTTATCAAATTATTGTTCAAGACAAGTGAAAATCTCTTCAAAACATATTGAAAACCAATCAGACCAGCAAACTGAAAACACAGACCAGCAAGTGTTTGACAAAATTCCCAAGCACCAAACACTGAAAATTTGGCAATTTTCAGTCACAATTGGTTGGGGATTTTACATAACCTATATATCAGTATATAACAAGAGCCTTTAAAAAAATCATTTTTTCTACCTTGTTTAATAACTTGGCCACCAAATGTCTTTCAATTTTTCGCTATTACTCATAAATACCTCAACCATTTGCAAAATGGAAGGCGATTCACAGCAAATTTACGCACCATAATTTATTTTTTGAGGTAATCCCAATATACTTTTCCACCAAGTTGTCACATTTCAACCGGTCGATCACTGGTGGAGTTGGACTCTCTCCTACATTGACAAGCTCTTTTCCATGTGACCTCTCTTTATGGTCATTTCACTTTCTGGAGTTGCTGGCAGCATGAGAGTCATTTTCCCTTGTGCCATAGTTTATCAGATACACTACCTTGCCCACTGCTAAATCAAATGGCTTCAGCATAAATGCATAACCAACTGTGTAAGTATTGAATATTCACAATTTAACCAGAACTTCAGACCCTAATTCATGGACCGTAACAAGCCTGCAGATCTAATAACTATCAAGTGAAGGTGTTGGGGACACCATGACATCCCTTTTTCCTTTTCTTTGAGGACATGGGGGGGGCGAGGGGGAGCATTTGGGATGGTGTTCAGAGGAATGTGTCCCCGTGGAACACAAAATAAAACATTTATGTTTTTTCATCTCACAAGCGTACAAACGGAAGAGAAATCTCTCAAGCCATAAATTTAATGGTTTCTTGTCCATGTCCCCAGCATTCATCTTAATCTGCTCCATGCTTCATTAAGGGGACTTTCCCTCATAACTATTTGTATTTGTATTTGTACTTGTACTTACTCCTTATCATTAGGAATATAATTGCTTGAGGCTAATCTTCTTTTATGATTATATTTCTTGAGTGGATAGTGTTTAATTTTCATAACCTAGGGCCTTCTTACCCCTAGTGCTTCTTTATTGCAGTATTATGCAGAGGTATGTCCCCTAGATTTTGGAGACGTCCCAAATGTTTCGGGAAGTTGGAGGATTGGAAACCTCAGCTTTTTTACTTATTAATATAGTTACCAGGAAACTCCAAATAGGGACAAACCTGTACCCACATTTTTTTGTGACAACATTTATATACAATATAGCCGTACCCTTATTCATTTACTCACGTAACCTGATTTGAATGGCGTCTCCATCCACGTAATAGTACCTGTACCCCCACATCTCCTAGTAACTATGATTATTAATGTTATTTTAATTTCTAATGCTTTTACTTAAAACCAAAACCTACCCATTCACCCACCCCCCACCCAAAAAAAAAATTGTTATTTTTTGAAAAACATCAAACCCTATTCCTGAAATTACCTTGAAAAACAATAAATAAAGTTTAAACCACTAAATTTCATTGAATAGAGTTAAATTATTCAAATATTAAATTTTATATATTATTTTAATAGTCATCTCCAAAATCTGGAAAAAAAATTGCCATCCCAAAAACCACATCCGCCCCTGTGCCCCCCGCCACCCCGTCCCCGAGGCTTAGGTAACTCTGCTCTATTGTATCTAAATTAACTTTCTGAATCTCACTAACCTATTTTTTGTTATTTGTGGAGATCGATATTAGTTTCTTTCTTTCGCTCCTTTTTCCTACTAGATTTTCCAGGAACAGCTAATGGATTTTGCAGTTTTTGTAAACTCTGTGAAACGTTTGGGATAAATCTCTTAGTCTATCTTTGTTCCACACCTATTCTATCTCCAGAGATTTAATACACAAGAAAAACACCAGAACTGTCCATGATTTATATTCCATGAAGAGAATTTGTAAAACTTCTTTGAAAAAACTCTATAAAATTTATAATATAATAAATATCTGAAAAAGTTCTAGCAGATTTCTGAAAATTCCTGTCTAAAAATCCATTCCTGAACATGGATATTACTCAAAGTCAAGAGTCCAAAACTCCTCGGGCTCACAAGGTTAAGACAGTCAAGACGCTGAAGATCCAGTACAGTAGGCTTTGCAGCCAGATTTACTAAATAAAGCAAATGATACGAGTTTCAAGAACTGTTGTCACTCTTTAAGGGACACGTGCAGGAGAGAGACTACGTTATTCCCAAGTTCAAGAAATGGATTACTTAACTCAAGTAACCCCGATCACCCCCCCTTGAACCGATTTCCAACATCTTCAAAAGCTTCAAGACTTATTATTTGAAATTAGAAAATGGTCAAATATACTTACCTAGCATGAACATTTTTAAGAACAAAACTGCAACCCATGAACAGTCTATTCAAAAAAAGTGGAAGCCCAGAAATTGTAGTTTCAACTGGTTAAAGAGTGACAATCTCCTCTAGATGTTGAAATAGCAGTCAAAGCAAAATTTGAAGAGAGAGAACGGAAAGCCAAGGCACTCAACCTTGAGCACAGAACCTTCCTAAGCCCACTAATTCCTTGCAGGAAGGCCAAGCCTTTTTAGATGAGTCTTTGGATCTAAAAGACATTTCCTTTGATTGACCTTGGACAACTCCTTGTAGCATTATTGTAATTAGGTTCTGATTTCTACTAGCACTCTTGTTATCAGGTTTCAATTCCTGGTAGCACTCTTGTCATCGCATTTCAGTATATATAGAGTAGCATTTATGAGCTCTGAAACTTCAAAAGAAGCAATTCCCTCTTCCCAAGGAAAGTTATTAAGATGTAGATTCCACAACTCCAAGTGAAGGAGCTTCAAAAGGCTCATGCCCCAATTGTGGCTGCCAAGAAAGAAAACAGATTGGTTGTGATTTGTCACTATCCCCCTCCCTCAAGGAGGTTAAATCCTAAGTTGTCTAAAGGATAGCGCTCTTGAGTCTCAACCATAATTACCAAGTTCAGAAATCTGTATCCATTTGGGAGCGCTAAACAATCCAGAATTATTGAAAAGATGTTTCCTCCAGTCCAGAATGTGTGTGTGCGCGTGTGCGCGTGCGTGTGTGTGTGTGTGTGTGTGTGTGTGTGAGACAGAGAGAGAGAGAGAGCATAGTTTTATAAATATGTAAAATTGACAAATACAATGAAAAAAATAATAAAATAATATAAAATGTTAATATTGTATGACATGGTTTCTGGCCATTTTCTGCACAAAAAACCTAAAAAAAAAAAAAAAAGATAAAAACAAAATTTTGAAATAAAAAAAAAGAAACAGTGGCGACCTGGAACAACTTACCCAGATCACCCACAAAATCTGGATCCAGCTGGATTTGGTAACTATGGTCTCAACAAGTGAGCATGGCATCATTGTTCCTTCTTGTAAGTGCAATCGTGCAGCAAGATCTTCTCTAGGTACTTTTCAAGTTGTTGCCTCATCACAAGTTATTATCTTTCTTACTAAGGATAAGCAAAAGTCCTAATAAAAGATATTTACATCCACTCTAACATCAATACTTAGAAGGCCTAGAAGAAAATGGTATTCACATTAGCCAAAATTTCCCCCTAGGAGGAGGCAATCATTTGCCATTCCTTCCAATGACAGCTTCAAAAATCCCAAGCAAGTACTGCAGCCAAATAAACTTCACCTCAATCAATTGCATCGTGAAGATCTCCACAATTTGATTCTCACTCCACACAAATCTCAAGTCGATCACACCATCATGAATGTAGTGCCGGAAAAAATGCATGTGAACCTAAATACATTTGGTTTGCTACCTCACACCTGGATTATGACCAATTGCAATGGCACTATCACTGTATACAATAGCTGGAAAATCCAACAAAATTTCAAGCCCTGTCAATTGCTCTCTAATAAACATGATCTCATGTGTTTCATTCACTACTCTATATTTTGTCTCAATAGTCAATATAGCAATGGCCTTCTGCTTCTTGCATGCGGAGTAAGACGACTAGAACCCAAATGGAAGGCATATCTGATCCACATCTCCAACCCAATTTGAGTCTGCATATTTTGTTAGGCGGTCTAAATCCCAAGAGATATTTGAAGGGCAACACTCTAAATAATAATGTAGATGTGTGTTATACATGTGTATGGAAGCAATATTGAAAAATATTCATAATGGAGAAAATATAGACCTGAAATAGAAATTTTTATTAATCTGTGTATTTTGTACATGGCATACTCTCGAGGGAGATGTATGGTTGTTTAACTTCTACTATCTAATGTTATTTGATCGTGCAAGAATAAAGAACCATTATGGAAGTTGGAACAATTGCACTTCTTTGTGTGACTCTTCACCTTCCAATGGTTGAGTTGAAGGAAGCAATGTTTTTTTGTTGGCGATGCAAAACAAAGAGGATTGTTGTGGTGCAAAATATGAAGTTTGCAAAATGGAGAAGCTTTGTAATGAATAGGCAAGCTTTGCAAAGAAGGATTTTCTTCACAACAAAGGAGTTTCACAAACAAGGAAAAGCTTCACAATGAAGAGATGAGATTTGCAACAAAGGAAAAGCTTCACAATGTAAAGATGAGCTTCACAACAAAGGAAAGTCTTTGCAACAAAGAGATGAGTTTCACAATAAAGGAAAAGCTTTGCAAAGAAGAGATGAACTTCAGAATAAAGAATTAAGCAATATGTGCACAAAAGGCTTGCAAAGTCCCAAAAAGATGCAAGGGAGGTGTGGATCCATCTCCAAGATATATATGCTACTCAGATCACTAGCATCCCTCAATGCCACATGAGTACATAACACCCAAGTGAGTGATACCCTATGTGTATCTCAATATCCTCTTAGCTGCTTCCCAATGGCTCTCCTTAGGTCATTGCCTAAATTTGTAGACCATACCAACTGCAAAGCAGAGGTCCAACATAGTATGAGTCAAGTGCAGGAGACTCCCAACAAGTGTTCCATACAAAGTAGCATCAAATGCTGCAAAGGAACACTACGTTGTCAGTTTCACTCCAAACTAATATGGGGTAGCACATGGCTTGCATTGTTCCACCTTAAACTTCTTTGATAAGTCCAAAGCATGTTTGGGTTGTGAAATAAAAATCTTATCCTTTGCAAAACTTGAAGCCCCAAGAAGTACTGCATTAAACCCAAATCTATCATCTCAAAAGTGCTCTCAATTGATACTTAAGATCATGTATCAAAGCAACACTAGCACCAGTAACGATCAAATCTTCCAACACAAAGCATTGTTATAAGCATGTGACCATTGATATCTCTAACATCCACATGATCGAATTCGCACTTGGTGAACCCTGACGAAACAAAGAACTTGTTAATCTTCTCATATCATGCCCCAGGGGCATGCTTCAACCCATAGAAAAATTTTCAAAGCATGCACACAAGCTTGAAATCTTCATCATGTTGCTAAAACCCTAATGGTTGCTACATATAGATCTCCTCCTTTACATCACCATTAAGAAAAGCACAAAAAATATGTCCCTTAATCAAAACTTTGCAAGGAATCCAAAAATATGATCAAATCTCAAAAAAATTGCCTCCAATCACATATTCCTTTAGAATCCCTATTTTTTCTATACAAACAAAATCTTGGGCTAGACAAGAAAAAAAGTAGGTGTTCTCTTTGAACAAACTCTACACAACGCCGATTCACACATGATACCAAATCTACCACCAAAAAAGTCTTTTGAAACCACCAACATGCTGAATTGTGATATGCTCTTCAGAAATACAACCCCACAAAAAAGCTAAACACGACCTAACACTCTTTGTTTTTCAATAACACATACGCCACACCTTGTGGTTGCAAAGGACCAAAACCATAAAACAAAAATACCCTAGACATTGGTACCATAGTTCACATACCCATACTCAACAAGTACTCGCCTAACGCCCTAAATTTTTAATTGACGAATATTTAGCAGCCACTCGCTATCAATCAACAATACTCGGAAAATACTCGTTTGCAGGCTTCTGGACACGTTTACAAGCATCTGGATGCTTTCTGCCCACAGGAGCCAGTAATCAAGTCTTGGCAAGTACTAGCACAGTACTCGCCGAGACTCAAGTAAAAAAAAAACCGTGAATATTTCAAGGGATATTTGGATTCGATGACACTTGGTGATTAATCACCCACTCGGCGAGTATGCTAATTATGACTGGTACTACATTAATGTTTAAGCACTATGTTCTATTATTAACAAAAAAGAAATATACACAAACATGCAAGAAAGTAAACTGCAAAAGATATTGGGTGGAATCCGACAAGGATTCCTAGACCACAATATACTCAATAATAAGAGAATTACAATTGTATGTGAATAATGGGCGGGCTTTGTGTCTTATAAATACCAATTCAAATAATGTGTGAGGTGAGTTGGCCACTCAAGAACCAACAAGCCAACATAAATCCCAATGTATTATGTAAATTAAGGATAAACAAAGAGCTTGATAAGAGAGAATTCTATAAACTTGAATATATGCATGTAGACAAACGTTGAATAACAAGTTGCAACAATATAAAAAAAAAAAAAATTGTGTAAAGATTTTTCAAAAGTTGCATTTGGACAAGTGTTCTTAAATTTTTCTTTTTCCAACAAGTTGGACTACCTCAACTATTGCAACCATTCCTCCTGGATTCCTATGTGTACTATATCATTCTTAGAGATTATATCATGAGGGATAGTATGATTATCTTTGTAGCATTGATATATGTACTCTGAGAAAATCTTATGAATATATCATTGTTCGAGCATAAAATGTGTATTATGTGTTCTATATGATCAATAAACATCTCTTTTTCTATTTGCTATGCTATGTGTACCAAATGCAACAAAGGGTCCAACACCTGACCACAAAGACAATGTTTGATAGTACATTTCACAAGGAGAATATTGTAGAGATGCTTAAAAATTTTAATATGACCATTGCCAATTCAAATTTCTTGGTTGAGGTTCACTATGATGAGGTATCCTTCCAACCAGAGGCTTTCCACTGAGTTTTGGAACTAACTTTTATGAGGCTAAAATTAGAAAATAAATATATCACTAAGAAGGAAACAAAACAATTCATTGATGTATATTGCAAAGACAATGTGCAGAGCAATGTACAAGATACCCAAAAGGAATCAGGGGAAGATGCTCACAAGCATGACCAACAAGGGTCAAAGGAGCTTTGACCAATACAAAAGAGTAAAGACATACATGTAGTCCATTTTAAGAATTGTGCATTGAAGAGCCTCTTGGATCTCATTTGTAATAGAATGATAGGTGAGACAAGGAGCTTTGATCTCCCTATATGGGTCGTTCCATAAGTGAAGAGGTCGGTTGGTGGAGGTGTCTATAATTGGTAAGATTAATTGCTGATAATCTTTCAGTGGGAATTAATTGGGATTGATGTACACCAACCTCTAGCAAAAGAGAGGCCACCTAAGAGAATGAAAAAGGGGAGACTTTATGATTAGCGTCTAAAGAAAGAAATACCTCTCCTTCTGACTTTTAGTCCATTATCATATCCATATTAAGTTCGAGCAACAATTAAACGTTTCGACCCCAACTCATCAAGCCTTCCAAAAGCACTTGTGTGTTTTACTTTGATACTTAATTTTTGGTACAAGACTAGTTATTTGCATCTAGATCATTTTTTAGATTAGGTTCTTACTAACATGTTTTCCGTTGTGTTGGGCACAATATTGCCTTCCCTTGCCTTATGTTGTTCTTACAACTTTACTTTTGGTTCACTTTGGATCAATGATAATACCGCCATTCAATCTAGAACATCTAAAAACCTACAGATCGACGATTTGCTTATCTTAGCAAGATTCTCGATGCTTCCAAAATGTCCAAATCGTCATTTAGGGTTTCTTGGTCTCTTTAACCAAGATCGAATTGTTCAATATTGATCATGACCAGGAACGAGCCGTACGATCCTAGTCACTTTGTTTTGTGGGTCCCTTGACCTCTATTTTCGGTTTTGTTGGTCTCTTATGCCTTGTTTGCCGGCTTTCCCACCTTTTTTATTTTCAGCTTGAGGGTCAATAGGGTCTGAAATTGAATTCAAGTCTATATATACACAAGCATGTTAGTGCATTTAAGATAACAACAAAAATTCTACGGGACTTAAGGGAAGCTCCCATGACCTATTGCACTCTGATTTTTATTACTATTGCCATCTATGGAAGTGTATGCAACCCTTGTACCAAAATTTGAATTGAAGTAGTGGAAGAGCATATAGAATCTACTAGTTACATGCATCTCATACATAGGGATAAGGGTTCGGATCTTCATATTACCCTAGACTACTTGCTAGACTCATGAGTGTTGATTGCCAAATTGTCGAAGAACGGGGTCTGAATAAGACAAGTCCCTCATAACTGCACCCATTTTTCTGCTCTTGCGAGGTCTCTTGGAGTGGATTCCAGAATAGAGGAAGGAGAAGCAATTATGGAAGATCCACAACTCAATTCGACAATCTAAGAGATGTTTTTTATCAGCAAGGACAAACGAAGTGCTCACAAAATTTTATGAGAATCTGACACTATCTACCTAGGTTTAACTTGGCGACCAGAATTGAATCTTACCCTACCAAGATTGACCCAATGATCCCTATCATGACCATAATCGAGCAGTTCGATATTGGCTTTTTTTTGGCACTTCTCTAATAGGCACAAATTTTATGGGTTTGCTCTGGGACTACTTCTAGACCTGTTTTCACTCATTTCAGCTAATGATTGTGCACATGTAAGTCAAAATTTGGATCTTTCTCTAATAACTCTGTGTTAAATTCCAAGCCTATTAAACCCCTATTGATGCAAATTTTAGGTCTATTTTTGTTGCTATATTGTTGTATTTATATTAGATTTGTCTTGTGCAACCCGATTTGATGATGAGTGTAGTGCCTCTTGACCCTTGTGCACTTTTCATCAAAAACAAATCCAAACAACTACATGTCTATTAACATTGGACATACATTTCCCAATATTTATCCTCTGGTATTGGACATGCCCTTGCCAAGTCTTTAGAGAATGGTTCTCTAAGAGTGAGGGGGTAAGCATGCTTCAAGAGAAATTTCTAAATTATTGACCATATATTTAAACTATAATTGACGAGACTCGCTAGCAATCTTCTAAAGTCTTTTGTTGTTTTGTATACTTTAGGAAGGCCTTTGACTATGCCCCAAGACATCGACTTTTCCAGAAGTTACATGATATTAGTTTTTCAAATTCTTCCCTTACCATCATCACAAGGCTCTATGAGAAAATTGTTAAACAGTTCTAGACTTCTCGTGGTCTCTCTGCCTTTGTCAAGACTCAAGAGTACCATTCGATTCAAACATGGGTGCCCTCTCTAGTTGACCCTTTTTGGTATTTACATAGATAAGCTTGAAGACTTTCTTTGACACCATACTTGTGTTGATTATGGCTCTATATTACATATTTTGACCCCTATCTTATTTTGGATGATGATATGGTACTCTCTCACCTGAGAGTTCACATTGATGGCTTATGCACTTACTCGCTTTTTGTGACCTTTGTCAACTTGCACCAATCAACCTTACTAAAACAATGGTCATCATCTTCAACAAGTCCAAGGATGTTCTTTCTTGTTTCAATTTGACTGCAAAAGAGATTTTACGACTATGACAATTCATACTTCGAAGTTCAATTTAATTACTTCTTTTCTTGCAAAGGTTGCCTCTCAGTCCCATCTTTGCAAGGGGTGTGCCTACAATTTTGTCATGGAGCTCTAATGCTTCAAGATATACTTCCCAGATATATGTTTGAAGGTGTGCTTCAAGGCAATCATTAAACCTAGAGTTCTTTATGGGTCCAAGATTTGGGGCCCCAATTTGGGATCTATTGATTGGGTTCACATTGATAGGATTTGAAAATCATGCTTTCGCATATGATTCACCATAATCGCACGGTCCCTCAATGCACTATTAGGGCTGAGTTTGTTGCTCAAACCCCTCACCACAAGAGTTTCCTTTGTCTTAATTTTCTATATTCATCGACTCTAGGTGATTCAACCTTAGATCACAAGATACACCTATATTCAACACTTTATTCAATGAGGGCTGCTTATTTATCTCACTCTATTCTAGACCAATTTGTTCCTTCAATCTATCAACATCTCTATTGATTGCCTCCATTATTCAAATACTCCTTAGATGCCTCTCCTTGCCTTCTTCCCTTGAAGAAGGTTACTAAGTTTTCAAAGAGCACACATATCAATAGATTACATTAGAGTTGCTTGGACCTCCCCACAATCTCTTTAGCCCCAAGTTGGCTTTCTATGTTGAGCATTTCTTGCAAAACATGAATGGCACCATCATTCACACTAACTATCCACAACACCATTGGACTTATGGCTTCAATATCCCCCTTCATCGATTAAGGGCGTGCTTCCACTAGTTATGAGTAGAGACAAATGGCCATCTTTCATCTATTAACAAGATGTGCCACTTATGCTCACTCCAAGGAGTGGAGACTAAGGAGCATTTTATATTCATGCGACTTGTCTACTATGAGATCTGAGAGAGGTATCACTACTAATATAGAAACTCAGGTGATTCTCTATCCACTTACTTTTGCTAGCATGATCAAAGGTGCTACCCTAAACCTTTAATCCCATACCCTAAACTACTCCCCAAATGCTTAGCACAAGATGACAATATTGAAATACTCCTAGCAACACTTAACTGCATTGAGGGGCTTTGTCTCTACCATACAAAGATAGAGACAAGAAAATGCAATGTAGGGTTTAAGAATAACAAGCATGAATTAGAAGAAGTAACCTTCAAATCCTTCAATGCAGAAATATGATAAGACAGAGCCTTCAAAGCCCTAAATGAGATGGAGCCTTCAAATCCACATATATGCAGAGATATGATGAGATGGAGCCTTCAAAGCGCTCAATGAGGCCTAATGAATTCATTACATCTTTGATAAGTGATTCCTTTAGGAAATGTTTTTGGTAAACCCAACCCTAACACCTCAAATGAAACTCCCCAACCAAAATGCTCAAACTCTAGACCATAGATTCAAAAATCACAATAAATTGCGAGTCGACTATCAAACAATTAATCTCCATGAAAGATTCCTCGACAATCTTTGCCTAGTAATCTATGCAATTACTCGGCAAAAATCTGCGAGTATATCTTTGTGAGTCGTCTAGTGAGAGAATAAAAACACAACAGAAAAAATTGATTTTATTCTTATTTCTACATTTTTTCTCTGTGACTCATGAATATAGTGCCCAAGGAAGCTAGGGTTTTTAGAGAGATTGATAGTGGTACAATTACAACTACAAACTTGTTGCCTAGGGTTTTAATTATTCAAGCCTCAAGGAATACAGACTAATTATCGAAGATTAATCACTGTAACAAGGGTTTTCAACTTTTCAAGCCTCAAGGAATACAATGTTCAAATTACTCGCAGCCGTCGCAGCTACTTTGTTTACCAAACTTGCCATTGCCTGTAGCAGCTACCAACACTAATAACATGAACATCATCACCATCAATCTCAGGAAGCCTTGTTCCAATATAGATTTTCCATTTTAGAATTTTTTAATTAAATCATGTACATTTTCATAATGCTTAAAAGGAAAACATCCATCGCTAGCAATATATAGTGCATAGAATGTAATGGACAAATAAAGTGTTTATTTTGAGATGTTATATTGTGGTTGGCATGTGGGATGAGACTTGCAGATACAATGCAATCTATTAACTGTTGGCTCGTGTTTCGTTGAACATTTTGTTTTGTTCGGAGGTGGAAATCTTCCAAACTCAGCCATTATATATTTATTTAATTTTAGTAATGGATACGCTCAATGTACCTAAAAATTTCGTAGTGGAGCGATGTACTTATTTTGATTATAAACTAATTAATGTAATGAATGAAGTGGTTACAAGACCCAATTTTTTATGTTATTTAAGTTTGGTTTATGAATTTATATGTTTTTTTAAGTAGGGATAAAGTTAAATAGTGTTCTTTTGGAATCAACTACGTAATAAATTTATTTTTCGATGTTTTGGATCTCACTACTGGATCCATCCTCAAGGAAGATAAGATTGAAGCCAATTTAGTAACGCTTAGAGATAAAGTTGCCGAGTAATAGCCAAGAAACTTCTGAGTCCCAAGTATGAGTCAAAATTTTAGGCTTTTGAGTAATCTCTGAGTACGAGTTTTTGAACTATGCTCTAGACATCCTTTATTTATCGTAAATTCGTAATAATATTAAACGCAAAGGATTTTTGCCAATTTTCAGTTATGTAAACTTAACACTTAGTTGGAACTACATCATGATATGAGATTTTGAATGCCAGTGTTGAGTTATTTTATAGCCTCAAAAAACTCAAAGGCCATGTCAACCTAAATTTTTGAAGATATTAAACAAATTTTTAGAAACTTTGACTTTTTATTTAAGAACTCTGTAAAGTCTCTTGCTAAATCTGAATTAAATTTTCAATTTTTGGTGCTTGAAGAATTTCGTCAAACACTTGTCTTGCAACTGTCCTTGACCGATATAAATTTTCTGATTTGTTTTCTCCCTTGAATATGTACTGGAAATGCATAAAGGACTCAACTAAGGAATGCCAAATGTATTCAAATTCAACTAGAATGAAGTGCAGATATGTTTTTGGTATTTTCAATGCAAATAGATGACTAAACTCTAAGCAATTGATTAGCTACAACAAACAAGCATTTTGTCAAACCCTTCATATGCAACTCCATAAGTTCATTACAATGCTTTGCATAAATGACATCTATAGCTGAGAGGTATTAGCATGTAAACTCAAGACCCTAAGTGACTGAAACCTTTGCTAATATGAAGCTACAATGAAAGATCCCTGATGGATCTCTTCGGCTGATCTGCTGTAATTTTGTTATTTTAAATTGATTTTCCCTGTTTCTGCATGTTTTCTTTCCGAAATACACAGAAGTTGCAGAAGGGTTTGATTGTTTTTGTGTTTTGATGAATTTTCAGCAAGCAAATAATGAAATACAAGAACATGAACAATTCTGAAATTAAATACCCAATATAACCAAACAAATTCGCTTATAGGCAGAATTCTGGATATTAAACCAAATAGGGAACCAGATACAAATTTTCAATAGTGCAGGGAGATTACAATCACAAATAGACCCAACCTGAAAAGCTGAAGAAGTGTACACCAGAAGAAGGCTGCGGCAAGATTCCAGCCCTTAATGCGCTGCACGTAGGAAGGAAGCTGGCTGCCGGGTATAGCCGTACCGCTGCAAGGGCTCCCAAGTACAGCCGTACACCTAAAAGATCCTCTCAATCTGAAATAAACCCTTAAATGCCAGCTGAACTCTGTCACAATCCCTGCACCTACCAGAAGGAATACTGAACAATCTCCAGATGCTACTGAGCAAATCACAACCACTAAATTGGGGGCTACGTCCCAAACAGGCAAGCACTGGGGTTTGGCGTCCCAAATGCTGGAAGCTCTTCCAGAGCCAAAGCGCAAATCCCAAGATAAAAATGTCAAGAATGAATCATAATTTTGTTTTAACCTCCTTATAACCCCTTCACAATTAGCTCGAACCCTAAAAGCAAACCCATCTGGCGTTAAGTTATAACATGTTATATTTCCCTTTTTAAGTGGTCAAGTACATAGAAATTGACCTTTTTTTTCAAATAAAGAGAGATCCGTCCACCGAAAAGATCTGAGTCAAGAGAGAAATATTTAGAAAAGTCCAAGACTTTTCCAACGAGCTATTACACCATGGGATACGCATCTAGATGAGGCCAAAACCCCCTTATTACTCCAAAATGGCTATAAACTTAGCCTTATTTAATTAAAAGAAGGAAACTTAGGAAATATTAAAAATATAACCCAAATAGCGTCAAAATGTACCAATGACACCAAAAACCAGAAAGTCACCCTGCCACCTGTCTGTGACTGAAGTCGAAAATCAAGGATTCACTGGCAGTCTCATCCCTAAAATCTAGGGATGCTCCTAGAAACTAGGAAACAAACCCTAATCCTCTGAAACTGAACTCAAGGAATAATCTCATGGAGACCCACCCCTGGGTATGATCATATCCTCCTAAAAAGTAGGGGTAACCCCCATAAATTTAGGAACTGCCTCCTAAAAAATAGGAACGTCTCCAAACTGATCAATGACGGCTAGAATACCAAGTCCCCAACACTGTATAGCCATATTGGGTCTCTATCCAACAATGTCAACCTACAAGACCCCATAATAAGCTGACTCACATGTCTCTGCTAGACCGAGCTAAAGAAAAGACATGACATACAACAAATAGATATTATGACAAACAATTGACATGCATTCAACTTCTTCAACTTCAATCCCTTTACTTGTAATACTGAAATACTGATATGCAAATGACTGATTACAAGTTTGAGAAATTTGATTACAGAGCTCAATACAATGACTGATTTTCATCACCTATCATGACAATGCAAGTGCTCTAATGACAACGATTATGCTTCAGACTATTACAATGTATTTGCTATGAATATGCAATGGAAGAACCTGATATTTGGAGCTAATAGGGTCTACTGGTGAAGATGCAACAATCAGAAATTTGTAGAAGCAGTTATAGACTTCAATGCCCTCCAAGAGACGTCCCAACCAACAATGGAAAACCTTCACAAATAATTTGAAACCCTCATAAACCTTCACCCAAACACTTCAAATGGTAGCCATTGGAGTCCTCGATTTGAGCGCTCCAACACCCATAAAGAATCGCCCCTTCAACGAGGCTCTATGAATAAAAACGTGCCCTCTATGTATGCAGATTGACCACCATTAAAATGTTGTTGTAGGGCAGTAAGATGTCTTCAACAAAGCAAGCTAATCTACAATGAAACCGTCCCACAGTGATCTCTCAAAATTGGGCCAAGGCCACAAAATTTTGCAAATGAAGTAGAAAATCTGAAGTAATTCCCTCTCAATGAAATAATGATTGCAACAATAAACCAGCTGCTGCAATGATGATGCGATAATAAACCAGCTATCACATCAATTCAAATAAGGGAATAATACATCAGCGATTGCACCTGTCAAAATCCTCCAATGAAGCACCTGTAGAAACCCTGGACGGATTTCTCAACAATTCCAGTTAGGGTTGATCTTTCACAACCGATCCTGGTACTCTAGAGTCTTCAAACCCTCGAGCAATGCAAAGCATTCAAGCTTTCTTACCAAACCGGTAATGAGAAATGAAATTCAAATCAACCCTGCCAAATGCTAAGCCAGCAACTCCTTATTCAGATTTATCTTTGACTTTTCAAGAAGCTTCTAGAAATAATATTATTTTATTCCCTTAAGTGACATTTATAATTTATTATTTTATTTAAGTCACTTTATTAAATTAATCGCATATAAAGTCAACTTTTAATTTTACTTTATTGAAATAACTTTATAAATAATTAATTTAATACTTACTCTCTTATTTCCCCTGTTTAGCCTTCGGAAATAAATAAAGGCTAAACGCTCATCAAGGTGGCTATCGAAAAGGGGACATGACAGTCCTCCCTTCCCAAAATTGATTGTCCCCAAGCAATTGCAAACTGGGATGCTTAAGACTACATTCTCCTGCCCACGTGGCATACTCTGCTGGTAGACCTCTCCATCTCACCAAATACTGTCTAACCACCCTGTTTCTCAATCTCCTCTCTTGGGTATCGACAATCTCCTCTGAAATTAGGACCAAATGTCCTTTCTCATCAATCGGTAGCAGCTCCAAGGAGGTAGTAACCTATTGTCCTAGTGCCTTCTTGAGCCACGAAACATGAAATACATTGTGTGTCCTACTGCTCTCCGGCAGTTCCAACTCATAGGTTACCTCCCCAACACACTCGATGATCTTGTAGGGTCCATAAAATCAAGACTTGAGTTTCCTCACACTGCTCTTCCTCAGGGAAGACTACCTGTAAATCTGTAACCGAAGGTAAACCAAATCTCCAATTTGAAACCAGTGCTCAACCCTATGCCCATCAACGTATGCCTTTAGCTGTATATGTGCCACCTGCCAACTATCCTGGAATGCCTGCAAGTTGTACTGTTCCCCTAAAACCAACACTTTGCCTCAGGGGTTCTATACTCCCCAAAATCCAAGCCAGTACTTGACCATCTGAATAGCTCCTGCAACAAGGCACTAAGGAACTCATTGTCTCTGTCACCACCTAAGTATCTCGACAGCCCATGCAAACCAGTGATCTCTCTGAAAAACAACTTTGCCAACCAAGCACTACGGTGATGAACCTCAGGCATCCATAAACAAACTCTGCCTAGATCCCATGAACAAACTGGAAGTCCATCAATCTCAACAATTGACTTCCGTTGCACCACTCTGATAACCCCTAGAGTCCAATCGACCCAAATCTCAAACTCCTGCATCTGTGTGTCTCTGACTGGAGAGAACGAAGTATGATACTTACCAAACTTGGACTCATCACCTGAAAACATATCATACCAGAGTGAATCCGTACACCTCTTATTCAGCCCATCTCTCTATGACAAGATCATAGTCAAATCATGTGTATGTGGGCTGAAGGGAAACTGTTGAGCACACCTCATGATGCAATTGAGGTGAAACACTCTTGCCTACACTAATGGAATACCAAATTCATCATGCGCATCCCATCCAATACTGCCATCATCAGAAGAAGACTCACAACTCACAACTGGATGAGTTGGTCTTGCAGCAATGCCATCACAACACTGTGTAGCCTTGTTAACAAGACCTCTATCAAATAGCAACTACAAGTGTCCTGGCTCACTATCAGGAGTGGGAAGAATACCATCATGAATGCCATCTATCCCTTGAAAAGAGGCTGGAACAATACCATGATCCAGCGTGCAAGACTGAGAAGAAATTGTCTTCTTTTGACAAGAATGACCAATGTCAATCTCAAAAGTACCAATATAGAACCTAGTGCTCAAATCTGCAATGATGCCTGAACCTACAGCGTCAACTAATGTATCTGTAACATCAACGATCCATTCCACACTAAATGGTCCCCTGCAGATGTGAAAGATGCCCCATGAAAGTGCATAAAAACATATACCAACATCTGTCAAGCTGCTGGCATAAATCAAAACAACACCCCGTAACTTGTGAATCAAGTCCATGATGGAGCAAAAAATATCTCTACTTGCCAAAGATGAGAAGAACCCATCATCACTCCATCCTCTAACTCCAAAGTGACTATCCCAACGTCCCCTATCTATTTCAACAACGGCTGCCCTCAAGGTGTACCCTGACAAAACTCCAACCAACAAGGTAGGGCAGCCATCAATCAATGAAGTGGGAGGTAAAACCCGAGAGGGTGGTGCTGGGATATTGCTGTCAACATGTCTGTCTCCAACCCATCGTCTAAAATCAATCAACTTAATCATGTACCTCTCAAGATCAAGAATGATGCACCCATCTCCAACTGACTCCTCATGCCTATCCAACACACAAGGCACTGCATCCGCAACCTAAGTGTGAATGTTAAGAGAACTCACGCTGCTATCTTCATCAAATGTCCTGTCTGCCATAGATGACTGAGCCTCTACTGAATATGATGATTCTCGAGCCAAACTCAATTCCAAGCAGAGCTCATCAACATGAATCTCTGATTCCTGAAGAGCTGAGTACTCCTCAAGGAATCACTAGTAACCATAAGCTCGTGAGTAAGCTTACTACTTCATTTTCTTTCCATCTCAAAGCATCTGAATAGACCTCAGCGAGGTTGAGAAGGTGATCACGGTCTGAAAGAAGGTGCAAACAGTTTTTCTTCATTGTTCCCATACCTTCTTTGATCTCCTACAAGCTGTCATGAGAAGACTCTACTTCAACTCCCTTTTGTCTTCTCTCTAGCTGAACCATCCAAAGGTGATTCTCAATCAGTTTGTGCATTTTATCGTGATGAGATAATGCTGCCACAATCCCATCCTCATTCACCTTCAACTAGTTATTCAAAGTGTGCGGACTATGGGGTGTTTGATTAACTTCTTCACATGAATAAGCATCTAATTGTGCCTGAAATTCTTTTTCCGCAAAGTCCTGTATGCACATATTCTGATTTGGAATTAGGACAACACTAATTCCATCTATAGAAATTTCCTCAATGCCCTGATTAGGTGTCACTACATAAGAGGGCTCCATTTGTTCTTTGAGTTCATCATCCCACACAATTGAATCACTAGATGATGGCATGCCAACCCCCTGAAGAGAGGGTGAAACTTGTAAACCAAATGAAATCAACTCTCCTACAGTCAGTTGCTCCTTGAATTTCTCAATCTTCTATTCGACCAATCTTCTTGAGAAATCATATGTTGCAGTTGAAACATGTTGTTCTCTTCTCCAAATGGCTAGCAAATCAGATTGCAACTGCTTGCAAACATCATCATTTTCATCTAGGATCATGGATAAGATGGTGAACATATCTGTTTTCACCTTGTTGGAATGGCATTCCTTGATTGCTGATATGAAGCAATCGAAAAACTAGAGAATGAGACCATTATAATCAAACATGAGAACACATGAATGCACCTATGCCATCAACTCTAGAATTCTGATCCTCTTATTGAAAGCTGGGCTTTTGATGTCACCTAGCCCATTAAAGCTTTCAATAATCAGCTGTATGACCTCTCTCATTTTGCCATCATCTTAAGGAACTTCAAGAGCTACAATCCTCATAAGTTCACTTATACAAGAAACAACTACAAGTCTTATCTCCTCATCTTGATGTCTCATCAACTCTGGCTTGACCAACACGTGTACCAATGGAGACAGCTTTATCCATAGCTTGAGAAGGTGATTGATTAACCTTGGGTAGATGATCTTCAGCGTCTTCCAAAATGCTAAGAAGAACAACCTTAGCATGAGATGGGTGTTTTAACTTCTCACCCACAAACTTGAGTCTCCCCTGAAAACCTGTTTCAATGGAAATCTGATTTGTGTTCTCCTTAGGATCAACTGTATGATGGTCATTAATTGGTGAAAATTCATCATAGAGACTTCTAGATATTTCACTTGTAGATACATCACGTTTCTCCTTTTTGTTTTGTGATGTAAGCCAATAGGATTCCCATACATGTGTTGATCTTTGTTGTGAGAGCATAATTTCTTTTAATCCTTCCAATATGTCTTCCATCCATGGCTGCTCACATGTCTTTGGACTTCTTGTCTGTTTGCGATAATCTTTCTGATTCTCCATATAGTAAGGGAAGGAAAGATTATTTCTAATTCCTTGTGGAAGTGCAAAGTATTCTTGGTAAGCAACCTCTATATCATCTTTGGAAACCATGATTGACTAGTTGGCTGCCCACAACTGAAATTCAATCAACTGATGTTCCCCAACAAGATAGCAAGATCCAAACTCTCATGCCACTGTAAAGACCCTTGCAATTTTGGCTTTTAATTTTCAGTTTTGATCACTCAAGAATTTCGTCAAACACTTATCTTGCAATTTCTGTACTTGTTGGTTGCTTGTTTGTTTTGTGTTTTCAAATGCATATAAAGATTATATAACTAAAAATGCATAAAATTGATTCCTACAACTAATAGGAATTTTAGCGAACATTTGGTATGCAAACTAATATGTAGCTACAACAACTAGACTTTTATCAAATATTTTCAATGCAACCTATTTATACATAAGGTAGCTGATATGTTTCTACAGCCAAGGGGCATTTATGCAAACACTTAGCAAGCAACCCTCCTATGCAAAATGAACACCTACAGCAAGGAGATATTTTGACAAACACTTTGCATACTCATATAGAGCTGGGACAATGCAACTACAGCCAATGGCATTACATCAAACAATTGACATACAACCCAAATCCCTTATATTGTTGTAATGAACTTCAGTCTAATTACAATAGATGTCTACAACACTATGACATTAAGACAAACAGTTGTCATGCAAATTCAAGAATTCCGACACAAATGTAATTGATTACAATATCAAATAAGCAGATTGCAGTGACTGATTTTAAGATCAATTTCATAATATAGACATGCCAATGAACTACCCTAATGGCTGCAATTTACTTCAAACTCAGTACAATGCATCTGATATGAATATACAATGAATAGAACTTGAAATATGGAGTGGTAGTAATCCGCTGATGAAGACTCAACATTTAGAAGTTTGTAGCAACAATTAAATGTTCTATCAAATTAATTGTATCATCCTCAAAGAATCCCACAAGGCAGCGGCTAGGATCAAGGAGTGGAATGCCCCAATACCCTCATGGAATCGATGCCAAATGAGGTCACTATGAATTAAAATTTGTATCTTCCAGTCTGCAGATTGCCCCTCTAATGGTAGCAAATCTGATCTAAATATGCAAGCAAATCTCCAATAGAAATCAATCCCAAAATGCAACAATCTTCTTCAATAGAAATTTCTTTCACAACTGCAACAATAAATCAGCTATTACAATTGTGCAAACCCTCAGAGATATTTGCAACAATACCTCAGTTGTTGCAAATGATGATGATGCAATAATAATCCAGTTATCACATCAATTCAACTAGGGCAATAATACATCAGCGATTGCACCTGTCAAAATTATCCAATGAAGCCCCTGTAGAAACCCTGGATGGACTTTTCAACAATTTTAGCTAGGGTTGATATTTCACAACCGAACCTAGTACTCTAGAGTCTTCAAACCCTCGAGCAATGCAAAGCATTCAAGCTTTCTTACCAAACTGGTAATGAAAGATGCAATTCAAATCAAGCATCAACAACTGAAAATTTAAGTCAGATTTAGCAAGGGAATTTACAAACTCTTCAATAAATCAAGGAGCAACATCAAGAAGAGTCTATTAAAGAATATATGGTTATTTCAGACAAAGAGCTCGTAGAAGAATCTCAAGTTATGTGAGAGACGTTCAATGGCCTATCGGCAGGGGGTCTCATTTTCATTGCTTAAAACCCTCTTTCTAGATCAAATTTCATCAAGAAGAGTCTATTGAAGAATATATGGTTATTTCAGACAAAGAGCTCGTAGAAGAATCTCAAGTTATGTGAGAGACGTTCAATGGCCTATCGACAGGGGGTCTCATTTTCATTGCTCAAAACCCTCTTTCTAGATCAAATTTTAAACAAATGCACTATTATCTACATCGACTCAACACAGAATTGGCCACCATCTACACCATTGGGAGCAAGAAACCAAGCAAATATTCAGTACATCCAACCATCCTCAGGTTGAATCAACATCATACACTCTTCACCACATAGGGATGTGGTACAGATAATAAATGTTAACAATTGAGGTAAGGTGGCATATGTTGATGCAAACCATATTTGTAACTTTCCCACACATCACTACTTAACTAATACAAAAAAATGGGTAGATCTCAATTTTAATATTCCAGAATTACAAAAAAGATACTAACAGAAGTACAATTTATTAACTAACATATTCACAACACATACCAACAATATTCTAAAAAAGAGGTAGTGTGGGAGCTTATGAAGTATAAGAAACTTTCCCATCCATCATTACTAGACTAATAAAAATAAATTGTTAGATCCCAATATTAATATTCCAAAATTACAAAAAAATATAACTAGCAGAAGCACAATTTTTCGACATTTTCGGATGGTGAATACCATCAATCTTCTTTGCAAAATTACACATTGCAGAAGAGGGTAAATACTGGACCTTAGGAAGTATAACAGTAGAGATAAATGTCTAAACCAACGCAATGAGAACAGCTAAAATATTTAAACCTTTTTTTTTTTAAAAACTACCTACTTTATATTAATCAGAAAAGCTTATGTACAAATTCTTCCATGCCAAGCATGGAAGCTGTTAGACATATCAGAAGCTTGATAAACATTACAACCAATATTCCTTTTCATTAAGCAGAATCTAAATTAAGAATTGTCCTAATAGCTTCTTGAATCTTATTAGACCACCACAAAGGAGGTGGTCCATAGCAAAGGATAACATCATTATTGTCCAAGGCCCAATTCACTAATCCATCTGCAACTTTATTCTGCTGTCGAGGATTATGTTTGAAAATAATTTGCCGGAAGGTATGCTGCAATTTCTGGATTTGATCAATTTCTTTTGCAAGTCGCCAATCGGGAGGATTTCCATTATTTGAGTTGCTAAGTAAATTCATCATGATTTTGGAATCAGATTGAATCTTGATCTTTTGTCAGCCTATTCTGATAGCTTCTTACATTCCTCTACGAATAGCTCTTATTTCAGCCAGATTATTCATAGAGATACCCATATTTTCCGCAAAGATAAAGCATACCTCTCTGTGTCTAGTACGCCCAATTCCTCCCATAGCTGTTCTCTCAGGATTGCCCCTTGAAGCACCATCAGTATTAAGAATGCCATGATAATCATTCATATCCTTTTCTAAAACATTTAAAATTTCAAAATTATAAAAAGCCTAAATATACAGATGAGTTTATTGAAGAAAATATAGCTATCTCAGACAAAGAGCTCGTAGCAGAAGCTGCAGTTATCCGAGAGGGGTTCAATCACCTATCGGCAGGAGATCTAACTTTCATTGCTCAAAACACTCTTTCTAGATCCAATTTTAAACAACAAAAGCACTATTATCTACATCGATTCAACACAGAATTGGCCACCATCTACAACATTGGCTGCAAGAAACCAAGCAAATCTTCAACACATCCATCCATCCTTATGTTGGACCAACATCATAGATTCTTCATTACATAGGGATGAGCGAGAGATCGTAAATGTTCACAGTTGGGGTAATGTAGCATATGTTGATGCCAAACATATTTGTACCTTTCTCACCCATCGTTACTAAACTAATACCAAAAATATGGGTAGATATCAATATTAATATTCCAGAATTAAAAACAAATAGCAACAGCAGTGCAATTTATTAACATACATATTCACAACACATACTATCAATCTTCTAAAAAAGAGTGTAAGTACTGGAGCTTAGGAAGTATAAGAAACTTTACCACCCATCATTACAAGACTAATACAAAACTTTGTTAGATCCCAATATTAATATTCTAAAATTACAAAAAATATAACTAGCAGAAGCACAATTTTTTGACATTTTCACATGGTGAATACCATCAATCTTCTATAAAAAAATTGCACAAAGTGGAAGAGGATAAGTACTGGATCTTAGGAAGTACAGGAATATAAATATATGTCTAAATAAGTGCAATGAGCATGGCTAAAGATATCTATAATTTAGAAGTTAGAAAATGTCTAAATAAATCACCATATTTGTAGAAAACATATTGGAGGCCCCATAATTATATGTAAAATTCTAACAAGAAAGGGATCAATGTGGTTATTTTCTTGCCATTTAAAACCTAGCAACACCAATTCCACTAAATGAACTAGTTATTGCAAATTCCAAAGCTTCTTCAAAATCACCAAAAGAAGGATGGTTGTCCAAGCACAAAATATTCCCTTTCATGGAAACTGCATGTGCATCCAATAAATAATTTTACAAGAAAAGCAACAGTTCCAGCAAACAGAAATACTAACATTTCCGAATTTTTTGATTTTAAGACAACACATTAACAAAAGCATAAAAAACAACAATCAATATGCAAATGTAAAGTGCATGATTCAAAGTGAAATATGCACAGTTTAGTCACAAAAAGCATATTGGCAAAAATAAAACCCAAAATATATAAGATAAGGTATAAAAACTAACAAAATTTAAGAAGGCAACTCAAAAAATGAGAAAAACAAGACCAAAATCCTGGGATGAAATGCTGGTCTATAAAAGATGAGTTTTGGAAAAATAAATCTAATTTGGCTGCAGAAAAAGCCTGTGAGTTAGGTATAAGAGTATTTGAGCACATACAAATCAATCAGAAAAAACACTCAATAAGGCACTTGACAAATCCGATGCATGCTATATAGAATAAAAGCAATGAGGAGTACCCACAAATGCAAGATGTGGAGTATCAAAAAAATGCACCAATAAAAGACCAACATCCCAATCATACCATACGCGGATGTCCAAGATGCACATATTTTACCTAACAGAATCAAGAAATTGCACGATTTTTGTTTTCAAGAAAGAGGCAGTCATGTCATCTGCTGTATTATCAGGATGGAATCTTTCAACCATAACTAATGTCTAATGGTCATATAAAATGAGTTGACCTCGTGAACAACTGAGAATAGAATCTAATCTTTCGTTGTAACAGACTATTGGAGTGCATTCATTCACGAAAATGGATAGTCATCTCCTAGGCTATGATAGCCAAGTTCCACTAACAATCTTAGAGACAAGTTACAGTTGTGTAAGTGAATAGAAATAATAGAAAATCCAAACAAGATTTTCCAAGAATTCAACTGCTTATTTTCATCTGTAAATGGCCATTATTCTTGTTTTACCTTGTGAACACACTGCCTTATATTCAACTGGGGACTAATTTGCCCATAAATCTGCATTATAGATATCTTAAGAAGTCCATATCCTCTAGTATGGAGTGCTTCAGATTAGAGCTTCCTATAGTACTGTTGTCTGTTCTCCAGTATGCATAGTTGGTTTTTCAAAGATGAGATAGTAAAGATTGTAATACTGTTAGCACTGTATATTCTTAAGATGGTTCTTAGTTGTTCTTATACTCATGGCTAAGCAGATGTGGATCTCAAGCTAAATTAACTGTACACTGGCTTCCTGGAAGCTCGAAATTTTGTTGTTTACATGCTGTCCTGTTGGTTGTAAAAAATATATTCTAAATATAATACAAAGCCCTTGAGCTTTTCAAAAACAAAAGTAGTCAATATGCTAAAGCATAGCCAGTTATTAACTAAAATAAATGCTCACTACAAATATATATCTTACTGGGAGTTGATACTCTGTTTCAGACAAACGCCTGCCGCCTTTGATTGCAAAATGTGCACAGCCTGGGTACTTGTCTTTGCGAACATACAAATCAAGATACATGCATCCCAGATCCCCCTGCAAAAAATAAATTATGTGATCACATAATAAGAATGTGTATGGGACTAAACCATGAAAGTTTTGAGAAGGATTCCAATCAGCACAGTTAGAAAATAAAAAACCAAGATGCCATTAAAATATTCCTTTGCCATTAAAGTTTGGAAGAAAAGTCTCATCCTAATTTTCTGCCTTGAATTGGATATGTCATATGTCAGAAGTGTCATCAATATTTTCATATATACATAAGAGGTGCTCGGGAGAATGCAAAATTAAGGATTTGAATATATCCCATATATTTTATTATGGGAAATTTGGATTCTCCAGATGTCCACACACTTGAGAAGCAGCGCTATAAATTGTACAGCTGTTATACCCTGCTTTAAAATTCATAGTCAGACATCATCTTGGATTGGCCCCAGAGAGAACCTATTGATCTTTAAGCATTGTGCAGTTGGTTTTGGAGACTACGACATAGAAGCAATCCACAGTTTGCCAATTGACATATCTTAGTGTATATTTTGAACCCTGAGTTTTCTTGTGCAACTTTGTTTCTTTAACTTAGGAGTATTGGCCTGGGGGCATGTATTAGGATTACCTCATTGATTGCACCTTATATGCTAAACCCGTTGATTGTATTTAGGCACTTGAGGACATTAATATGATTTCAATACCTTTTTCTAGGATCACTATTGCCAATGTTAATGGAATTAAAATCGAACTGTTCTTTCTTTTCTGGCAGACCCATAATAGTTTTTGAAAATAATGTCTCATGAAGATTTAAATAAATTAAAGGTCTGAAATTGCTCGCCAAAGCTTTTATTAAATCTAGATAGATTGAAACGCAACTGCACTGATGAATTTCGTTAGGTTAGAGCAGAGGGGGAGCATCATATTCCATTTGAATAATATAAATAATTTACTCTATACATAATAGCCACCTACCATTGCAAGGTTGTTGTTCACTAGCAAGACAAGCAATCTACAAATCAATTAACAAAGTTATAGGTTTATTATTTCCCTGGGAAAAAAAAAATTATGAAACTATGATTGGTTAGATATTTCTCCATAATCCCAGGCTGCCTGTGGTAGTTGACAAGCAGCAGGATTGACAATTGGAACTCTAACAGTGACCCAAAACGTAAAGGATCTGGAGCTGACCCTGCAACCTGAGGCTTTTTTGGTTTCGATGTTCATTGTGTGAGAAGTGATTTGAAGTCTTATCTGTTCAAGCTCCTAATTTTGTATATTACATGCCTTCATGTGGACGGATGTGCCCAAAATGGCATCAGAAAATATAGTTCACAGATCTTTGGTCTTAGACTAAGTCCTTAGTTTTCTCTCCTGTTTGTCTTTGATCTTGTAATCTCATAAAAGTCAGGTTTAGTTGTTGTAGATGTTGAAGCTTTGTGTCTTTTGCTTCAAATTGAAAATGGGGGAATTAGTACTCATTGTAACACTCAGCCCACTCTTGGTCAAATGACAGTCAGCACTTGGATGTGGTTTGGCTGGTCTGATATGTATTTTTCCACGTTTTACTTAAATACAATTAGAATTTTTTCAAAAAATAATGTCGCGTAACGGACATCATGAATTTGTAATGTTCCCCTTTTTGAGCTAGTCCTTTGATGTGACCCTTAGCTTGAGCATTCCTTAGGGCTAAGAATTTAAAGGCAAGTAGGGGGAATATTAGTAAGCTTCAAGGTTATTTGGATAAAGCATTTTACTATCTAAATTTGGGGCCTTTTTAAGGGCCATTCTAAAAAGTGCTTTTATAAGGAAGCTTGTTTTATATCTTTTTATTAAAAACAAAAGTAACCCTTCCTCTCTATTTTAGGCGCCACAATTGGAGGAAGAATATTATAAAAAAAAAAAAAAAAAAAAGGCTCTTTCGAAAAGGTCATGTTGAATATTGATTTTGGGAAATTGAATCAAGTATGTCAAGCTTAGTTTCCACCTCTTGAGGGCAAAAACCTTCAAGAAATGTCATAGGTTTGGGGACCAAAACGTCCATTCCTTCTACTTCGGCAACTCTACTCAAGGGTTGTGAGCTTCAAATTGCATGTTTTTATGCAAGTGGATCATTCAAGGGTGTTTTTAGACACCACCTCATTAAAAAAATATTGCTACTTCTATCGAAAATAGGTTTTTGTTAATTTCACAAGTTTGAATAGAAGCGAATCATCTTGGGAGATTGTTTGTGTTGCGGAATACCTCCCCAAGGGGTGGCGACTTGCCTAGGGAGCTAGGCAAACCACTTGGAGGGGTGTTTGGAGGCCAAAGGGAGTTGTTGATGTCTTCATGGTATTTTCCAGCTAGGGCGATTGGTTTGGAGAGTGGATTTCGAGGATTTGAGAAGGATTTGAATTGCCAGCAGTGTATAGAATATTACTAATATTTTATACTATCTTTTTGCTTGGGAAACTTGCCCTTTGAGACAATGGGAGGCTATTCAGAAGGATTTTTCGTGAGTTGAACATTCTGGTATTTATTCCCTATTTTTCTGAGTAGAATGAATCAGTTGGGAAGAAGTGAGCACATCGAAGGGTTTTTAGACTCCATTCAGCCAGGTACTTGTGGTTCTCTATTTTCTGAATTTTTGTGACAAATTATCATAGAGTTATGGAAGGTATTTGGAAGGAAAAATACTACTATTTCATCCTAAAAATTCTGCTATTATTTTATGAGTGGGGAGATTCACTTGAGTAGCTTTTTGAGTTTTCTAGGGTGCTATTAGGCCCTAAAAGGTACACAAATAATATTAGAGTTATTTGGGTATTTTTAGCATAATTTTCAAGGTCCATTGTTATTTTTTGTAAGTGAGTTCAAAGGAGAAATATGATTTAGATAACACAGTAATTTTTTGCACTTGGACGAATTGTTTTGAAGAGTTTTTGGAGGCTTTGAGAGGGCTAAACTTAGAAATATTTCAATCTGGAATATTTCTATATTTTATCATATTTTTGGTGAGTTTTGGCAAGGGTTTGAGGGCTGATTTTGCAAAGAAAACACAGTTGAACTTTCAAGAGAAAAATCAGATTTTTGGCAAAGGTATTTTCCAAAGTACATACACCCTTTCTCACACATACAAGGGTATTTATCATAGCAGCAAATTGAGGGTTTACGCATGACATATTTGTGGATTTGAGGTGAAAAATTCAATGGTTATATGCTTTATATACTTTGGAATTAATTGTGCAACATTGGCACCTAGGGTTTATTATATATTTGGTGTTTTGAGCATCAATATGTCAGCTAGGGTTTGCTGATTTTAATTTTCAAAATTTAGTGTGTTTGGAGTTGATTAAGGGTTTTGTTCGGAAACTCTCTTTTATCATCATTGTCCCAATTTGGGGACATTACAGTGGTATCAAAGCCATATCTTGGCTATTTTGTTGGACGAAGGTTTGATACATGAGTGGCAACAAAGAGGTTAAGTATTATTTGACGAGTAGCAGGAGGGAAGTAGAGCTTCCACCAATTGGATCACCCAAGCAGGACCGAGCTATGAATGACATGGAGCATCAGGAGACAGACAGTGAGAGGAGAGACAAGTTGGTTGAGAAGACATTGGAGAAGTATTCTCAAACTCAAGAGAAATGACAACAGTGATGGAGGGGTTTCTTCGTTCCCTCAGTGAGATGGGTGGCTTGATGCCACTCAATGGAGATAGCGGTGCATCAAGGAGCAAGCCAGGTACACATACACCCCCTTCAGGGAATGAGGCATCCACGTGTAGGCCCACACAGCCTACATTTGTTCAGAGAGAGGAGCTCGCACCAGCAAGGGAGGAGTTATTCAACCCATGCGAGGAGTTAGAGAGAGAGATGGATGAGTATGTTACATTGTCTGAGACAGTTAGGGGGGCTATGACATTTTTCGAGTTTTCAGCTTGAAAACGAGGACAAGTTGGACCCAAGATTGGTCAGAGGCAAAGGAGCAGCCAAGGAGATCTCCAATATGCATTGGGGAAGTTATCTCTTTTTACTTTTGCTGGGTCACGGAGGAGTTCGGCTAGGGCTTGGATTCAAAAGGTAGATACCTTCTTTTCACTTCGACCGATGGCAGAGGGAGAGGCCTTCTAGTTCACCACCTTACATTTTGAGGGAGCAACCCAAGATTGGTGGTATCATGGTTTGATCACACAGGGACATCAACACATACACTCCTATGACAAGTTCAATAGGCAATTGATTAAGAGATTTGATAGAGCAGATACTAGGCTTCACTTTCGTGATTTAGCTCAATTGAGGCAGAGGACTTTAGTGGATGGTTAAGCCACAGAGTTTCAGGGACTTTCAGTTATGGTGACTAATATTTCTGATAGGAAATTGGTGGTACTATTCATAGAGGGCTTGATTAACACCCTAAGGGGATTGGTCAAGGCTTTTTATCCACCTACATTGAGGGAAGCCATTTAGAAGGCTTACGACTTGGAGTCTTCTACTCCGAAGGGTAGATTTATGCCTTTGGGACGGCTAAAGGGTACTTTTTTTCCACCTACTGGGCAACAGAGAGGTGGCGGTTTGGGGCAGCCCAAAGGTAGCTTTTCAAGCCCACCTAAGGCCAATCATGCGGACCCTTTGATTAGACCAAACCAACCAGGTTTGGGGCAGCATAAGGAGCTACCACGAAGTAGCTTTGATGTAAGGAATGAGCTAAGGAGGAAAGGTCTTTGCTTCACATGCAAGGACCCTTGGGAAAAAGGCCACAATTGTCGTGGCAAAGGACAGGTTCACTATACTGAGGTTCTTTCTGATGAAGAAAATGAGGAGGAAGAAGTTGGGACAGCCAACTATGAGGAGCATACGTGGGAAATAGAAGGGGAGGAGGATTTGAGTGGCAGTTTGGCATCACTTTCCGGGGCTCCTAGATACTACCCCTTTAGAGTTAGGGGCTCATTGAAAGGTACACCTATTACTATACTTATTGATAGTGGGGCAACTCACAATTTCATTGATAAAAGATCGATAACATCTTGTGGATTACAATCAGTGGAGTTCAAAGGTTTCAGAGTTACAGTAGCAGATAGATTCACTATCCCTTGCATAACCAAGATTCCAAAGCTTAGCCTCACTTTGGAAAAACATGTGGTTGAGGATGATTTTTATTGTGGTTGGCATAGGGGAGACCAATATGGTCCTTGGTATTCAATGGTTGCATTCACTTGGGGGATATATACAAAATTACCAAACTATGGAACTCAAATTCAAGATAGCAGGTAAAGAGGTTGTGTTGCATGGTCTAAGTGATGGAGAGGCCCCCACCTCCAAGGCCAATTAATTGTTAGGAGGATGTATCATGAGCATGAAGAAAGTGGAAGAGAAGGCTGCCCCTAGACATAAAACGCAGCCCCGTCATCCGATTTTTGAGCCCTTTCTCGAACAATTGGTAAGCATTGCAAATTGTCATTTTTGTCATTCTTTATTTGAAAGAGATGGGAAAGGAATGGAGTGCCCATGGCAACCCAAAACATGCTTAGGGCAGCACCCTATTCCCTCTTGCACAAAGGGAAATAGTGAGGCTTGGGGAAGACAAGGACACCCCATAAATATTGAAATAAGTAGGGTGTTTAGAAGCTGTACAAAGAACCCCAACGGTGCAAAAGGAAAGTCCTCTTCCTTGCAAAAGAAGGACGAACATGGAGGGACTTACCTATGGGACATGGGGAGCCTCAAAACTTATTTATTTTCCACATGGCAGCCAAAGGAAAGTGTAGGAAAAGGTAGTAAGAAGTCTGAAATTCTTTGTTTCCTACTTTCTAAGTTAGATGGGCAAGTTCAGCCACATATGGAAGGGAAAAATTGGCAATTTACAGTCATTTTACAGCCTACATTGGGGAAAATTGTTGCCAAGATGCATTCAGAAAATGATCACATGATGAATTCTGAATTTAATGGCCAACTACAGCAGGATATAAAAGGCCAAAAATCTGAATTTTGTGGTAAAATACAGCCACGGGTACAACTTGGAAATGCATATGGGAAAACATACTTTTTGCATAATGCAATAAAGAAGGTACAATTTCATGTTGAGAAATGGCATAGGCTTTTTCTTGATCAAGACTACATCTTTCCTATGCATCGATGGAGTGGTAGGAGACTCCCGCAAGAAAAGTTGTGTATAAGCAGTCTAATCTTTCAAAGGATGTGGTATAAAGAGGCTTTTATGATCAAGTTCAGATTGGCTAACATCGTCTTTGGAGGCATCTCCTACACTTTGTCGTACTATACCCACAACAATCAAACATGGCATGTCTTTGAGGGTTATGAAAGTTTGTTGGAAGATGAATTTAACCTCTCAAATCTATGGGGCCAGCCCACAAGGTATGTGTTTTGCAAACAAAGAATACAAACTGGAGATTCCTTGCAATGGAAAATTATTTCAATAAAAAGATGTACTACAAAGGAAATAGGGACAGCTCCTTGGCTCCTACAATTGCTTGAGGACAAGCAATTTTGGGTAGGGAGGATTATAATATTCCCTTTTTTGAGCTAGTCCTTTGATGTGACCCTTAGCTTGAGCGTTCCCTAGGGCTAAGGATTTAAAGGCAACAAAGGGGGTACATTAGTAGGCTTCAAGGTTATTTGGATAAAGCATTTTATTATCTAAATTTGGGGTCTTTTTAAGAGCCATTCTAAAAAGTGCTTTTATAAGGAAGCTTGTTTTATATCTTTTTATTAAAAAGAAAAATAACCCTTCCTCTCTATTTTGGGTGCCACAATTGGAAGAAGAATATAAAAAGGAAGAGAGTCTCTTTCGAAAAGGTCATGTTGAATATTGATTTTGGGAAATTGAATCAAGTATGTCAATCTTGGTTTTCACCTCTTGAGAACGAAAACCTTCAATAAGTGTCATAGGTTTGGGGACGAAAACCTCCATTCCTTTTACTTAGGCAACTCTACTCAAAGATTATAAGTGAGCTTCAAATTGCATGTTTTCATGCAAGTGGATCATTCAAAAGTATTTTTAGACACCACCTCATTAAGGAAATATTGTTACTTCTATCGAAAACAGATTTTTGTTAATTTCACAGGTTTGAAGAGAAGCGAACCATCTTGGGAGATTGTGTTGCGGAATACCTCCCCAAGGTGTGGCGACTTGCCTAGGGAGCTAGGCGAACCACTTGGAGGGGTCTTTGGAAGACAAAGAGAGTTGTTCATGTCTTCATGGTATTTTCTAGCTAGGGCGATTGGTTTGGAGAGTGGATTTCAAGGATTTGAAGTGCTAGTAATGTATAAAATATTACTAATACTTTATACTATCTTTTTGCTTGGACAACTTGCCCTTTGAGACATTGGGAGGCTATTCAGAAGGATTTTTGGTGAGTTGAACATTCTAAAATTTATTCCCTATTTTTCTGAGTAGAACGAATCAGTTGGGAAGAAGTGAGCACATCGGAGGATTTTTGGACTCCATTCGACAAGGTACTTGTGGTTCTCTATTTTTTGAATTTTTGTGACAAATTATCATAGGGTTTGGGTAGGAATTTGTAAGGAAAAATACTAGGATTTTATCCTAAAAATTTTGCTATTATTTTATGAGTGGGGTGATTCACTTGAGGAGCATTTTCTAAGTTTTCAAGGGTGTTGTTAAGCCCTAAAAAGTACACAAATAATATTAGATTTATTTGGGTATTTTTCACATAATTTTCAAGGTCCATTGATATCTTTGTGAGTGAATTCAAAGGAGAAATCTGATTTAGTTAACATAGTAACTTAGATGAATTGTTTTGAAGGGTTTTTGGAGGCTTTGAGAGGGCTAAACTTAGAAATATTTCATTCTGAAATATTTCTATATTTTATCATATTTTTGGTGAGTTTTTGCAAGGGTTTGAGGGTTGATCTTACAAAGAAAACACAGCTGAACTTTTGGGAGGAAAATCAAATTTTTCGCAAAGGTATTTTCCAAGGCACATGCACCATTTCTCACACATACAAAGGTATTTATCACAGCAGCAAATTGAGGGTTTATGCATAACATATTTGTGGATTTGGGGTGAAAAATTCAATGGTTATATGCTTCATATATTTTGGAATTAATTGTGAAACATTGGCACCTAGGGTTTCTTATACATTTGGTGTTTTGAGCATCTATATGCTAGTTTGGGTTTGTTGATTTTAATTTTCAGAATTTAGTGTATTTGGAGTTGATTAAGGGTTTTGTTGGAAAACCCTCTTTTATCATCATTGTCCCAATTTGGGGACATTATAGAATTTTCAAATAAAGACCAAAGCAGCGTCCAATAAAATTGGTATATGGTCCTAGACACTATTCCTAAAGGGTTGCTTATGGACACATGGCTTTTGTACGACATGGAAAAAAATAGCATACCATGAAGGTGATCACCATTAATTGGGGGATGCGACCATCCTTAAACCTTTCAAAATGTACCAAAACTCTCTAAACACTTGAATGAGATGCAAGTGAATTTCACGAGGATTGAGATGCAAGTGCATAGCATTTATGACATACAAGAACAAATGAGGATTAAATAAAGAGACGATCCCATAACCGGACCATATTAATACCAAATCCAAGATGATTTGTGGCATTGATTAATACAACTACAGGTTATAAGGAATGTTAGGAAAGGGGCAACTTGGAGACTGTAGAAAGCTCACACAATTATAGATACAAGATACCAGTGTACAACGAATGTGTAAGTCCCTTTTGGGGAACTTTTTGAATTCCAGAATTTATTGTGATTCATTTTCAACGCTAGAACATCAACAAAATACTAAATAACACATGTAACACAAGTATTGAAGACCTAATTGAAAACTTCAATGAAATCTTTATTGTACTGAGTGGAAAATACAGATGTTTACACAAACTGATCATCAATAGCAAAGAATCATTTTATTTGATATGAAACCTTAGTTTATTATCAATATCCAATAGCATAACACTTACAAACAGCTTGATTGATTTTAATGCTATGACAACTATAAAAGAAGGTACGGTTGGTTGCAAATCAGTTACAGCAACATGCAATCTTTGGAATGGAAAGATTGGTTGGTTATGAATGAATTACAGCAACATGCAATTGCTGGAATGGACAGATCAGCGCCCAGCAAAGTGGAAACCACTATAATCCCTCACCAAAACCTACGTAGCAGTCCTCAACGACTACGATTTGAGGCATAGCAGTCTCCATAAGGTATGGCGGCCTCTTCTAGGGCACAACAGCCCTTTGTACAGCAGAAAACCCTGATTTGTTGATCCAATAAACCATGCAATTTTTTGAAATTTTGATAGTACCTTGTAGCTAACTGAAATCTGAAAATAACCTGATTGTCTACACAATTGTGATCCCTATATGGAATCACTTCAAAAGATAGGAGGGTTTCCATCATTATGTTGAAAAACTTGAAGAACTATGAAGCTCAACAAATTGAGAAAATATATTGAACATAAACTTGAATGGATACAAATAAGAGAGAACTCTCAGTATATAGACTCAATTGTCACTTTTAGGATTAGAGTTTCACTTTTAAGTTTTCCCCTTTAATTTATTTTCACTTTCCCCTTTTCTCAACCTTTTCTTTATCTCTAATAATAATAAAGTAATATTAAGTTGTCAATTTTTTTAATAAAATAAAAAGTAAGTCACTTAGACAACTTAAAATATTAACTTTATTACCTTTTTTTTTATTTGAAAAAGGGGTTATGACAGAATGTTAGGTACGACACTAATAGCCATTTGTCAGTCCAAAACTTTATAGTTCCTATCTTCCTCACAATTGTTATAAACAACATGGACCACAGTGAAGAGGACACTACCTACCAGAGTTTAACAACACAAGCATGACAGAATGCAGTAAATTGGATTTACAATCCAGTCCCAAACAAATGTTGACGTGACTACATGGAAAAATCGAAAGCTAATGCAAGAACCTTAATTTATTTTTGATAAATGACTAGTCCGTATTAAAAGGATTGAAATATTTATATTCATCCGAACCCTGGCCCAGACAAGACCGAGGGATGATGGCAGTTCACAGATGGACCATATCTTTCACTACAATGCACAGGCCCGGGAACAAAAGAGCTGAAAGAAAGAGTATTTGCATCTAATAAACAGTAAGATAAAAAAGCATACCAAGATATCACTTCTAACTACACTTGCAAAGTAAAATATTTCAAAGCCCAACTACTAACTAGACTTGCATATCATATCAGCCATTTCCCTACAACTGCTAAGCCGATGCAAGCCGGGAACATCAAAGTTCCTATCCACACTAGCATTCGCATCACCAAGAGTACTGGTCAAAATTTGGTCCCTCATCATATATCCTTGGAGTGCATGACCACAGCCTTTAGGCATGAACTAGACAGGTCCCCCCAGGAGTCTTTTAAGCCCTTCGGGACCAAAAACTTTTATCTCCTTCCATTGATGGACAACATTGTCAGTTTGGAGCTGCACGTATGGCATGGGGCATGTAGCTTTCACCATATACCGGCTTGTCTTTTTGGATTGGGTGGGATCCTACTTGTTCTTGAAGAATCTCAACCAGTCTCCGACAGAAGAAATTTTCAATGGCCTCAACCCTTTGCTGATGCTGCTGGCAATTATTTACCAAATGCACAAAACATATATCAAGTATATCAATCCTATTCTGCTGCTGTTGAATACAGTAGACCAGATTTGCTACACATCTTTCCAGAAAGGGATTTTGAATGCCCGTTTCCACAATATTTCTGCTCATCTGCTGGATGCTCCCAGTGATTGTGTTGAGAGCAGTAATGAGATAAGATTCCCCCTTTGGATTCTCAGGACCTTTATGAGAACTGTCATTTGGTCAAGGGGAAGAGCTATAGTCCAGCTTACTTGACTGGTTCCATGGATCTATTTGTTAAAAGCTTGGGGTAAGACTGAGGAGCTACCCAAGGAATATTGAACAGTGGAAGGCAAATGGTAGAATTTTTGCACCAATGGAAAGGGCTTTTTCATCTGGGTATTGATATTGCACAAATCCTTAAGAGACTAAACTTGGGTGTGAGGGTGAGGTTTTGGGGGGAGAAAGAGAAGATTGGCACTAAAATTAGCCATGGGAGTCGGGTCAGAATATTACCTGGGGTTTGGGAGAGAGCTGGACCTGATGCAAAGCAGGAGGTTGGACCTGAAGGTGCTGCATTGATTTAGTCACCTGGAGCACAGAATCAGGCTCTTCATCATCAAAACTAATAGGCTGATGCCCCATATTGTCTGAAGACCCAACTCAGGCTGCTCTGAGCTAGGAATTCTGATACATCTTGGTTTTCTTCTTACGCTTGTAGACTTGCAGAGGTTTTTTGTCAGAGTACAAACGCTTGCATTTGCAACATCTTCAAGTTCTTTATATAGCAAAATCTTGAAGGCATCGCCTCCTCCTGGGAACTAGAGATACTTGAGTCCTTGCAGGTGGAGTAGACTGCTGTGAAAAATGGAATCTATTGCAAATCCAAGACAGATTTGGAGTGTAATTTAACCTACACCAAAAGAAATTTGTGTGCCTTGAGATTTAATGGCCCTGACATCAAATCAGGGGTGGTTGAGTGTTCAAGGGCTTTGGCTCTAAAGGCTTCTCCTTTCCAAATACAGCATAGCTCGTAGCAAGGGATTTCTGAACAAACAAATCATCTGTAGCTGCCTCCACAAGGATCTAATCTGCAATTACACCCTTTTAAAAAAAACCCATACTCAACTTTGTTATCCATTAATATCTTGTTTTTGGTGATGAAAATCAGGAGAATGTGGTAAATGCTGGTGGGTGTGAGGATTTGTTTGATGCACCAAATCGCCATTACCTTTGCAAACCTCCTGTGACAGAGTGCTATGGGGAATATAGGTAAACTCATCTCTAAATGTTTGTCCTTCCAGATAAGCACAAGATTGATCACATACCCAATCGCTGATATAGGTAACCCCAACATCTCCAATATACTGCTCCAAAATGATATTGCCAGGGGGCATTGGAAGAGAAAATGATCTATAGTTTCTGATTGTCGATTACAATTCGGGCAAATATTTGGGCCCGTCCATCCCCTTTTCTTCAAATTATTGGTAGTAAGAAGATTTTGGAAGAAGCAGCCATAAAAAGCTTTTGATTATTGACCAAGTATATAATGACCAACATGATATCCATTTCCGGTCTGATGATTAATTAGATGCAGATAAAAATTTATTTGCTGAAGACAGAGTACGCTATATTGTGGTGTGATGTGGCCAGAGCATTTGATCTTGAGAGTTGGTATTGAATATCATTCTTGTCCTGAGTGTATTTAGTTGTTGAGACAATTGTGCTGGATATCTCTGTCTCACTTCCTTGATTCACTTCTTATTCCAGATACGCTGATTAGAAGTATTCAGGAGTAATCTTTGTTAGAGACTAGTTGTTTTTTTTCTGTATAGAATATTTAAGTTCATCTAGATCAAGTGAGGATAAGGAAGGGTGCACGTCCCAGTTGTCTTCTCAAAATCTAATTCTTTCTCCTGTGCCAACTTTCCATGTGACCCTTTCACGTAGAAGCTGACATCCTAATTTAAGAAGCTTGGCTATCCCTGAAAGGGGCTCACTCCATGATGCTTTGACAAGCATTGCCGCTGGATCTGAAAGATATAATCTCCAAGCATTTTTCATTACAAATGCTCGACTGAAATGATGAAGATATCTGAGATTTAGGCCACCTTGGGTCTTTTCCATACAAATTTTGTTCCAGGAGACCAGTGAATGCTTGAATTCATCATCTGGCCCTCTCCTCAAAAAAATTCGATGAATTCTCACAAATACTTCTACATACTCCGGAAGCAGAAGCTGTTTAAGAAGGTAAATTGGCACAGCTGCTTTTATTAGTTACGTTTGGCCCGCTAAGGAGAGCCATTTATTTGTCCATTTTAACAAATTGTTTTTCATTCTCTAAATCTCTCCTTCCCATAAGTTATTTTTTTGGGGGAGGTGGAGTAAAATTCCCAAATATTTTGTTGGAAGAAAGCCTTCCAGAAAGTTCAAAGTTCCGATTATAGGCTGCTTCCAACGAAGTTTTACATGTATGAATATGGCATGTGACTTGTGATTTACTTGTCCTATAGCCAGCTGATAATCATTTAGCAACTGAATTAGGTTCCTTAACTCTCGAAAAATAGTAGTGGAGCAGAGGAGAGTCTCACTTGCGAAGTGGAAGTTAGCATGCCTCAAACTGTTGAAACTTGGTAGCAGCCCATGAATTTTTCCTTTTTCTTTTAAATTGCTTATTCTCCTACCAAAGAGTTCACCCATGATAATAAAAAGATAACTAAGAGGATCTCCTTGTCTCAATCCTCTAGTAGGAAGAAATTGCTCACCAGTGTCACCATTCAAGGTAATTGCTATGTTACCGGTTCGTTTTTGGTTCTGATGCTGGCTCGAAGAACCCGGTTCGCCAATACGGCGATTTTTTTTCCTTGGGGGGTTCGTTTTGGGTTCGTCTATATAAAAAATAAAAAATAAAAAATATCGAAATTATAGCCTGATATATAGGAAATTAGTGCCATTGTCATTAACCACATAGTATGCATCTTGATAATTGATAAGTTGATAACCATTAAACAGAAATGATTAATATTAAAATATCAAATATCAAATATCAATAATTATCTTGTGGCTGTAATTAATTACATCAAACTTTAAAAGTTAATTTCATAGTCATATTGCTCTTCATCGAGAGCATCAACATCATGTTGTCGTTCATTAGAACCACATGGACTATCACCACTACCACTCCTACTAGCTAAGTGTTGTGTCATCGAAGTGGAAGGAATGCTTGATGAAGATTCAAACCTAAAGCAGTAATGGAGGGCAAGTATGCAATGAGAAAATTAGAAAAATAAGAGGCAAGTGGTTTTCCTTTTGTCACTTTGCTTTTACTATTTGTGTTGGTTTTTAGCTTTGTTTTTGTTTATACTTGGCTTTTAGGGTTTAGGAATGTCTTTTTTATTATTAACTTGCATTGGTTTTGGTGAAAAATGAAAAAAAATTAAAAAGCACATTTTTTAATCTTTTTTACTGTTGTGGACTATGGGTTCTCTGTCCCAACGCTCAAGATTCATCCCAAAAGAACCCCAGCCATACACGGGTACCCAAGGACGAACCCTGAGTGTTGGGACAGTAAACTGAACTAGAACCAGCACCCGGTTTGAACCCAAATCCCAAATGTAGGCAAAAACTGAAGAACCAGTAACATTGGGTAATTGTGAATGTGGGGGTACTAATGCAACTGATAATCCCTCTGATGAATTCTTATGGAAACCCGAATGCCCTTAAAGTAGAGACTATAACACCCCAGTTACAGTCATCAAAAGCTTTTAAAATATCCAATTTCATTAAAATGTAGGATTTGTATTTGCTGTTCAAATAATGAATTATTTCCTGTACTAAGTTGATGTTATCCTCCATTTTCCTTCTGATGACAAAAGCAGATTGTGATGGGGATGTGATTTTTTATGCAAAGGTTTCAGTGTACTTGTCATTGCAATGATCAGAGTGCCCCTATGATATCGATTTTTCCCTCTATGCAGAAGAACCCTGCCCCAGTGCGTACCCAGCCGGGTACAAGTCCATTTCTATTGATATATGACCTGGGTTCATCCTGGACAACCAAAGTTTGTCTGGGTTCTTTTGCCTCAAAACCCAGCTGCTGCAGAACGTAGACCAAGCCGGGTCACCTTGGACAAATTCAGGCAGAACCCGAGCATAACCCAAGGTCTAAAATGTTATTTTTTGAATTTTTTCGTATTTTTTCTCAGAATTAGACATAAATCAACAAAAAAAAATAAAAATAAAACACATTGCAAACCCTAAAAGTTAGTTAAAACACAAAAAACATGTGATAAAATAACACAAGACATACAAGCAAAAGTAGGTACCTCTCATTTTATCATTGCATAGTGTTGATCTAGGTTTTATGCTTCATCAAGCTATTTATTAGGCTAGAATTTATATATTTTTTATTTAATATACTATTACTGTACCCAAGGCAAAATAAGATCACTGTACTGGCGAACCCGGTTCTTCGAACCCGAACTGGAACCAAACCCAAATCGATAACTTAGGAATACCCTCTAACAATTTCCTTTGCAAACCCAAATGCCCTTAGCAGAGGCTATAATACCCCAGCTGCAGCAATCAGAAGCTTTAAAAATATCCAGTTTTATTAGAATGTTGGATTTGCATTTTTTGCTCGGATAATTAATTACTTGTTGTACTAAGATGGCGTTATCCTCCATTTTCCTTCCAAGGACAAAATCAGATTGGGAGGAGGGAAATGATTGTTTGAAGCAAAGTTTTCGGTCTACTTTCAATGATTTTCGCAATGATTTTATAGATCATGTTGCAGAGGATTATAGGCCTATATTTATCTAGTTGTTTGACTTTTATTTACTTCGGAATGATCATTATTTATTTTTATTTAAGCTCCTTAAGCATTTTCTAATTTGTTTTAACTCCACCACCACCATGAGAAGATCAGATTTTATTATATCTCAATGCACCTAGGAGAAGAATGCAGGGAATCCTTTTGGTCCTAGGGCCTTATCTGGATAGAAGGAGAAGACTATAGCCATTAGTTCTCTAATGCTATTTGGTGTGTTTTGAAAGAGTCTATCCTTCATTTGGGCCTTCTTATCAGTGGTATTCTCCTCTGTTAAGATGTGCATGAAGTGTTGTGCAAAATATTTCAAAATTTCTGTGTTCTCAGATAAGAGAGCCATCAAGATTGCAATCTCAGCCACTGAAATTTGCATTTGTCTATTCACCGAGAGACAGGAGATCAGAATCCCTCCACCTTAGGGACTCTAAAACCTATATATTTTTAGGAGAAATTGGTGTTAGAATCTACATAGTTGACCCATAGTTCTCTGTACTTCTGTCACCAATATTGTTCCTAATGCTGTTGCACCTGGACCAGTTCGAAGATCAGTTTCTCTTCTTGCCTGGCCATTTCTCGAGTAAATTGTTGGTCTCTGATTTGCTGCTGCATACTTTCCAGTTGTTTCATAATCAGTTCTTTCTTTTTGTAAATATTCCCAAATACCTCCTTGTTCCAGGTTTTAAGTTTTAAAATGTTACCATGACTTTGTACATTTGAAAACCTTGTGTTTGATCAGCTTCCTCCCACACTTGGCTTTGTTTATATGTAGATCCAGATGGTAAAGCCACATTTTTTCCCGCTGGAAATGAATAAAAGCAGGCTTCCTTTGATTCATTTGGCTTTGCTAACAATTTGATGGGGTTTGAAACTTTACCTTGATTTACTACCTGATCGGGTTGCCCTGATTTGGCTTGGAGCTTTGTAATGTCCCTAATTGCACATTTTTAAACAATTCCGGATTTACTGGAAACCTTAGGGCAAAATTAATTAAATATGAATTTTTACTTCAAACCCTTATAGAAAATGAACCAAATTCTGAAAATCAATCATAAACCCTCTAAAAATTGCAATTTTCTTATGATATATCCCCTTAAGGCAGATCTGAGAAAATACCGATTTTTATAATAGATTTTCAAACTTGTAAATTAATTTATTTACAGCAAACCATACCAATGCAATTTCAAACAAAACTAACCATCCAACAAAGAGAAGATGTTGCTTCGAACATGAATCAGCCTTGGGCAAACCCAAGATGACACCAAACATTAAACAGCCCTAAAAATCAGCTCCCAAATGTGACATCAACCCTCCAAAGGATGATGTCAGCATGTTCAAATGATGCCCTAGCTGATACCAGTAACCCAGATGATGTTCCAACTATATCAAATGATGCCATAACTACTGTAGATAATGCCCTAGCTATTGTAGATGATGCCTTGGCTATATGGCTGACCCGAATGATGTTCCAAATGCATCAAATTATGCCCTGACTGTTGTAGATGATCCCCTAGCTGTTGTAGATAATGCCCTAGCTGTATTCAATGACTTTTCACTCAATCGAACCCTTGAATGAAGCCACCATTAGTAGTTGAGGGTTTTCATCGCCAAAATCTGATTACCGAAGACAGTTTTCATCCTCAATGGCCAAAAGTATAAGCAAACTGCTCAACTTATAAAAATATCAACTAATGGATGAATAATAGATATCACAAATGATCCCCTTCATCTTCTTTTATACCTCTTCCCACTCAAACTCCAAGCTTACTTTATTTTAATAATAAAACATAAATTGCTGACATTACTTTTTGGCCACTTGGTTGTATTATTAAGTTTACATTAAAGTATTTAATAATACTTTTATTTTAATAATATTATTATTATTAAATTGCCGAAAAGATTAGAAATGATTGAACCCAATTTAAATAATATTATTAATTATTTTAATTTAGAAAGGGGGCATGACAGTCTGCCCTTCCCAAATTTGCTTGCCCTCAAGCAAATGCAAATCCAGATGCTTAAGTATCGCCATGCACATGTGATGAGTAACATTACAGTGCCTATAAAGCCTAGACCCTGTACCTATCAAGTGAGATAACTCTTGCCACAAAGCACTTGAGATCTACTATCTCCGACATCCCAAATACTATTAGACAAGGAATGCAACTCACTCTCAAGATGATCCAGTAACACTTGATGATGCATGAAGATATCTACAAGCTCCCACAAGACCAAAGGCTGCCACGTGTACTCATCACCGTGTTGTTGCACCACTTGGCTCCTCTTACATAATGAAGAATCTGGGATACCAAATCCTTGAGTTCCAATGGATCCTTCAATGATATAGCAAGTTGTATCTCCCAAAATATGGCGTGAATCAGACTATGAATAGGCTACAAAGAAGTTACCACAGCCATAAACCACCTGAAATTTCACCCGAATCAGAACTATGGTTGTTGAAATGTTTGTTTCCTTTAGCTGAAACCCTCTGCTCGCACCATCCAATGATAAAACCCCTTAAATTGTGCAAACCTGTCGTTGTTCATTACTGATAACAACTCTTGATCTGAAATTTGTCGAAATCAACAACATGACAATGGTAAAACATCTATTAAACTGATCTCTTTCCAAAAATCAAAGGTGTAAAGGTCGAGGACCACTCTATACTACCTGAAAATAGTTCAACATGGGTTACAAGCTAGAAACTCCACCATGTGACCACAAATGAAATGTTCCATTTTTGGAATATTTTTTGAGGATATTTTTTGAATTCTAAAAAAATTATTGCAAACCCTAGATAAAAATTAGTTTTTTTATTTTTCCAAAAGCAAACCCTAGCTAAATTGAACCCTTTAAAAATAGCACAAAATTAGGACAAACGCTTGCACCAATTGGGGTTTTCAACAAACTAGTTTTGCCCTTCAAAAATATGAAATTGCCCTCAAACCCTAGGCGTCCCAATCTGAATTATTTATTTTATTTTATGGCCGATTTAACATGCAACAACACTTCATGGAACCTTCATAAATTGGACCAAATTGACTAAATAAATATGCAGAATTTATTATGAATTTTTTGAATATATTTGAGGTCCAAATGTCCTCTAAAACCCTCACAAAAATCAGAAATAATAATAGAAAATTACTGAATAATGTTTAGGCTTAAAATAGACTATCAAAACCTCAAACAACTCCCAAACAATTCCGCCTAACTGGAATTGATCATTTTCAGCACTAGATCCAAATGCAGCCCTGTAAAATAGGGATCTTCAACCTGAAAATCCACTTCTGGCCTTCCAAACCCTAATCGCCACCCTTCCAAGCTATTCACCCCAATTGGAAACCCTTATTTTGTTTTTTTTCTGAATTTGATGAACAATGGTAGCTCCTAGATGAAGTTGCTCCACGAAAGAATGAGGGTTTTCATTCTCAATATCTTGGCTTGAAGGGTTTTGTCTTCAAGTCCAATGCTCAAGCTTTTTCATGCTCAAAACTTGTAAATTCAAATAATGATCCAAGATGCCCTTCAACAAGAACCCTCAAATGCTTTAATACTTCTCCCCAAGTGAAGTGCCCAATTTGGGGAGAAATACCTTTTTTGATATTTTTTTCAATTATAAAAAGAATACTTTTTATAATTTACTTAAGTGGATTAATACTCATGACCCTTAAAAAGGCCCCAACTTAAGTAAAATTATAACAATAAAATGCTTTGACGAGTATTACTTATAAAATCAAATGTTTCTCTTTTTTTCTTAACCCTTCGAAAACTAGACAAGGCTAAAGGTCTTCAATAGTGTCATGTCCAAAAGGGGGACATGACAATCCTCCCCACCCAAAATTGCTTGTCTTAAAACAATAGAAACAATCAATGAGTTGTCCTAACCATAGGCTTGAAGCCATTCTTGATCCTTAACTCCTCCCATGGGCATGAGACCTCTTGATGAAAGTCTTTATTGTTGTATGTGAAAGTTAGTGATTGTTTATACAATCTGAAAATGAAATAACAGCAGCTTCCCATCTCCCTTTCTCTTTCCATGGAGGCCCCATAGCTCAAATGTGCCAAAAAGATGCAAAAGGGAAACAATTCCTCGGAAATGACAACATGGAGATGGCTGGAAAAGTGTATTCCAACAAAAACAATCTTCAACTTTCTAGGCCTTGATTGCCCCTGTATCAACACCTACACAAGACACAAACATATTAGTTAAAACATGAATTCTCTACTTCTCTTCAATGCTTGCACACTTAATGTGCCTTCCATGTGTGAAAGTGTTGAAGACATATATGTGTCTGCCCATGAGAACATAGAATGGGTGTTCATGTTGCCCACACACACAAGAGTGACCTTGCTAGAAATCCAATTTTGTCAAAAGACCAATGACACGTCTTCATATTCCAAAAGAATGGCAGAACCAGCCACTTCCCCTTTGATATGTTGGCTGTGTATGCACATTTCAAACTTCTTATAACTCCAAAACATGAATTTATTCCCCCACAATTCATTCTTATGAGATAATTTAATGCTAACAGCCTTCCCCAAACCTCTGAAACTCTTTAAACTCACCATCTCATGCCTCAAGCTCACATATTCATTTACCTTAGAGGGAATCATTTCAAAAGGAAATATGTACCTTGTGTTTTGTGAATTGTGTTTGCATATTACAGCGTTGCAATCATCCCAAAAAATCAACCTTTTTACTCCCAACTTGCCCATGATGAATTTGCCACATTTACCCTCCCAAAAGAGGTCAAAATGAAGCTATATACCCTTTTTGAAGAGTTGGAACTGTCACAATAAATATTGCAAGATGTATTACAGTTGTCCCTTATGAAAAAGTGTATTTAAGTCTTAATCATTGAGTACATATTATCTTGACAAGCATTCATCAACTCCTTAGAGCTTCCCATGTGCCATAACAAACCTTTCTCAATTTGTAACAAGAGTAACATTGAACCAAATTGAAAGCATGCCTTGAACGGATGTATGGTGGAGATGTAAGCAATCTTGCATTGCTATCCTTATGTGTGTCTTATGTTTTTCCCTTCGTTCCACCTTGAAAACACCATTAATCATGTAGGAAATACATTTTGTGCATAATAAAGACCCAAACTTGCAAATAATAGAGGTTTGTACCATACTTGCAGTTGCACCATCCAACCTCTTGTCATGAAAGAGGTGCCCCAATTCACATGCATTTTCAGAATTTGTCATGGGTTGTAGCATACCACAAAAATCAATATTTGTGTCCTTAGTAGGCAGTGGATTTTTGCTGATTATTCACATAATTTTATTATTTTATGGAGCAACAACAATTCTGATTTTTCTCTTGAACTTTTGACTTTGTTGAGCAACAAAATTCTGATTTTTCTGAGTCTACCCAAGGTCTTTTCATATTGCAAAATTCAGACCTACCTTTATTCCTTATCAACTAAAAATTTCCCTCTCCATGGACTTGCTTAGCATCTTCATTTCCAGAATTTAATAAGCCCAAAAAACAAGGAAATAAATGTTCTTTTGCAAACCTTGTTGGCTGTCCCAGACTAGAAGAGGCATCATTTTTCGTTGCCCTTATAAAATTCTTGGGAAAGACTCTTTTCATGGCCTTTGATGTCACCTCCAATGGCATATTATCATTCAAACCATGCAAGACCACTTTTATGTTGTTGATGTGTGGGAAGCACACATTCCTATGGCCAATACTTACCAAGCTGACAATAAAACTTAAAGGAAATAAACTGAAAACGTGAAAAACAACAGTCCATAAGTTACAAACAACCCTTCCTTTGATCCTTAGATCATGACATCCCTTGCTTGTCTCCCTCCCTATGATTATCCAAGCTCTATTCCTTGTCCCACAACACAACAGGACAACAATACTATTCTTGTAGGACTCACTAGATCCCATATCCATGTTGCCCATTTGCCTTGCCCCATCTTTGAATTAACTATTAAGAATTCCTTTTTCCATTTAGTGCCCTTCATCTCATCCTTTTTGTTAGAATAGTGCTTATGATAAGCAAAACAATGTGAGAACAAAGTATGAGGAAAATATAATGAATCCTTACCAAATAAATAGTCAATTTGCTTACACTCAAATGTGCATCTAGCAACTTCAGCAAATTGAAAACTGTCATGAGGAGTTAAGATGACATTTCCCTCATGGTCATAGCACCCAACAGGGTCTTCTCGAAAGGCCCTTCTACATATATTCTGCAAATTTGATTTTCCTCCCTCAATATGCAAAACGGATTCTTCCCCTTTCCTACCTTCCTTTTCCTCTTGCTCTTTTTGCTGCTCATGAAATTGTTGGACAACTCCTCTTGCTACTCCACTATTTCTGAATTGTGAAACTCGGAAATTTAACTACTTGGCTGCCAAAAAAAATTTAATTTTTGCACCTCAAAAACTTTATCATGCAACTTAGAAATTTTTGATTTTATTGGTCCCATTTCCAATTGAAATTTTGCGACTTGCTACCCTGAAATTTCATATTTTAAGGCCTCAGAAAACTCGTGTTGTTTGCCCCTTAAACAACTAAAAACTCCTCTTTGGCCCCCCCAAAGATTCAGATTTTTTAAGCTCATCATTCACATTGCTAGGCTACCCTTTGTGTAGTTGGTGGTTGTTCTTTAGCTACTCTACAATTTCAGACTTTTGAAGCTCCATATTCACTTGTAGTTAAATCTTCTCTTCTTCTAAGAGAGACTTTTTATGTCTAGGGCTTAACCCCATAGACTTTGTCACAACCTTGGGACTTATTGCCTTTAGTTCCATCTGATAATTCTCCGTAGCTTGCAACAAATCGTCTATGACTTCATCCATTGTCCTCTTCTTCATTCCTACCTTTTGAATGGAATCTTTGTATTCCTCTTTTGGCAAAAACCTAGGTTGCCAATCCATTGAAGTCACTCACACCCCACAGCTGGCCAAAAAATTGGCTTTGATACCCCTAAAATGTCCCGTTTTCGAGATATTTTCTGAATTCTAAAAATTATTGCAAATCCTAAGAATTAATTTTCTAATTTTTCCAACAGCAAACCCTAGATGAAATGAACCTTTCAAAAATAGAACAAAATTAGGATAAACCCAATGCACCAATTGGTGTTTTCAACAAATATGTTTTGGTCTTTAAAAATATGAAATTGCCCTCAAACCCTAAGCGTCCCAATCTAAATTATTTACTTAATTTTATGAATGATTTATCATGCAACAACACTTCATGGAACCTTCATAAATTGTACCAAATTGACTAAATAAATATGCAGAATTTATTATGAATTTCCTGGATATATTTGATGTTCAAATGTCCTCCAAAACCCTCACAAAAATCATAAATAATAATAGAAAATTACTAAATAATGTTTAGGCTTAGACTAGCCTATCAAAACCTCATAAACAACTCCTACACAACTCGTCCTAGCTGAAATTGATCATGTCCAGCCCTAGATCCAAACGCAGCCCTATAAAATAGTGATCGTCAACCTAAAAATCCAATTTTGGCCTTCCAAACCCTAATCGCCACCCTTCCAAGCTATTCACCCCACTTGGAAAGCCTTATTTTTGTTTTTTTTTTTAATTTGGCGAACAATAGCAGCTCCTAGATGAAGTTTCCCCACAAAAGAATGAGGATTTTCATTCTCAATCTCTTTGCTTGAAGGTTTTCATCTTCAAATCCAAAACTCAAGCTTTTTTGTCTTGTAAATTCAAATAATGATCCAAGATGCCTTTCAACAAGAACCCTCAAATGCTTTTGTACTTCTCCCCAAGTGAAGCACCCAATTTGGGGGGAAATACCTTCGTTGATTTTTTTTCAAATTATAAAAAGAAAACTTTTTATAATTCACTTAAGTGGATTAATTACATAACCCTTAAAAAGGCCCCAACTTAAGTGAAATTATAACAATAAATTGTTTTTACAAGTATTCTTTATAAAATCAAATGTTTCCCATTTTTTTCTCTTTTTCCCTTAGCCATTGGGAAACTAGGCAAGGCTAAAGGTCTTCAATAGTGTCATGTCCAAAAGGGGGGCATGACAATCCTCCCCACTCAAAATTGTTTGTCCTAAAGCAATAGAAACCATCAATGGGTTGTCCTAATAATGGGCTTGAAGCCATTCTTGATCCTTGACTCCTCCCATGAGCATAAGACCTCTTGATGAAACTCTTTGTTATTGTATGTGAAAGTTATTAGCTGTTTATACAATCTGAAAATGAAATAACAACAGCTTCCCATCTCCCTTTCTCTTTCCATGGAGGTCCCATAGCTCAAATGTGTCAAAAAGATGCAAAAGGGAAACAACTCCTCAGAAATGACAACATGGAGATGGCTGGAAAAGTGTATTCCAGCAAAGAAATCTTCAGCTTTTAGAGCCTTGATTACCCCTATATCAGCACCTACACAAGACAAACATATTAGTTAAAACATGAATTATTTGCTTCTCTTCAATGCTTGCACACTTAATGTGCCCTCCATGTGTGAAAGTGTTGGAGACATATATGTGGTTGCCCATGAGAACATAGAATGGGTGTTCATGTTGCCCACACACACAAGAGTGACCTTGCTAGAAATCCATTTTTTGTCAAAAGACCATTGACACCTCTTCATATTTCAAAAGAATGGCAGAACCAACCACTTCCCCTTTGATATGTTGTGTGCGTATGCCCATTTTAAACTTCTTATGACTCCAAAACATGAATTTATTTCTCCACAATTCATTCTTATGAGGTAATTTAATGCAAACAGCGTTCCCCAAACCTCTGAAAATCTTCAAACTCTCCATCTCATGCCTCAAGCTCATATATTCCCTTACCTTAGAGGGAATCATTTCAAAAGAAAATCTGTACCTTGTGTTTTGTGGATTGTGTTTGCCCATTAGAGCCTTGAAATCATCCCAAAAAATCAACTTTTTTACTCCCAACTTGCCCCATGATCAATCTAACACATTTACCATCCCAAGAGCATTCAAAATGAAGCTATGTACCCTTTTTGAAGCGCTGGAACTGTCACAATAAATATGACAAGACGTATTACAGCTGCCCCTTATGAAAAAGTTTATTTGAGCCTTAATCATTGAGTACATATTAACTTGACAAGCATTGATCAACTCCTTAGAGCTTCCCATGTGCCATAACAAACCTTTATCAATTTGCAACAAGAGAGTACCATTGAACCAAATTGAAAGCATGCCTTGAATGGATGTATCATGGAGATTTAAGTAATCTTGCATTGCCATCCTTACGTGTGCCTTCTATTTTTCCCTTTGTTCCACTTTGACAACACCATTAATCATGGAGGAAATACATTGTGTGCATAATAAAGACTCAAACTTGCAAATTAGAGAGGGTTGTACCATACTTGCACCATCCAACCTCTTGTCATGAAAGAAGTGTCCCATTTCACATGCATTTCCAGAATTTGTCATGGGCTGTAGCATGCCACAAAAATCAAAATTTGTGTCCTTAGTAGGCAGCGGATTTTTGTTGATTATTTACATACTTTTCTTATTTATTGGAGCAACAACAATTCTGATTTTTCTCTTGAACTTTTGACTTTGTTGAGCAACAAAATTCTGATTTTTCCGAGTCTACCCAAAGTCTTTTCATATTGCAAAATTCAGACCTACCTTCATTCCTTATCAACTGAAAATTTCCCTCTCCATGGACTTGCTTAGCATCTTCATTTCCAGGATTTATTAAGCCCAAAAAACAAGGAAATAAATGTTCTTTTGCATACCTTGTTGGCTGTCCCAGACTAGAAGGCACATCCTTTTTCACTGCCCTTATCAAATTCTTCTTGGAAAAGACTCTTCCCATAGCCTTTGATGTCACGTCCAATGGCATCTTATCATTCAAACCATGCAAGACCTCTTTCATGTTGTTGAGGTGTGGGAAGCACATCTTCCTATGGCCAATACTCACCAAGGTGACAATAAAACTTAGAGGAAACAAATTGAAAATGTGAAAAACAACAGTCCGTAAGTTACAAACAACCCTTCCTTTGATCCTTAGATCATGACATCCCTTGCTTGTCTCCCTCCTTATGATTATCCAAGCTTTATTCCTTGTCCCACAACATAAAAGAACAAGAATACTATTCTTGTAGGACTCACTAAATCCCATATCCATGTTGGGAATTTGCCTTGCCCCATCTTTGAATTAACTATTAAGAATTCCTTTCCCCATTAGTGTCTTTCATCTCATCCTTATTGTTAGCACAATGCTTATGATAAGCAAAGCAATGTGAGAACAAATTATGAGGAAAGCATAATGAATCCTTACCAAATAAATAGTCAATTTGCTTACCCTTAAATGTGGATCTAGAAACTTCAGCAAATTGGAAACTGTCATGAATTAAGATGGCACTTCCCTCATGATCATAGCCCCCAACAAGGTCTTCTGGAAAGGCCCTTTTACATATATTATGCAAATCTGATTTTCCTCCCTCAATATGCAAAACGGATTCTTCACTTTTCTTACCTTCCTTTTCCTCTTGCTCTTTTTGTTGCTCATGAAATTGTTGGACAACTCCTCTTGCTACTCCACTATTTTTGAATTGTGAAACTCAGAAAATTCACTACTTGGTTGCCCCAAATTTTCTGATTTTTGCAACTCAAAAATTTTATCATGTAACTCATAAATTTTTCAGTTTATTGGTCCCATTTTCAGTTGAAATTGTCACTTCCTACCCTAAAATTTCAAATTTTAAGGCCTCAAAAATATCATATGTTGTCTGCCCCTTAAAAAACTAAAAACTCCTCTTTGCCCCCCCAAAGATTTGGATTTTTGAAACTCATCATTCACATTGCTAGGCTGCCATTTGTGTAGTTGGAGGTTATTCTTTAGCTCCCCTACAATTTCAGACTTTTGAAGCTCCATATTTACTTGTAGTTCAATCTTTTCTTCTTCTAAGAGAGACTTTTGAGGTTTAGGGCTTAACCCCATAGACTTTGCCACAACCTTGAGATTTATTGTCTTTAGTTCCCACTGATAATTCTCCGTAGCTTGCAACAAATCATCCATGGCTTCATCCATTGTCCTCTTCATTCCTACCTTTTAAATAGGATCTTTGTATTCCTCTTTTGGCAAAAACCTTGGTTGTCAATCCCTTGAAGTCACTCACACTCCACAACTAGCCCAGAAATTGGCTCTGATACCACTAAAATATCTCATTTTTGTGATATTTTCTAAATTCTAAAAATTATTGCAAATCTTAGGTAAAAATCAATTTTCTGAATTTTCCAAGAGCAAACCCTAGCTGAAATGAATCCTTCAAAAATAGCAAAAAATTAGGATAAACCCAATGCACCAATTGGGATTTTCAACAAACAAGTTTCGCCCTTCAAAAATATGAAATTGCCCTCAAACCTTTAAGTGTCCCAATCTGAATTATTTATTTTATTTTATAGCTGATTTATCATGCAACACTTCATTGAACCTTCATACACTGCACCAAATTGACTAAATAAATATGCAAAATTTATTATGAATTTTCTGAAAATATTTGAGGTCCAAATGTCCTCAAAAACTCTCACAAAAAGTAGAAATAATAATAGAAAATTATGAATAATGATTAAGCTTAGAATAGCTAATCAAAACCTCATAAACAACTCCCAAACAACTCGGCCTAGCTGAAATTGATCTTTTCCAGCCCTAGATCCAAACGCATCCCTATAAAATAGGGATCTTCAACCTGAAAAATCCACTTTTGGCCTTCCAAACCCTAATTGCGACCCTTCCAAACTATTCACCCCACTTGGAAACTCTTGTTTTTTTTTTAAAATTTGATAAACAATGGCAATTCCTAGATGAAGTTCCCCCACGTAAAAATGAGGGTTTTCAACCTCAATCTCTTTGCTTGAAGGGTTTTATATTCAAGTCCAAAGTGCAAGCTTTTTCGTGCTCAAAACTTGTAAATTCAAATAATGATCCAAGATGCCCTGCAACAAGAACCCTCAAATGCTTTTATACTTCTTTCGAAGTGAAGTGCCAAATTTGGGGGGAAATACCTTGGTTGATTTTTTTTCAAATTATAAAAAAAATACTTTTTATAATTCACTTAAGTGGATTAATACTCATAACCCTTAAAAAAGCCCCAACTTAAGTGAAATTAAAACAATAAAGTGATTTTACAAGTATTCTTTATAAAACCAAATGTTTCCCTTTTTTTCTCTTTTTTCCTTAGCCCTTGGGAAACTAGGCAAAGCTAAAGGTCTTTAATAGTGTCATTTCCAAAAGGGGGACATGACAACAAACTCTGCCATAACTAAGCATAGACCCTTGGTTGTCTCTATGCATTGAGTGCTTTGTGTTACTTGATTTCTCTAAAAATATACCTCTCATTTGTGGTAGCTATGCTTGGAACTCCATTCACTATACCTTGAAGTATTGTTTTTTTCTCTTCATCCTTGAATTCCATCAAATAAATATAACCAATGCATGCCCACACTTATGGTCACCTCTTCTAGATTGTTATTACATTGATCACCTTGGACTCCAAAAGTTCTTATCATAATGCCCCAGATTATACCATTTGAAAAACGATTCGGATCGAACATATGCTAGTTGATTGGTGGTTATAACAGCCATATATTACTCTTACTCCCTAATCAGCACTAATGTAATGTCTCCCTTTCTGACGTAGCTTGTTTTTGGACCCTTAGCTTGGTTGTTCCCACAAGGCTAAGGAAAGGAAAGAGAAGGGAACATTGAGGGGGGGGGCTAATCTATGAGCAAAAACGAGAAAAAAGTATTTAAGTGTTCTAATTTTCAATTGAGTTTGCAAAAAGGTACTTTTAATTTTATGTTCACTTAAGTTGGGGTCATGAGAGCCCAAACCCTTAAAAATGGAGTTTTAAAAAGATTGAGTGCTTATGTTTTAAATGACACATCCCTCCAACTTGGACACCACCCTTGGGGAATGATTATAAAAAACAATTGAGGAGTCTTTTGGTGGGGTATGTTGATTATTGAAGTGGAAACTTTGATCAAATATGTTAAGCTTGATTACCACATCTTGAAGACGAAAACCTTTAAGAAATGTCAAAGATTTGGAAATGGAAACCTTCACTCTTAGTGCTTGGGCAGCTCAATTCAAGGGTTGTAGTTGGCTTCAAAATTGCATGTTTACATAGAAGTGGATCTACACAGTTGTTTTAGGACACCAACTATATTGAAGAATATTGCAATGCAACATCATCTTTTCATATAATTTTAATAATTAATAAAATTGACCGAATAGTGATTTTAATCATTCAAAACATAAGACAATTAATTAATTATTAAAATAAAACTATCTTGAATAATTATTTGAATTATCGGAAAAGTGGTTTTAACCATTTGAAAAATCAAGATAATTTTAATGATTATTCTAAGAAGCTTTATAATTAATAAATTTCTTGAAAAATATTTTTTATCAATTCAATTATTAGAGCAATTTAATTAATTATATAAGTGAGGACCTAATTATTTAATTTGCCAAAAAGTAATTTTAATTACTAATTTATTAAGGCAAGTTATTTAATTAATTTAAAAATGCCTAAAATAAAATTAAAAAGAATGTCGGCTTGAGAGCTGAAGCAAAAGAAAGGAAAAGATATTTTAAAAAGGGCAAAGTAAGGTTTATGAGGTATTTTACCTCTCTAACGTGGTTCGCCCCCCTTTAGAAGGTACAAATACAAAGTGAAGATCACAATTGAAAATATATTGAATTTTGATAATTGTTTTTCATGCTTGAAGAAACTATTGGGATGCATGCCTAATAGATGTTCATTGTTTTGGTGTTCATCATTCTAAAAAAGGTGTCTTTTAATGCCACCTTTGCTAATGAGATCTTGTTATTTGCCCTAGAGTGGAGCGATTTGCATTGAGACTTTCGTGAAGTTTTGGTGAAGTTTTTAAGGCTCATTTTTTGTATATTATTTTTTATTAATATTTACACTATTTTTGCAACTGAAGCGAACTATTTTGAGAGGTTAGATTGAAGGTTTGAAGGCCCCTCTAGGGTCTATTTATGCAAATTAATATTCTGAAATTAATTGTTAACTTTTTGCACATTAGCATGGGGTTTTTTAGAAGATTTATGGAAGATTTGAAGCATTAAATTGATAGAAAATTAAATAACAATTTTTAGATTATTATTTAATTATTTTTTATAGGAAACTAATGTTTTTTGAATTTCAGAGCAATTTTTTGTGATTTTTCCAATGAAGAAAAATGTCAAAATTATTTTTATTTGATAGTTCATTATTTTAATGATCAGTTTGAGCTCTTGTTTGCATCATAATTCCAAATATTGAGGGAGTTATGAATTTTTTAAGTTTTCAACTGTTCATAAAAAATAATATTTGTTGAAGGCAGATTTTTGGCAGGGGTTTGAAGTGGAAAAATATTCAGAACAGCAGCTATGTTTTTAGAATTAAATCAAAATTTTCAATCATCATAAAGTGGGATTTGAGCTTCAAAAATTTGGCAAAAAATGTATTTGTTTCGTGCATTTAATTTTTTGATTATTTTTGCAAGTATTCAATTAATTTTTGGACAAGTTATTAGTTGGAATTCATCTATAAAACCCTATTATTATGACGTCTAGGGTTTCTAAGGCTTAACAAAAAAAATGAGCTTATTTTGCAAATTAGAGTTTACTGATTTTATTTTCAAAATTGTGGAATTTAAAAGAAAACCCCTTTCATATGAAATCGTCTCATTTGAGGACATTACAGTGATATCAGAGCACAAATATTGTCTAGCTTGTGAGGGTTTGTGTTTGCAGATTTGGATGCATAATCTATGAATCATGGAGTTAATGAGTGAAGATAAATTAAGAACAAAGCTTCACAGATTGAAAAAAAAGCTTGAGCATCCACATCATTTAAAAAATGTTTTGCTAGATATTTTGGAGGAAGCGGCACATTGTTTGTCCATGATAAGACAATCAGATTCTAAGTCTATGTTTTGAGAAATAAATTTTTTGGTGGTTTACTTGGCTAGACCCAAGTTTTTGAGACACCTAGATTCGGATGTGAGACTTGTAGTTATCACTTGTATCAGTGAAATTACAAAGATAACAGCGCTCCAGAACAACCATACAGTGATGACATCATGAAGAAAATATTTCAATTGATGGTGGAAAGTTTTGAAGGTCTTGGTGACATCACAAGTTCTTTTCCTAGAGGGTCAACACCCTGGAAACTACGGCTTCAACCAAGTCATGTATTTTGATGTTAAATATGGAGTGTGCTGAATTTATTGTTAAGATCTTTCAACATTTCCTTGTAATTGCTTGTAAGAATCCTGTCAAAAATGTTTTAGCTTTTATGCAAAGAATCTTGACCTTGACATTCAATGAAAGTGATAATCTTTCCAAGCCATTATTATCTATCTTGTTGACAGGTTTGAGGCTAGAAAAGAATTTTTTTTCAATTGCATGTATGTTGTTTGAAAATGTTGCAATTGATTTTGAGGAAAAATTGAGACCTTATTTGTTAGTGGAGCATGTAAAGGAAGAGAGTATTGAACTATATGGAGAGTTGGAGGAAAAGAATGGACAAGCCTTCATAAGGGTTCCAATGAAGAGGCCAATGAAACAAAAAAAATCAAATTTGAAGAAGGAAAATGAGCTACAAAAAGATGACACTTTGGGGCAGCCCATAGGGATGCAAGTGGATGATAAAAGAGAAGAAAAAACCAAGGAGCATGAAATAAAAGAAGTGCAAGGTAAGGATCTTTTATTGATAAGAGATGTCTATTTATCTTCTAATGATTGTATACATGACAGTGAAGTCACTAAAAGTGATAAAATGAAGGATATAGTTTACAAATTGAGGCATGAGGATTCATTGATTCAAGTTCACAATTATTGGCACCAAGAGGTATGGCATCCTAGTAATTTTCTAAGTTTTACAAAGGTTTTCAATTATGAGTATAAATTCTTTATGACTAATTCCATGGGAATAAAGAAAGAATCAAAATCGTTTGAGGCATGGAGGAATATAGGCATGCACCAATTAACATTGGAACTAGAGTTTAAGGTTGGAGATAATCTGAATATTTTGCATGGTTTGAATGACAAGAAGGCTCCTTCATCTTCATCAATCAACATGATAGGATGATATTTTATGAGTATGAGGGAGGATGAAAGGAACAATGATAGGGCTGTTATGAGACATCATGGACAGCAATGTGCTTGCAAAAGAGGGGACGCAACAACACAATTGGTAAGTTTATCTAGTTCTGATTTTTATTATGCATATGTTGGATTGAAGTCTAAATTTTATCACTCATAAAATTTTGAGACATCTAGTCAATTCCAGCCCCTACATACAAGCATAATATTGCCCTCTCAGAATATGTTTCAATTCACAAGGAGGAGAGTTCATGCATGGACAAAATCAGCAATCAATTGCTCCCAAAAGTCTAAATTAACATGGCAAGTACATCAATATATAAAAAGGGACAAAATCCAGTATTGGTGGAGTTTGTTTGATAATGCATACATGTGTGAGGAAGCTAACAAAGGGCAACCAAGCGAAGGACATACATCTTACATAAAGGGATCCCTACCAATGGATTTAGATGGTTATGATATGCACTTGCAAGGTATGTTTTTCAATTTGGTTAAGCTTATTTTCTTTCTACAAATGGAAAGACTATATTTCCAAAATGAAGAATGATTGATATGGTATAAAGAAAGTCCTAGTACACCTTGGAATGCACACTATGGGAGCACACATCCTTTAGTGCTTTTCCATGAGATGAATTTAATTATGGACAGTCTTGCTAATCATATTAATTTGGTTTAGTTTTGCAGTCCTAATCTTTTTCATACAAGACATATGTCCATGATGATTTGTTGGAGAAGCATAGAGTTTGAGAGCCCATTAAGGAACAGCTCGGTAATGAGCAAATTAAAAATTTTAAGTAGAGACATGGCTGTGTTTTACTATGACAACCAACATATTTGCATGCACAATTTATGAGGAGAGGTTACAACTCATAAGGGGACCTTATGGATAAGTACGAAGCATGATAAAAGGTATGATGGCTACTATTTTGAATTGCAAGACACATTGAGTTCTTTTGAGCAGCATACTAGGTACAAATATGGCAAGGTAAGAAGTCCTAATGGCATCCCACAGATCATAGGAAGAAGAAAGAATGCACGTATTAATTCTGAATCTTGTCATTATGAAGAATTAGAATTAGACATGTACTTACAACAGTATCATGGAGGAGGAAAGATTGATTTTTGGGGACTCTTGATGAGCTTATAGAGTGTTACATGCATGCATAGGAATGTTGATAAGGGGCAGCCTTTGAAAGGGCACATGGCGTGCACAAAGAGGCCCATATATGATGAGTTGTACTACCTTGAGGCCTCACATCATGGTAAGTTTACAGGATGGTACCTAGCTGATTTATTTCTATATGATTGGAGAGTTATGGAATGGCATTCAGTATCCATTTGGTGTATATCACACTATGTTTTTTGGCAAAAGTTATTCCACTTAACAGGTACAAGAGCAAGGTTTTTGAGCACTACAACAGGTTTTACCAATTGGACATGGTAATTGGGAATATGAACTTGCATTTTCTTGAGGGCAAGCAAATTTGGGAAGGGAGGACTATGATGTCCCCTTTTCATATAATTTTAATATTTAATAAAATTGCTAGAATAGTGATTTTAATCATTCGAAAATATAAAGCAATTAATTAATTATTAAAATAGAACTATCTTGAATAATTATTCGAATTACCAGAAAAGTGGTTCTAACTATTTGGAAAATTAAGGTAATTTTAATGATTATTATGTTAGCAAATAAGAAGAGATGATTGAAAGCACTTGATGCGCTTGATGTTTTGTGATCAGTGCAAGATCTTATTTATGCAATCCAAAATTGGCTACAAGGAGGTTATAGAAGTTATTATTTAGGCTTTAACTAATAAGCAGTTAAGCCTTTACATTATTTAACACCCCCTCTTATAGACTAAACTGGAAACAACACCAAGTTTGTCTTGAAATTTTACAAACAAAATAGGACCAAATAGTTTAGTCATTACATATACAGACTGATCAAGAGATATCAGCATGAAATCTGCAATCCTCTAATATTTTGTTGCTGTCCAATGTGGGAACTTGGGTGTAGACAACCGAACATGATGGCCAACAGCGAAACCAAGATCCGGCCATGTGGACATAAGATGTAGCAAGTTGTCCACATCTTTGATGAGTGATTCATTGATCGGTAATGAATCATTGATGGCTGATGATTTCAACCCAATCTCCAAAAGTCTGAATCCAGATCCCTGGAGATGCTGAACAAATAAGATATCTCAGTGTTGTGAACCCTGTTGAAGTCCATACAAGGACACAATCATCCTGCAAAACAAATGATCACTATGGGGAGCCCGAAAACCATCAGGGTGCACCATATAGACCTCCTCGTCCAAATATTTGGAGAGAAGCAACTGATTTGTGACCATCTTCGTAGTATATGCCTCCTCATCAATTCCCCCTGTTGTGAAAAGCTTTTCGCAACAAGATGAGCCATGTACTTGTGCAAAGTACAAAACATATTGACCCATTTGTATCCAATGGAGTGTAGAACTGGTCGTTCAAGTACCATACCAAGGTTAGAATCTAGAGCAAAATTACCATACTCTACTGAACAAACAACCTTATTCCCGATTCTTTGAACCAGTGAATTTGACCAAGGCATTTCATCCTCTACACAATTACTAGTGCATTTGACTGAGATTGAGAAATTGCATCCTCCTGCACATCCTGTATAATGGATATACCCTCCACCACTAATGCATGTAAGTTGACTGGATCAAGGTCAACAAGCCTATCCTTCTGCACAACCTGTATGGTGGATTCATCCTCCAGTCGTGCATCTATGTTGACTATGGTAGAGTCAATGAGTCTATACAGACCACCTTGCCCAATGCCCCGAGCAATTACTTTATCCTGTCTTATATCAGACACAACACACTGTTTTTCAGAAAAATTTACAACAATACTGGGATTTTCCGTTAATTGAATAATATACAAGAGATTTTTACTTAGGCTAGGAACATACAAAACATTACTAACTATGATTGTTTTTGCATTATTCAATTTTATACGAACATCTATCCCCTCTACTACATATGACATGCCATCAACTAAAGAAATTGAATCAAAATGGTTTGTACTTGCAGTAAATTTAACATAACAATCTTTATGACATGTAAAATGCTTGTATATACAAGAATCAATGAACCATCTACTGGTATGTGAGTGTGAGTATGATGCCACAAGGGCATACTCTTCAGATTCCCCTTCTTCAATTGCTGCCACATTTGCTACTTGATTGGTTTGTTGAGAAATTGCAAACTATCACTTCCGACAATCTTTTTTCATATGCCCAACCTTATGACAGTAAAAACATGTAACCACATACTTCGAAGATAGATCCGTAGAAATACATTTCCACTTCCCTTTCCCCTTCGAGCAGCAAGTGCACTCTCTTCTTGTCCAACACTGGAATCCTCTGCTTGTGTTTGTCTCCGTTCCTTTTGTAGTAGACAGGAACTCACCTGATCAAATGTCAAGGTCTGGGTTTCTGCCATCAAATGAAGAGCCTCCACGAAAGATTCGTAGGATGGTGGCAAGTTGTTCAGAACCAGTGCCACCATGTCATCATCATCAACCTTCTTGTTAATAGTTGAAAGCTAGTCTCGGAGATCTTTCATCTAAAGTAGGTGATCTAAAAGAGAATCACCCTCATTCATCTTGACAGAGTAACATATTTTTCAAGTACAACACCCGACTTTTTTTCAAAATCTGATACTTGTTCTGCAAACTGGTACATAACACACTTGCTATAATGGCATTTCAGACCTCAGGAATCGTATCATCTGACACAGATAGCTTCAGCAATAGCTAAGCCTCCTTATGATGCTTGTCATAATCCACAAAACCCATAATAGGTCTTGCCTCAGTGCCAAGAATAATTTTGTCACAATTGCGATATTCCGCAATCATTAAAATTTTATGACTCCACACGTTATAATTTTGTCCAATCAATTTTTGGGCCTCCGAAAGAACTACATTTTAGATATTTGTCATTTTTCACTCCGAAAAATTATTTTGAACCAATAAACTATTCCTGCAAAAATTGATCTATAATTTTTTTTATTTGACTGATTTTCTTTCAATTCCACTTTCAACTATTTGGGAAAAATATTATTATAAAAAATATGAAAAAATTATAAAAAACTCACAAGAAATTTTGTGCTTTGGCCATTTTCCCTGCAACCTCCACAAATTCCACAAAACCTCACTAGATGCCCTCATTGGATTCCCTGTGATCTTTCCACGAGTCTATGACTTTGCTCTGCTTATGTCCTTTTCCATGGCGTTTTGTTTCTTCCCTACTATCCACGGCCTCGGGTGACTGTTAAAACGACTGCGTTGTTTTTCGTTTTTGCAATGCCGTGTTTCGTCCTAGTGACTGATGTCCCTTTCGCGACTACAAACCCTTGCAAAATGCATCGCTTCTCCCTTCATGACTACTATCTTTCACGAGACTCCACGACTCAAGAAATCGTCACGACTTTGACTGTGCCTTCTTTCCACCGTCAATGGATTGTGTTTTTCACAATCCCGACTGTGTTTTCTTCCAAACGTCGTGCCTTGCGTGCCATGACAAACCCTCAATGTGCCTTTCTTCACCTATTTTTACCGCGTGAGCCTTTCTACAATTCTTCACGAGGTGTCTACAACTCATAATTTATAGATGAGGATTGTCCTTCCACAATACTGCACAAAAACGACTGTGCCCTTGTGTCATGACTGCAACTTGACCCCTTCCATCGAGTTTGAATCTTCTCCTACGGGACTATGCCTCCCGCGATTTCCAAAATGTGACAGAATTCGTTTCCTCCACAAGATTTCTGCAACTCCTACTTCGAAGTTTCCTTTCACGACCTCTGCAGATTCTTATCTTTTCTTCCTCCTCCCGTTCGTACCCTAACACCACGGTTTCCTCAAAGGAATCACCCGTACCTTTCCCGACTTCTTCGAGTGGTGGCTCTGATACCACTGTTAGCAAATGAGAAAGAGATAATTGAAAGCACTTGATGCACTTGATTTTTGTTATAAGTGCAAAATCTTATTTATGCAATTCAAAATTGGTTACAAGGAGGTTACAAAAGTTATTAGTTAGGCTTTAACTAATAAGTAGTTAAGCCTTTACAATATTTAACATATTCTAAGGGGCTTTATAATTAATAAATTGCTTGAAAAGTGATTTTTATCACTTCAATTATTAGAGCAATTTAATTAATTATTAAAGTGAGGCCCTGATTATTTAATTTGCTAAAGTAATTTCAATTACTAATTTATTAAGGCAAGTTATTTAATTAATTTAAAAAAACCTAACGTGAAATTAAAAGGAATGTCAGCTTGGAGGCTAAAGCAAAAGAAAAGAACAGATATTTTAAAAAGGGCAAGTATGGCTTATGAGGTATTTTACCTCTCCAAGGTGGTTCGCCCCCCTTTGGAAGGTACAAATACAAGGTGAAGATCACAATTGAAAATATGTTGAATTTTGATAATTGTTTTTCATTCTTGAAGAAATTATTGGGATGCATGCCCAATAGATATTCGTTGTTTTGGTGTTGATCATTCTAAAAAAGGTGTCTTTTGACGCCACCTTTGCTAATGAGATCTTGTTACTTGCCCTAGAGTGGGACGATTTGCATTGAGAGACTTTCATGAAGTTTTGGTGAAGTTTTTAAGGGTCTTTTCTTGTATATTATTTCTAATTAATATTTGCACTATTTTTGCAACTGAAGCGAACTATTTTGAGAGACTAAATTGAAGGTTTGAAGGCCCCTATAGGGTCTATTTATGCAAATTAATATTCTAAAATTAATTGTTAATTTTTTGCGCATTAGCGTGGGGATTTTTAAAAGATTTGAAGCATTAAATTAATAGAAAATTAAATACTAATTTTCAGATTATTATTTAATTATTTTTGACATGAAACTAGGGTTTTTTGAATTTCGAAGCAATTTTTTGTGACTTTTCCATGGAAAGAAAATTCCAAAATTATTTTTATTTGATAGTCATTATTTTTATGATCAGTTTGAGCTCTTGTTTACATCATAATTTTAAATATTGAGGGAGTTATAAATTTTTTGAATTTTTCAACTGTTCGTAGGAAATAATATTTGTTGAAGGCAAATTTTTTGCAAGGGTTTGAAGTGGAAAAACATTCAAAACAGCAGCGATATTTTTAGAATTAAATTAGATTTTTCAGCCATCATAAAGTGGCATTTGAGCTTCAAAATTTTGGCAAAAAAAATACTTGTTTCGTGCATTTAATTTTTTTGTTATGTTTACAAATATTCAATTAATTTTTGAGCAAGTTATTGGTTGGAATTCATCTACAAAACCCTATTATTGTGACGTCTAAGGTTTCCAGGGTTTAAAAAGAGTTTTTTAAGTTTATTTTGCAAACTAGGGTTTACTGATTTCATTTTCAAAATTGTGGAATTTAGAGGAAAACCCTTTTTGTATGAAATCGTCTCATTTGGAGACATTAAAATGATATCAGAACACCAATCTTGTCTAGCTTGTGAGGGTTTGTGTTTGCAAATTTCGATGCATAATCTATGAATCATGGAATTAATGAGTGAAGAACTATTTTGGGAGGCTAGATTGAGGGTTTGAAGGCCCCTTTAAGGTCTATTTATGCAAATTAATATTTTGAAATTAATTGCTCATTTTTTGCACATTAGCATGGGGTTTTTTAGAAGATTTGTGGAAGATTTGAAACCCTAAATTGATAGAAAATTAAATAATATTTTTTAGATTATTATATAATTATTTTTGACAGAAAACTAGGGTTTTCTACATTTTGGAGCAAATTTTGGTGACCTTCACATGGAAGGAAAATTCCAAAATTATTTTTATTTGATAATCATTATTTTTATGATTAGTTTGAGCTCTTGTTTGCATAAAATTCCAAATATTGAGGGAGTCATGAATTTTTGAAGTTGTTAGCTGTTCGTAGGAAATCATATATGTTCAAGGCATCTTTTTGGCAAGGGTTTTAAGTAGAAAAATATTCAAAATAATAGCTATAATTTTGGAATTAAATCAGATTTTTCAGCCATCATAAAGTGGCATTTAAGCTTCAAAATTTTGGCAAAAAAAGTACTTGTTTCGTGCATTTAATTTTTTATTATTTCTGCAAGTGTTCAATTAATTTTGGGACAAGTTATTCACTGGAATTCATCTACAAAACCCTACTATTATGGCGTCTAGGGTTTCTAGGGCTTGTCAAGGGTTTTTTGAGCTTATTTTGCAAACTAGGATTTGTTGGATTTCTTTTTAGAGTTGTGGAATTTAAGGGAAAACCCCTTTTGTATGAAATCATCCCATTTTGAGACATTACATGCAAACCCTATAGAAGATTGGTTTTAGGTGAATTTGCAGGGCTTGGAGAGTGGCAACTTGCATTGGAAGCTTGTTCGTGATGTTGACCATTTCATTCGGTGTTGACTTGCCTATAGAGTTGAGCGCGCTAATTGTAAGGGTTCGTTGAAGCCTAATAATATTGCATTATATTTATATGATTTTTTCAGCTTTGGCAATTTGAATTGAGGGTTGGTTTTGTAGTTTTGGAGCTGATTCGAAGGGTCCCTGAAGCATAAAATATTGCATAATATTTTATATGATTTTTTCAACTTTGGGCGACTTGCCATATGAGCCTTTTGGAGTTGGTCAATTGGAGGATCATTGGTAAGTTTAAACAATCTGATTTATTTTATATAATTTTCTGAGGTAGAGCAAATCAGTTTGAAGAGGAATTGGGCATCTTTGGAGGGTTTTTTAATTTTGTTTTAACAAGGTACAATTATTATTTTACTTTTTATTTATTTGGCAATATATCATAAGGGTTTGAAAAAAAATTGACAGGTTAAGGCAAGGGTTTTGATTCTGAAATTTTGCCCTTAATTTATGAGTTGGGCAATTCACTTGAAGGAGGTGTGCAAGGGTTTAAGGTGCCTTGTTTGGCTATAAGCAATAGAATATTAGTTATTGCTAATATTGGTGGAATCTATAACCTATTTCCAGCAGGTTTGGCATGAATACAAGTCTGATTTTCTCAATTACTACATGCTAATAATTCATAATTGTGACGACTTGGTTTGGACAGAGCTGATCGTGTTTTAGGCTCTCACATTGGCCAATTTTTATACGATATGCACGTTATAATTTATCTATAGTTTATCTTCAGTTGTGGAGGGTTTTCTAAGTTGAATTTGGTGATAAAAGGAGGGCATTAAAATCAGAATGGTGGCATTGAGGGTTTGGGAGTGAAAGACATACCAATTCAACTCATTTCTTCATATGGTATGAAACAAAGTTGGCTAAATGTCACAAAGTATTTATCTTTTAATTTGTTGATTGATTGGAAGTGTGAAATTTCAGTTTGATGGAGCAAATACAACCTTAAGGTTGGCTAGTTTTTATTTTCAGAATGCAGATTTTGTTTGGGATTTGTTTAGGGGTTTGTTGAAAAACCCTTTTTTGCATTATTGTCCCAATTTGGGGACATCACATTGATATTAGAGCCATATCTTGACTATTCTGTGGGGTGAAGGGTTTGATACATGAGTGGCAACAAAGAGGTTAAGTATTACTTGGGGAGTAGCAGGAGGGGAGCAGAGCTTCTACTAGCTGATTTGCTTGAGCAGGATCAAGCCATGGGTGATATGGGACACCAAGAGATAGAAGGTGAGAGGAAAGACAGGTTGGCTGAGGAGAGATTTGAGAAGTATTTTCAAACTCAGGAGAGGATGACAACACTAATGGAGGGGTTTCTTCATTCCCTCAGTGAGATGGGTGGCTTGAAGCCACTCAATGGAGATAGTGGTGCCTCAGGGAGTAGGCCAGATACACATACACCCCCTTCGGGGAATGGGGCATCCACACGTAAGCCCATCCAGCCTACATTTGTTCAGAGGGAGGAGCTTGCACCAACGAGGGAAGGGTTACCTAGCCCACATGAGGAGTTAGAGAGAAAAATGGATGAGTACGTCACCTTATCTGCGACAATTAGAGAGGCTATGACTTTTTTTGAGTTTTCAGCTTGGAAACGGGGAAAGAGTGGGCCCAAGATCAGTCAGAAGTAGAGGGGCATCCAAGGAGATCTCCAACATGCATTGGGAAAGTTCTCTCTCTCCACATTTGATGGGTCAATCCAAGGAGATCTCCAACATGCATTGGGAAAGTTCTCTCTCTCCACATTTGATGGGTCACAGCGGAGCTTAACAAGAGCATCGATTCAGAAGGTGGATACTTTCTTTTCATTTTGACCTATGGTAGAGGGAGAGGCCATTCAATTCGCCACTTTGCATTTAAAGGAAGTAGCGCATTGTTGGTGGTATCACGGTTTGATTACGCAGGGGTATCAACACATACACTCCTATGAGTAGTTCAGCAAGAGGTTGATTGAGAGGTTCAATAGAGCAGATACGGAGCTTCATTTCTGTGATTTAGCTCAATTAAGGCAAAGGGCCTCGGTAGATGATTGTCACAGAGTTTCAGAGACTTTCAATTATGGTGACTAATATTTCAAATAGGAGACTAGTAGTGTTATTCACAGAGGCCTTGGTTGACTCCCTAAGGGGATTGGTCAAGGCTTTTGATCCACCTTCACTAAGAGAAGCCATTCAGAAGGCCTATGATTTGGTGTCTTCTACTCCAAGGGGCAGATTTCCACCTTTGGGACAGCCAAAGAATACCTTTCTTCCCACCTACTGAGCAATAGAGAGATCGCAGTTTGGGGCAGCCCAAGAGTACCTATACAGGGCCACATATGGCTAATCATGTGGATCCCTTGACTAGACCAAACCAACTAGGTTTGGGGCAGCAGAAGGAGCTACCATGTAGTAGCTTTGATGTGAGAAATGACTTGAGAAGGAAAGGTCTTTGCTTCACATGCAAGGACCCTTGGGAGAAGGGCCACAATTGTCGTAGCAAGGGGCAAGTACACTACATCGAGGTACTTTCTAAAGAAGAAAATGAGGAAGAGGAAATTGGGGCAGCCAACTATGAGAACACTTTGGAGATAGAGGGAGAAGAGGAGTTGAGTGGCACTTTGGCTTCGCTTTCAAGGGCTCCTATGTATTATCCCTTCAAAGTTAAGGGATCATTGAAAGTTACACCTATCACCATACTTATTGGTATTGGGGCAACTCACAATTTTATTAATAGAGGATTGATAATATCATGTAGACTACAATCCGTGGAGTTCAAATAATCCAAAGTCATAGTAGCGGATGGATTCACCATCTCTTGTACAACAAGGATTCCAAAGCATAGTCTCACTTTGGAAAAATATGTGGTTGAGGATGATTTTTATGTGGTGGGCATAGGGGAGACCAATATGGTCCTTGGTATTCAATGGTTGCACTCACTTGGTGAGTTCACACAAAACTACCAAACCATGGAGCTTAAATTCAAAGTAGCAAGTAAGGAGCTTGTTTTGCATGGTTTGAGTGATAGAGAGGCCTCTTCTTCTAAGACAAATAGTATGTTGGGAGGATGTCTTATGATCATGGAGGTGGAAAATAAGGTTTCCCCTAGACATAAAATGCAGCCCCTTCATTCCAAATTGGAACCCTCTATAAGACATTTAGTAAGTGTTGCAAATTATGATTTTTGTCATACTTATATTAAGAGGGATGAGAAGAGAATGGATTGCCAAGGGCAACCCAAAATATGCTTTGGGCAGGACCCTATTCCTTCTTGCAAGGGGGAAAGTAGTGGTGTTTTAAGGAAAAGAGGACACCTCTTGAATTTTAAAGGGATAAAAGTAACAAGCAGCTGTTCACAAGGTTTGAATGACAAGAAAGGAAGGTCCTACTTACAAAAGAATGATAAACACAGCTGGGCTCACCTAAGGAGCTTGTTTTGCATGGTTTGAGTGATAGAGAGGCCTCTTCTTCTAAGGCAAATAGTATGTTGGGAAAATGTCTTATGATCATGAAGGAGGTGGAAAAGAAGGTTGCCCCTAGACATAAAATGCAGCCCCTTCAATCCAAATTGGAACCCTCTATAAGACATTTAGTAAGTGTTACAAATTACGATTTTTGTCATACTTATATTAAGAGGGATAAGAAGAGAATGGATTGCCAGTGGCAACCCAAAATATGCTTTGGGCAGCACCCTATTCCTTCTTGCAAGGGGGGAAAGTAGTGGTGTTTTAAGGAAAAGAGGACACCTCTTGAATTTTAAAAGGATAAAAGTGACAAGCAGCTGTTCACAAGGTTTGAATGACAAGAAAGAAAGGTCCTACTTACAAAGGAATGATAAACACAGCTGGGCTCACCAATGGACCCTTTGGGGCATCAAGAACAACTTATTTTGCATATGGCAGCCAATAAAAAAGCTGGAAAATAGGGTAAGAAATTTGAAAATTTTGGTTTCAAATTTTTTGAGCTAACAAAACATGTACAACCACTTACAAGAGGAAAAATTTGGCACCTTCAAGGCAGGCTACAGCTCACATTGGAGGAACTTTACACCAAAGCACATTTTAAAAATTGTCACATAGAAAAATCTGATTTTAAAGGACAGGTAAAGCAGTATATGGGAGACCAAAAGTCTGATTTTGTTGGTAAATTTCAACCAAGGGTGTATTCTAAAAATGTGCATAAGAAAGTATGCTTTTGGTTTAATCAAACATGGGAGGTACAACTCTATGTTGGGAGTTGGTGGAGGCTTTTGTTTGATCAATTTGACATCTTTCCTATGCATAAAGGAAGTGATAGAAGGCACACTCAAGAGAGGTTGTACCTATGTACTATTAGCTGTCAAGGTATGTTGTATGATGAGATCATAGTGATTTATTTCCGAATTTTGGGAACATTTTGTGGAGGTACATTAATCATCTTGAGAGACTATATCAAAAACAAACAAACATTGCATGCCTTAGTTCTTTGGGGTTATGAGGAATGCTTGGAAGATGATTGTGACATCTTGAACCTATGAGGGCAGCCAACAAGATACATGTTTAGCAAGTTAGGAGTTCAAATTGAAGATTCATTTCAGTGAGAAGATGCATTATGAAAAGTGTGGGGGCAGCCCCATGGCTTTTGCAATTGCTTGAGGACAAGCAATTTTGGGTGGAGAGGACTGTAATGTCCTCTTTTTGTCGTAATTTGCTTTTGGACCCTTAGTTTGGTTGTTCCCACAAGGCTAAGGGAAAGAAAGAGAAGGGAAGATTGAGGAGGGCTAATCTATGAGCAAAAAGGGTAAAAAGTACTTAAGTGTTCTAATTTTCAATTAAGTTTGCAAAAAAGTACTTTTAATTGTATGTTCACTAAAGTTGGAGTGATGAGAGCCTAAATCCTCAAAACGGGAGTTTTAAAAAGATTAAATGCTTATGTTTTAAAAGACATCCCTCCAACTTGAACACCACCCTTGGGGGATGATTATAAAAAGTAATGGAAGAGTTTTTTGGAGGGATATGTTGAATATTGAATTGGAAACTTTGATCAAGTATGTCAAGCTTGATTACCACATCTTAAAGACGACAACCTTCAAGCAGTGTCAAAGGTTTGGGGACGAAAACTTTCATTCTTATTACTTGGGCAACTCTATTCAAGCACTGTAGTTGAGCTTTAAAATTGCATATTTACATGCAAGTGGATCTACAAAAGTGTTTTTAGACACCACCTATATTGAGGAATATTGCAAACCCTATAGAAAACTAGTTTATGGCGAATTTGCAGGTCTTGGAGAGTGGCAACTTGCATTGGGAGCTTGTTCGTGGTGTTCAAGGCCATTTCATTGGGTGGCGACTTGCCTAGAGGGTTGATTGGGATGATTGGAAGGGTTCATTGAAGCCTAAAAATATTGCATGATATTTATATGATTTTTTCAGCTTTGGTGACTTGAATTTTTGGCTGGTTTTGTGGTCTTGGAGCTGATTTGAAGGGTTTCTAAAGCATAAAATATTGCATAATATTTTATATTATTTTTTCAACTTGGGCGACTTGCCCTGGGAGCCTTTTGAAAATCAATTGGAGAATCATTGGTAAGTTTAAACAATCTAATTTATTTTATATAATTTTCTGAGGTAGGGTGGATCAGTTTGAGGAGGAATTGAACATCTTTTGAGGGTTTTTACACTCCATTTTGGCAAGGTACAATTGTTATTTTATTTCTGATTTATTTGGTAATAAATCATAAGGGTTTAAAAGATTTTTGAAAGGTTAAGGTAAAGATTTTGATTCTGAAATTATGCCCTTAATTTTTGAGTTGGGAAATTCACTTGAAAGAGGTGTTCAAGGGTTTAGGGTGCTTTGTTTGGCCCTAAACAATAGAGCATTAGTTATTGCTAATATTGGTGGATTCTATAACCTATTTCCAGCAATTTTGGCATGAATACAACTCTAATTTTCTAAGTTATTACATGCTAATTATTCATAATTGTGACGACTTGGTTTGGAGAGATTTGATCATGTTATAGGCCCTAACATTGGCCAACTTTTATATGATATACATGCTGAAATTTACCTACAGTGTATTTTCAGTTGTGCAGGGTTTTCTAAGTTGGATTTGGTGACAGAAATAGGGCATTAAAATCAAATTGGTGGTGTTGAGAGTTTGGGAGTGAAATACATACCAATTCAGCGCCTTTCTTCATACAATATGAGCCAAGGTTGGCTAAGTTTCCCAAGGTATTTATCATTTAATTTGTTGATTGATTGGAAGTGTGAAATTTCAGTTTGGTGGAGCAAATACAACCCAAGGGTTGGCTGGTTTTTATTTTAATAATTCAAATTTTGTTTGAGATTTATTTAGGTGTTTGTTGGAAAACTCTTTTTTGCATTATTCTCCCAATTTGGGGACATCACAACTAAAGATGTTGGAATGTTTGCAATTAATAATATCAATATGTGAAACCTACACACCACATCAAACAAATAAACCTTCTCCATACCTTTAGATCTGTGGCTGCTCAAAGAGGATATTTTCAGTCCAGAACATGAAATTACCAATATTTCATTGAGTGGCCACCTGAGAAAAATTATGTTGAGCATACCCACAATAACCCATACATTATCATAAGAAGATAACTCATCTAGACCCATGGTATAGAAATCATTGTATACCTTGTGTCCACCCAAATGTTGAAAAGTTGTCTCTTTACAATACAAGGAATGATAAACTTATCAGCAATAATGATATTGAATTTAACAAAATATTTGCCCTTCATGTGCCTCCATCTATTACTCGGATCCCATACTTTTATGCATGGACCATTTGAACTAAAACAAAAGGATCCTTGTATCTTTTATTGCAAGTTGTGTCCACCCTCTCTCCATTCTTAGAGTGTTTTCCATGATGACAACAAACCTGAAATGGCATAGTATGAAACAATAAATCTAAAATATGACTTTCCTTTTCATACCTTGGGTTGTAATCAAATTGCTTACCTCTTTTTTATTTATAAATAGGAATTTTTCAATAAATTTGTCTTGACACAACCATCCTTGTAATTGAGAATTTCAGAATTAGTGGCTTCAACTGAAACATTCTCCTTGCATGCTCATCACTATAATTACTCTGAAAATCAATCTCATACTGTAATGTCCCTTGTTTTGGAAGTTAAAGTAATATTATTGTTAAAATAAAAAGTATTTTTAAATACTTTAAAAAAAAAGGCAATTAATAGAAAAAGCACCTTATGTTATAAATTTCACTTAAGTTGGGGCATTTTAAAGGTCATGGGCACATAAGGCCTAGAGTGAAATTATGAGTTACTTTCAATTTTTTTAAATTACTCTTCCCTCTAAATTGGGTGCTACACTTGGAGGAGGGTATTTAAAGAGGATGAGGGCTCATTTGAAAATATGTTAATTTTGATAATTCAAATTCTTCATGCTTGAATATTTTATTGAATCTAAATGTTCAATAAGAGAGGGCATTGTAACCCACGATTTGTTGCTGATTATACAACAAAAAAGTCTCTTAACGCCACCTTTGCTAAGGAGATAATGTTCATGACCTAAGAAGTGGGGCGATTTGCCTTGAAAGGATTTGTGTGAAAGTTCGTAAGGGTTTCATGATCTTTTTTTGCATGTTAAGGTTGTTGATTATTTATATTATTTTTGCAAGTGGAGCGAACTACTTGGGAAGCTTGGATCTAGTGTTTGGATGTCTCATTTGATCTAAAATTGCAAATTAAATATTTTGATTTTGTTTGCTAAATTTATGATTATTGGTGTGAAGTTTTGGATGGATTTATGAAGGGCTTGAATGAGAAAATTAAATAATAATTTTTAAAATTATTATTTAATTATTTTACAGGAAACTAGGGTTTTCAGAACTTTAGAGCAATTTTTGGTGACCTTCTCATGGAAGAAAAATTCTTATTTATGTTTCATTGGAAAGCTTATATTTTTAGCTTCGTTTTGAGCTATCACTTGATTAGAAATTCCAAGTATTTTTGGAGTTATGGGCTTTTGAAATTTCAACTGTGTTTTGGACATAAAAATCACAATTTTCAAAATTTCAGAAAAATAATTGGATATTCTTTTTCTCCATATTTTTGTGCATCTACAGTAATATTTCATAATTTTTGAGTGGTTGGAAGTGATAGATCTAAACTTGACTTTTTATCCTCCGAACAGCAACAGAAAATTGACAATTAAAACGGATTTTTTCTTCATTTTGTGGCATGAGAGAAAAAGGTATTTATCTAAGGGATTTAAATCTAAAATTTATTATTTATTTTCAGATTATTTTATTGGAAAAAAATTCCCTACGAAACCCTCACTTTTGGCATCTAGGATTTCTTGCATTAAATAATGGTTTTGAAGAATTTAATTCTCAAGTTAGGGTTTACTAATTTTCAGATCAGATTTAGGAAAATTAAAAGAAAAGCCCTTAATTGTTAATTCATCCCATTTGGAGACATTATAGTGGAATCAGAGCACCAATCTTATCCACTTGTAAGGTTTGGTTGCAAGCAGGTAAAAAGATTGGTGTTATCATGGAAGAAATGGAGGAAGGCTCTACAATTCAGGTAGAAGGTTGGGGACCTATGCCAACCAGTGGAGGATGTGATCAGCACCTTGGAAGAAATAAAAAAGAGGTTATGCAAGGTGAATCAATCACAATATGAGTCCATGAAGTGGGTGGTACAGCCCTCAAAGACTTACTTGGTTCAACATGAACTCTTGAAAGACACAGATGAGGAGGTACGACTATTGGTTACTAATTGCATTTGTGAGATATTAAGACTAACGATTCAAAAGATTCCCTACAATGATGAAATCCTGAAGGAGATACTCTCATTGATGGTGGAAAGCTTCCAAGGTCTCATTGGGGACAAACGATATTCATGGACTAAAAGGGTCAACATCTTGGAAACCATGACTTCACTCAGGTTACATAATTTGATGTTTGATTTAGGATGTGATGAACTTATTGTTCTAATGTTTCAACATTTTCTTGCTATTGCTTATAAGAATCCTTCCAAGAATATTATAATGAATATGCAAGAGATGATGACTATAACACTCAATGAAGGTGAAGATATTTCCAAGACGCTATGGGCTATTGTGTTGACAGGTTTGAAAGCGGAAGAAAATAAATTTCCCATTGCACATCAATTGTTTAAGAATGTTGCAAATAATTTTGAGGAGAGCTTAAGGCCTTATGAGGTAAAGGAGCAAGAAGAAAAAGAAAAATCAGAAGTTTGCGGTCAGCGATCATGTGAATGTGTGAAACCTCAAAAATCTGAAATTTTGGAGCAGCAAAGAGGGTTGCAAGTTGATGATAGAAAAGAGAAAAAAATAGATGTGCAAATATGCAAGGATGAGCAAAGTGAAATATTTCATTAATTGACAATGTTTCCCTATCTTCTAATGATTGTATGCATGTTAGTAATGTGACAGAAAAGGGAATCATGAAATCTACACCTCAAAGGAAAGAAAATTCAGATTTACAGGTTGAGAGAGTTTGCTGGATGAAGCACCAATTTCACATGAGGATAGTGGTATGCAGCTAGCTGTCTTTTCCAGGACAGCAGTACATGAGAAGCAAATCAATGATGTTTATGATGCTAGCAAAAGTTATGAAGGTACTCCATACATGTGCACACAAAGTATAGATGAAAGTGAAGCAAAAGGGAAATCCCTTGTGGTAAACAAAGGATCTAAGAGTGAAAATCTTGAACCATATTTCAGATCTCTATTGGCTGATTTTCAATTTATTAGGACAGCCACAAAGGGTAAGCAATTTGACTATCTTCATAGCAAATATTTGTTGTACCACCATCATACTTTGTTTTTGCATTGTGTTGATCATCATGAGTATTATAAAGGAGATTATGAGGATATTTTGCATAGTTTGAATGACACAAAGGCTCATTTATCTTCATCAATCGATATAATTGTTGACGATGTGGATTGCACCCTTGAAAGAAGGCTGGGCTTCCTTCTTCCACGCAGCACAATGGAGACTCCCCTCTTCTTGTGGGTCTAGCAAAACTGAGAGGAGAATCTCTAGATAAGGGCTAGCTCCCTTTGATGCATTTCTGAGGCTTTTCACTACTACTGCTAATAATGGGGGGGATGAAAAGGGAGAAAGATATAATCAAAATAAAACCTATCTAAACGATGATGCACCAAAAATGATTTTGATCTACTCAACAATATCAACACTTCAGACCAAAAGAAGGGCGAACAGACAGTTTATCTAACAGAAAAAACCAAACTGTAGGGCGCTTTAACAGGGAGGCTTGGTGAAGATACAAGAGGAACTTACCACAGGAGCTGCAGAAAACACACTGTCTGATAATTACTCCTCTGTCTCTACGCTCCAGATGAAGCACTTCCAGTTGACCTGCAGAAATGGCTTTGGCTATACTAGGTATGTTGGTGCCAATCTTGTGAAAGCATCAAGCTTAAATGACTGAACACAGAATTGATACACAGACACACTCAAAGCATAACCAGTCAGATAGAAGTAAAACACATTCTTATTGATCAAAGGTGAAATTTGACAGAGCTTCGCCTTACAAAATGAGAGATATCTTCCTCTCTTGAGAGGTTACAATATATAGCATCAAGAGAAAGACATCTGGCGCCTTCCAGACAAAGCAGCCCATGCTGCGTTGAATGCCTTGGAAAGAGAAAACTTGCTCATGCTAGTGTCATCCTTCTAGAAACGGCTTGGAAAAACCATGCTATAGATGTCGTGCGTCTTGACTTTACAGCTTAAACCGTCTTAAATGTTCTTGCAAAAGCATGGGTCGCTTTGTCTCATCCACAACAATAACTCCCTGTGCCGACGCTTTCTGTGTGCCCCTTGGGCTATTCTATTCTTTTTTGTGCTTGACTTATGTGTGCGTGGTTGCGCTTTCACTATTTTCTGTCTCTTTCCTGGCAACTCGGCTCTCGGGCTATCTTTTTGTCTTTTGCTGGCTCTTCGGCTCCTTTCTCGACAGATCGCTGAGTTTCCCTCGGATCTTATGCCACTTTGAATTCTGTCGGACCTGCGCCATTCGAGCTCTTCGGGCCACTTGTCATATGAAGGCATTAGTCCTTCGGCTTGTCCTCAACGGCCGACGCATCCCGTCAAAATTGACTTCTGCGGCCCTGTCACTATTCGAAAACCAAATGGCTAATTTCATCATCGTAAATTTGACGTCCACAGGCCCGTCGCCATTTGAAAGCCAACGGCTAGTTTGTTGCATTGAATTTGACGTGCTCGGGCCCATCACCCCTTTGGCAATTCCTTCGGCCCTTTGTATTCCTTCGGCCTTTTGAAATAGAACCTTTTTGAATGGAAGGTGTCCCTTCGGAGCTTGGAAATGGTCCCCTTTTGGGTTGCTGGGAGTCCCCCACAAGGGCACTTACCCTTCGGGCTTCTTTGTCTTCTAAAATCCTTCGGACAAAATGTCCGAAGGAATTCCTTCGGCCTTTTGAAATAGAACCTTCCCAAAGGGAAGGTGTCCCTTCGGAGCTTGGAAATGGTCCCCTTTTGGGTTGTTGGGAGTCCCCAGCAACGGCACTTACCCTTCGGGCTCCTTCGAGCTTCCTTGTCTTCTGAATTCCTTCGGATAAAATGTCCGAAGGAATTCCTCCGGACATTTTGTCCGAAGGAAATCCTCCCTTCAAAGTCCCGACCCTTTGTTCTTTCAGTCTTTTCCTTCGAGCTTTTTGTCCGAAGGAATTTGCCTTTGTCCCTTGTATTTTCCTTTGGACATTTTTTCCGAAGGACCTTTGCCTTTTGTCATGGATTTCCTTCGGACAAAAATCCAAAGGAATCCTTTGCCTTGCTCACTTTTCCGAAGGAAACTTTCCTTTCGGATCTTTTGCCTTGTTCTCTTGGAATGTGCTTCTGCCCTCCGCAAGGGTATCTTGGGCCCAAAGTTGCCCTTTGGAGCCTGCTGAAAGATCCCATTTTGTCACCTGCCTGCCCTCCGCAAGGGCACTTGTCCTTCGGAACCTTGTGAAAGACTTATATTTCTTTGAAGTTGGCCCATTCCTTTGCCGAAAGGCTTGTGAAAACTAGCTGCCCACAGTGGAATAAACCTCCAGATCAACCCGAAACATCTACAAAGCTCAAGTCAGTTGGCTCTTTACAGAACAAGTCTACTACAAAGGGAAATGACACAATTGCAGTAGGAGGAATACAACCAAGATTGACGGCTCAGGACAGCAGGGAAAGAAAGGAGACCAATTTTTTGGCCTGTAGGACCAAAAATGGTCAACAATTTGGCGATTCAGAGGGGAAGCATGCCTGCTATGCTAAAGAAGACTGGTAGCCTCAAATTCCATTGGGCATGAAGTCAAGATGCAGCTTGAAAGAGTTAGCAACAGCCTTCTAAAGACCTATGAACCAACAAAACTTTACCTCAAGCAACAAGGAAAACAACACACAACAAGGCTAAAAACACTACACCTATGCAAACAACACTTAGGGGAAATGAATGACACAACTGAAAGCAAACTACTATGTACAACTAAATAGATACATTTGCCTCCCTCCTGGATCAAAGGGAAAACTTCTTAAGTCTCCTTCATGGCAAGAAAACTTATGGTGCCAGACAAGTGGCTGAATGGAAAGGAGACTTGGTGAATTGCTCTTCTTGTCTGCCACCTTGATTGGCTTGTATTCAAATGAATCCGGGTCAAACATGCTTCCAACATATATGTATTCATCTTGCTCTCAGAAGCTTGCCTCATGTTGGCCCTTCATGCTAGTGTATCTCACCAAGAAGTCAATGGCTGATGGCTCATCACCATAGGGATCATCTAGCTCATAACCCCCTTGATATGCATCACGGATTGACTTGTTCCCTTTTGCCTCATTGAAAAGACTGTCAAACTTATCTTCTGCTTCCTCGTGGCTTTCTTGAAGAAGGGTGATTGTTGTGATGTCTGAAATGAAATCACAAACTACTTGCTCATCCCACAGAACATCACCTTCTTGCTCAAGGCTCTCTTCTTCAAAGCTTTTTATCAAGATGGACAGGCCTCTCCTTTTCTTGCTCAAAAACCAGAGTCTCTAATTGTTCAAAGACATCCCCCTGATTCTCCTTCAACTCAGGTTCCATGGCATGGTCATTCTCCTCATCAAAGCAACAAGAAAGTTTATCAAACAAGAGAGGGGAGAGCTCACCACACTTACTTTCCTCAACATCCATTGTTGACAGATAAAGTTTGTCAACCTCTTCTTCATATTGCTGGAACATTCGCATGTATGCATGACCTGTGTTTTCTCCATTGTTGATGATGTCTTCAAAGGGAGCATCCATGATGATCTCATCCTCATTGTCACTCATGATAGCCTCTTGGGCAGCTGCAAATTGGATCCTCTCTTCTTCACTTGCCTCTTTCAAAACAGGTTCCTCCTTGAGAAAGAATGGAGTGGAAGGTTGATGGACAAACTTATGTGGAAGAGGAGGCAATCCTTGAGCTAAAATCGAATGATTCTCTTCCTTCCATTTGGCCAGCACCTCATCTATATCAGATGTGGCTTGATAGTTGTCTTGAAGGGGTGTAGATGGGGTGTGTTCAGACATGGAACCTGCTGTTTGGTCTAAACCATCCATCACACCCTCGTTGAGGAATCTCATTCTGGACTCCAACTCTACAATTTTACTGGCTATATTCTCTTGGAAGAGCCTTTCATGGAGATCATGAGGATCACCATGAGCAGGAGCAGCTTCACCATTTCTAAGGTCCTGAGCTGGTTCATGGTATTCCCTCCTCTAACTTGGAATCTTGACATCATGTTAAAAGACTTGAGGAGGTTGAGGAAGATTAGGAAGAGACTACTGATGTACAGGAAGAGTTTCTAGAAGAGAGATGTGCTGGTTCATGGTATTCCCTTCAAAGGAGGATTCACAATCTAAGGAATTGAGAAGGTTCTTTTTCATGGGGGGTTGCTCTAATTCCCTTTGATGCTAAAAAGCTAGGTGCAAGGGATTAAGAGCAGGAGTGGTTACTGCATCAGATGAGCTAGAGTGAGCAAGTGTTATTTGGTAGAAAGGATTTGGTGCACAAGAGGGGGCTTTCTTTAGAATAGGAGGGGGTTGCTTTGGAATGGGAGAAGGCACACAAAGCTGAATGCCTTGAATGAATGGACTCTTCCATTTTGCTACTTCCTCCTTCATGGATTGCAAAGCCTGAGCTTGCCTAAACAAGCACTCCTCTTTGTACATAAGCTCTCGCTGATATCTATTATGCTCCTCCAATCTGTTTATCTCCATCACTTGCTTCTCAAACTCTAGCGTTACTTCCTTTACACTAGGTGAAGGGCAATCAGGAAAGTTGCTTGAGGTGATGCCATGAACCTAAGCTTGATCAAAGTTATATGAAGGAAAACAAGGTCCATGCTGCTGAGCAATGAAACTATACATACCAAAATGAGATTTCTTGATGGCACCAAGACTGCTTAACCAGTTGATTCAACTCAGAGTCGCCATTGGTGTTGGTTGAAATGCCTCCAAAAGATGATTGGTTGAAGAACACACCAAAAACCCTTCAACTCCTTGGACAAATTGTCCCACCGCGTGTGCCAAAAACTATTGACGCTGTAGATTGCACCTTTGAAAGAAAGCTGGGCTTCTCTATTCCACAAGGCACAATGGAGACTCCCCTCTTGCTATGGGTCTGGCAAAACTGAGAGGAGAATATCTAGATAAAGGCTAGCTCCCTTTGATGCATCTCTGAGGCTTTTCACTACTACTGCTAATAATGGAGGGGATGAAAAGGGAGAAGGATATAACCGAAATAAAACCTATCTAAACGGTGATGCACCAAAAATGATTTTGATCTACTCAACAATATCAACACTTCAGACCAAGAGAAGGGCGAACAGACACTTTATCTGACAGAAAAAACCAGACTGTAGAGCGCTTTAACAAGGAGGCTTGGTGAAGATACAAGGAAGAGGAACTTACCACAGGCGCTGTAGAAAACACACTGTCTAATAATTACTTCTCTGTCTCTACGCTCCAAGTGAAGCACTTCCAGTTGACCTGCAGAAATGGCTTTGGTTATGCTAGGTATGTTGGTGTCAATCTTGTGAAAACATTAAGCTAAAATAACTGAACACAGAATTGATACACAGACACACTCAAAAGCATAACCAGTCAGATAGAGGTAAAACACATTCTTATTAATCAAAGGTGAAATTTGGCAGGGCTTCGCCTTACAAAATGAGAGATTCTTCCTCTCTTGAGAGGTACAATATATAGCTTCAAGAGAAAGACTTCTGGCGCCTTCCAGAACAAGCAGCCCATGATGCGTTGAATGCTTTGGAAAGAGAAAACTTGCTCATGCTAGTGTCATCCTTCTAGAAACGTCATGGAAGAACCATGCTGTAGATGTCGTGCGTCTTGACTTGATAGCTTAAACCGTCTAAATGTTCTTGCAAAAGCATGGGTCGCTTTGTCTCATCCACAGCAATAACTTCCTGTGTCGACGCTTTCTGTGTGCCACCTGGGCTATTCTATTATTTTCTGCGCTTGACTTATGTGTGCGTGGTCGCGCTTTCACTATTTTCTGTCTCTTTCCTGGCAACTCAGCTCTCGGGCTATCTTTTTGTCTTTTGCTAGCTCTTCGGGCTCCTTTCTCAGTGGGTCGCTGAGTTTCCCTCGGGTCTTATGCCCCTTTGAATTCCATCGGGCCTGCGCCATTCGAGCTCTTTCGGGCCACTTGTCTTGAAGGCATTAGTCCTTTGGCTTGTCCTCAACGGCTGACGCATCTCGTCAAAATTGACGTCTGCGGGCCTGTCACTATTCGAAAAACAAACGGCTATTTCATCACTGTAAATTTGGCGTCCGCAGGTCTGTCGCCATTTGAAAGCCAACGGCTAGTTTGCTACCTTGAATTTGACGTGCTCGAGCCCGTCACCCCTTCGACAATTCCTTCGGCCCTTTGTATTCCTTTGGCCTTTTGCAATTGAACCTTCTCGAAGGGAAGGTGTCCCTTCGGAGCTTGGAAAAGGTCCCCTTTTGGGTTGTTGGGAGTCCCCCGCAAGGGCACTTACCCTTCGGGCTCCTTCGGGCTTCCTTGTCTTCTGAATTCTTTCAGACATTTTGTCCAAAAGAAATCCTCCCTTCAAAGTCTCGGCCCTTTGTTCTTTCAATCTTTTCTTCGGACAAGTCTGAAGGAATTCCTTCGGGCTTTTTGTCCAAACGAATTTCCCTTTGTCCCTTGTATTTTCCTTTGGACATTTTGTCTGAAGGACCTTTGCCTTTTGCCGTGGATTTCCTTGGACAAAATTCCAAAGGAATCCTTTGCCTTGCTCACTTTTCCGAGGAAACTTTCCTTTCAGGTCTTCTGCCTTGTTCCCTTGGAATGAACTTTTGCCCTCCGCAAGGGTATCTTGGGCCCAAAGTTGCCCTTCGGAGCCTGCTGAAAGGTCCCATTTGGTCACCTGCCTGCCCTCAGCAAGGGCACTTGTCCTTCGGACCCTTGTGAAAGACTTATATCTCTTTGAATTTGGCCTATTCCTTTGCCGAAAGGCTTGTGAAAACTAGCTGCCCACAACGAAATAAACCTCCGGATCAACCCGAAACATCTACAAAGCTCAAGTCACTTGGCTCTATATAGAACAGGTCTACTACAAAGGGAAATGGCACAATTGCAGTAGGGGGAATACACCCAAGATTGACGGCTCAAGGCAGCAGAGAAAGAAAGGAGACCAATTTTTTCCCTGTAGGACCAAAAATGGTCAACAATAATAGAGGGATATTTGAGGAGTATGAGGAAGAAGGATGAAAGGAACAATGATAGGGTTGTTATGAGACATCATGGACAGCCATGTGCTTGCAAAAGAATGGACGCTACAACACAAATGGTAAGTTTACATAGTTTTGATTTTTGTCATACTAATATTGAGATGAGAATCAATTGCCAAGGAGAAGAGATGGAAAAAGTGGTAAGAAATCTGATTTTTTTAATTCAAATTTTTTGAGTTTACAAAATAAATTCAGCCACATAAAAGAGAAAAAAATTGGCACTTTCAAGGCACACTACAGCCCATGTTGAGGAAACTTTGTACCAAGGTGCATTCTGAAATTTTTCACACAAGAAAAATTGAATTAACATGGCAGGTACAGCAGTATATAAAAAGAGATAAAACTCGATATTGGTGGGATTGTTTTACATGTGTGAGAAATCTAACAAAAGACAGCCAAGAAGAGGACATTCATTCTATATAAGGGGATTCCTACCAATGAGTTTAGGTGATTGTGTTATACACTTGCAAGGTATGTTTTCCAATTTGGTTAAGCTTGTTTCCCTTATACCAATGGAAGGACTATATTTACAAAATAAAGAAGGATTTATGTGGTATAAAGAAGGTCCTAGCACACCTTGGAATGCACACTATAGGAGCACACATCCTCTAGTGTTTTTCCATGAGATGAATTTAATTATGGGCAGCCTTACTAGGCATATTAATTTGGTTAAGTTTTGCAGTTCTAATCTTCTTCATATAGGGCATAAGTCCATAATGGTTTGTTGGTAAAAACATGGGGTAGATCCTATTGCTTGTGTATGCTATGAAGATTTTTAGTTTGCAAACAAAAAGAAGAATGTTGAGATCACTAATTTCATATTGAGATGTGAACAAAGCAAATTTGATATCATTGCCCATAATTTGGAAATTCAGTTTGGTATGGTTGGCACATGTGCAAATGTCAAAAATTATGAGGGAAAGGATTCAATGCAAATTCTTTCAAGGTATGAAGCTGCTGTATTTTTGTTTAATATCATGATTGACACACTAACTACTGCCCAAAAAACAGGGATTGACATGGAAAGGATCAGTTTTTATGTGTTGGTGACATTTATGGCTGAAAATAAGAAATTTTCAACCCTCTTATTGTGGTCACAAAAAGGTTGTTCAAGGATTTTTGATCATAACAGCTGCTGCAAATTAATTAGGACTATTGATTGCAAAGGGAACAACCCTCTTATCACTTCTATTTCAGTCATTAAGGGTCACCCAACCACATGGGAAAAGGAATTACAGTTTGCTAATAAAGGGGATTTTGTTTTTATTGTTCCAAAGAGGTTTGCAATCATTTCCAAGTCATTGTTAGAGGAAAAAAAAGATTACAGCAACATACAGACCGACATGTTTGAAGTTTGGAAATTTCTTCAAAAAAATGGAATTCATGAGAGGATTGCAAACAAGAGAAGAGTTTAATGTCATGTCAACAAGGCATGAAGATGCGATCACAAAAGTGTTGTTAAACACTATACTTTTCTCTAACATGTTTTTTCCATGTGTAGGTATGGAAAGATCAAAAAAAAAAAAAAAGGTTGCAGTAATTTTGGATTAGCCAAAGTACATTCGAGGCATGAGTTTGTGTTGGCAAGAGATCTCACATTTAACCAGCACCAGATCAAGGCTTTGGGGTCACTACATCATGTCTTCTCTCTTGGACATGGTTCTTGGGCATATGAGCTTGCATTTGTTTGAAGGCAAGCAAATTTGGGAAGGGAGGACTGTAATGTCCTCTTTTTTGGAAGTTAAAGTAATATTATTGCTAAAATAAAAATTATTTTTAAATACTTAAAAATAAAAAAAGTTGAGGCCTTTTAAAGGTCATGGGCACGTAAGGCCTAAAGTGAAATTATAAGGAGTTACTTTCAATTTTTTTAAATTAACTCTTCCTTTCAAATTGGGCGCTACACTTGGAGGAGGCTATTTAAAGAGGATGAAGGCTCATTTGAAAATATGCTAATTTTGATATTGCAATTCTTCATGCTTGAAGATTTCGTTCAACCTGCGTGTTCAATAGGAGTGGGCACTGTAAACCACGATTTGTTACTGATTATACAACAAAAATGTATCTCGACTCCACCTTTGCTGAGTAGATATTGTTCATGCCCTAAAGAGTGGGGTGATTTGCCTTGAAAGGATTTGTGTGAAAGTTTGTAAGGGTTTCATGGTCTTGTCTTGCATGTTAAGCTTGTTGATTATTTATATTATTTTTGCAAGTGGAGCGAACTACTTGGGGAGCTTAGATCTTGGGTTTGGATGCCTCATTTAATCTAAAAATTGCAAATTAAATATTTTGCTTTTGTTTGCTTAATTTTAGATTATTGGTGTCAAGTTTTGGATGGGTTTGTGAAGAGTTTGAAGGAGAAAATTAAATAATAATTTTCAGAATTATTATTTAATTATTTTACAGGAAACTAGGGTTTTCAGAACTTCGAAGTAATTTTCGGTGGCCTTCCCATGGAAAGAAAATTATGATTTATGTTTCATTGGAAAGCTTAGATTTTTAGCTTCGTTTTGAGCTATCACTTGATTAGAAATTCCAAGTATTTTCAGAGTTATGGGTTTATGAAGTTTCATCTGTATTTTGGGCATAAAAATCACAATTTTGAAAATTTTGAAAAAAAAAATTGGATATTCCTTTTTTTCATTTTTTTGTGCATCTACAATGATATTTTCATAATTTTTGAGTAGCTGGAAGTGATAGATCTAAAATTGGTGAAGACTTTTTATCCTCCGAACAGCAACAGAAAATTGGCAATTAAAACGGATTTTTCCTTCATTTTGTGACATAAGGAGAGGTATTTATCTAAGGGATTTAAATCTGAAATTTATTATTTATTTTCAGATTATTTTATTATCAGAAAAATTCCTACGAAACCCTCACTTTTGGCATCTAGGATTTTTTGCATTAAATAATGGTTTTGAAAAATTTAATTCTCAAGCTAGGGTTTACTAATTTTTAAATCAGATTTAGGGGAATTTGGGGAAAAGCCCTTATTTGCTAATTCGTTCCATTTGGGGACATTACACATACAGTAATGACTCAAACTTTGCAATGCTTGGAAGACTGATAGATGCTCCTAGGGCTGAAACATCCTCAATATTGGATATTCGGCATTCAACATGTAATGTTTCTTGGGCTGGAACAACTTCAATCTTGAACACTTGGCATTGAACATGCAATGCATGTTCTTCCTTTACATTGTTAATACAAATATTTTATTTAACATAAGTCATACATGTTTCTATTGAAGAACCTTCACTTTCCACTCGCATGGTGGATTCTTTTATGGGCTGCTCACTAACTTCTTCCAGATCTAACTTTTATTGCTTCCTGATTTCTTGGGATTCTTTTGAGGTTTTCACTTTTCATTATAAGCGGGAAGAGTTATTTTCCCCAATTTTTGTTATATGTCTTTTTGTGGCTACTCCTAATAAAATTGTGTATTCTTTCTGATGCCATTATTCATTCTCAATTGACAAAAATCCCTGAATGACATCTCACATGTTGCAAAACTGAGGGCTGAATATTCTTCACCATATGTATCCATCTCTTCCACTGCATGTGGTTGATCTATCTCACCCTAGGGTTCTTTTCTTTGAAGGAATTTTGCTTTGAAGGTTTTAGATGGGGGTCTAATGGAAGTCCTTTCGTTGCTAGAAGAGCTTCCTTCCCCATTATGTACTACCCCATAACTAGTTCACTTGTTTGAATTGAAACCCTGCAAGACCTTCACCAAATCAGCAATAGATCCCTTCAAAGCATCCTGCATTTCTCTTTGGGATTCCCTCAAATATTTTTGCATCTCTTTGATTCCACATGATGACCTCTTTCACAAAACTCATGTCATCTGAAAAGGAGGTTCTATGATCATAATCTCCCTTGGTTTCTTTCCTTGGAGTTTGATTTCCCCTGTGCAACAAGATCTAAAATCCTCTCACAGGCTGCCAAAATCTTGGCACTGATACCACTATAATGTCCCTAATTGGACATTTTTAAACAATTATGAATTTACCATAAATCCTAGGGCAGAATTAATTAAATTTGAATTTTACTTCAAGCCCTTATAGACAATTAACCAAATTCTGAAAATCAATTATAAACCCTCTCAAAATTACAATTTTAGTATGAAATATCCCCTTGGGCAGATCTGAGAAAATATTGATTTTTATAATAAATTTACAAGTTTGTAAATTAACTAATTTACAGTGAACCATACCAATACAATTTCAAACATAACTAACCATCTAGCTGAGAGATGTTACTTCAAACATGAATCGACCTTAGGCAAGCCCAAGATGACACCAAATGTTGAACAGCCAAAGATGATGTCGGCCCTCCAAAGGGTGATGTTAGCATGCTCAAATGATGCCTTGGTTGTTGTAGATGATGTCCTAGCTACTATAGATGGTGCCCTAGCTGATATCGTTGACTTGGATGATGTTCCAACTACATCAAATGATGCCCTAACTATTGTAGATGATGCCCTAGTTTTAGATAATACCCTAACTATTTTAGATGATGCCCTAGCTGTTTTAAATGATGCCCTAGTTGTATGGCTAACTTGGATGATGTACTTGTTGCATCAAATAATGCCCTAACTATTGTAGATGATGTTCTAACTGTTGTAAATGATGCCCTAGCTATATTTAATGACTTTTTGTTCAATCGTGACCCCTGAATGAAGCCACTAACAAAAGTTGAGAGTTTTCGTCCCCAAAATCTGATTACTGAAGAGGGCTTTCGTCCTCATTGGATGAAAGTATAAGCAAACTACTCAACTTATAAAAATATCAAATAATGGATGAATAATAAGTATCACAAATGATCCCCTCCATCTTTTATACTTTTTCCCAATCAAACTCCAAACTTACTTTATTTTAATAATAAAACATAAGTTATCGACATTATTTTTTGGCCACTTAGTCATATTATTAAGTTTACTTTAAAGTATTTAAGAATACTTTTATTTTAATAATAATATTATTATTAAATTGTCCAAAAGATTAGAAATGACTGGGCCCAACTTAAATAATATTATTAATTATTTTAATCTAAAAAGGGCATATGGCAAGCTTCGAATTGATATTTTGATTGTTCTCATTCTTCCCTTTCTCTCTATTTTGACTAGTTAGCACTACAAATGGGTTATCTAATTCTATTCCTTTTTATTCCCTTCGTCCGTGACTTTCCTTTGTCTTTCTGGTGTATGCTTTCTAGAATTTGTTGTCCTCAAATGATAGTCCAATGAGATTCTATTTTTGAAACGACTCCTTGTTGACCGAGGTCTGATTTTTAAATTCTCCTTTGTCCTATTGTTCCCTTAAGAGATTTCCTTGTGTTTTTATTTGGGCCCGATTCTGGCCAGATGACCCTCTTCATGGTAAAACCTACACCTATAAGGGATATTAGAATAATATAGGGTTTGCTCCCATTCAATTCCTCCCATTTCGAGAATGATGTGATCTAGCAATGATTGCTCCAAGTCTATGGTAATACATATTTTGGCATAGTTGAGCACTCACAAATTTCTTGTGAATTTAGATGCAGCAATGTATTCTCCCATGACAGATACAATCTTCCTCAGGGCTGATTATTTCCAGTATTCACTTGGAAGGAGAGGCAACCTAACCCAAACTGGGATTGTGTTAGCAAGATACTAACTAGGGTTAAAGGTTGGAGACCATCGTTTCATAAAGAGACCCACTTTGTTGAATTAAAGGCCTCCTTGGAACACTAGATCTCTTTCTTTCTTGGTGGCGAATACTGCCCAAAAATAGCCTTTGGGAATCATGAGAAGCTCCAATTTTTCCATTTGGATTCCAGAGCTCATGAACCCAATACCTCAAGGATTTGGGTCCCAGAAACACTCCCATAAATCTGCGATTGAGTGCTTGCTCCTTGAACATCCATAACATATTTTCCCTTAGTATTTGATCCTAGAACTAGTACTGGTACAGATACGGGGTTCAAGTACGCCCATACAGCAATTTTTTGGGTCTGGATATGTTTTTTGATATGGTCATACATACATACATATATATTATTAAAAATTTAGCCAAATAAGCAAAGTTAACCACATAATATGCATAAGAGTGAATAAAACAAATTAAATAACCAAAAAACATACTAACAATTCAATGTCAAATGTTATGATATTCACTGGTCGAACTTAGATTAAGTCTTAAAAAGAAAGAAATTATATTAATGTCCACGAATGACCAAAAGTAAGTCTTAGAATAAGTACATAGTGCAAATGTTACAATGTATTGACAAAAATCAAGACAAATAAATATATTCATATTGATCTTCATTGTTTTCAGTGACAACAAGTTCCTTAAACTCCGTCGCACCAGATGGGTAGTTGTAATGGCATAGGATTAGCAAAAGGAAGGAGTTTTAGTCCTAAGCAATTGAAAAAATGAAGGTGAGAGAGCAAATGTGCAATGAGAGGTAAATGTGTGAATTTTGTTTTCTTTTGATAAAATGAATGTAAAATTTTCTTTTAGGGTTTCCCTTATACTTTATTTTAGTTTTTATTATTTTTTGAAGTCCATATTTGACTTTATGTCAAGTGAAAACAAACAACAATGTTTTTGGCCCTGGATATGTCATATCCCCTTTTCGAAATATTTAATTATGAAAATAATTTAATGATAATATTTTAAGTTGTCCAAAGTCACTTTATTTTATAACATGGAAAAATGACACTTATGTATTATTATTATTACAAAGAGAGCCAAAAAAAATATTTATTAAGTGGGCCAAAAAAGTAAACATTTATTAAATGGATCAAAAAATAATATTTGCATAAAAGTGTTTTAAAACACTTTTAGGATTTTTGGAATGAAAAGTGAAATTATAAAAAGAGGAGTTGGGCTCAAAAGTGATTATTCATTACTCATCTTTGACAATCAAACCCTAATCCAAAGCTTGAGCCATTGTGTTTGATCTTTTCATTTGAGGACAAAAATCCTCTAATATACAAGTGTGGAGGACGAAAACCCTCTAACCCATTGACATGATTCCATCCAGAGATGTAATGTCCCCAAATTAGGGATATTTTTTGAAATCTGATTTTTAAGTGAAACCATAACAAAAGAAGAAAATCTCCTTTTTACCACAACAAACCCTAGCTGAAAATGATTCTTCAAAAATAGGATAAACCCAACACACCACTTGGGGTATCCAACAAGTAAGTTTTGCCCTCCAAAAATATGAATTTGCCCTTAAACCCTAAACATCCCAATCTGAAATATTTATTTTAGTTTTATGGTTGATTTATCATGTGACCACTTCACAAAACCTTCATAAAATTGCACAAAAATGACTAAATAATTATGCAGAATTTATTATGAATTTTTAAATATATTTGAGGTCCAAATGTCCTCCAAAATCCTCACAAAAATCAGAAATAATAATAGAAAATTACTAAATAATGTTTAGGCTTGGAATAGCCTATCAAAACTTCATAAGCAACTCCCAAACAATTCGTCCTAGTTGGAATTGAACCTTTCCAGCCCTAGAACCAAATGCCGCCCTATAAAATAGAGGTCTTCAACTTGAAAATCCACTTTTGGGCCTCCAAACCTTAGTCGCCACCCTTCCAAGCTTTTTGCCCCACTTGGAAACCTTTATTTTTGCCTTTTTCTGAATTTTGATGAACAATGGCAGCTCCTAGATGAAGTTTCCCCACGGAAGAATGAGGATTTTCGTCCTCAATCTCTTTGCTTGAAGCTTTTCATCTTCAAGTCCAAAACTCAAGTTTTTTCGTGCTCAAAACTTGTAAATTCAAATTGTGATTCAAAATGCCCTTCAACAAGAACCATCAAATGCTTTTATACTTCTCCCCAAGTGAAGTGCCCAATTTGGGGCGAAATGTCTTTGTTGATCTTTTTTCAAATTATACAAAGTATACTTTTTATAATTCACTTAAGTGGATTAATACTTGTGACCCTTATAACGGCCCCAACTTAAGTGAAATTATAACAATAAATTGATTTTACAAGTATTCTTTATAAAACCAAATGTTTCCCTTCTTTTTCTCTTTTTCCCTTAGCCCTTGGAAAACTAGGCAAGGCTAAAGGTCTTCAACAGAGTCATGTCCAAAAGGGGGTCATGACAAGGGATCATATTTGTGCCGAACGATTGAAATTTATTAAATTTTCAATTACTACATTGTTGCTATAGTGATCCGTACCGCTGCTACGATATTCTGTATTGCTGCTATAGTGATTTGTACTGCTACTACAGTGATCTGTATTGCTGCTACAGTGATTCATATTGCTACTATAGTATTTCATATTGTTGTTCTAGTGCTTTCGTACTGCTGCTACAGTACTTCCATACCGCTGCCTTTCTGTTGTTGTACATTGTCAATAAAATTAGGTTTTTATGTTGCATAAAGCATGTAAGGGTTTCCTACATTTTATCTTTGTTATTCAGTTGATATTCAGTAGTATCATTATCTATGTTTTGTGGGCATTCAATTTATTGCAATAAAGATTCTAGTTGGATTTTGTGTTTCAGTATTGCATATTATTATTTAAAATTTTATTGATGTTCCAATATTGAAAGGAAATCACGAAAACATCAGAATTCTTATATTTTTCGAAAAGGGACATTATAGGATACGCCCAGGATACTGCAAGGCAACTACAGATACGTCCAAACAAACACAAATGTATCCACAGTTGCCCAATAGTATCCTCTGGGCATATCAAATCCAGATCAGTACCCAGGGAGTACTATATCGGTACCAGCACCCCTGGGTATCAATATCAGTTAACATAGCTATTATCCATTTCATCCATAGTGAAAGAGATTTTGTGTGGGTATCCATCTTCCGATAGCATCCATTTACTTTTAAAAAGAATTCATGTTTGACTTGATTGCACAAATTTTCTGAGCTCAGCATTGCAAATCATTGGTCCCTCTTGAGTTGCAGCAGATCTGAAACTTGAGTGGGAAGAGTCATTGACTTTGTGTTTCCCATGATTTGGTCAATGGAAGATTATTTATTAAATTATGGATTTGGATGGTTGGAGGCGGCCATGACCCTCCCAAAAGAGCTGTTCCCAAAAGGATCATTCAATTCTAAGCTGCTCGATGACTGAAACTGCAGGTTTGGTTTGGGGATGTAAAATGGTGGAGGGGCGAGGGTAACATTCAAAGTCAAGCTGTTTTTCATGGATGTTTTTAATGAGAATAATGCCATATCCATGTATCTTGTCTCATTTATGATCATGTTTCGCTGATAATTTGCATTACACATAACAAACCAAAATAAGTTTTCTGAATTGAGCTAATCAATAGGATTTCCAATTATGGATCGTCTTCATACTCTCAAACCACCTAAACCAAGATGAGAGTACAAGCAGAATTGATAGCCATGAAAAGGTTTTGAAGAAAATGCATTGTAGAGAAGAGAGAGAATGTAATGAGGGAAAGGATCTAAGCCTTTCGGATATCATTTGGAATGAAAATTTCATATAAATTAGGCACTAGGGACACAAAAAAATATTAATTCACTCCTACAAGATCTTCTACGATGCCAAGATAGGGTCAAGATATAATTTTAACCTTGCACCCTTTCAAGAAATGATTATTATCAATTTGGATATATTTTCCACTATTACCAACATTATTATCTTTATCATCATCAAAAGAATATCATTTATTAGATTTGCTCCATGTTACAAAGATATTGTATAGTTCAATGGACATATTTCAAACCAGTAAATACAAAAGGCCCCTAATCCATAGATGACCAGAAAACAGACACTGCAGACAACCAATAAACGCAAAATTCAAACTGCAAAGTTCTACCAGTCCTGCTCTGCAAAATGGTGGCCATGAATGTGAGAGTAGCAATTGCATTTGTAACACTAGCGGTTTTGTAGTTATCGTCAGTTGTGCATGTGACAGTAGTGATCCTGCAATTGACACCGACGATCCTGCCCGAACGAGGGATGGTCCTGCCCTGTGTTCCAGCACGCATCATTAATGGCTGAAATTCAATGTCTCTTCAGCTTCCCAATGACTGGGGGTCCTTTAATGCACAAATGACACCTCCAACACTTGTATAAGTAAGAGGTATGGGGTATGGACTAAGACATGGGTGTAGGAATGAGTGAGTGATGAAGTCAGTCGTCTTGTGGCAAAGGAGTATGAGGTAGCTGAGAGTTGAGATCAGTGTACGAGAAGTAATGAATTGCTGGTTGCACACTCAATTTGTGCTATTTGTATCCATTTGCCTAAGTAAGGGAGGAGGTGATCGGTTGACACTACTATGCTGGTTTTTCCAAATTGGGTTTTCCAAGGTAAAATCCTTAATGTTATGGTAAGTTGTTCTTATTCGATTTCAGCTGTTCTTGTTCTTGTTTGATTTCAGCAACAAATTCACATTATACTACCTCTAATCTACATTTGAAGTACAATTAAAGTAGAATCAGCAGCATAGCTACAGATTTGTATTTAATTTCCAGCAAGTAATAAACTTAGGAAATTAGGAATCAGCCCCTCCCTGATTGCTATATTGATGAAAACTAATATCAGACAAAACACCAAAAGTGACTTGGGCATGGAGTCGAAATTGCTTTATAATATTGCATGCAATATCCAAGAGTATTTTAATTGCAAGCAGTGTTCCTTGATATGGAATTAGTTTTATGTCGTCTACTTGTAAAATCAACTAAATTCAAGTCAGATAATTTGTCTCAGCACCCATAATGCTTTCGTTTCAGCAGTATTGACATTCTAGGAATTAGTTTATCCCTTTTTCAAATCCCACATATCATCAAAACAATTGTTTGTCAATTAGTTTTCTTTACTACTTCCGATGATACCCATAAAGTCGCAATGTAACACATGATTGCATGGCTAAATGTTTTATATGTTTCAGGTAAGTTTATTACCTCTATTGGATGATGAAGAACCAATTTCTGTACACTAGGATGCCAAGATTCTCCGGGAGCAAGAGGCACACAATCAAATGATGCACCAAACAAAGATCTTACAACTATGTTAAGACCTTCTAGGCATTGAGATAGAGGAAAATAGGATGCAATTACCTGCATATCAAGAAAGGGATATTAAGTCAGTCAATGCACAGAGATACCCAAAATAAGTATTTGTAATTTTGTATGCATCAAAAATATCACACTGGCAAAGCTTCATCTTTAATTTATCACGATAGGGGTAAAAAAAACAATACACTTCATTATCAACACATTGTTTAGGCAAAGAGGCTTTAGATAACCTACAAGAATGACAAATGAACTTACAGCAGATTCCAAATTGCAAGCAGAAGATTTCATCATGCCTGTATAATAGGCTTCATCCCAGGGTTCAACACTACAGTCAGCATTATCAGAGATTTTCCTCTTAAATTCACTGATTGAATGAAGCTCCTAGTCAATCAAATGAATAAAACCATTATTAAATCTCATTCTTTCAAATGAACAGAACCGAATATGACTCCCTAATAAAGTGTGCATCATAAAAATGAATACCTCGATGTAACCATCATACAATTACAATGTCAATTCCATCTGCAAAGCGAACACTAAAGAGCTGGTTGTAAAAAAAAATTATAGGCTAACCTTACATAAAGGCCTTATAAATTTCCAATTTATGAGTAAATAATGCTTTAACATTTATAAATTTTGCATAGAATAACAAGCCAGTTCCCATTTGCACATATTTTTTAATTTATATATAGAGGAAAAAGATACACTTTGCAAAACACGAATTTTCAATGATTTCCTAGAGTGCCCCAACTTCCTCATTCTCACTCGAGCAAAAAATTACTTCGATTCAGCAAAGAGAACCTTCTAGTGCCCTGGCCCACAACCTGTCGCAAGGGCAAGCACACATTACTAGAATGTTAATTTTACCTCTAAGCATTCATTGGCTTTGGGTTTAAAGAGAGGTCATAGAGGGAATCCCATGCTTCCTCCGATGATTTTCCAGGCTGACCCCTTGGGCCCAAAAATTATCTTGCACTGGTTCTCCTGCAATTGTGGATGATATTGTTGTTGGTTCTTCTGTACCAAACCTTGCTTTAGATGTGAGACAGTTTCAGTTTAATTGAAGGCTCCTTCCCTCAAATGACTATTTGTAATTGTAATTAGAACCATGGTTTAGGGATTATTTGCTTTAGGTTTATCCCTCTATTTATGTTTTTTAGTGTTCAGTTACTTTTTAGAACCTACAGTTCCTTTTATGCTAGTACTTTTCTAAAGTAATTGATTGTACTTTCATGTCCCGTCAACCTACTTTGGTCATTTGTGGACATTAATATAGTCACTTACGTTCATGAATTCTAGATCGAGTTCAATAAAATATTAAATACCGCATTGAAGAAGTTGATAAACATAATATATCATCACATGGATATGCATTAACTTTCTCATTTTCCATGTTACAAGAAAACACATGGTATGTATTCTATAAAAAAAAAAAGTGATAGCATATAAAATCTGAATGCCCTGATGTGCTCATGGGAATTGTACAGGTGTTGCATTAAAACTAATTCTTGGAATAGCATAGTTGATGCAAGAGCATCCAAGGTGAACAAGGAATCTTGCATCACCAAAAAATAGCAGTTATTTCTAATCTTGGTTTCACTTTCTCTTCTAAGCATTTCGTCAAACACTTGGCATACACAAAGTGTTGGTTGGAAGTCCTCAAGCAACCTTAGCCAAAACAAATCATATGGGTTTGTTTGGTTTTGTAAGGACATGGTGCAGCCATAACTGTTTGGAAAAAGAAGGCCCAGGTAAGGAGTTACATATACAAGAAAATCAGCCCAAGAGTACAAAGGAGCTAGAAACCTTTTTTTTAAAGGGATGTTTAAATCACACATGGGGAGAAGTATTTGTGACCAAAGGTGGAAAATGCAGCAAAGAAAAATTGGGTGAACATAAAAAATAAATTATAAAAATAATGAAAAACAAGAGGAAAATGGACACTTTTTGGGAGTGTGCAGGGTGGAATGTTTGGGGCAGCAATTCCAGAATCCAAACCCACATTTGAGATGGGTTTCCACATAGATGATGAGGGGAAAAACACCTAGGAATCATTCCTCTTCAATAGAGAGAATTTAAGCTCTGAAAATATGTGTCTGTTAAGATACCGGAAAGCATATTGGGACTGTTATGGGTCAAGAAAAATGTTGCTAAGCATGTAGTAGGTCATTTTGAGGTGTTTGTAGCCTAAAACTTGTGTAATAAGAAAACTAAATTCATCTCATGAATTTTTGTGGTGCTTTGTGTGTATGTGTGAAATGTCCCCTTTTTGGGGTTGCCAACTGAAAATAAAGTTTGTCCACAAACCCTAGCAAATATTTAATTTTATGATTTTTATGCAAGCCCTGGCTGCTGTAGTAAAATACAAAATGCTGGAAAGAGGCCAAAATTGCCATAAAATAATATTTACTTATTCTGAAAATTACTGAATATTATCATGAAAATTAGGGCATAAAATCCACCTCAAACTCCGCCACTTTGATGCCAAAATTGCAGGAAAAGTACAGCGAATTAATTATTGATTTTTGGTGCTTTTCTCAATCTAGGAATGCTGGAAAATATCCTTTAAAATTAGGGATAAATACTGAAATAAGTATAGAAATTTCAGAATATTCTTTAGGCCTGAAAATAGCCCATTAAACCCTCAAAATAGTGTCCTAATCCACTCGCCCTAGTAGGAAAATTTATTAAAAATACCAGCTGACTTACAAATAATCAATTGACCTCATGAATGGCCAAATTTGGGCCTAAAACCAGCTCGCCCAGCCCTAGGAAACCGGCAATTTCCTCTCAAATCCTAGGCGCTGCCCTAGGTATATTCGCCGCCCTGGAAATAGTGTTTTTCTGCAAATCAATCCAATAAAGTTCAATGCAAATCCATGAATAGAGGATGTCCTAGTTAGTCCAAGGGTTTCCGTCCTTGCTCCAACATCTATTGAAGGGTTTTCGTCCTTACAATAGATCAGCCAAGAGTTACATGCTAAAGCTCCAAATCGATTATCCAAATATAACATGTCCTCCTCAAATGAATCATCTTCCCCTTAAATACTCACTCCCCAAGTGAAGTGCCCGAATTGGAGGGAAATGACCATAAAATATAAGGTCAATTTGCTTTTTAAAATCACTTAAGGGATAAATAAGCCCATGACCCTTAAAAGGCCCCCAACTTAAGTGAAAAGCAAATTAGACTATTATTACTTTATTTAAGTATTTAAAAATACTTCTTATTTTATTAATAATACTATTCTCATTTCGAAAAAAGGGACATTACAGTCCTTCCCAAATTTGCTTGTCCTCAAGCAAATGTAGACTCTCATGCCCAAGTGCCCTAATGCCAAGGTGAAAGAACATGCTGAAATGTTTCCATAATGTAGCTTCCGTGCCCATCAAAAGGAGTTTTTATAAAGACAAATTCGTACACCTGATGTTCTTGATGACTTTTAGATGTTTGTGCAATCTGGAAACGGTACATCAGCAACTCCAACCCTTCCTTACATGTCCTATTGAGGCCCCATACTTCGGATGTGGGAAACAAATGATGAGAAAAGGAAAATTCTCAGAAATGGCAGCATCATAGTGGCTGGAAAAATCTGTTCCAGCAAGGCGGTCTTCAAAATTTTGGGCATTGGTTGCCCCTAAATCAAAACCGGCACAAAACACAAACACATTAGACAAAACAAGAGTTCTCCAATTCATATTTGCATCCTTGACCATGCCTTCGCTATGTGGAGTGGCTGGAAATCCTCCTTTGCTAGGAATTGGAAAAGCTCCTAGCATTTTCAGAGATCATTGCTAGCTTCAATCCCTTATCAGACAAATGGTTGCCCTAGCTATATTTCCCATTACTGAACATGGAACAGTTGTTAGTAACATCAAATTTGATCCTTAAGCTCACAATCTCTTGTTTCCCACAGGCTGGAAGCTTCCATATTATAGATAAGTCATCATCCTTGGGTCTCATGCTCAATTGTCCCCCCTCCTTGAAGATAATCATCTCAAAAGGAGAACTATAGCTGCTGTTATGAGGGCTGTGTTTGTGATTTACAGCCTTGCAAAAACTCAACAAAGTCAAACCATTCAATACCAATTTGACCTTGGACGAACGCTTCATGTCTTCACCCTCAAGGGAAGCCTTTATGATGAGATGGGTTTGTCTATTGGCCCCTTCATTATTTCCAGCATTCGTGTTCCCATCATTTTCAGACCTTTTGGTGTGTTTGTGCCGCTGCATTGGCTCACCTTTTGCCAATTTTTCTGATTATGTAACCAGCTGAGTGGGTATGAAAATATCAGAATTTTCTGAGTGTATCGTAGGCATCTTTCCTATGCACATTTCAGAACTTTTTCCTTCTTTTACACACTGAAATTCAGTCCTTGCAAGCACTTGTTTTGAGTCTACCTTTCCAGAATTAGCAAAGCTTAGGGATCAAGAAAAAAAATGATTTTTTTCATACCTTAATGGTAGCCTATATGTGTTGGAAGCAATGCTACAACATAGGGTAGTCCTTCCTTCAACCCAAAGGCGGCCATAGCTATACTTACTGTTGTTTGATAGGCACCAGCCCTTAGCACTTTCCCAATTAGCCACTAAACTCAGAAATTTTCCAACTAGAAGAGCTGGAAACTCCACCAGAATGCTAAAACTCCATCCTTTGTCTTTTGTCACCCAGCAAATGTCCACATAACCCCAAAGGATAGTGAAATCATTCACTTCCCTTGTGATTGGTATGCTATGCATGCATAAATCAGACTTCTTATTACTCCAAAATGAGAACTCATTCAACAATAACTCACCCTTTTTACGTGTCCTCTTGCAATCAACCTTCCCCCTGCATCCGAGAACCCTCAAACTCACCAAAAGTGAGCTGGAACTGTCATGGACAGCATGGTGGAAGAGTGGAGCATGGCTGCCCCTCATGCCCCCTCTCCTCCACGGGTGCACCTTAGAGGGGGTGCGCCTTTGTAGGGTCTCCACATACCCCTTATGACCTTCAAAGGGCCTCAAAGTCCTTGCAACGAATGAAGGATATAGCTCGCCTCTTTCCATACGACAACCAACTTTGAACAAAGGAAAAACATACCTTCCAAGTGGGCATCTTCATGGGGTGGCCAGCCTTGCCATGATGTTTCAAAAATTATATATTGCTCCCCTTTACATTGCCCTTTCCAAGCATGCTTCCCAAGTGTCTCATCATAGTTATCCATGTGCCGTTGCCTCAATACAAAATTTGAAAAATCAAGGGTACTTAACATGCCTAACAAAAGTTGAATCTCCATCCTTGGAAGAGGCTGCCCCACTATGAAATTTCCCGAATTCCTTGACTTTGAAATGGTTTGAGTGCTCACTGATAAATCAAATTTTTTAACACATGGAGTGAGCTGAGTGTTCATTAAAAACTCAGAATTTTCTCCTCTAAACATGGGCTGAGTTTTTACAAAAAACTCAGAATTTTATGAGTCAACAAATTCAGAATTCTCTATACAAGCAAAGGGCTGAGTTTCAACACAATGAAAGGGCTGTCCTTAAAACGAGAATGAGAGATTTATTTTGATCCTTACCAAGCCTTTTGGATTTCATATGCACCAACAAACTTGGACTTGAATTGAAAAATCCACATGCTTACAGTTGCAACTTTTGTTTTTGGCTTCAATACACATCTTAGCATACCTCCTAGGAACATGCTTATCAGTTGGATTAACAAAAATATGAGGGACGAATGTTTTTGTTCTAGCAAGCATACCATGGATTTTGACTAGAGGTTAGTCACCTCCAATCTCCAACACAATGAATCATACCTTGGACCTCAAATCTGAAATCAACAACCTTATTTGAAATTAACTCTAATTTTTTTCTTACTTTAACGAAAGGAACAGTTGCAAATATATGGAAATCATAATTGTTACACTTTGTAGATCTCAGAATATTCCTGAGATCCCACACCCTTTGGCTACAACAATTATCAACTTGAACCAAGGGGTCTCCATGCCCCATGGTGTAAATTGTATGCCTTATTTTGACCCCCCTTTTAGCATGCTTCTTATGAGGACAACAAATATGAAATGGCATAGTGTGAAATAATGAATTTGATATGTTACCAAACCTTTCATACCATGGGTATGGTAGCATGGTCTCTCATTCTCTGGTGGAATGATGAGCGTGAGCTGAATAGGGACAGCTTCCTCACTTGCAGATTCAACAAGTGATGTGTTTTCATCCTTGACTTCCTCTATATTCTGTTTGTGCATGCAATCGTTAGTAGTTAGTAAAATATCAATGTCATACCTTGGGCTACCAACAACAAGCTTGTCCTCCTTTGGCGAAGTGGAAGTGGTGGAAACCCTTCCATCCTTATAATTCCCCCTTTCTTTTTCACACACCTCTCTCCATTGTTGTTCTGAAAATCAGCAAGTGGTTTGTCAATATTATCCTTCAACAATTGAGCTTTAATCACAACATTTTTTCCCCAATCTTACAAATTTGGTTTCCCTTCTTCCTTGGGCTTCTGCCCCACGATTTCTCTCTTCCCTTATTGTTAAGGGTAAATTCCTTTAAGGTGATGAAGCCTTCATTGCTTCTGTGACTCTTTTTCTTTTTCTAAGGGAGACTCTTGACGTCTAGGGCTTAACACTATAGCCTTCATCAAATCCTTGGCGCTTATTACCCTCAATTCCCTATGATACTCCTCCATAACTTGCAACAAATCAGCCATGGCTTCATCCATTGTCCCATCTTCATTCTCACTTTTTGAATGGGATCTTTGTATTCCTCTTTTGGCAAGAACCTAGGTTTCCAATCCATTGTAGACTCTCACACTCTATAGCTGGGCAAGATTTTGGCTTTGATACCACTATAATGTCTCCTTTTTGGGGCTACCAACTGAAAATAAGGTTTTTCCACAAACCCTAGCAAATATTTAATTTTTTGATTTTTATGCAAACCCTAATTGTTGTGGTAAAATACAAAATGTTGGAAAGAGGCCAAAATCGCCACAAAATAATATTTATTTACTTTGAAAATTACTGAATATTATCATGAACATTAGGGCATAAAATCCACCTCAAACTTAGCCATTTTGATGCCAACATTGCAGTAAAAGTACAATGAATTAATTACTGATTTTTGGTGTTTCTCTCAATCTAAGAATGTTGAAAAATATCCTCAAAAATTAGAGATAAATACTAAAATAATTATAGAAATTTCAGAATATTCTTTAGACCTAAAAATGGCCCATCAAACCCTCAAAATAGTGCCCTAATCCACTCGCCCTACCCCTGTACTCCTTAGGCATTGATGATATGTCCCAAGTATAAAATCTCGGTCAAATTCACACTTAGACTCTTTCACAAAAAGAGATTGTTGTTCTAATATTCTCAACATTGTATCCAAGTGTTTCATGTGCTCTTCCCAAGTCTTACTGTACACCAAAATGTTATCAAAGAACACTAAAACAAACTTTTAAATTGCTCACTAAAAACATGATTCATGCATGATTGAAAGGTAGCTGGAGCGTTAGTTAAACCAAAAGGCATAATCAAAAATTCAAAATGTTCAAAACAACATCGAAAAGTTGTTTTGTGTGCATCCTCATATGTTACTTTGATTTGGTGAAATTGGATCTCAAGTCAATTTTAGAAAAGTATACTACTCCATGCAATTCATCTAACAACTCATCGATCCTGGGTATTGGGTACCTATTTTTGATAGTTTTTTTATTCAAGGCACGGTAATCAATACACATACTTATAGTTCCATCCTCCTTTATCAAGACAATAGCAAACTCAAAAGGACTAGAACTAGGCCGAATATGACCCATCTCTGATAACTTCTTAATTGTCTTTTCAATTTCCTCTTTGAAAGCTCTAGGATGTCGATAAGGAGTAATCATAGCAGGTTTAGAACCTGTTTCTAGCTATATAATATGTTGAAAACCTCTATCAGGTGGCAGCCCTAAAGGTAAACCATTGAATACTATACAATGGTTGTCCAAAATGAATTGAATATCCACATGGTAAGACCTCTTATCACTAAATGTGGATGTATTACTCATAAAGCAATGGACTGCCCATACTATTTTTCCCTTACGGAAAGCTCTATCCATGCTTCTAGCTGTAATTGATGTTGGAGCCTGATTGACCATACCATGAAGTACAACCTCTTTGCTTTTTGATTGAAATTTCAACTCCATGGTTTTGTAGTTTTGTGTGAATTCTCCAAAGGAATGGAGCCATTGTACCCTAAAACCAGATTTGTCTCACCTATGCCAACTACATAGCAATCATCAGTAACATTGTGCTTACCAAGAGTAATGTCCAAGCCCTTGACCCTCTTGGTGCAAGGTTAGTAAATCCATCTACTACAGTAACATTAAAACCCTACAAGTCCTCTGTTGGCAGCCCTCTTTGTTTTACCAAACTCTCATCAATGAAGTTGTGCGTTGCCGCACTATCAATTAAAACTATCACCTTATGTCATTTTAACACTCCATGGACCCTGAATAGATGATATCTAGGTGCACCTGAAAGTGTAGCAAAGGTACTATCAAACATTTTCTCCTCCACTGTAGCCTCCGCTATTGGTTCTCCCTCTTCTATTACTTCCTCCTGTTCCTCTACTTCCACTTCATCATCAGAGATCACCTCAATGTAATGCACTTGACCTCTTGGAAGATACCTATGGCCTAAGTCCTAAGGATCCTTACATGTAAAGCAAAGTTTCTTTCTTCGGAGTTCATTTATAATTTCAATTTCCTTGATGGTCTTGGGAAATTCTTGTTGGGCACCCTGTTGTAATGGCTTTTTTTGTTGTCCAAACTAAGTGGTTTTTTGCTGCCCATAATTATTTGTCCTTGGCTGCCCATAAGGGACTATTTTTTGCTGCCCATAGGGTGTTTGTCTTTGCTGTCCTGTAGGTTGGAATCCTCCTCTAGGGATTGTAGTTTCAAAATCCAAAGCCTTTTTAATAGCTTCTTGTAGAGAGGTAGGGCAAAGTCTTCACTAACTTCTTAGTGGTTCAGTTAAACCCTCTATGAATAAAACAAGCCTCCTTTCAGTCACATCTGGGACCATAACGGAAAGCTTTTGAAAATCAGCAATAAAGTCATCCATTGAATTGGTTTACTTAAGTTGAGCTAACTCCCAAAAATGGATTTTTGAGTCAACTCTATCAAATCTCTCTATTAACCTGGTACTGAACTCTACATATAAGTGGATGTGATTGTGCCCCTGTGTGATCAACCCATGGTACCACCACTTGTGTGTTACACCTTTCAGATGAAGGGTGGCGAATTTGATGGCTTCCTATTCCATGATTGGCCTCAATGATAAGAATGTGTCCAATTTTTGTATCTAGTAGCGTGTTGTACACTTACCGGGGCCATCATATGTTGGAAGTGCAATCTTCCCTAATCCCTGTTGGAGGTCGCTCTGATTTGTTGATGGCTTGGTTTCAACTCTTTAATGACCCTAGTTTTTTTTTTAAATTATGAAATTAGTGAGACAGATAGCCACCCTAATTTCATTTGGTAAGACCCTGTACTCCTCATAACTAGCTGCAAATCATCCCCTATGGAGGCTTGAACTTCCTCCTCCACAACCACCTCTTCCCTACAAATGAAGTTGGACTAGAAGGGCATGGCCATAGAACTAATAGCTATCCTCTGAATAGGTGGATTATTATTTGCCCCTAAAGAACTGCCTTCACCATTGTGAGGTATTTGTATGTTATTCTTCTGCATAGTATGGACTAGCTAGGCCATCATGTCAACTAACCATTCTCGACCTTGTACAGGACTTTCAATACGGGCTTCATCTTCATCCTTGTCACTGTGACCTATAGCTTTCGCTTTTTTCCCTGCAAGTAATTCTGGATCTTGCTGCCCTAACCTTTCCTCTGGCTATTTTGGATGCTTTTTCCTCTCTAATAATACCTGACTTCTCTGTCACTACCTTGCATGAAGTCGAAGCTACAAAATAATTCTTTCCCACACGCTGGCAAAAAAATTGGCTCTGATACCACTGAAATATACCTTTTTAGGATTTTGCAATATTCTAATTTTTTTCTAAATATGATAATTGAAACCCTAAATACCCAATGCAAAATTACACAAAACGGGAAAAGCCCAACTAAAGATTTTTATTTAAAACTACTAATTACTATTGACTGCATCAAACCCTAACTGAAAATTCACAAATAACAATGAATTCAACAAATAAATACCAAACACGGACCACCAAAATGAAGTACGACAGTTATGACCTAAAGGTGACATCCAGGTCTGGAAATGAATATTGGGAACCCAACAACGCTGAATAGGGTGACACCCAGGTAAAACTATGAATAGTGATGTGAACAGTGATGGCATGAATAATGATGTCATTGTTGGTTATGCTCAAGTACCTCTATAATCCCTCTTCAAACCCTATGCCCTAGTTGAAAGTATGACGCCCATGTTGAATGGGCCTCTAAAACTGAATTTTCTCTGAAATTGGTAGCACAAACGTGATTCCCAGGTGCAATCCTCAACTAGGTATGAGTGGTTTCGTCCTCCTACCTGCAAATCCGAGGGTTTTCATCCTTGGATGTAGAGCTAAAGCTACAAGTTTTTCATCTAGAAAAAGGGTGTTGGTTTTTGTTCGGGTGTTCGAATAATGATTTCTTTTTTCACCTAATTCTTTTATTATTCACTTTTTCATTATAACCCTAAAATAAATTAATATTTCTTTTAATTGAACATTCACTTTTTTCCAACTTATGAATATCAATTACTTTTTGACCATGTATCCAATATTTACTTTTGGCCCCATTCAGCAATAATAAATTAAATATCATTTTTCAAAGTTATAACTTAAAGTACCTTTTGGACAACTTAATAAATTATTAGATTATTTTCCTTTTAAATCTCCCCTTTACCCTACGGGAAATAAAAATAGGCTACGAGTCCTCTGGTTTCATTAATTTGAGAAAGTGGGCATTACAAAAGCTGTGTTGTCCATTGTGAGAAACGTGAGTAGAGGGCAGAGACAAGTTGGGTGTTCTCCATATTGATATGTGGGTTGAGAACTGAAGAAATAGCCTCCACTGAGTTAATAGTGGGTAGAGGGTGCATAGAGTGTTCTTTGCCTTGCGCATATAGGGAAGAGAACAAAGAGTTAAAAGAGAGGTCCTGAAAGAAGATACTGTGGGAGTGAGAAAGATCAATAAAATGGACGACAAGTATACCATCAAAGTGGCTGAGTGAAGATTGTAGCGCAGGCAATGCAAGCCCAAGTTGACGCTGAGGTAAGGAGGAAGAAGGGTTTTTCTATACTGCCCATACATAAATTAAAGAGCTGAAGGAAGCGTTAGAGGTTGTGCAAGCCAATTTACGCATCTTAGGAAGGTATATTGCTACAGCAGGGGACATAACAAAAGAAGATGAAGAATGGTGGGTTTCCTTACAAGAACCAAAAGAGAATGACGATGAGAAGGTTGTGATAGAAATTGATTTTCAAGTTGAGATGGTGGTCTATGAAGGCCGAATATTTGATAAAGAAGTAGAAGACCTTCTCTTGCTTGAAGAGATGAGGTTGATAGAAGGCCTATTAAAATAAGTTGTGAAGAAGGAACAGCCAAACAGTACTTCAAAGCATGAAGTTGAGAGAGAGAAAGCATTGCTTACAGAGGTAAGAGACTATGGTTGTGGCAACCATGGAAATTAGAAATGAAGAAGAAATTGAGATTATTAAGTGATAAATTTTACAGATGGATGATGAACTGCAAAAGACACAAGAAGAGAATCATACATAGAATTAGGATGAAGGAAAATGAAGACAAATAATGGCCCTGTTGGCCAAAATTTGGCCCACATACCAAGCTGCGCTCAAGTGGATCAAGTTGCTAATGGATGAGCAAATGAACAGATGTTTCGGATGAAATGAGTGGACCAAAGAGATCTTACAGTTCTCACAAAGCTTTTGAAACACTTAAAGATTGCTTAAAGCATATTTTGTCAAATTCTAAGGGACAACTCTGCAGAGCAAAGAAAAATATTCTTGAGCAGTTTTCATGGCGAAACCAAGCATTTCAAGCATGAGTTCAGAAAACCTACGGACTCCATCAGAAAAACATATGGACCTTGGAAAAACTAAGTGCAAAATATTTTATTCAACAAAGTCTTTACTGGTTCTTTCTTTCGAATTTTGCGTGGACTAAGTGTTCTTTTCTTTCGGGACTCTTTTTGGCTAAATGTTGAATTCTTTTGGACATTTTGTCCGAGACAAAGTTTTCCAAAGTGATAATTCTTTCAGACAAAATGTCTGAAGCGAAACGAAAAGACCTTTTCCCGAAGGATAACTCTTCAAGAAAAGGGTCCTTTGCAAAATCCCGAAGGTATTTTTCTAAAGGCAAATGTCATTTTCAAATGCCGAAGGACCATTTCAATTTTTCCAGAGGGTCACTTTCCCTCCGAAAAAGTTCGTTTGCAAAAATGCCGAAGGATCATTTCGAAATTTCCAAAGGGCTCTTTCCCTTCAAAAAAGTCCATTTCAAGAAACCCGAAGGGCTCTTTCCCTTCGGTAAAGTTCATTTTAAGAAATCCGAAGGGTAGGATCTTTTCGGAAAGAGACTATGGCAAAAATCCGAAGGGCAACTGACCATTTCAAAAAGTCCAAAGGGTCTTTTTCAGTAGTTTCGAAGGGCTCTTTCCCTTCGGAAAAGTTCATTGTCAAAATTTCGAAGGGACACTTTAAAAATCCGAAGGGTACCTTCCCTTCAGAAAGGGACCATTTCACAAGCCCGAAGGGTACCTTGCCAAAAGCTCGAAGGGCATTTTTATAAAGTCCAAAGACATGAATTCCTTCGGACAAATTGTCCGTGGGAAAGTGATAAACAAAAAGTCTACAAAAATTGACCAAAAGGAAATGTCCGAAGGAAATAAATCAAGGAATTGACTTGCACGCAAACGTCAAAATTTGAGCCCCTGCAAGTAGCTGTTGGTATTCAAAATATCAAAGGGTTCGTCAAGATTGCCGCCAACTTGACACTTGTCGAGATTTCGCGATAAAAGATCAATGGCACGAGTGATAGTCAAAAAGTCGGCAAATCTAGAGGGCTAATCAGTTAGAGACAACTGGCATAAGCCCGTCCAACTAGCAAGAGATCGACAACTTGCAGGCATCCATGTCAGGGAGATTGATGGTGCGAATCAAGGATCTGAGTCAGTTTCTAACGACCAATCAAAACAAAGGAAAGCCCAAGCCACTGGCAGGAGTTGGTAGGTGCAAATTAATGGAGAAGCCTTTGTCCTTCGATATGGCTCTCACCTCCAACAAGCGGTCGTTCGATCAGAGGCAGCATGGCTAGGTCTTGATTCAGAGAATGGGGATTTCATCCTTTTCGGGTAGGACATGCAAAGTCAAAAGGGGCAAGCCAAGTTTTAAATGCAAGGATTGACTCATTCACGTCAGGCAGGAACATGCAGCTACCTTCAATATGGCCCTGTGAGTTCAAAAGGAAGGGACTTGAATGCATGAGGGGCTCGAGGAGATTTGCGGTGATCATGGACGGTTCATTTCATGGTCAAAGCAGTTGCACGATTTGAATGCAAGAGAGCTCAAGTATAACAAGGGTCCCGGTCATCGACGACCTCTTCTCTCAGTTCTCCTTGTTCCCACGAGCCCTTTTCTTTCTCTGGGCCTTTTTTTCTATATGTATCGGATGCTTTCCATTTTGGAGGGGTTCCCAGTATTTAGACTTTTTCATTTCTCTGGGAGACAGGACATTCTTTGAGATATTGCAAAATATGCTCAGCTTGATTAGGTTTGACCATGTCAAGCATTTGTAAGAACTACCTCTTGATGCAAGAAAGGATTTTCTTTGCCTATCTCTTGCCTTGGATTTGTGTCTATTGAGTTGTGCATTATGGCATTGTGTGAAGGAGAATCTTCCTCATCTATGGTCCTCTTTTTTGACCTTGTTTAGGTAGTTTTTCAATGCTTTTTGCAGGGCTGGTTGAGTGCTCTTTCCGCCATTGATGTGAATTTTCAGTGAGTCTTAGAACTCCTCTTTGTTTACATTCATTGCTTCCTGAACCTCCTCCACAAAATATTAATGCAACCAGCTTGATCTTGAGGTTGTGTAAGTCAGTATTGTCCTCTGCAGAACTAGTGTGGGTTCAAGCTTATGAGAGTTTTCCATTTTATTTTGGTGCATCCCCTGATTAGCTTCCTTAGGAGCCCTTATTCTCTTTCTAACCCTTTTCCCCGTGGTGCATTGGTTTTGCTTTAGTTTTAGGTGATCTACCAAGAGGAAGTCGGCCTTCTCCAGAGGTAAAACCTCACTACAGGAACCCACAGCTAGGAGTGAGAGACCCTGAGAAACTCTCCCACAAGGAGTGCAATTCTAGCCTACAACAGGACCTGAGATACACTATTATGTAGCTGGGAAGGAAATTGTGACAACAGTTGCTGAAAAAGATATGATGTCAGTTCTGTTGCCTGTAAAGTGTAGAGCAAAGAGCCATGTTTAGAATGGAATTTTCAGTATGAGGAAAAATACATTTGGATGAGCTAAACAGGTATAGGTGGGCAAAAACCTTTAGAAGGATGGCAAAAGAGAAAAGAGGTGTAGAGCTAGGAGGAGAACAAATTACAGTTTGATAAACCAAAAAGAAGAGGTCTATGACCCAGCAATGGGCTTGAAAAGGATGAAGCAAAGACAAAACACCCAAAGCTACTTGACATGGTGGAAGGGCACACTATGACCATTCCAGCTAGCCAAAAGAGTGGTTTTACCACTCCACTTATGTTTATGAGCACTACGCTCACAAAATTCCAACCTACAGTGTTTGATGCAAGAGCATCTTGGAGTACCAGCAATCTTGCATCACCAAAAATAGATCCACATGTTTTATTTTGATCCCAGATTTGCAGGAGATGGCACGATTTAATAATCTTTAGTTTTTTATTCAAAATCTCTAAGTTTTTGTAGCCTCTTGGGTTTCTCTAGCTTTTTTTGTTTTCACGAGACCTTGAGGTGCAAAGAGGGATGGTAGGAAATCATGGAAGGACTAATTTCTTTGATTTTTATCGGAGTCCATGGATTTTGTTTATATCTTATATTTTCTCTACGTTCCTCAAGATCCTGAAACTTGCCACATGCCTTAATTTTGCAGAATCTTCATCTATGAAATATCCCAAAATAGGATATTTTTTTAATTCTGAAATTTTACTGCAAACCCTAGAAGAAAATTAATTTTTTCAATTTTTTCAACAAACCCTAGATGAAATCAACTCTTCAAAATTAGCATAAAAATAGGATAAACCCAACGCACCAAATGGGGATTCCAACAAACAAGTTTTGCCCTTCCAAAATGTGAAATTACCTTCAAACCTTAGGCATCCCAATCTAAAAATTTATTTACATTTTTGCTTGATCTATAATGCATCAAACACCTCATTGGATCTTCATAAAATTGCACAAATATTACTAAATAAATATGCAAAAATTATTATGAATTTTTGAATAAATTTGAGATCCAAATGTCCTCAAACCCTCACAAAAATCAGAATTAATTCAGAAATAATTGCAGAAAATTATTGAACAATATATAGGCTGAGAATAGCCTATCAAATCCTCACAAACAACTCCCAATCAATTCGCCCTAGCTGGAATTGATCATTTTCAGCCATAGATCCAACGCAGCCCTAAAATTAGGGGTCTTCAAACCCAAAAAATCCAGCTTTGCATCTCCAAACCCTAGTCTTCACCCTCCTAGAACAATTCAACAACCTTTCAAACAATTTGCCCAACTTGGAAGCCCTTCTTTTTGCCTTTTTAAGAATTTTGATGATCTATGGCAGCTCCAAGATGAAAATGCACCACAAAGGAATGAGGGTTGCGTTCTCAATCTCTTTGCTTGAAGGTTATCGTCTTCAAATCAAAAGCTCAAGCTTTTTCATGCTCAAAACTTGTAAATTCAAAATATGATCCAAGATTCCTTTCAAAAAAAACCCTCAAATGCTTTTATACTCCTCCCCAAGTGAAGCGCTCAATTTGGAGGGGAAAACCTATTTTGATCTTTTTCCAAATTATAAAAAGATACCTCTTATAATCCACTTAAATGGGTTAGTACCCATGACCCTCAAAAAGGCCCCAAATTAAGTGTAATTATAACAAAAAAGTGTTTTTATAAGCATTCTTGATAAAACCATATGTTTCTCTTATTTCTTTTTTTTCTCTTAGCCCTTGAGAAACTAGGCAAGGCTAAAGTTCTTCAATAGTGTCATGTCCAAAAGGGGGACATGACAATCCTACTAAGCAAGGCTAAAGATCTTCAATAGTGTCATGTCCCAAATGGGGACATGACAATCCTCTCCGCCCACAATTGCTTGTCCTCAAGCAATTAAAACAACCAACGGGCTGTCCTAACCATAGACTTACATCAATTCTTGATCCTTGACTCTTCCCATGGGAATGAGACCTCATGATGAAGCTCTTTGCTGCTGTATATGAAGACTCTTGGCTGATTACACAATCTAGAAATAAAATAACAGCAGCTCCCAACCTTTCTTTCCCTTTTCATGGAGGTATCGTACCTCAAACGTGCCAAAGAGAAACAAAAAGGGAACAACTTCTTTGAGATGAAAACATTAGGGTGGCTGGAAAAGTGTATTCTAGCAAGGAAATCTTCAGATTTTTGGGCCTTGATTGCCCCTATATCAATACCTACACAAAACACAAACATATTAATCAAAACAAGAGTTCTCCACTCCTCTTCATTGTTTGCATATTTAACAATGCCCTCCATGTGTGAAAGTGTTGAAAACATGTATGTCGCTGCCATTGAGAACATAGAAGGGATGTTCATGCTGCCCACACACCCAAAACTGACCTCGAGACTCAGAAATCTTCCCACTAGATGAGCTGGAATTGTTCTTACCTTGTTTGAAATCCACCCTTCGCCAAAGGACCACCAACACATGTCTATATCCTTCAAAAGAAAGGTAGAACCAGCCACTTCCCTCTAGATTAGTTCGTTGTGTATGCAAATTTCAGACCTCTTATGATTCCAAAACATGAATTTATTTCTCCACAACTCATCCTTAAAGGGTATCATTATGCAATCTATCTTCAAACTCATCATTTCATGCCTCGGACTCACGTGTTCCCTTACCTTAGAAGGGATTACTCCAAAAATAAACCTGTACCTTATGTTTTGAGGGCTGTGTTTGTACATTACAACCTTGCAAGTGTCCCAAAAAATCAACCTTTTTACTCCCAATTGGCTCCATGATAAACCTACCACATTTACAGTCCCAAGAGGGATCAAAATGAAGCTATGTACCACCTTGGAAGAGCTGGAACTGTCATAACTAAGGCTGCCCATTATGATGTTTCCTCCTTGCATGTGTGCCTTGAAATGTGGGCTCCCTTGGAATGCAACCCAATAGCCTTTAGGGCCCTCAATGTGCCTTGACACTTGTGTCACATTTTTGCATTCTTTCTTCCATTGTAGGTTCTTGGGAGGGCTGCCCTTCTTTTGCAAACTTCAACCCCCCTATCACAAGGAAAAAGCCAACTCTTCTTTACATTTTCATAATTTATTAGGAGCTGCAACTTCATTTTTCCCTGAATTTTCTAAGTATGAATAATGCTGATTATTCACATAATTTTTTGATTTTTTGGAGCAACAAAATTCTGATTTTTCTGAGTATATCATAGGTCTTTTCACAATGCAAAATTCAGACCTACTTTCCTTTCTTGCAAAGTGAACATTTCCCTCTCCATGGGTTTGCTTAGCATCTTTATTTTTAGAATTTATTAAGCTCAAAAAACAAGGAAATAAATATTTGTTTGCATACCTTATTGGTTGTTTTGTTAGAGCATTTAATCCTAAGTGGGTTTATTGACCCTTGGCCTTGGTAAAGTTATTAAATAATAATAATATATTATTTATTAACACGAGGTGGAAATCTCGTGAAAATAAATAATAAAGTTATAATTATTTAATGAGTTACCAAAATTTAATTAAATGATTTTATCGGGATGAATGGATCCGTTATTTTTATAACAGTTCCCTCCCTTGGTATTTCACTATAAGTATAATTTTACTCATATTGTGAAATCATTTGAATATAAAAAAGATTTGTCATATTCAACCTACAAGTTTTGTGAAGGCCATTCTGTGAAGAAGTGAGAAGACAAAAAAATTTGTATTGGAGTTCTTGTTTCTCAATCATTGAATATCACTTGTGAGAAGACAGAAAAATTTAATTAAATGATTTTATCGAGATGGATGGATCCGTTATTTTTATAACAGTTACCTCCCTTGGTATTTCAATATAAATAGGATTTTACTCCTATTGTGAAATCATTCAAATACAAAATTATTTTGTCATATTCAATCTACAAGTTTTGTGAAGGCCATTCTGTGAAGAAGGGAGAAGACAGAGAAATTTGTATTGGAGTTATTATTGTTTCTCAATCATTGAATATCACTTGTTGGTTTTTTACTTCTTGGAGGTTTTCCCATTTAAAATACTTGTGTTCCGTGTAAATTGATCTGTGATTTTATTATGCTTTGCAATCAATCTCTCTTAGATCTTGTCCCTGTGTGTATTGCTTCATATATCTATACATGAATTCTTTCATGGAATTAGAGCAAGGGAGTGTATAGATGATTAGTAAGCAATTCAGATCTCTCAGATCAAATTCAATTAATTATTTTTTGAAGACTTTGCTATCATAAAACACAATTTTTGTTGATATACGACACTGTGGCATTAAAAAATTTCAAAAAACCAGTTCCTTCATCAAAAATTCAATTGTATAGCTTCAAGCTGCTAAGTTTTGAAATTTTAAGACCGGTTGTAAATTTTCAGTTTCTGAGGAGTCTCCAAGCATTTACAAGTTTTATCTCTGCGATTGGGATGCCTTTGTACGACACTATACACCCTGGGTGAATGAAAAACTTGTTTTTTACACCAAAAACCAAATTCTTAAGATCAATTTTGCCTTACCTTAAGATTCTAAGAGCGCTGACAAATTTTCATGTTGTGAGGTAGCTTATCCAAGTTGCAATAGCTCTCCAAAATTCTGCTTCTGCGTCATTCTTCTCCATGTGCGTGCTACAGGCAAGTATATATTTTCATATAGATTGTGAAAATATTTAAAAAATACTTTATTTTTTAAAATCTATTTTCCATGCAAATATCTAATGGCCCCCACCTTTAAATTCTTTTAGGAGTTTTTTTTACAAAAAAGTAATTTTTATTTAAAAAAGATTTTACATGCATATATATATAGCATGCATGTAAAATCTTTTTAAAATATATATATATATAACATGCATGTAAAATCTTTTTTAAAATATATATATATATATATATATCTTTTTTAAATAAATAAATATATATATATATATATATCTTTTTTTTAAAAATATATATATATATATATATATCTTTTTTAAATATATATATATATATATATATATATTTATTTATTTATTTAAAAAAGATTTTACATGCATGTTATATATAACATGCATGTAAAATCTTTTTTAAATAAAAATTATTTTTTTAAAAAAAACTCTTAAAAGAATTTTAAAAAGATTATTTTTAAAATCAATTAAAATAAATTATTGCATGTTAAAACTTAATTAAACTACTAGTCGGGTTGGTAATTAACCTTTTGTTAAAAACTTGAAAAATGGGAGGTCTTGTGTTTAAATCTCTCCAACCCTTTTTTCAAAACTTTTCCTTCCCAATTTAATTAATTTTGAATTTCATTTATTGGGTTGCGTGTCAACTTTCTCACATGTAAACCCCTCTTTGGTGTCAACCTTCTTACGACATTTAACCTAGTCAAAACATTGTTAAACATATTCATGTAGCCAGTCAATTCTTAAGTTTTAGCACCTTTTAGACACATCTACGTGGTCCATTTTGTGTTTTGAAACCTCTTATTAATTTTATAAATTTTTTAATACTAGTGTCTAAGTGGTCTTTCTGAATGTGACTCTTTCAACACCTAGTTTAGTACAATTTTAAATCAATTTTTTGTATTATTTGGCATCTAAATTTTGCAATTAAGTATAGTTGCACTTGTAATTTATTTTATTTTACAAAAATAGTATAAAAACTCATTAAAAATGCTATTTTTTAAAAATTGTTCTTACATTAATATATTTTTGCGACACTTGCGACACCCTTTTTTGTTGCAATTTTTTGCTTTGTCTAGCATTAAATTGAACAAGTATTGTATATTTACACTTTTAAATTTGTTGTACCATCAAATCAAGTTAAAATTCACATTAAAAAGTTTCATTTTAAGCATTTGTTTGCTATCATGTTTAAAGGGAAGCTATGGCTTCACCTCATTTTTTTAAAATAAATCTCAAATGTTTAATGGAAATAACTATAATATATGAAAAATTTGTGTTAAAGTTGAATTTATGGCCCGTAAGTTATGGAATGTTGTCATATTGAAAAAACCTCGTCTGGATGACATGTGACCCTGAGCTTACCAATGCATTTCAACAGAAATCGAAAAAAACTGAAGTGCACACAGGAAATATTGAGAGGGGGGTGAAGCAATATTTCAAAAACTTTAATCAATTTAACCAAAAAAAAAGCATTAACAGCAAAGTGAAACACCATAGACAGGATGAATACCAGGATTACGTGGAAAACCCTTTTTAGGAAAAAACCATGGCAAAATTATTGCTTTTATTTTCACCAATGGGCAACAACCCACGTTACAAAATGAGCACCAACTCACTGAGAGCACCAACTCCAAATGATTAGAGTACCTACTCCAGTAAGAGCACCAACTCTGAATGCGTGAAGCACCTACTTCTGCAAGAGCACCAACTCTAAATAATTGCTATCATAAGCCTTCAACTAAATTGGATCAGATTTCTTAGCACTAAAATTAGAATGTTTTCTGCCAACAAATTCTCTTGAAAAATGAATTTCAATGATATTGTTGTAATGATGATCACAGAAATTTCACAGCCATTTCATACTAAACTCAGATTTTTAGACAAAGACAACCTCCCTTTTTTAATTTATATTTTGAAAACAACTTCAAGCTCAATGGGCATACTCAAATACAAACTTGCCTCTTTCATATTTGTGTGAAGGTCCATGGTTGAACATGCTACCACGATCTCAAAAACTTATGAAATCAAAAGTAATGATAACCACAAAATTATCGCTGCCATTTTACATGAGTAGCTGCTGCGTTGCACACAGAATTTTTAAAATTTTAGCATTCTAAATCCTTTGCCTTTCTTAAACGACTTAAGCTCCATCGTGCCTTCTCCAATATTCCATCAACACTCACAAAAGGACTTTGCATATCTTCTTTTTGAATAGCGCTAAGATCACGATACCTACAAACTGCCCACAGTTGAAAACCACTACCCTCCAAAAATGAATTGGACAAAATTCCATAACGCTAAACCTATATCCTAGAGAAGTCGAAATCATAACCAAAAGGAGGAAGCGATTGTTATGTCTTTCGCGTGCAGACCAACCCACTCACCGAAAGAGATTAATAAGGGGTCACGTTGATATCATTAATTCATGAGTGGCCCTCCTATTTAAAACAAGCGACAAGATATATCATAGCCAACGGATGTGCCATGAAGACAATAGTAAAAGAAGACGGTTAGAAATTTTTAGCCATCCATACCCTTTCTTAAAACGTGTTAAGGCTATAATGTCTGCCACCAAAGGCTATTCCAACTCTCCAAAAAAAACTTCAAGCCCCACAATTATTTAAAAAGATATTCTCCAAAGGAATAAAACATACTTCAAAAAACATTTGCTGATAGGATATTTAGACATAACCACGCATCCAAGTAGCTCAAGCACACAACCAAGCAACCAAGTAGCTCAAACAAGCAGGTAGACACCTTAGTTTTAAGGTGAATACAATGACAATCTAATAAATATTCAGAAGGTCTTTTTTCATTCCAATCCCAAATTGACATCAATGACAAACATGTTTAACAAAAACTATGTCCATTATTTTGCGAAGTGTTAAGGATGAATTCCTTTTCCACATTGGTTCTAAAGAATCTTCTAGCAATTCTTGGAAACTCATTGAATTGAGGGCACTCATCTCTCGAAGATTATTAAGTTAAACCTTGAATTGCTAACTACACCTATGAAAAGTGATGAGAAAATTGTGAATTTTTTTGTTGAAATTAAAAATATTAAAGCTTAGTTAGATGGATGTAATTGTAATTTGATTCAAAATCAATTGTTTTATTTTATCACTCAGTTAAATATTTATGAAAAATTTAGAAATTTCATTTCAGTTTCGAATTCTAAATATCAAACCAGACAAGATATCCCTAATCTTACTACTTTGTCTGCTCTCTTAATTCAAGAAGAGCAAGTTATGACCAATTTTGATTCTAAAGAAAATGCCACTCAGACGCTTCTCACCTTAAATAATATTTTTGATAACACTAAAAAACAAAAATTTAATCCTAATTCTGTTAAAAGCAAATATGGGAATAAGAAATCTGATAACAAAAATCATACACTTAAGTTTAATGAAAATTACAATCTGTATGGTAAATTTGGTCATAGAATGAAAACATGTTATAAAAACAAGGATAGAATTAATAATCAATCTTCTAAAAATAACATAAAAAAATCTAATCAAAATAAGTAGAAGAATTGAAACCCTAATCAGAATAACAATCATGATTCAAATGTTATTGCTTTGTATGCTATTTTATTTGTTTCAAACGAAAATGAGTGGATTTTAAATAGCGGTGCATCACACCATATGACATGTTTATCTAATATTTTGTGTGATTTTATAGATATCTCTAAAAGAATTTACTTAAAAGATAATTCATTTTTAAAAACAACTAAACAGGGTTAAGCAAAGTTTTCAAATGTTACTATAAATGATGTTTTCTATGTACCTAAGCTTAAAAAGAATTTGCTTTCTTGTTTTCAACTTACAAATTACAATTTCATTGTAACATTACTTAAAAATAATTGGTCCATTAAAAATCAATCTAGTTCATTGATTGTTGAAGGTGTTCAAAAGAATGGTTTATATATCTTTTCTCCTTCTTCTGCATTGAATGAATCTTAATTATGGCATAAAAAATTAGAACATGTTAATTTTAGAAGTTTACATTATATGTCTGCAAATAATCTTGTTGTTAGACTTTCTTCTATCCCCTCTCATCATGAAACTTGTGAGGGTTGTTTACATGGTAACATACTAACTCCTTTCACAATAATCATGATGCGAATTCCTCACGTCTTTTATAATTGATTTATAATGATGTTGTAGGACCTCTTGAAGTTGTATCTCTTAATAGTTCTTTATATACTGTTATTTTTAGTAATGATTACACTAGAATGATCTGAGCTTTTTTCAAAGAATTTAATGCTAGTGTTGAAAATGCATCTGATTTTTTTATTAAGCTATTAAAAACTGATAATGATGATGAATATGTAAATAAAGAGTTTGATTCTTTTTTCATTAGTTGCAGTATTCAAAGGGAATTAACAACTCCATATTCCCCTCAGCAAAATGGTATTGCTGAAAGGAAAAACCACACCATCATAGAAATGGCTAAAACAATGTTGCAATCTGCAAATGTTTCTAATTTTTTATGTGTTGAAGCCATAAATACTATTGTGCATATTCTAAATAGAGTCTCTATAAAAGCTTTGCATCTCTCTACTGTTTTAAAAATTTGGACTAAAAAGAAACTTCGTGTGGCTCATCTCAGAATCTTTGATAGTCCTGCTTTTATCTTTGTTCCTAAAGTTAAGATAAAGAAACTTGGTCCTACTTATTTTTGCATTTTTGTAGGTTATGGACATAAGACAAAAAGTTTAAGAGTGTATGATCCTTTTAAACGTCAGATCATTGAGAATAAAAATGTTTTTATTCTCAAAAAATCTTTCTGTAAGCACTCTGTGGAACCTCCTTAGTGTTATTTTGTTGATGAACTTGACTCTCATGTTTCTCCTTGTGATAAAACGGATGCCCTTGAGAAAGTTGATCTAGTTATAGATAACTTGGAGTCTGAGAAAACCCCTAAGTTTTAAATTCAAGTTAAAAGACATAAATGGGCAGAATCCCTAATTCAATCTTCTTATATTGATAACCTTAATAAATTAACTAGAAGTCAACATTCTTATCATGCATTAATGACTATGTATGAATATTAACTTTAATCATTTAAGGAAACCACTCAAGATGATAGATGGAATATTGCTATGCAAGTTGAATATAATGTTTTAATTCAAAATCAGACTTGAGATCTTGTCCCTCCTCCACCTAAAAGACATTGTCAGTTGTAGGTGGCTTTATAAGATCAAATATAATTCAAATGATAAAACTAACAAGTTTAAAGTTAGATTAGTTGCTCGCAGGTTTACTCAAAAACCAGGGATTGACTATGTTGAAACTTTTATTCCTATAGCAAAAATGAGTACTGTTAGACTTTTTATTGCTCTTGCAACCCAAAATAGTTGGTTTATCTACGAAATGGATGTCAAAAATGCATTTCTCAATGGTGATTAGAAAAAAAAATCTACATAACTCAACTTAAGGGTTTCACTGAGCCTAACAGAGAACATTATGTATATAAATTATAAAAAAATTTGTATGGTTTAAAACAAATTCCTCAAACTTGGTATTCTAAAATTACTTTTTTTTTCAAAGAATTAAGTTTTTCTAATTGCTACTCTAATAATGATCTATTTGTTAAAGTTAAAATTGATCATTTGATTATAATTGTATTATATGTTGATGATTAATTGATTACTGAAGATCTATCTAATTTAATTCATAAATATAAAGATAAACTAAGTGTAACGATTGAAATAACTGATTTAGGCATTCTGTATCATTTTTTAAAAATTGTTATATTTCAGGATAAACATTCTATTGTTGTATCACAATCTCAGCATGCTCATAACCTTTTTGTTAATTTTAAAACGCTTGATTGTAAACATTTTTCTATTCTTATTGAAGTTGGTGTTAAACTTGATCCAATACCTGCATGCGAAAAAACTAACCCTACTTTATATAGATAGCTTGTTGGTAGTTTGAATTATCTAACCATTACTAGGCCAAATATTTCATATGTTGTTGGTGTTGCTTCTAGATTTGTACAGGATCTATATTTGGATCATTGAAAATTAGTTAAATGAATTATTCATTATATCAAAGGGACAATTAATTTTGACTTTATATATTATTCTTCTATTGATAATGCTAAATTATAAGGTTATTGCGATGTTGACTATGTTGGTAATACTATAGATCGCAAATCTACTCCTAGATATGTGTTTAAATTTGGTGCAAGTGTTATTACTTGGAACAGCAAGAAGCAACCTATTGTTTTTATTTCTTCTACTGAAGCAAAGTATAGAAGCATTATGGAAGCTGCCAAATAAACCATGTAGCTACGAAGGTCGTTGGAAGAACTTCATTTGAATGTTTCTCACAGTACCATCCTTCATTGTGATAACCAAAATTGTATAACTCTGGCAAAAAATTCAATGCAGCACCAAGAACTAAACATATTGAAATTCATGTGCATTTTATCTGAAAAACCCTCAATTGTGATATTGATCTGCAGTTCTGTCATATAGATGAAAAAGTGACAGATATCTTCACAAAACTACTTGGTGCTACTAAGTTTTGTGAGTTTCGTGCAATGCTAGGCCTTTCGGAGTTGTCATTGAGGAAGAGTGTGTATGACAATGACACTTCCTAACGGCCATGTGTTTCTTCTCCTCTATACTTCTTATCATTGTAAAGCATTGTAAACTTCGTGTGAAAGTTGTGTGATTTGAGTAAACTTTGCGTGGAAGTTTTACTTTTGTACCCCAATACATTAAAAACATACTTTGTAATGGAGGTCTTGATGTTATAAAAGGCAAATATGCTGAGTGATTATTCATGAAAAATAGTGAGTAGTCTCACGATCATGCTGGCCTAAATTTACTTTCAAGTAGTTTATGGATTATAATTCATTTTGTTTCAAAAGGTGGTGTTTGGCATAATGAAGGTTTTTAAATCCTTCAATTATGTACATAGTATAATTCTTTTCTAAGGTGACTATGACATTTATCACCACTTAGCATTAAGGGGGAGTGTTAAAGTATTTAATCCTAAGTGGACTTATTGACCCTTAGCCTTGGTAAAGTTATTAAATAATAATATAATAATATATTATTTATTAACACGAAGTGAAAACCTCGTGAAAATAAATAACAAAGTTATAATTATTTAATGAGTTACCAAAATTTCATTGACTTTATCAGGATGGATGGACCCGTTATTTTTACAATGGTCACCTCCCTTGGTATTTCACTATAAATAGAATCTTATCCCTATTGTGAGATCATTCAAATATGAAATTATTTTGTCATATTCAACCTATGAGTTTTCTGAAGTACATTCCGTGAAGTGAAAAAAAAATTGTATTGGGGTTATTATTATTTCTCAATCATTGAATTTCGTGTGTGGGTTTTTTACCTCTTTGAGGATTTCCCACTTAAAATAATTGTATTATGTGTAAATTGATTTGTGATTTTATTAGGCTTTGCAATCAATCTCTCTTCTAGATCTTGTATATGTCTGTATTGCTTCATATATCTATACATAAAAAATTTCATGTTTTAGATTAAAAGGAACATTCTTTCTTGCTGCCCATACTGAATTCTTCTTGGGGAAGACTCCTTCCATGGCCTTTGATGTCGCCTCCAATGGTACCTTATCACTCAAACCATTTAAGATCACTTTTTTTCCATTCATTTCGAATTTAAGCTCCATAGTTTGGTAATTCTATGTGTACTCTCCAAGTGAGTGCAAGCATTGAATACCTAGGACAAGGTTGGTGTCTCCAATACCAACCACATAAAAGTCATCCTCAATGGAGTGTCTCCAACATGATGCTAAGCTTAGGAACCTTGGTGGTGCAAGGGGTGGTGAAGCCATCCGCTAGTCACACGGAAACCCTTGAATTCAATAGGTTGAAGCCCACATGCAACAATGAAAATCTTAATAATGAAATTGTGGATGGCCTCAATATCAATGAGAATTGTAACATCCTTACCTTTCAATTTTCCCTTCACACGAAAGGGGTAGTATCTAGGAGTCCCCGATAATGAAGCAAAGGTGCCACTCATGTCCTCTCCTCCAAGGATATCCAAGTGATCTTCCTCATAGGTGGCTTCCCCTTCCTATTCTTCCTTTTTTTCTCCATTTGAATGCACCTCAATGTAGTGCACCTGCCCCTTCCCACAGCAATGATGATCCGGTGTCCAAGGGTTTCTACAATCAAAACAAAGTTTTTTCTTCCTTTCCTCATTCCTTGTCTCATTGTTCGATCTTGGTAGCTCCCTTTGCTGCCCCAAACCCTATTGGTTTGGTTTACCAAACTGCCCCAAACCCTGTTGGTTTGGCCTAACAAGCTGCTCCAAAGGCGTTGGTTTTTGTGGCCCAAAAGAGCTGCCCCTTGGCTGCCCCCATCTATTGTCTCTTTGCTACCCAAAAGATCCAAAAGAGTTAGTTTTTTGTGGAACAAAAGGCAGAATTTTACCTTGGAGTGTTGAACACTCAAAAGATCAAGGGCCTTTTAAATGGCTCCTTAAAGAGAAGGTGCATCAAAAGCCTTGACCAAACCTCGAATGAAATTAGCCAAACCTTCCATGAACAAGACTATCAATCTCCTCTCCGAAACATCCGTTACCATGACCAAAAGCCTCTGGAATTGTGTCACATACTCCTTTACTATGCCCTTTTTCCTCAATTGAGCCAACTCTCTGAAGTGTAATTCCGGATCATCCTTATCAAACCTCTCAATGATCCTTTTACTGAAATCCTCATAAGATGAATGAGTTGATGCCCTTGGGTGATCAACCCATGATACAACCATTCGTGGGCAGCCCTTTCTAAATGCAAGGTGGCAAACTAAATAGCCTCTTTTTCTATAATAGGCCTAAGTGAAAAGGTGTCTACCTTCTGAATCCAAGCCTTAGCTGAGATCTTGGGAGAACCGTCAAAATTGGAAAGTGAAAGCTTTTCCAAGGCATGATGAAGTCCTCCTTGCCTACCCTTATGCTGTTGGCCAGCCCTATTGCCACCATGTTGCCAATGCTTCTAAGATGTGAATTCGAAAAAATCCATTTGATCCCTGAAAGGAGTAGGATAAGTCATGTACTCATCATAATCCTTCAATAAGCTATCTCTCAAGGTGGGTTGCTCTTCCCTTTCCAGAATGGCAACTTCTTGCAGAAAAGTAGGCTGGTTAAGCCTAGGTGTGGCTCCTCCATTCCCTTTAAGGTGCTGATCCGTGAGGTTGTGACTTTCAGAAGCACTACCATCCCCATTGGATGGTTTGTCACCCCTCATTTCCTTCATATTGTGGACAAATTTCACCATCTTATCCGTCATTTGTTCTTGACCTTGTGTGTATCTATCAAACCTTTGCTTCTCTCTATTTTCAGCCTCATCCCTTCGCTGCTCCAAGTGAGCCACTGGTTCTTACTGATTTTTCTCAACCTTCTTACTTATAAGGTAATACCTTAGTTCTTTGACACCCTTGCGCATGAATCACTTCGGAAACCCACGGATAGCCAAGATATGGCTCTGATACCAAAGCAATATCTCAAAATAGGATATTTTTTGAATTCTGAAATTTTATTGCAAACCCTAGAAGAAAATTAACTTCTGATTTTTCCAACAGCAAACCCTAGATGAAATCAACACTTCAAAATTAACATAAAAATAGGATAAACCCAGTACACCAAATGGGGAATCCAACAAGTAAGTTTTGCCCTCCCAAAATGTGAAATTACCTTCAAACCCTTGGCGTCCCAATCTGGAAATTTATTTATATTTTTGGCTAATCTATCATGCATCAAACACTTCACTGGGTCTTCATAAAATTGCACAAATATTACTGAATAAATATGCAAAATTTATTATAAATTTCTGAATAAATTTGAGGTCCAAATTTCTCAAAAACCCTCACAAAAATCAAAATTAATTTAGAAATAATTGTAGAAAATTACTGAATAATATATAGACTGGGAATAGCTTATCAAATCCTCACAAACAACTCCCAATCACTTCGCCCTAGCTAGAATTGATCATTCCAGCCCTAGATCCAATGCAACCCTAACATTAGGGGTCTTCAAACCTTAAAATCCAGCTTTGGGTCTCCAAACCCTAGTCACCACCCTCTTAGAACAATTCGTCAACCTTCCAAGGAATTCACCCAACTTGGAAGCCCTTCTTTTTGCCTTTTTCTGAATTTTGATGATCTATGGCAGCTCCAAAATAAAGTTGCCCCATAGAAAAATGAGGGTCTTCGTCCTCAATCTCTTTGCTAGAAGGTTTTCGTCTTCAAATCAAAAGCTCAAATTTTTTCATGCTCAAAACTTTGATATTCAAAATATGATCGAAGATGCCCTTCAAAAAAAACCCTCAAATGTTTTTATAACTCCTCCCCAAGTGAAGCGCCCAATTTGAAAGGAAATATCTTTTTTGATCTTTTTTCAAATTATAAAAAGAATACCTCTTATAATCCACTTAAGTGGATTAGTACCCATGACTCTCAAAAAGGCCCCAACTTAAGTGAAATTATAACAATAAAGTGCTTTTACAAGTATTCTTAATGAAACCAAATGTTTCCCTTCTTTCTCTCTTTTTCCCTTAGCCCTTGGGAAACTAGTCAAGGCTAAAGGTCTTCAATAGTGTCATGTCCAAAAGGGGCACATGACAATCTGAGCTTCGTCTTCATGCTTTAATATTACTCCATGAAACGAGAGGCTTCCAAGTGTTGCCCTCTCGTGAACTCTATGTTTTGATAGTTTTTCAAATTCTAAGGATCAAACACGATCAACGATACAAGATTTTTCTACTTAGCATTTGCTAGTGATGTTTGATCGCGCTTTACTTTAGCTTTGAGTATCTGTGTTTCCTTTTCCTTCATGTAACAATGCTTCAATAAGTATCAGCTTCTCATGGACTCCCAAATGTTAACATTTTTCTACGCTTTGAAGTTTAAGAAGGATCCATGCAACAAGACTGAGATGCATCTTAATCTCATGACCTCAGCACATGAAGGTTGGGGCTCATTGATATTCTCAGCTCTACCTTTGTCAGGTGCTTCGTACAACAAGCATGTGACAAGTGTCACAATTCTCTTATGTCCCAATTTGTTGGTGTTTATCTTTGATGACATATCATAATTGCTTTGTGAACTAACATTGTAACATGTGTCTAAAACTCATAGACTCAGCTCATGGAGGTGGTGCTTGCAAGTGTTCTCCAATTTACTTTTCTCATTAATGCTCAGTGAAGCAATGTTGTAACTAGTGTCACGATCTCTGTTTTTCTTGTTTATAAAGCACTCTGAAGATTATAAACTTTTATATGCTCTATGAAATGAGATGTCGACATGTCTTGAGATCTCATGAGCTCATCTCAAGGAAGGATTTTCCCCTTGGTTTCACTTGGCATTTGGGTCCATCCAAAGTGATTCAAACGTGTCTTTATCTCATGAACCAGTCTCACAGAAGGTTGAGTTTTGTTGACCCCTTGGATCCATGTTTTGTTTGGCTCCATGCAACATGATGTTGGCATGTGGCTTCATCTCGGGCACTCTTATCTATTGTTTGTTTTTGTTGTGGTTTAATTCAAATGGATGCAAAATTTTAGGAACCAGGTGAATATGAAAGAGTATGGAGTAGAGCTCGTAGATGGAAATTAATTGTGCAAATGTGAATTGTTGCCTTGAACATATTTAATCAATTTAAAGTCATCATAGTCAAGATCTAGTTGGACAATTTCGAATAAACAAGTGTAGCAGATCCATACACTAACAAGAGAAGAAACTTTGATTATATTGGGAATTCGAAATGACACTAGGGTAGCAAGAAAGAACAAGATGAAAACCAGTGGTCTCTTGATGTGCCTTTGTGAATCATGATCGAAGAACCTTTACTTAGAAGATGAAACAAAAGGGAAACCACTCTTTAATTGGTTTCCCAGGGACTTTCAAAAATCGATGCTTTTTGGCTCTAAGTTATCCAAGTGGTAGAAAATGGAAGGGGATAACCAGCCTAAGAAATTTATCTTGAGACAGTATCAATCTGCAAGGAAAGGAAATAGGGCATCTTTGACATGTATGTCCCATCTACTCTCCTATGTACATCCAACACAGGCATCGTACATCCACTGCATTGTTTGTCCTGCTCTAAACCAAACCCCATCGTACAACCATCATCAGCACAAACACAATAAAAAGCAGTTGTCGTACACTGGCCATGGTCACTCGACATACAGTGTAGGGGCTGCCTTGGATGTTATTTCAGTCATACTCCCTCAACGAACCCTGTCAAGCAAGTCCAACTATACTACTCTTTGAAACCCTAATTTTTAGACCAGCAGCCCCCATTTCCACTGTTTAATTCGCCAAGCTTGCCCACAAATAGAGAAAGTGTTGAAAAAAAATAAAAAATAGGTGCTTTCAAAAACAACTTTTTTCAAAGAAATTTGGTTGTAGTCATTGCTTTTCAAGGGTTGCAGAAGGATCAAAATGTGCTTGGCTTCAAGGGCACTGCCCCCAAAACCCACGAGGGGCGCTACCCCTCGACCCCATTGGGAACTACCACCCCCCAAGCCCAGCTTTGCTTTTCCAAGAAATAAAAAGGTGGTTGAGAATCGCATCAGGTGAAACATGTTTTCTCTTGCTCCAAATGGGTCACACAATTTATACATCACCAGCAGCTCCACCAGAATGACTTCTATCTTCTCTCTTTATTCTAAGTTTTATTATGTTTTGTATGAATTATGTCAGAAGGGACTCCAACTTGTTTAAAGGGTGGATTAGTATTGTCATGATTACAAGTTATGTGGTTGTATTGTCGGGCTTAGGTAGTTTGTAATGACTCTATTGGTTAAATTCGGGCGTTGACCGTTGTGTCAACCACCAACCATATGTTATCTGTCTTATATATAGCAAGAGATACATTGGGGAAGGGTCGCTGATATCAGGGCCTCCCTGTACTGTATGAATTGTTCTAAGACTTATTATTTATAAATACAAGCTGCTATTGTTCGGATTACTATTCTATGTACACTGCTATTGATGGTCTAGTATCTCAGTAGACATTAATCATTCTAAACCCGAGGAATTCATCTTGAGACAGTACAAATTGCAGATAGAGCTCTACAAGAAAAGGAAACAGGGAGCCTTGGACATGTGACGGATACAGCATCTGAGAATGCTTCAGACAAATCTGAGGATGCAATTGAAGAGGGATTTTAATCCTGGAGGTGAATCAATTGAGCTCAAGAGACATTGTGAAGCGAGGAGTGAGATTTTAAAGCCTAAAGTTTTGTCTAAGTGTTTAACAAAATGCCTATAAGCTTATTTTTGTTGTACCAGTTGACAAAAAGGATAGTTCATGTTATTTGAATCCTGTTTTGAATCTTTGTTGCTTGGAGAACATCATAAAATGATGTTAGCTCACGATCAGCTGTAATTTGTGTCACTTTGAGAAATAAAACAATCTCAGTTTGTCTGCAAGATCAGATTTTAGCATGATTCGGAGTGGGGTTGGTTACTTGATGCAAGGACAAGCTGTCATTAATTTGACCCCCTATCCTTCACTGCATCAACACATGATAGCAATATATATTTGTTAGTTTTTTAAGTGCCATGGAAAAAGAAAACACCTTGTAAGTGCATGAAAATACGTTTAATATAAGGAAATGTGACACAGCATCAATGACTAGGAATTCACAAATATTATAGCATGTACACATGTTACATCAAAAAATTTAATTAACCAACTGATATTAAAAATCACCTCATCTGCTTTGTGTTTCACAATATTTCTTATGTCATGCAAAAATGACATTACGATGTCCGGTGACGAAGCCATGGTTGAGGTAAGTGCAAATTCAGCATAAGTTTTATACCCCAGAATCTGCATCGTATTTAAGTTCAAGAATTTTTTAGTGCAAGGATGGAGAAGGATGAATTCCTTAGCCATACACAGCAAAGCAATGCCTCCAAAAAGAAGCAAAGGTGTAATTTTAAACGGGGACTTCAGAGTTCACATATAAATTTGATGCATGCAAAAACATAAACATGAGATCAAACTAGTCAGCGATTGCATTGATTCAATTACATCTATTAGTAACACTAAAATGACATGCTCCACTTATAAATCGTGCTGCCTCCAATGTTATGCATATATCCTGAAAGCTTTAATAAAGATTCACGAAAAACAAACCATAAATAATAAAAGAAAGGAAATACAATGCTGAATACATTTAACAATGCCAAACTACAAATGAGGCAAGAGATATCACAAGAAGAGAAAACTCCAAAAGGAAGAAAAATTGTATATTAGGAATCCTGGAAAAGCTTACAAACATCGCCACCCACAAAAGGAATCTCCAAAGGATTCAAAGATCCAAGACAAATCACAGGGAATGGGAAAGAAATGCATAAAATCTTCAAATAGCTATCAAAATGGGATTGGTAAGAATGAGGAAGCGAAAAGACAATAAGTTGAAAAGGGAACAGAAAAAAAGTCATTGTTCCTTTAAAGTTTACACACAAGTGGAAAGGGAGTTCCATATTAACTAATTCCCATATTCCTTTACATGTGGAATGCATAAGTGGGATGGGAGTTACCAACAACTTGCAACTCATATTCTCTTTTCAATGAAATATTTCCACCTAACAAGATAGGACAAATAAGTAGGAGAAAACAACTCTTTACCACCTATATTTCCCTTAAATGTGGAAAATTATTTATTTCCAATTGAAAATTAGGAAAACTAGGACTTTAGAAAAATATTTATAAATTAGGCTATAAGATATATAGTTAGGACTCAGACCCAAAGAAAGATTAAATCTTAAGATACGCCTACCATGATTCTTGATGAGAATGTTAGGCACCCCCTCGTGGTATCGTGGTTGGTTTTACTTTACAGCCTCGTTAACTGAATTTGTTCATTCTTGACATTAATATGATTTTTGTCATTCTTTGTAAAGAAAGGTATTTCCCTTTCATCAGGTTGTCATTTAGCAGTAAGGTGGGCCACTTATCACAACGTTGACAATCAAATCCGACAAGCAAGCCCCCTATGTTGAAGTGGAACCATGTTAATGTGGCTTAGTGCATGTGACCAAGGAGTTGGACTTCAAGGAATATGACTTTAGATGGAGATATATCAAGAGGGCTAGCTTACATGCTAAATGTGGAATATTGTTAAACTGTGGAAGAGCATCCCACTCCATGAAAACTAAAGGGTTTGTTTACTCTAAAGAGAAAAAAGGAAAGCATTTCACATGAAATGTAGACTCCAGAGGCATCAAACAATCTAATAAAGGTCTGTAATTGATGAAACTTATTAAACAAATCCCCAACATAGAGAAGTATATAGTGCTAGCCTCTATGTTGTTTGTCATAATAAAAGAAAAAAAATCTATTAATGTGCAGAGATGACCAATATATCATCAAGGACAAGCCAAAACCATCATATAAAATATTTTAGGGAGTACCTACAGCCTCACTGAAGTTAAAGAAAATACCAAGGTTAAAGATAAAATGTATGGTACTCCCAGAAAGATGTTACCGAGATACAGTTTCTTCCAATCACTGAAAAAATCAGCTGCAGTGTGGAAATACATAAAATGCAACATGAGACCATGAGTGTAACAAACTAGATGAAATGTACCTTTTTAGGGTTATATTGCTAAAACATGAATTTATTCAACCACTTCAAAGAAATAATTAATTTTCAGAATTTTCTTCAAACCCTAACAAGCTGAAAATAATTATATTGCTGTAGATGCCTTGAAAATAGCTCAGAAAATATTATTTTAGGTTCCCAAAAATAGCATAAAATATTATAAATTATTTGCCCAATAAACCAACCAAAAACCTGATTTTTGGCAAAGTGTACATTTAATTTTATTTTAATTAAATCACAAAGTGGGGCGATTTCCCAAAGCAGCCATATATCAAGTGGGTTGGCCCAACAATGATAGGCATTAATACATATCTTAAGAGGGGCGATTTAAGCCTTAAACAACCTTCCTTGAGTGCTCATTCAAAACTTATTTAAAGCTGGTCCCTTCATCATGAATCGCTACTGCAAATTAAATATATTTTATTGTTGATCGGCCTTGTTAATTATTGTTGATTGCCCTTCACCTTGAATTCAAAAAATCACTTACGTCTATTCTTGGGCCCTTTGAAATGCAATCCTTAATTGCAATCTTGTGACAATAATAATAATTTTGTTGCATTAATGACACTTCCGTTGGCAATTCCATTGATTTCCATTACATTAATTTTAATGCCTTTGACATCAATAACAATATTCCAACAATCTCCCCCTTTGTCATTGATGGCAATCCTATAGAAAAATAGTACATGAACTCCCCCTTGTTGTAGTTCTCCTCCTTTGCTCCCCCTTTCTTTAATTCTCCCCCTTTGACATCAATGGCAAAGAGACAACACAATCACAATATATATCACCAAAATATCCATGGAGCTGAATAATGTAATGATTAGCTCCCCCTTAATCCATACTTCTCTTGACGGATTTAATGACTAGATGAAGAATGGATCACTCCCAATTTCTGTCTTAGAAACTCAAAATTTTATTTTGGAAGGGGCTTCATGAAGATATCTGCTATCTGATCCTTTGTGGCAATGTACTCCATCTTTACTTGCTGATCTGCAACCTATTCTCTCAAGAAGTGATACTTGATTGAAATGTGTTTTGTTCTAGACTGCATAACCGGATTCTTTAAAATGTTTATTGCACTAGTGTTATCATAGTGTATTGAGATTGGATGTTCATATTCTATCTTAAAATCTTTCGACGTCTGCTTTATTCAAAGGACTTGTGTACAACAAGACATTGTTGCTATGTATTATGTTTCAGCCGTAGATAAAGAAATGGAAGGCTGTTTTTTGCTTAGCCATGACAGTAAATTTTTGTCAAGAAAGAATGCTCGTCCACTTGTACTCTATTTGTCATCAACACTTCTTGCCCAATCTACATCTATGTATGTTTTTAGTGTGAAATCTTCACCTCTTTGACACCCATAATCCAAAGTGCTTTTTAGATATTTGAATATCCTTTTGACCGCGTGCACATGTATTTCTTTTAGGGCTGCTTGAAAACGTGCTACCAAGCCTACAACTTGCATGATGTCTAGCCTTGATGTCATGGGGTATAACAAGCTGCCAATCATGGATCTATAAAGTGTTTAGTTCGCTTCAGGATATTCATCATATTTACTTAACTTGCATTTTATAACCATGGGTGTGCCAACTGGTGTGCAATCTTCCATTCTAAACTTCTTCAACATCTCCTTTATATACTTGGTTTAGGAAATAAATATTCATTTGCTAGATTAGGAAATTTGCAAACCAAGGAAAAATGACAACTCATCCAATATGGACATTTCAAAATCCTTTTGCATATCTTTTGCAAATTCTTGGGACATTCATTCACTATCTCCTCCAAAAATGATATCATCCACATATACCACAACAATCAACTGATTCTCACCTTCAGTCTTGATATAGAGATTATTATCAGCAACTCCCCTTTTAAAACCTTGTTCTTGTAGATATTTATTAAGCCTTGATTACTAGGCTCTAGGGGCTTGCTTTAGCCCATATAGTGCCTTCTTCAATCATCACGCATAGTCGTTTTTTTATAGAAGAAAACCTTCTAGTTCAATATATACTTCTTCCTCAAACTTGCCATTTAGAAAAGCAGATTTCACATCCATTTGATAAACTTTGAAGTTCTTAAAACCAGCATATGCCAAAAACATTCTAATGGTTTCTAATCTCGTTCCAACAGGCGCAAAGGTTTCTTCAAAATCAATACCTTCCACTTGAGCATACCCCTTGCAAACCAACCCTGTTTTATTTCTTGTTACTTGGCCATCTTCATTCAGCTTATTCCTAAACACCCACTTGGTATCAATTACATTCTTGTCTTTTGGTCTAGGAACGAGTTCCCACGTCTCATTCTTTTTAATTTGATTCAATGCTTCTTCCATAGCATCGATCCAATGCTTGTCATTGCTAGCTTCTGCAAGATCTTTGGGCTCTATTTTGGTTAACAAGGAGAAGTTTACTTGCTCAGGTGTACTCACAAATCTTCTAGTTTGTAGTGCAGCATCAATATCACCAATAATTTGACTTTTGGAATGATGATTTTGAACAAATCCAAATGGTGCCTTTGTATCTTCCCGCTCCATTTCTTCTTGTTTTTCTACTTCTTTGATGTCTGATTCCTCCGAATGATCTTTTGTTTGTGCACTTACTTTATGAGGTCTTGTTTCATCCATCTTTACACTGACACTTTATGTGATTGTTTGCAGCCTTTTATTATAACATCTATAAGCTTTACTTTTTGAGAAATATCAAAAAAAAAAAAATACCTTCATCAGCTCTTGAATCGAACTTTCCCAAGTCTTCTTCATCTCTCTTAATGAAGCATTTGCTCCCGAACACTCTGAAATATTTGACTAATGTTGGTCTACCCTTCCATAACTCATAAGGGGTTTGGCTATTGTTTACTCTGATTTGTCCTCTGTTCAAAATGTACATTGTGATGTTAACCACTTCTCTCCAAAATCTTTCTGATAGCTTAGATTCACTCAACATTGTTATAGCCATTTCTTGAACAGTTCGATTCTTTCTTTCTATAACTCCATTTTGTTGTGGAGTCCTTGCAGCTGAGAAATGTCTTTTTATTCCATGTTGCTCACAGAAGTCATTGAATTCATTTGAGAGGAACTCACCTCCTCGATCTAATCTCAAACACTTGATCTTTAAATTCGTTTCATTTTCAATCAAAGCTTTAAAAGCTTTAAACTTCTCGAGCGCCTCAGATTTTTCTTTTAGAAAGGCAACCCATGTCATTCTGGAATAATCATCAACGAGCAACATAAAGTAGCTCTCCCCTTGTATGCTTTGCATTCTTGTAGGCCCACAAAGGTTTGTATGAATCAGTTCCAATGGCTTGGTGGTTAAGTACTCCTTTGACCTGAAAGTCACTCGACTTGAAACTAGCTCGTCTGTTTTCCATGCTAACACTGCTTGCAAAGAATGTTTGACGGTTTTGTAATCTTCGGCATATCTCTTAAGGCTGCCTAGTGCTGATTTTCACTAGATTATCGAAGTTCATATGTCCCATCTTTCTATGCCATACCCAGCTTTCATCGATTTGACTCATGTAGCATTTCTCTCCCTTAACTTAATTGAGTATGTATAGGGTGTTTGTTGTTCTATTTGCATCTGCAACTAATTTTCCTGTGTTTGTTTTCCCGATCTCACAACCTTGAGCATAAAACGTGAGAGTGTGTCCTTGATCACACATTTGACTGACACTTAGAGGGTTATGCTTCAAGCCTTCAACATACAAAACATTTTATGTTTTTTTGTCATTTTCAAGGCTAAACGTACCTTTTCCAGCTATTCTCGCTATGGCATTATCTCCAAATTTTATCGTGCCTTCACTCATTTCCTTCAAAGAGAGAAATTTGCTCTTGTCCCCAGTCATGTGACTTGAGCATCCACTATCAATATACCATTGCTACGCTTCGTCTTGTGCATGAAATGTTGTTTGCACAAGCATAGATTTCTCCTTGTCCTGATTAACTTCCTCTTGCTTCTATTTCCATATTTTTGTAGGTTCTTTTTTCTTTACAAAGGAGCATTCACTTTCTTGTTTTGCTTATGGGTTTCTACAACAACACTTCTACAGAACCATGCTATATGTCCATAGTTATTACAATTATAACATACAATGTTATTCTCTTTATAATTCAATAACAGGGCAAATGAGTTATAGTTTCTACTTGAAACTCCATAAGTACTTCTGCCATTGTCCCATGCATACTTATTTCTTGCATGTGTCCTACACTCCATTGCTCTATGCCCAAAATCTACTTTACCGGATACTGCAGGGGAGGGTAAGATGTGCCTTGGCCGTATCCCCCGCGGATGGGACAAATAAAAAAATATTTTAATTTTTTTTTCACTTTATAGAAAAAAAGTCAAATGCAAACACATTAGTCAAACCCTAATATAACTGCGTTCGCTGCATTTTAGAATTTATTTTATCATCCGCGACTCCCGTGCCTGTGCGACTGCCCACGACTCCTGTGACTGCGTGATTGCGTGTTGCGTGCTTGCGTCTTGTGTCTTGCATGCCTGCGTCCCTGCGTGTTCGCTGTGTTGGTGCGATCGATGGGTTCGTTGATTTGGTTTTTAAACTTCAATCTTTTTTTTTTCCTAAACTCTAAACTGTAGGTTTAGGGTTTTATAAATTATACACTAAATTTATATTATATAGTTTAGTTTTTTAAATTTATTTCTTTCAACATTTTAAATTGAAATTTTAATAAATCTTAAATAATGTTAAAATTTAGACTTTAGTTTGTATAATTGTATTTAATATTTATAAATATAAAATATATAGTTTATAAATTATGTTAAAATTTTAAAATATGTTTGTTTTTAAATTTTAGATATATATTAAGTATTAAATTTTAATTTTAAATTATTAATTAGTTTAAAATTTTAAATATAAAGTATAGTATTAAATTTTAAATTATTAATTAGTTTAAAATTTTTAATATAAAGTATAGTATTAAATTTTAAATTACTAATTAGTTTAAAATTTATATTTATAATTAAATTTTAATAGCAATTTTTTGTGTTACCAGGAGCTATAAGCCTATAGGGATTTGTCAAAAATTAGAATGTCTCAGGTTGCAAGTGCTAGTTCAGTGGGGCAAGGGATAACCCCCAAATATGATTCGTGAACACCCCTTTGGAAATATATGACAATATTAAAATAGATGCCTGCTGGAGGGTGTTTTCATTGGCTTTGCTCAAAGTGTAACGGTAAATTCAAGAGCTCGTATAGTCGAATGAAAGCTCATTTATGTGCAATTTCTAGCACTGGAATCAGAGTTTGTGGTGGGCCAAGCATAGGTGGAAAGCCTGGGAAGGGCTTGCCACAAGCAAAGATCCTTGCATACATCAAAGAGCAAGAAGACGCAGATGTCGTTGTGGGGCAAAGATCAAAACATCCTTTGAGAAAGAAAGGATCACCCCCTGTTGATCCATCTCGTGTTAATGTGGTGACCCCATCACACCCCTTTCTTGCTGCACCCATTGCAGCCGAAGAGGAAGAGGATTCACCTCTTGGTCGCAAGAGAACAAAAGATGCAGGCCCATTCGAGAGGGCATTCCAAAATGACTCCAGAGAGATAGCGGAACAGAGCATCACACGTTGTATTTACGCATGTGGGTTGTCATTTAATACTGTTAGATCACCATACTGGCAAGAAATGGTGAAGTCTATCAATGCTGCCCCTAAAGGGTTTGTCACCCCAGGTTATGAAAAGGTGTGCACCACCTTATTGACAAAAGAAAGAAAACACATTGAAGATGCATTGAAGCCCATCAAGGATTCATGGATCGAAACAAGGTTGTCCATCATTTTTTATGAATTGAAAGATACGGCAAATAGGCCATTGATTAATGTGATTGCAGTGAGCCTTAAAGGGGCAATGTTTTTGAAGGTCGTTGATTGTGAGGGGCAAGTGAAGGATGTACAATTCATTGCTAACATCCTGATAGAGTCCATTGAAGCAGTGGGGCCTCAAAATGTTGTTCAAGTTGTAACGGACAACGCTAAAAATTGCAAAGCTGCAGGGATGTTGGTTGATGCAAGGTACAGGCATATATTTTGCACACCTTGTGTCGTTCATTCCCTCAATCTTATGTTGCAAAAGTTAGAGACAAAAATTGATTAGATCAAACAAGTCTATGAAGAGGCGAATGAGATCCAAATGTTCATAACCAACTATCACGTCCCAAGCCATCTTTAGGACTTTCTCAAAATTACAATTGTTGAAGGTAACTCTTAATTTAATTTTATAAGTTTGTAATTTTTAGTGTTTTTTATTTTTGAACAATTTTAAGTTTATTAATTATTTGTATAATTGTATTAGGTTGTTGAGACTCGATTTGCCTCACACACCATCGTCTTGAGACAACTTGTTAAGGTGCGTGAAGCATTGAGTAGCATGGTCATCAACAACCTTTGGGGTGTATCGACGCAGACAAACAGTGAGAGGGTCACAAAAGTGAAAGGGTGGATTCTTGATGATGCATGGTGGACACGTGTGGAGTATTTGTTAAGTTTTACTAATCCTATTGTCAGCATGTTGAGATACGTGGACATGGATCATCCATGTTTGGGTGAGATTTATGATGGAATTGACTCAATGATTGAGAACATTAAATCCATCATAAATGCCAAAGAGCAAGATCCCACAGAGAGGTTCTTCAAGAAAGTGCAGTCACATCTCATTGAAAGGTGGAACAAAATGACCACCCCATTACATCTTGTTTTTGCCTTGACACCCAAATACTACAGTATAGAGATTCTTTCTTTGCCCAGAAGGGTCGCACCATATAGGGATGTTGAGGTTGCCGAGGGATATAAGGCAGCGTTCTCTAAAATCTTTCCCGATCCAGAGGTAGAAGACCAAGTCAGAGAAGAATTTGTGCATTTCATATCCTTGGTGGGTCATTCCCTTGGCGCTATCCGTGACAAGTACAAGATGGACACTCACTTTTGGTGGTACCTCCATGGGCAAGCATCCACCCACCTTCAACCACTTGCAATAAAAGTTCTATCACAAGTAAGATTTTAATTTTTTTACTCTATCCTTCTTTTGACCTTTTCGATGTTTTGTTTTAAGTTTTAACTTTTAGTCTTTTAATTTTTTATAAATTTTAATTCATTTTGTGGCTTCAATAGGTTGCAAGCTCCTCTTCAGCTGAGCAAAGTTGGGGCAGCTATGGCTTTATCCACTCAGTTAAACGCAACAAATTGGCTGCAAAAAAATGGAGGATTTGGTTTATGTGCATTCCAACTTACATCTTCTCTCACATAAACAACCTCAATACAAAAAAAGGCCAACAAAGTTTTGGGATGTAAACCCAGAGACTGCTGATTTAGATGCCTCCCTTACATACCTTTCTTTATTTGACACGGAGCTAGATAGTGCTTCACATGACTTGCATAGTGGAGCTAGTGGGAGTGGCACTGTTACTGCTTGTGGTTCTAATGAACCACATGATGATGAAGACATTGCAGGTGAAAAAGAATATATTATATAGTGAACAATTAGATTGTTGATTTGTCTCTATTTTTGTCCATACATTGTAACATTTGCACCATGTCCCTGTTATAGTTTATAAAACTAATATAAGTTCGACTATTGAATATTATGATATTTGGTATTGAATTATGAGTATATATTTTGTGGTTATATAGCTTATTTGAAGTTATAACTTATTTTGTTTCCTCTATGCATATTATGTTGTTAATTTTGCTTATATGGCTATATTTTTATATTTTTAATTTTTTATATATATTTTTGTACGGCCATATCCGGCCGTATCCAAACCACCAAAAAAAAAATTGACATATCCTCGTATCCGATACTCGTACCCATATCCGTATCGGCAACTAAGCCCAAAATGATTGCATAAATAACAATAACCATAAAAGGAATTTGTGTACTTGATCACATTATACTGTCTTGGAGGGAATATTCTTTTGAAATTTTCTATGGGTATGTTCTTACCTTTGTTGTCTTTGGGAGGAGTAACATGCACTCTCTTCTTATCGCTTCCACCATTTACAGACCCCTTTAGTGCATCTGCATAGCTTTTGGGCTTCTTTGCATATACTTTCTTTGGTGGTTCTAGAATTTTTGAACTCTACCCTTCTTTAGTGTCCTTCTGGTTCTCTTCATAACCAAGACCAGTTTTAATGAATGGTGACCTTTGACAATTTAGGTCGTCACCCAAGTTTTCAGCGCTCTTTTCAAACTTTAAGTTATTTTTCAGCTGGGTAGTGGTCTTCTCCAATTCTATTCTTAACACAACCATTTCAGATTCTAACTTTTTGTAGTCGTCTTCCTTTGTCTTTAGTTGGGTTCTCACCTCCCCCTCTATCCTTTTTACTTCTAATTGAGTCTTTAAGCCGATGATTACCTTTTCTAATTCCTCAACATTTTGTGACATTCTTGTTTTCAAATCACAATCTTCTTCATATTTTTGAATCTGTAATCTTTGTTTCAAATTATTTTTCTTAAGCACTTTTATCTCACCTAAAGCACAAATGAGTTCTTCAAGATCTACCTCTCCATCTTTGACATCTTCCTCTTCCAAGGTATCTTCACTTGTAGAGGCGTAATTTTTTATTTATATAGCCATGAACAGAGTTTATTTTCTGTCATTGTCTGATATGCTCTCATAGCTCTCCTCAGCTGAGCTACTATCCTTTTTGGAATAGAGGCTTTTCTTGTGCTTATCAAACTTTTTCTTATATTCGTTTTGTTTGAAGCTTTTCTTGTATTGAGGTTTGCTTTCATTCTTATTCCTTTCTTCATTATGATTTTCCTCATCATCGCTATCATCCTTATGTGGACATTTAGCAGCAAAATATCCTATTTTACCACAATTGAAACACTTGAAAGGTAGCTTACCTTTGTATTTGTGCAATCCCTTTTTAAGCTCTCTGACAAATAAGGCCTCCTCATCTTGTTCATCGCTTGATTTAGGGTCTTTATTTTTCCCTTTCTTTGAAGCTTTGAAGGTTGCTTCCCTTTTTTATGGCTTTTCTTTTTCGATTCTCATTTCATACGCCATGAGTATCCCATGCAACTCATCCATTGTTAATGAGTCTAGATCCTTTATCTCTTCAATAATTGAAACTTTTGCGTTAAATCTTAAGGGTAGAGACCTTAGTACCTTTTGAACTATCATGGATTCCTCAACTTTTTCACCAAGCCCTCTAATGGTGTTAACAATCTCATCCACACAAAGAAGATATGCCGCAACATTTTCTTCATCTTTCATTTCGAGCTCTCGAACTATCTCCTATGAGTTTGGAGTTTTGTCTTCTTCACTTTGTTGTCACCTTCAAAGATGGTCTAAAGTTTATCCCAGATATCCTTTGCCGATTTGCAACGCATTACTTTGACAAATTCTGATTTTGATAAGCCACACAAAATTGCATTCATGGCTTTTGCATTATTTTCACTAGCTTTTTTTCCGGCTGTATCCATTGGTGGAGTTTGCGGCATTATATATCCAGTTACTATTGCGTGCCAGATATCAAAGCCAAGGGCCATTAGATATGTTTGCATCTTTATGCTCCAGAATGCATAATTTGTTCCGTCAAACAATGGAGCCTTGTTTGTGGAGAAACCTTCTTGAGCATGATGACTACCCATGTGTGTTCTCAGAACCTACCTTCCAGCGATTAGATTGATTCTGATACCAATTGTTAAGCACACAACACACTGAGGGGGGCGGGGGCGGTGAATCAATGTGAAATAAAACTTTTACTTTCAGAAATTAATGTTCACAATAAAAACATTCACACAAAATCTAATAATTAACCAACACAGGATTTATGTGGAAAACCCTCTCTCTGGAAAAACCACAATGAAGAGTTGTTTGGATCTACCATCCAAAATTCAGCCGTAAAATAATTAACAAAAATTTAGTAGGTACCAACCTTCTTGGAGACACCAATCTCCACTGCTAAGAACCAACTTAGCTAGAGACACCAATCTCTTTGATCTGAGGCACCAACCTCCACTGAAACAATCTTCCACCTTTTATAGTTGATTCATCAATGCATGATGGCAAAATTCTATCTTCTCTCCTCCCTCTTCTCCACTAAAATCTACTTATATTTTCATGATGGAAAGAATTATTTCTCTATATCTTTTCCAATCTTCTATCCACCGTATATAGCCTCCAAAGGCTCTTCACAAAGGAGGTGTCCCATCCAAGAGGCATCCTTTCATCAAAAGGTGTGCATTTAATTTTATTTTAATTAAATCACAAAGTAGAGCAATTTCCCAAGGCAGCCATATATCAAGTGGGTCGGCCACAATTGTAGGCATTAATACATATCTAAAGAGGGGTGATTTAAGCCTTAAACAACCTTCCTTGAGCGCTCATTCAAAACTTCTTCAATGCTGGTCCCTTTATCATGAATCACTGCTGCAAATTAAATATATTTTATTGTTGGTCGGCCTTGTTAATTATTGTTGATTGCTCTTCACCTTGAATTCCAAAAATCACTTACGTCTATTCTTGGGCCCTTTGAATTGCAATCCCTAATTGCAATCTTGTGACATTAACAATAATTCCATTGCATTAATGACATTTCCGTTGGCAATTCCATTGACTTCCGTTACATTAATTATAAGGCCTTTGACATCAATGACAATATTCCAACAATACACAAGGTTTTTGAGGAGGCAAGGGAAGAGCCCCACAAAGACCAAGAGAAGTAGCATCCACATGGCATTCCAAGCAATCCACCAACTCAACCATCTTTCAAAGAAGAGGCAAGATTCAACCTTATGAGGGAGAGGTGGATGTGGACAAGCTCAACAATTGGCTTGCCCAACTTGAGGTATATTTGATTTTACATCATGTTAGTGAAGAGCAACGAATTTCTTGTGCACGTTACAGGCTTTCTAGTCATGCCCTCACTCAGTAGGAAACTTATGTTCATTCCTTGGCTTTGAAATAATCACCATCAGATACTGAATGGGAATATCTGAAATCAAATTTATCTTATTGTAATGAAGAGGAACGTAAAATTAAAATGGAAATACTATAGACAAAGTTAGGAACAAATTGTGCAGGAATATGCTTCCGAATTTCTAAGGCAAGAAATTAAATTGAGATTGTGCACACAAGACCAAGAACTGTTGGTGAAGTACCTTGGAGAAGCAAGTCTTAATGGGCAAGCTTATGTCCATTGAGGAGGCATGTGCCCAAACACACTATCTTCAGATGGACAAGAAGCAGCATCTATCATCCTTGTCATTTTTCACAAATTAGTAAGGTGCTCCAAATCCAAAGGGTAAAGCAAGTGAAATTGTACCACTCTTGTAAAGGATAAAGATGCTAAAAACCATTGTGGACATTGTGATGTAGATGGAATCTTCATCCAAAATCGCACCCTAATAACCAAGCCAAAAGAAAGGCTATGACTTCATTAGTAGAGGTGAAAGAGATGGGAAGCAGCTCTGATAGGGAGCAGCTTTGATGTGGATGCGAAGTTTTCTTGCACTTCTATCCAAAAAGAGATATGTTTGAGTGGCAAAGAGGCCATGGATAAAGGTGAATTAGCCAAATTTTTCCCGTTAAAATTGAAATAACGAAGACAAGGGTTGATGCTCTCTTTTATCCTTGCTCATCAGCAAGACTGATTTCTAAAGAGTTAGTGACAAGCTTGAATTGTTAGCATATGATAATTTTCATCCTTATCTATTGGGTTGGGTGAAACAAGGAGTAGAGATGGAGGTTGCCAAACAATTCAAAATTAATTTTGAGATAAATGAATATTTTATTGATGAAGTTGAAGTAGGTGTTGTGCCCCTTAATGCTTGTGGTGTAGTCTTTAGTCGCCCTTATATGTATGTGTAAAACTCAATCTTCATGAGAAGAGACAAGAAGTACCATTTGGTCAAGAATGGCGAAAACTTTGTCCTCAATTCATATCAAGGTAAATCCAAGCTCTCCTTGGAAAGTGCTAACCAAGCAAAAATTTTGATTAATGCAAGTTGAAAGTTTGTTTTACTTCTTTTGGGAAATAATAAAGACAATGAAATTGTTGAATATAAGACTTTCCCTAGCATGTCTATTGACAGAGAAAAAAAAAGAAGAGTTGTTACAAAACATCAAGGTAGTATTCTGAGAGCTCAAAAGCATACCCCTTGAGATCAATAGAGCATGAGATCCAATTGCAGCCCGATTGCCCTCTTCTCAACATAGGCCTCTATTGGCAATTGCTTTTGCAAGCAAATGAGTTACAGAAAAAAAATTGGGCATTGTTAGACTAAAAAATACTCCATCCTAGCACATTGTCATGTGGTTTGCATATTGTCATCTGGTTCGTGAAATGTCCTTGGGCCAAAAAAATATGGTACATGATATTGTGTGTTGATTATAGAGCCTTGAATAAACTTATCTTCGAGTAAAGATATCCTCTTCCACGGATTCATGACTTGTTGGATCAGTTTCAACATGCCAATTACTACAAATTAAACTTGAAATCTAGATATCACACAATAAGAATAAAGATAATGGAAATTTGAAAACAACTTTCAAAAAAAGGTAAGTGCATATGAATGGCTTGTGCTTCCTTTTGGTTTGTGTAATGCACTATTGCTTTCATGAAGTTGATGAATGAAGTATTCAGACCATTTATAGATTCTTTTGTTATTGTATATTTTGATGATATATTGGAATTTATAAAAACTTATGACAAGCATCTGATGCATTATAAAAGACTAACATGTTTCTCAATGAAAATAAGTGTGAATTTGTACAACAATCACTAATCTAGTTAGGACATGTGGTTGGAGGAGGAGAGTCGTGAATTGATCTTACAAAAAATGAGGCTATTATCAATTGGCCCATGTGATGTTCCCCTTTTTAGCGTAGCTTGCTTATGGACCCTTAGCTTGGTTGTTCCCACAAGGCTAAGGGAAGTAAAAAGAAAAGAACGATGATGGGGGATAACTTTTGAGCAAAAAGGTGAAAAGTACTTAAGTATTCTAATTTTCAGCTGAGTTGCAAAAATGTGCTTTTGATCTAATGTCCACTTAAGTTGAGGAACTTAAAGGGTCATGAGAGTCTAAACCCTCAAAAGGGAGTTTTAAAAAGATAAATTGCTTATGTTCTAAAAGACACATCCCTCCAACTTGGGCGCCACCCGTGGTGGAAGATTATAAAAAGCAATTGAGGAGTCTTTTGGAAAGGTATGCTGAATATTGAATTGAATTCTTTGATCAAGTATGTCAAGCTTGATTACCACATCTTGAGGACGAAAACCTTCAAAAAATGTCAAAAGTTTGGGGACAAAAACCGTCATTCCTACTACTTGGGCAGCTCTATTCAAACGCTGTAGTTGAGCTTCAAAATTGCATATTTACATACAAGTAGATCTACAAAAGTGTTTTTGGACACCATCTATATTGAGGACTATTTCAACCCCTATAAAAAGCTGGTTTTTTACGAAATTGCAGGTCTTGGAGAGTGGTGATTTGCATTGGGAGCTTGTTTGTGGTGTTGAGAGCCATTTCATTGGGTGGCAACTTGCCTAGAGGGTTGTGCGCACTGATTTGAAGGGTTCGTTCAAGCCTAAAATATTGCATAATATTCTATATGATTTTTCAACTTTGGCAACTTGAATTAAGAGTTGACTTTGTGATCTTGGGGCTGACTTTGTGATCTTGGAGTTGATTTGAAGGGTTCGTTGAAGCATAAAATATAGCATAATATTTTATATTATTTTCCCAGCTTGGGCAACTTGCCCTAGGAGCATTTTGAAGGTCAATTGGTGGACCATTAGTAAGTTTAAACAATTTGATTTATTTTATTTCCTAAGGTGGGGCAAATAAGTTTGGGGAAGAATTGGACATCTTTGGAGGGCTTTTAGACTCGGTTTTGACAAGGTACATTTGTTATATTTTCTCTGATTTATTTGGTAAAAAATCATAAGGGTTTGAAGGATTTTTGGAAGGTTACGACAAAGGTTTTGATTCTGAAATTCTACCCTTGATTTTGGAGTTGGGCGATTCACTTGAAGGAGGTATACAAGGGTTTAGAGTGCCTTGTTTGGCCCCAAACAATAGAGCATTTTTATTGCAAATATTGGTGTATTTTATATCCTATTTCCAACAGGGTTTGCATACTTACAAGTCTGCTTTTCTGAAGTTGTTACATGCTATTTATTCCCGATTTTGGCGACTTCATTTGGAGAAGATTTGATCATTTTTCAGGGCCTAACATTGACCAAATTTGGTATGATATGCATGCTGGAATTTATCTGCATTTAATCTTCAGTTGTGGAGGGTTTTCTGAGTGGAATCTGGTGACAAAAAGAGGACATTAAAATCAGCTTGGTGGCATTGAGGGTTTGGGAGTGAAAAACATATCAATTCAGCTCCTTTCTTCATGCGGTGTGAACCATGGTTGGCTAAACCTCACAAGGTATTTTCTACTTATTTGTTAAGTGATTGGAAATGTAATAATTTCAGTCTGGTGGTGCAAATACGAATCTAGGGTTGGCTGGTTTTATTTTCAAAATTCAGATTTGTTTAAGGGTTTGTTGGAAAACCCTCTTTTGCATCATTGTCAAAATTTGAGAACATTACAGAGCAAGCCTTCCAATGTGACCAAGACAAGGAGTCTTTAAGGGTTTGTCCAATATTTGCAGAAGTTCATAGAATCATTCTCTGCAATAGCGACACCTTTACATTTTATAACCACAAGCAATAAGACCTATAGTAGAGGTAAAACTGATACAAAATATGGATCTAATGTACTAGCTATACTAGCTAGATGTTTCCACTATTCCCAAAGTATGTGATTCATGCTTGTAAGACACTATTTTAAAGCACTTCATGTTAAAACATTAATTCAAATAAATTGCAATGGTAGAGCAGTATGGGTATGATACGAACATCTTCAGAGTAATGAAACCAGTAATGTTCAGCTCTTGAATTGGAGGGGTTTGCCATTGACTATGGCAATGCCACTATATGTAGGTGGTTGTTCCATTACCATCGGGGTTTGCATGGGGCGGTTACAAAACCACCCTGAATGTTGTGTAACTACCAATCTGCATAGACCGGTAGTTTCACCACCATACAAAATACGAGCAGAGGAACGGTTGCAAACATTTCCTCTAATCAACAAAAATTTGTTTGAACTTCTTGGCAGATTCCAAAATAAGATGGCATAAATATAGATCTTGTGGAAAGCATAAGACATTAGAGAAGTCAATGAGGAGTCGTGAAGTTGTAATCACATTGCAATATGCAAGTTTGTGCCTTTGTTCATATATCTCGTTGTTTCTTAGCAGTTAGTGGTTGTTTATAGTATTGGTTTATTGAGTGAACTATCAAGTGTTGTAAGAGTGCAACGCATAAAGTTGGATAGTGTAGTAATTGGTAGCTTTGTCCATGAAAGACCAAAAGTGGCAGTAACTTGTACATTTGAAGATTATATAACGCAAAGGGGAGTGCAATTGCCCCACCCACTAGAGTCTTTCCCAGACCAGGTTTCTCTGGGTCAATTCTTGTGTTTATCTTGTGCTTTTGCATTTCTTTCATGCTTCACTTTATGCTCAAATTTTTTTACATTTCAATTCCAACACATTACATCTTTGTTTTAATAAGCAAACAAATCTAGAACAGTCATTTATAAATCACGTGTTGAGTTAGGAGTATAGGATTCATGTGGGTGAAACTTAGTGTGGAATATCCACCTAGTTTACGGATCAAATTGGTATCGGAATCGGTTTAGTATCAGTCTTTTTGTGTGGTTTTGTGTGTTTGTGACTACATTGCAATATATGTCCATCACTAAAGCAACTAGTGCTAGTGGTAAAGATATCTTAGTTCCCTTTGAAGAAGACATTTCCAGAAGGAAGTGGAAGCAAGAGATTAGATGCATGGCCCATCCTGAAGAAAAAGATGCCCGTAAAATAGAAGAGTGATTTCGCAACCTTGAAGGAGTGGCTAGCATCTCTCTTTCTATGAAAATGTTTGACCAATTAGAGTTCATCAAGGGTATTCTATTCAAGAAGTTTGGTGTTTCTACGGAGGCCCTAAAAGCAAAAAAGGACACTCCCGAGCATATGAAGTGGAAGAACAGCTCTATAACAACCAAGCTCCACTTCCATTCAAGGCTAAGGCAAAAATAAAGATTCATCCATATGACGGAGATGTGAAAACGAAGAAGCTAGACCATTGGCTAGCTCAACTTGAGCTATATTTCATTTTGCAGCAAATTAATGAGAGTCAGCAAATTTCTTTTGCAAAGTTAAAATTAATCAATCATGCTTTAACTTGGTGGACTCCATAGCCATTTGAGGAGACCTATCCTCTTGTCCAAGACTACGAATGTAGATGAGGCTTGTTCTCAAGATCACTACTTAGAAATAGAGAAGAAGGATCCATCTACCTAAAAAAAAAGGTAAGTGTAATAATATTTCCATTTCAAAAAAAAAATACTAAAAAGTGTTGTGGGAATTGTGATGTTGATAGTCATTTCAAAAATCAATGTTCGAAGCTACATTTGAAATTGTATCCATTCAAGAACAAGAACAAGAAGGCTATGCCCTCTCTCCAATGTGAGAACATTGGTTGCAATTTTGATGCAAATGACACTATGTTGTACCTCCGTCAATAGAGAAGTACATTTGGGTAGCAATAGTGATCAAGTGGGTGAACTTTCTAAGCTTTTCCATATTAATTCAAATAAAGAAAACAAAAGTGGATGCTCTTTTTGATACTTGTTCACAAGCAAATTCGATCAGCAAGAAGCTAGCAGACAAATTGAAGATAAAGACTTGACAATCATCCACGCCCATATTCTTTGGGTTGGGTGAAGAAAGGTGTAAACATCAAGATGACCAAGCAATGTAAAGTTAAGTTTGGTATTAATGCACATTTCATTGACGAAGTTATAGTGGATGTTGTGCCTCTTGATGTATGTGGTGTAATGTTTTGCATCCCTTGTATATCCAGGATGTTATCTTCAAGAGAAGAACCAACCAATACCATATGGTAAAGGATGGCAAGAGCTACATCATTTCAGCCTACCAATGTGATTATAAAATCTTTTTAGTAAGTGCCTCTCAAGCTAAAAGGATTATTAATATAAGTGGGAAGTTTGTTTTACTTTTTTGGAGAGATATTCAAGATATAGAAGTGGCTGCACATAAGACTTCTTGTTGCATGTTTACTAACAAAAAGCAAAAGCGTATGGGAGAGTTGGTGCAGCAGTTCAACGAAGTTTTCCAAGAGGCCACGAGGTTGCCACCAGTGAGGCCTATTGAACACAAAATTCAATTGCTACTAGACAATCCGCTTCCAAATCTCAGGTTGTATAGGCAATCTTTGAAGGATGCCAATGAGGGGAAACAACTATTACAATCTTTAAATAATCAAGGTGTAATCCATCCTAGTACTTCTCCACGTGGTTCTCCTATAGTTGAGTACCTAAGAAAGATGGTTCATGGAAAATATGTGTTGATTAAAAAGCACTTAAAAAAATAACCATCAAGAATAGGTACCCTCCTCCACGAACTGATGATCTTCTTGATCAACTTCAACATGCCAAGTATTTTACTAAGATTGACTTGAAATCCGAGTATCGCCAAGTAAGAATTAAAGAAGAGGACATTTGAAAAACAACATTCAAGACACAAGGGTTGTATGTATGGTTTGCTCTACTGTTTGGGTTGTACAATTCACTAGCTACCTTCATGCGATTGATGAATGAAGTAATGAGATCATTTATTTATTCTTTTGTTATTGTGTATTTAGATGATGTTCTTGTTTTCAGCAAAACTTTTGATGAGCATATTGATCATTTAAAACAAGTTTTGCATGTTTTGAAGCAAAACAAGTTTGTGTTGAATGAGAAGAAATGTGAGTGTGCTCAACAATCACTTGTTTTCTTGGAGCATGTGATTGGAGATGGGGAATTGAGGATTGATTCGACAAAGGTAGAGACCGTCAAGTATTGGCAAAAACCTTCTAATGTGACTGAAATAAGGAGCTTTGTTGGTGCAGTTCAATATTAGGAGAAGTTCATCAGGGATTTTTCTTCCATAGCCACACCTTTGCATGCCATGACAACAAGTGGTAAGAATTTTATTTGGGGTAAGAAGCAACAAGATGCATTTGATATGTGCAAACACAATATTATCCCTGCTCTGATATAAACTTTGCCTAACTTGCAACTGCCCTTTGAGGTGGAAACGGATGCTAGTAACAATGCTACACAGGTTGTCCTACTACAAGGAGGTAAGCCCGTATGTTATCATTCAAAGTTATCTCATGGTGCAATTTTGAATTATTGTACGTACAATAAGGAACTCTATGCTCTTGTTCAATCAGTCAACAAATAAAAACATTGTCTTATAGGTATGGAAGCTATTGTCCACACAGATCACCAACCTCTCCAATATTTTCAAGCTCAAACCATTAACTTCAACAAGCTAGACACTATAAGTGAATGGGGTGTTTGCAACAATTTCATTTGATTATCAAATATAAGAAATGTGTGACTCGCAAACTAGATGTTATGCTATCTTAAACTCATTTGTTTTAAGCCATGGGACCATAAGTCTTTTTGAGCCTCTTACGTGTGAATCTTATGTAGAGGAATATGAGCATGATGAATATTTTGAGAAGCCATTTGTTCAAGCAAAGAGGTCCCAAGGTGCAGGAATAGAGCCCAAAGAGGATTATTACCTTCAATATGGATTGCTCTACAAGTTGGGTAAACTTTGTGTGCCTAAGGAACAAAGAGTTCAAATAATGAGAAAAAAACACATTTGACAAGTTGCAGGACATTTTTGTGTTACAAAGAATGTTGTACATTTGTAGAGGTATGTTTATTGGCCTAATATGCAGTTTGACGTTGTTAAGAGAATGTGTGTTATGTAGTACAAGCAAGCCTAGTAATAGAAAGTTCGATTTGTATATGCTATTACCGGTTCCTTTTAGGCCATGAGAAAACATTTCCATAGATTTTGTAAGTAGGTTGCCTATGTCAAGGAAGGGGCATGACTATCTCTTTCTGGTTGTGGACCAATTTAGTAAGATACGTATTCTTATTCCTTGTAAGAAGACACTCAAAAGCAACAATGTGGCTAAGTTGTTCTTTGATAATGTGTGGGTTCATTTTGGTTTGTGTAGTTTCATTGTTTCATATCGGGACTCAAGATTTGTTGATAAGTTTCAGGCCACATTGTAGGAGAATATGGATAGCACGCTTAATCTATCTACTTCTTTCACCCACAAACTGATGCACAGACAAAAATCGTGAACAGAACAGTGCTACGACTCTTGAGAGGGTACAATAGGAATCATCCCAAGTCTAGGGATGAAAATTCAGCTTTCTTATAATAGGACAACACATTCTTCTACTAGCAAAACTCTTTTTGAAACTTGTTTTGGCTACTTACCTCCATGTGCATTTAATGTTATTTTGAGACAGCCATACAAAGGAAATGGGAAAGTAGATCCAGTGCTCCATAAAGCTATAATGTTCATTGAGAAAATTTAGTGAATTCACCTTTGAGTGCAAGAGAGGTTGGAGTCACAAGCCAAATACAAAGCAAGGCATGATCAGAATAGGACTGAGCTTAGTTTTCTTGTTAAAGACAAGGTATGGTTGTACCTGAGTAAAAAGAGACTCCAAGGTAAGACTAAAATGCTTAAGCCCCTTAGGTATGCTACATTTGTAATTCTGAAACAAGTGGGGAAAAATGCTTTTAGACTTGATTTGCATACTTAAATAAAGATTTATTCAATTGTCAATGTTCAGAATTTATGTCTCTTTGAGCCTTCTATTTTAGACAAAGAAGATGAAGGGTTGTCGCTACCTTCAGTTGAAGACCTCGCTCCTAATAGTCAATTGGAATTGGAAGAAGACGTTGTGCTAAAGAAGGAAAAGAAAACATGCAGGGGAATGCAAGAACATTGTCTGGTTGGGTTAAAGCATCAGCTACCCAAAAACGCCAAATGGTATTCTAGAGAAGATGTGGGAAAGAGATTTCCTAACTTACAGAGTTCCTGAAGCTTTTAGAGACTTAAAAGCCTCAAATTGGGGAGGTATGATCCAAAATATGGATTTAATGTACTGGCTATACTTGCTAGATGTTTCCATTATTCTCAATGTATGTAGTTAATGCTTGCAAGAAACTATTGTAAGACACTTCATGTTATAACATTAATTCAAATAAGTTGCAATGGTAGAGTTAGTATGAGGATGATCTAGACATCTTCAAAGTGATGAAGCTAGTAATGTTCAACTCTTGAATTGGAGGGGTATAACATAAATAGCAGAGCCGCCACTATATGCAAGTGTTGTTGCACTGCCATAGGTAGTAGAACCGCTACTATATGCAAGTGTTGCGTTGGTGTATGCAAGTGGTGGTTGTGTAACCGCCAATTTGCATAGACGAGTGGTTTTGCCACCATACAAAACACAGGTATAGGAATGATTGCAAATGCTTCCTCTACTCAATGACAGTTTGTTTGAACTTCTTAGTAGATTCCAAAGTAAAAGGGCATAAATACAGACCTTGTGGAAGGCAAAAAACAATAGAGAAGTCAATGAAGAGTTGTGAAGTTGGATTCATATTGTAATATGCAAGTTTGAGTCTTTGTTCAAATATCTCATTGTTTCCTAGTTGTTAGTGATTGTTTAAAGAGTCGGTTTATCATGTGAAGTGTTGTGAGAGTGCAAGGCAACTAGGTACAAGGTTGGATAGTGTACTAATTGGTAGCTCTATCCATGAAAGGTCAAAAGTGGCAGTAACTTGTATATTTGAAGATTACAAAGTTGAATGGGGAGAGCAATTGCCTCACCCATTGGATATTTTCCCATGCCGGGTTTCTCCAGGTCAATTATTGTGTTATCTTGTGTTTTGGTATTTCTTTCATGATTCTAATTATGTTCAGAATTCTGTACATTTCAATTCCAGCACACTACATATCTGTTTAAGTAAGCAAACTAGTCTAGAACAGTCATTTATAAATCACTTGTTCAATTAGAAGTATAGGATCCATGTTGGTGAAGCTTAGTGTGGAATATCCACCTAGTTTACGAATCAAAAAATTAGTGTCATGCTTTTAAAATTTTGGAATATAAAATCAGTCATGCCCCAGTTTGATGGTATGCTTTTAAAATTTTAGAATATAAAATAAGTCATGCCCCAGTTTTGGTACCATCAAACTTGGAACTATCATGTGAGGTAGAAACAAATAATTATGCTACGGAGGTTGTTATATTGAAAGGATGCAAGCCAATTCACCATCATTTTGAACTTTCCGTAGGGCAGTATTGAAATATCCTACATCTGATAGAGAATTGCATGCAGTTGATCAAGAGATTTAAAATGGAAACACCATTTGATTGCCAAAGAAACCATTATTCACACAGATCACCCTCCTCTCCAATTCTTACAATCAAAATCAAAATTGTTGCTCAGGCATTACAAATGAATAGCTTTCTCGTAATAATTTTATTTATTTACCAAGCATAAAAGAGGTGTTACTAACAAATTGGTTGATATATATCTAGACCACCTTTGATTTCAACTTTGGACACAAAAACTCAGCTTCAACCACTAGTTCATGAGGCATATGGTATAGAGTATGCACAATTTTGGGGATATTAACCAGCCTTGCAAGGGCTGCAAGGGGTAAAAATGAGTACAACGAAGTCTATCATCTCAAAATGGGCTACTTATAAAGATGGAAATGCTTTGTGCTCCTAGAGATGGAGGAATTCAGCTTATGACCTGCAAACTACCTAGTCACTTTAGGGTAGCAAAGGCATTTGCACATTTTCAAAGGTATGTATATTGGCCAAAAATGCAAGATGATGTTAAAATCACAAAGGGGTATGTTCTATGTAGCACAAGTAAGCCAATCAATATAAATTTGGGGTTGCATGTGCCATTACCGGTACCCTCAAGACTATGGAAATCTATTTCCCTAGATTTTGTAGGGGGTTTGCCTATATCAACAAAGGGGCATAACTATTTGTTTGTTATTGTAAACCAGTTTAGCAAGATGTGCATACTCATTCCATACAAGAAAACCCTTAAAGGGCCATGAAGTAGCTGATTTATTTTTCACCAATGTTTGGGTTGACTTTGAATTGCCTAGTACCACTGTCTTGGATAGGAATGCAAATTTCTTGGGCAGATCTTACACTGCTTTGTGGGATACGAAAATGAAGAAGCCAATTGCATTCCATCCCCAAACGGATGGATAAATGATGTAATTAACAGAACACTAGTGCAACTCTTGAGGGGGTATAATAGAAATCACCCAAAGATTTCTACAAATGGGTCTCTTTTTGAAGCATATTTTTGTTTCTTGCCTCTTAACCCACTTGATTTTGTTGTGAGGGAGGCAAGAGAGAATAAAGAAGTGGTTGATTCAGCAATTTAAAGAGCTGAAAAGTTTATTGCAAGGCAAAGCAAACTCATCCTCAAGTGCAAGAATCTCCAGCCAAGTATAAAGTAAGGCATGCTTAGTGTAGGTTCGAGCACAAATTCCAAGTTGGGGGCAAGGTATGGCTTTACTCGAAGATAGGGTCAAGCCAAAATGTTGAAACCACTAATGTATGGTCAATCTGTGATTGTTGCACAAGTTCGACCCAAAGCATTCAAATTAAACCTGCCTTCTTATATGAGGATATATTCCGTTGTGAATGTTGAGAACTTGTGTTCACTTTAGCCTTCCATGGTAGATGATGAAGGAGGACATCCATTGTTGCCTTCCCTTGAATACTACACACCCAATGTTCAAAAGAAATTTAGAAGAACAGGCAGGAGGAGCAAGACAATTAGTATATTAGACTGAGGGGACAACTCCCATGTGAGGCCAAGTGGTACTTCAAAAGCAAAGTTGAGGAAATCGTTCCCGCAACTCATGATTCCTAAATATTTTGGGGACTAAAATCCTCCCTATCAGGTAGGTATGATCCGAAGTGGATCAATCATGTTTGATGTAATTCAGTCTGTTTCAATTGTATTAGATTCTTTCATGGTTTGTATGACCAATGATGCATTCAAAACGTGTTTTTACTCACACTTCATAAAAGCTGAAAAATACAAATTGCGCAGGATAATTTGCAAAGTGAATTGAAGACAAGGCCGGCCCTGGGAAGGTTAGGACCCTTCCAATGATGATGAACATGAATAACAGGTACAGTCAGCTCTAACCATATATGCCACCCACACATAGTCCTGTAACAATTACATTCCGCTCCAGCTAAATCTTCCTAGTATGCATCAAGCACAATTAGGGTGCAGCAGGCACATTCAACTCTTACCAAATTTTTCCTATGTGGCTGAATTCACCTAGATAAAATAAATGAGTTACTCAACCACCCAGAATAGAAGCCATGGTGTTCTACCTTCCAATTATTGAGGTGAAGAGTTGTTAGAAGTCTTTTGGCTTGTTTGGGTGATCATGTAGAAAAATAACTATGCCCAATGTGTTCATGTAAAATTATTTGGCATTGTAGAAGGCTTGTATAGCTAAGTGTAGGAGTGAATAAACTTTCTCATTGACCAAGTTTGTAAGAGCATTGTAAAAATGTTGTAATAGTTCCACAGTAATCTTGGAGGCTCCATGGGAGCAATTGGCTTGTAACTCTTTCAAATTTTGATTGAAAAAATGAGTTACAGCCCCAAGTTGAAGTTCTCTCACATTGGGTGTCTCGGGTAAATTCTTGTCTCTTATCTCTCTTTTTGTCATTGTTTTCTGTCATTTACTTGCTCGATTTGATGTTATGCAACTGATGTCATAAACTCCTGCTTTCCTACCCTCCCTTTCCCCCGACATCAGACAATCAGACGATATAGACTAGACCAGGTTTGGTTTGTAAATTTAGATTTCGATTTCAGGTCCCCAATTCCAGCAGGAAAGACAAGACAATCAGACTATCTCTTTCCCTAGATCGTTTCCCCTTAGATAGCTTCACAATTTGATGTTTAAGTCCACTGGCACACAAAGTAATTAATGAACAACAATCCTAATTAGTTTATCAGAATTAAGCATGTTAAGATATGTGTTGATGAGTTAAGATTAGAATACCTATCATAATTACAGATCAATCAGTCAAATCACTAGTGATGAACATTTAGAGGTAATATTTTTTGCAAATTAATGACTTGTGAAGGATAAGAGGTGTAATAAGGTTATAGGCTCCAATTTTAGAGAGCATAATATATAATGATTTAAAGGAGCTGACCCGTCACAAACACAACCCTCAGTTGTTTCCAACACTGGGACACTTTAGCGCCCACTGCATGGTTATCTGAAATTACAGTACCGCTCTACATCGGAGAAGCACATAATGTTAGGAGGCTTACCTCACATACAAGAATACATATAGGTGTATGCACTATGTGGAGTTGGTGCATGGTGATATATACAAACCTGTTCAGGTAAAGTCTACTTCTCATGCCACATTCTCTACCGTTTGTTGATGATTATGGTAGAAAAGAATTGGTATATTTCTTAACCAAGACCTTAGGAACCAACAACAGAATGAATTTGCCTCTGCTTTTTCCAAATAGGAGCTGACATGTAGGCAATTCACAGCCCTGTATACACCTCAGCAAAATGCTGTGGTTGAGAGACGGAATCAAACAGTTATGAACATGGTGAGGAGCATATTTTAAAGAAGGTAATTTTTGAAGAAGTATTGGATGGAAGATGATCTTATTGTTGTCTAGCGGCCCAACAGAAGTAGTTGTAAAGCACTTGAAGGCAGTACACCTGAGGAGCATGGGAAAGCAAAAAACCAAAGGTAAATCATTTCAGATTCTTTGTTTCAACTCCTTGTGTTCTTACTCCACAAGAACAGAGGAAGTAAGATTCTGAGTGTAAAAAACTGATATAATCTGGTTATAGTGATCATTTGGAGGTATATAGGCTAACTAATGTCTCTACCAATAAGGTGATACAAATGAATTTATTTTTAATCTACTTCCGAATTTTAGTCTAGCTCATATTCTTGATGCTGCACTGATCCTAACAGAGCAGCAGTCAAGGAGGTTCAAAATAATATGCAGGATGTATTGGTGCCGCATAATGAAGGCAGAAATGTCTCACATTTAGTATGTTGAGGCTGAATTGTCCCGGTTTGAGGTTGCTAGCAGGTCTGACCAGCAAATTGTTTCTATTAAAAATTGACCGAAACAATACTAGTCTGGCACAAAAGGAACCAAAGAAGATGCTCTCTCAAGGGACTTCGGGCAGAAGGCCTAAGAGACAGAGTAAGAAAGTGTATGATTCACCAAATTTGGATGGCAATTCAGCATTTGTAACTTTGCTTTGATGGCTAACATTGCATGTGAGCCTAATTCTTATGATGAAAAGGAGAAAACATAAATAGGGCTACGCCTCTGGTGTATGGTGCCCTAATGAAAAACTAACTTCAGTTCTTGTTGAATTAAAAGAAAAAAAGAAGTCCTTAGGCTGTTAATGGGTGTATAAGACGAAGTACAAGGCTGTGGATCCTTGGAAAAGTACAAGGCGAGGTTAGCGACAAATGGATTTGCTCATCAGGAGGGTATAAATTATGATAAGACCTTTGTTCCAACAACAAACATGATTACTTTCAAGGTAGTTTTAACCATTGAATGGAAATTTGGATGGAAACTCTACAAATTTGGCGTGTGCATTCCTCAATGGAGATTTGGAAAGTGTATATGACTCAGTCAAAAGGGTTCGAAACTGTAGATAAAAAACCCCTTCTGCGTAAGCTGGTCAAATCTATTTAGTTTTTGAAGGTGGCTCCAGGATCCTGGTATACTAAATCAGTCTCCATCTAACTAAACCTGGATGTCAAGAGTTCAGATGATGATAAATTTATTTTAAGTGTTTATGTGGATGACTTAATCATCACAGGCAACAATTCTGCACGTTAAAATTAGATTTCTGCTCTAATTTTGTCATAAAAGGCTCAAGTCATTTGCATTGTAGCTCGTAAGTAGAGTTTTGACCAACTAATGATGGGAGTTTTTATTTCCCAAATGAAGTATGCCAAAAATTTGTTGAAGAATTTTTATATCAATGATTGTAAGCATAGTTTTGGCCAGGTCAGCCCTGTTTTAAAAAATAAATAAATAAATCATTTAGTTTTTAGTTTTCTACAAAAAAAAAAGATGCCCAGCAACCTTATATATTATATAATATTAGATATATAAACATTTTATATTTAGGTTATTGTTTTTTCATTGTATTTGTCACTTTTGTATATTTATAAAATTATGCTCATATATATGTATATATTTTGGACCGGATTTTTCCAAACATGTTCAATAATTCCATATTTTCGGATTTTTTTGCCCTCCTAAACAGATCCGGATTTCTGGACTTAGTAACTATGATTGTAAGTAGGTATCTACTCTTATGGAGGATGGTACGAAATTATCAGCCAATAGTGACACAGAACACCAATGAGCCACTTTATCAAAATTGATGGGCAATTTAATCTATGTTACAGTTATTAGGCATGACATTAATTTTGTGTCACCTATATTTCTAGGTTCACCAGTGAACCAAATATTGATCATTGTAGAGAAACAAAACTAATTTGAGATATGTAAAGGATACAACAGAATTGTGTATTTGGTATGTTCAGAATGATCATACTCAGCTTGTAGCTTTCACTAAGGGTGATTGGGCAGGTTCAACAGATGATAGGAAATCTATACCATGATATGCTTTTGGACTGGGAATAGGAGTTGTTTCATGGGCTAGCAAGAAGCGGCAAATAGTAGCTCTTTCTTCAACTGAATTGGAATATAAATATTCTATCCTCGCGATTTGTGAAGTAATTTTGTTGGCAAGGTTACTTGTGGATTGGCAGGCGATCCAAATAGAAAGCAAAAAAGACTACTCGTTGCAATTTAATTGACCTAGACTCTACTATTTTATGCATGCATAAAGTGTATTGAGGTACATTTTCATTAATATTCAACAATTCAACGACACTAGAAAGATAGAGTTGCAAGACTCAAACAGACAGCCAATATCTTCACAAAACCACTTGCACCAAACAAGTTTGTCAAATTTTGAGATAAGCTTGGAGTGGTACCATGTGCATAACCATTAATGGAAGGTATTAGAGCATGTATAATGTTCATAACATTTATGACTTGGCAGTTATAAGTTGGTTGGTAGTTATGAGTTAGTTAACATTAGGAGGTAGATCACAGTTTCAAAATCAGTTGAACACTTTTAATGTGAAGCAGACTGAACATAACTGAAAAAGTATTTCTCCCTCTCTGTCTCTAAATTCTCTCGTGTTCTATTTTATTCTTCCTTTATTATAACCAAAAACACGGCGCATGAGATTGAGACAGAATACACTATAAATGAGTAGACTTATGTGTTCAATACAATATCAAGTTACAAAATAGGCCAATTGCAAAAAAAAGAACTGCAAGCATGCCTGCTTGTAAAACTGATAATATTAAGGAAAATTACCTGTGCAAGATCATGACGAGTAGCAATAAGCTTGTCCAAAACATCTAGATTGGCTTTGGGCACAGTATGACCTGTGATATATGCCTGTTTCCTGATCTGCATAGTGGACATAGCAAGATTTTTACTTGCTGAGGTTTTCAATACCCGAAGACAAGAAACGACATTGTACATTTCCAAATTTCTTTGTTATAGATGTCGTCCTTTCACGAAGGCAGATTTTTTAAAATAAAAGGTGTACATGTAGATATATCAAATGGAAGTAGAAACTTCTACAAAAGGAAATATATATATATATATATATAGAATTGGAATTTTACCATATGGAAAACAAGGACACATGCATAGATATCAAAATTGTATATTGACATATATTTATTCTTTAAAGTGCAGGCATAATTAATATGTTTATGAAAGGTCAAACCTAGAAATTGCACACTGATTTATCAACAACATATAACATACAATGCCAATACAAACCTATCTTAGCACTTAACATTCTAAAACAAGATTCCCACAGTTTGTCAAGTGTGATGAGCTCAAATGGTAAAAATATGGGGCTTCCTAAGTGTAGCCCCAAGTTCAATTCCGCAAGAAACATCATAATGTGTTGAAATTGGGTGAAATACCACATCCAACTAGATCAGCACAACATACCCTAAATGGACAAGGCCCGTGCAAGTCCCAAGTGAGTTTGAAAAAAGAGATACTCCTCAATCATGTCAACTAATCTTAAGGTCACCCCATAAGGAGAATTTACCAAATTATAAAAGAACAAGAATATCACATTTTAACATTGATCGTCGGAAGCTCTAAACTCTCAACTTCCACATAGGAGTGCCCACCAGTCCTAGAAATTCCCCTATAAGCATTATCAAATCTTACATCAGCCCTTTCACGATGATAGATGATGATGTGGGTTCTTTTGGCCCAAGCCATGCTACAAACATGTGACAACGCTAGTCTCTAGGTGTGGTCTCCCCCTGTCATCTTCATCAACTCCATGCTTCATTGAGGGATCTTTCCTTTAGAAGGATATTTGTACTTGTACTTAGTTCTTATGCTTCATGTTTTGACTGCTTTAGTTTACACATCTTGTTATATTTACATTTCTTTATTTTAGTGATTAATTATTTTTCATAACCTTACAGTGCCCTTACCCTAGTACTGCTTTATTGTAACTGCATGTACCTTTTGAGTTTCATTGGCCTACTTTTGCTCACTTCTGGACATTAAAGTTTCTTTTTTTCTTTAATGTTGTGTTTTCTAACTTCATATCAGAATCAGAAGACATCATGCTCCTAGAAAGGTAGCTGTAGGGCCTTGCTACAAACATGTGACAACACTGATCTCCACTCTTGGTTTCCCGTTTTGATCATCACCTGCATTGTGCTTCATTGATTGGTGGTCAACCCTCATATGTCCGTTTGTACTTCTACTTAGATCATATAGTTTGGTGTTTGACCGCTTAGTTATAACCCCTCTAGTTATGTTCACATTACTTTTATGCCTAGTGTTAAGTTACTTTTAGAACCTAGGACCTTTTTTACCCTAGTACTTTTCTAATGTAATTGAATGTATTTTTGAGTCTCGTTGACCTACTTTGATCATTTCTGAATGTTAATCGAATTTATTTCTTCCTTTCTTTATTTCATAGCACTCATCCTAATCCCCATGGCTAACATTATAACAGAGAATTCCTTGCACATATATAACAAAACACTCTACTCTGATTCCAAACCTAGTGGATCTAATGCTATATGCCCAAAAAAAAAACTGGTGATAATCGATTTCACAATAGACTGCTCAGCCAGACGTTTTTTGGTTAAAAGATGAATTATGTAATTTTGTAATTGTTAAGTAACTTGCTTGTTAGATCTTGAAACGCATTGATTTATTTTTTGCTATATGGGGTTCGAATTTATATAGCATCAAGGAGAACACAGATGGAAAACACACGAAAATGCAAGTGAGAAACACGAAAAAAGCCACAACTGATATGTTACACTTTTCGTTAGCCTGGATTAGATAAGATGTACAATGATGAGTTTGTGTGCTCGACCTAGCACATGCCAAATGTAAAAAGCTAAAAGGATAAAAACTAATTACAAAAATATTTACAAGAGTAAATATCAGCATGGATGTTGAATGATTATGTATTGTTAATCACATTTATGTCCCTAGGGTTCCTATGGTGGGGATGAGTGCTACCTCAGACCACAATTCACCTCTTTGTCTTAACACTAACATTCCTACTTGTAAATCTGTCTTTATGCATTATTTTATGTTAGTGATCTAGTTAATATTTGTTGAATTGTTGATTCTTTAGTTGAAACCTAGCTATTGTTTCATTACAATGTCTGTAATAACTTAACTCTTTTGAATGGCCAGAAGCTAATCAATTATTTTTTCCTCCATGTTTTGACTTTATGAAGCGAGATATGGTGCCACAACTATTATGTTTACACTCTTCATTAGCGTAGATTAAATAGATGTATAATGATGAGTGGGTATGACGAGGCAGGATAAGGCCTAGTACATGCAAAATGGAAAAAACCAATAGAACATATCTGGATATTCAACCCTTCATTAGAATAGAACTTATCTGGATATTCAACCCATGATTAGAAAGAATCCAACATGCACAACAAAATAAAATACACATCATACACCCAAATTAACCTGCGAGACATTACATCAGCATCTGGTGTCCATTTCAAAACAGATGAAAGAATTCCAGGCTCCGTAATAATTCGAAATCCTGATTCAGTAATTCCATTTCTTGCTTTTGATGAATGCTGTAGCAGCATGTTTGATCCCCTGCGTTGTATTCGCTCAAGTTGATTATGTAAACATTTAGGAATTCGTGAAGCAGGATATACATCCACTTGGCCAGGATCTCTAAGAATGTTTTCTCCAAACCTAATAGCATAACAGCAATTGTAGTTAGCATCTACAATGTGACATAGATATCCAAACACCAAGCATCCAAGTTGAAATGGGAAACACTTCGCATGAGAATACACAGTGATCAATCCACAAAAATGGTGTACCAGCAGATGCATAAAAATTATACTGATGGAAGACAAACTCGTCCTTTTTCTGTCAAGTCCAACTTCTTTACATATTCATAGAACATTAATAATATTCACACACTACTAAACACTACAGACATACAACCATCATAAACTTTAAAAATGACATTTTTGCAGTTCGATTAATTTAAGAATTTCCTGACAACTTTAGAGGTCTAGACTCTACCATATGCATTACAGCCCAAAATTTTGGCATACTAAACAAATGATTAAAAAAATGAAATATCATATAATGTATGATTGACCTCCCCTTTTCAGTCTCAAATTCAAGGTACCTAGCAATGAAATGTGGATATGCACCCTGCCTCTTTGATTTGGTAATTGACATTACAAAGGGTATATAATGTTAGAAATGAACAAACCATATACATAGAGAGAGAGAGAAAAAATGGATGAAATTCATTCACTTGTTTTAATTTAATAAATTTTTTGAGTTGATTATTTTTAGAAACATTTATTTAAAGATGTGGAATGTAAGTTCGGTAATATTTATTTGCAACCTATATTTGAGCATAATAATCTTGGGTTAGTTTGAGTCCATTGGTGACCTAAAGTGGTAAGTTACATGTTCAGTTTGCCTAACTAGACCGTGAAGGTTAAGCCCACCCCTAGTCTTTTGTATAAATAAGAGGCATTGTAAAGCCATTTAAATATCTGATCTCATTTATAGCACTTGGATCTTTGGTATTAAAATCATCGTGAGCCATTGCCATGTTAGAAACAATACTTAATTCCTAAGCATAGGATTATTATTTCTAATGTCTAAGTGTAGTGTCTTATTATGTGGGTCATGAGGGTGTGTACGTTAGGATTATTTATTATTTATTATAACTCCTTCCACACATCCTCACTATTAAGCTACAAAGATACCCTACAAACAAATAGGTTAATTGTAATGTCCCTTTCTGGACAAATATTGACAATCTTGGATTTTATGTAAAACTCTTGTTGAATTAGGATGAAATCATACAATTTGAAACAAACCATACAACTGAAATATGCAAAATTGAAAATACCCAGTTGATATTTAATGCTGAAATTGAATACCCAACTGCACTTTTATTGAAATCACTTCAAATTACACATACCTAACTGAACTTTTATTGAAATCACTTCAAATTACACATACCCAACTGTTGAATATGAATTTATTATAACAAACCCTAACTTGAAACCATAGTCACAAGTTTCGAAAATCCAAATCCGTTCAAGAAGGCAAAAAATCCAAAATTTGAAATTCTTGAAAAATTTGAAAAAATCCGATCCAGAATAAATACATGTGTGTGTGTGAGAGAGAGAGAGAGCATAGTTTTATAAATATGCAAAGCTAACAAATAGAATAAAAAGCATTAATAAAATCATATAAAATGTTAATATTATATGATATTTATGGTTTATGGGCCTTTTTTTGTGCAAAAAACCTAAAAGATAAAAATATAACAAAATTATTTTTGTGAAAAAAAATAGGGCCGACCCGAACGAACCTATCTGGGTTGGCCAAAAATCCGGATCTGACCAGATTTTGTGCAGATCCGGCCGAACCTTGTGACTATGCTTGAAACTGCATAGAAAACATGAAAACTAATTTTTTATTGAAATCCTAACTGAAAGAGGAAGTCTAGAAGTACAGCACCCTGCTAGAATGTACGATAGAACCCTGGCAGCAATAACAAACCCCTATGAGTGTGATGTCAGCAGAATTTTCCCTAAAAAGAATGACGCCAAGGTTGGAAGTGTATTGCAGGTGGTACGGTAGACTGTTATTACAGGTACAATGGTGAATGGTGACATGAATAGTGATGTCGTGAATAGTGACGTCAAGCTGAAATGTCACTTCGAGAGAATATTTTAATAATTTTCTGAAGTATTGCAGCCCCATATACAGCCATAAATCAGCCTATTTGTATCTGTGTGATGGATTTCATTTGAATTTGAAAGCTCTGGTATAATCCCTAAAAGGAATTACCATATGAGTTTGAGGATTTTCGTCTCCAAACCTGTGCACATGAGGGTTTTCATCCTCTGTGTAAAATATTGAAGTTGTTGCCCGGAATTTGAAAAATAAGGGTTTTGTAAAAGTGTTTGAATGAATGGATCTCCATTTCTTTCCATCCAACCCCTTTTAATAATTACCTTTTCCACCAAAACCCTTAAAAACATGCTTTATCTTCTATTTTAACATTGGCATGCTTTTATTTTAATAAATTCATCTTTATCATTGCTTTTGGCCTAATTAATAATCAATACTTTATGTCCCACTTTAATAATAATAATTGTCATTTTTTTATGTTATTAATTAAAATGACTTTAGGACAGCTTAAAATATTAATATTAAATTATTTTATTATTAAATTTTCAAAACAGGGACATGATAGTCCCCCCTTCTCAAAATTGTTTGCTCTCAAGCAATTGCAAACCCAGATGCTCTAGTATCACCATGCCAATGTTATAAATCAAGTTGTAATGCTTATGTAATCTAGAGCCTTTACCTATGAAGTGGGACAACACCTCCAACTTGAACCTTTCAGTCAATGCAGGGATCCCAAATCTATCTCAAGAACTCTCCAACATGCTTTTGTTGCACCATTCTGATACAATTGGAAGCTGAAAAGCCTCCACGAGCCGCAGACTCAGAGCTCCCATAACCTGGATCCTATATCATCCTTGGGAATTGGTGTGACCAACTACCAAAATTTTCAAACTGTGGGAAAACTTCAGTAAACTCCCAAAAGCTATCACATACAATCTCATAATGCTACTGTTCAAAATCAACAGGAGCAAGATAAAGTTGTGCCTTTGTTGGATCAAGTGTCTTGGAGTCCTCAACTTCCTCGGATACCCCTCTAGATATCATTTCAACTTCTTGACCTTGGCTGCATGCAATCAAAACATGCATCTGAGTCACCATTAGTTGCTCAACAACCCAATGAACTTTGTTGAAAGACTTTGGAACAGCTCATGGTTGATTCCTCTGTGCAAAAACCCACATGCGGCTTCCTGTCAATGCGTACCATTCATTCCATTCTTCTGAAATATCAAACATAGAAGCATTGCAGATCTGTATTATTGATGATAATGGCTGCCCCGAGACAGTGGTGAGGATATCTTTCCCTTTTTCAAAAGTGACAAAAGCGCTTTCACTCTTCAATGAGTGCAATAAATTCTCATAACCAATCGCCATTGGTTGTATGAATTCACAAGCACATTTGTGAGTTTTATGGGTTGATGTCACCCTTAAAACAAAGGTTCCATCCAATGAAAACCACAACCAAAAGATGGGAAATTCTTTAGTTGTTGACCTGAAAACTTCAACAAACTGTTACCCACCATTAGTATTTGGTGAGGCATTTTTCTCATGTGCATGCCTCTCAACATAGTTACTATGGAAATCAACATCATACACCTCTTGATTTGAAATATTCTTAATATTTTCAAATCTGTCATAAGGATGATTGAAGAGCTTACCTTTTCCTCTAATTTTCTGTAGGCATCGTTTTGCTTGCGTGGCTATCCATTTAGCTTCCTTAGCTCTTCTTAGCCATTCATCACACCTTTTCTAAGTCCTCATCACATCCTCTGCACTTGTCTGCAATGCAATCAATTTCTTTTCAACACTAGGATCCACTTTTGTTGTTGGTGGTGGATCATTAAAATCTACCTCAAATAAGTGATTTATGCACTCTTTTTCTATTGAAATCTTTGTGCAATCAACGAATGGTGCTTTCTTCACAATTTCTCCCTTGACCTCTTAAGGTTCTGATGTATCCAACACTTTCCCTGGTTTTACGGTCTTCTTTCTTGGCTCTTCTAAGTCTTCATCTAACAACACGTCCTCATAGTGCATTTGTCCACTTCTTGTCTTCATCAATTTCATGAATTCTAGAAAAGATATCTTTCTGAATCTCTGCTTGAAGAGCTCTATATTCAGCATAACTAGCAATAACATCATCCACCATAGTTCTCTCCTCCGGAAATAACGTCATGATTCACAAGTTTGCAAGATGATAGCTCTGGTGCCATTGTAATGTCCATTTATGAACAAATATTAACAATATTGGATTTCCGTAAAACCTTTGTTGAATTAAGATGAAAGCATACAAGCTAAAACAAACCATACAACTAAAATATGCAAAAATGAAAATACCCATTTGATATTTAATGCTGAAATTGAATACCCAACTGAACTTTTATTGAAATCACTTGAAATTACATATACCCAACTGTGAATTAATTCAAATATGTTGAATATGAATTTATTAAAACAAACCTTAACCTAAAATTGCATAGAACGCATGAAAATTAAATTTTCATTGAAACCCTAGCTGAAAGAGGAAGTTTGGAAGTACGACACCCTGTTGGAAAGTATGGTAGATCCATGGCAGCAAATAATAAACCCTTGTGAATGTGATGTCAGTAGAATTTTCCCTAAAAAGAATGACAAGGCTGGAAGTGTACTATAGGTGGTACGAAAGACTGTAATTGCAAGTACAACAATGAATAGTGACACCGTGAATAGTGACATCAAGCTGAAATGTCACTTTGAGAGAATATTTTAATAATTTTTTAAAGCATTGCAGCCCCATATACAACCATAAATCAGCATCTTTGTACCTATGTGATCGATTTCCTTTGAATCTGAAAACTCTGGTGTAATCCCTCAATGGAATTGCCAAATGGGTTTGAGGGTTTTTGTCTCCAAGCCTATGTACATGAGGGTTTTCATCTTCTATGTAAAATATTGAAGCTACCGCCTCAAATTTGTAAAACAAGGGTTTTGTAAAAGTGTTTGAATCATAGTTACCATGTTCGACCGAACATGGCTGATGTTCGGTTCGAACCGAACAAAACCCATCGACCGAATTTGTGCGGTCAAATTCGACCGAATAAAATTTTAAAACGGCGAACGGCGAACGGAACCCTAATCCGCAACGGCGCAAAGCCAAAAAGGCAAACAACCAAACACGGAAAGTTGAAACACCAAAGGCAAAAACTAAAAAGTCAAAAAAGCAAACGCGTTCGCAATCGGTGTTTACTGTTTGGCAGTTTGCTGATTGCTCGCCGCGCCACGCCTCGCCTTGCCTGGGTTCACAGTCGCCGCCGCCATGCCGCGCCTCCCCTGGGTTTACAGTCGCCCCCGCCGCGCCGCGCCGTGCCTGGGTTCACACTTCACAGTCGCCGCCGCCGCGCCGCGCCATTCCATTTCGGATTCGGCTCCTTTTGCAATTTGCCCGGTAAGTATATTGTATAACTTTCAACTTTCAATTTCAAAACTGCAGTTTAATTTTTAAGTTTTTAGTATTTTACTAATACTTTTTATTATTTAATGATAATCTCATTTAATTTGTTGTTTTAAATTTTTAATATTTTATTATTTAATAATTTATTATTACTATATTAGTAATTAGTATTTAAATTTTACTATTTAGTATTTAGTAACTAATAACTATTTTAATTTACTAGATTTATTATATAATAATTTTGTTAATAACTTAATAATAAATATTAAAACTGGAAGTACTAAGTTCAATTAGTTTATTATTTTTTTTTTAATTCATTATTGTTAGTTTATTATTAATATTATTCTTTTAAACTTTAAACTTTAAAATAATAAAATATTATAAAGTATAAATTATATTTTATTGTATTGTATAGAATGTTACATTTACGGAGTAATATGTTTTTTTAAATTTCAGGGCAGAAATCAAAGGTTCATAACAGTGTATGCAAGGGGGATTTATTGGGCAGTGCGGGACCAAGGTACATTGATAAAATTCAGAACAGTGAATGCAAGGTTGAGCAGTGGGCATTGAGCAGTGAAGAATCAAGATTCAGGATACAGGGGACAGCATGTCTAGCCGTCCATTAGAAATGAAATATATCGTTCAGAGAGATGATAAAAAAACAAATATGAGATGCATCTTATGCAATGGAAGTATCACAGGTAGTGTCACTAGAGTTCGATACCATTACCTTGGAGGCTCTGCAGATGTGAAACGTTGTGCCATAGCAAATGAAAATTCAAAGGAAGTGGAGTATGCAGATTTCATAAAATGGGTGAAAGCTAAATATGATGTGAGTCGTGCTAGATCATTTGCTTCAGAAGCAAAGAAGGCTAAAATCCAACACTCTATCTCACAAATTGGCTCATTAAATAGTTCAAGTGGTGCTCCATCAGGTACATCACCATTTCCTAGTGGAAGTGCAAGTGACGCTGAAAAGTCACAAGTTTCATTAAAGTCCATGTGGAGGCCACAACAAAAGCATGACGTAGATAAGTTGGCAGCGAGATTGTTTTATGCTAAGGCCATTCCTTTCAATGTCATTCGTTCCCCACATTTCAAAACCTTTGTAGATGCAGCGATTGAATTTGGGAAGGGTTACACATTGCCTTGCTATGAAAGACTAAGAACTAGTCTTCTTGAAGAGGAAGTGGCAGCCATATCCACTGAACTCGCTGATATAAAAAAAAATTGGAAAAGAACAGGTTGCACAATAGTAAATGATGCTGGTCAGATTCAAGAAGAAGGCCCCTCCTAAATATTTTGGCAATATCTCCTGATGGTGCTATGTTTATAAAATCAATCGATACAAGTAATGAAAAAAAAACTTCTCTTTTCATTTCCCAATGCATCGAATCAACGATTTTAGAGATAGGAGAAGAGAATGTTGTTCAAATCATTACAGATAATGCAACGAATTGTAAAGGAGCAGGGGATATACTCATGGATAAATTTCCTCATCTCTTTTGGACACCATGTGTTGGATCTTTTGTTTGAAGACTTATCAAAACTGGAGTGGGTAAGTAATATTGTGATTGAAGGCAAACAAATATCTATGTTTATCCTCAATCACCGCTTGACATTGAACTTGTATCGTTCATTTTCAAAGCGTGAGCTTCTATCCCCTGCCGAGACAAGATTTGCCACCAATTTCATTACTTTGCAAAGGGAGGTAGAGGAAAGGACAGCATTGAGAAAAGTAATGGTTAGTGATGAATGGACAGAGTCAAAGCTTTCTACGGAAGCCCATTCAAAAGATATTGAAAGAATAATCTTAGGGGACACATTTTGGGAGGGGGCCAAGAAAATCATAATGGTGTTTGAGCCTCTTGTTAAAATTTTGAGAATGGTTGATGGCAATCAACCTTGCATGGGCTTTGTGTATGAGGGAATGGACAGAGCAAAGAAAGAAATTCAAAAGTTACTTGCAGGTAATGTTGAAGAAATCAAGAGCATTTGGGAAATTGTGGACAAGCGATGGTCCATGCTACATCGTCCTCTACATGCGATAGCTTGCTAACTAGATCCTAAATTAGTAGAGATAAATCATGATGCAGATGAAGAGATAATGAGAGGTGTATTTGCAACAATAGATAGGTTGCTTATTGATGAAGAAGAGAAAGAAGCAGCAAGGCAGCAGCTTACTACTTTCAAGAACCAACTGAAAATGTTTGGCATCAAAGAAGCAAAGGCAAGCAGGGTGAAGTGGGAACCATCTAAATGGTGGCAGACTTATGGGGCTTCTACTCCACAATTGCAGAAGCTTGCCGTGCGAATCTTCAGCCAGTGTTCCAGTGCTTCTGCATGTGAAAGAAACTGGAGTACACATGACTTAATCCACACCAACAAGAGGAATCGACTAGGGGCTCAAAAACTCTCTGATCTTGTATTTGTTCATAGCAATCTACGATTGCTTACTCACTCTCTTGCAAATGAAGATGACAACTCTCGCCTTGGCGAACCATGCTTTGAGGATGAAAATATTGATGTTGTTGATGAACCTACTAGTGTAGGATTAGATGATGATGCCACTGCTAGTAGTGATTTTGGTGTAAATGCAGGTTTTGATGTTGCAGATGTTTAGATTTCATTCTTATTTTTAGTTAATGCTGAAAACTTTAAGTATTTGTATGATGTTGAACAATGAACATTGATGATTGAACATTGATTTTGAAGCTGGGTTTGATGTTGCAAATGTTTGAAACTTAAGTTCTATATCAATTTTGAGCTTAGGCTCTAAACTATGAATATTTTGCTATCTTTTAATGTAATTCAAGTTTGAAATTCTTATGCATTTCTCATTTTTGCAAGTGTTAAATTAATGTTCATTCCTTAGTAGATTGAAATATTTTGCATATATATATATATATATATATATATATATATAATATTCCGAACTTACCGAACCGAACTTTTTCCGAACTTCCGAACTTCCGAACTTTTTCCCCCTTCCGAACAAACCGAATTTTTCGAACATGGTAACTATGGTTTGAATGAATGGCTCCCCATTTATTTCCATCCAACCCCTTTTAATAATTACCTTTTCCACCAAAATCTTTAAAAAACACACTTTATCTTCTATTTTGACGTTGACATGCTTGTATTTTAATAAATTCATCTTTATCATTGCTTTTGGGCTAATTAATAATCAATACTTTATGGTCCACTTTAATAAAAGTGATTATCATTTTTCCATGTTATTAATTAAAGTGACTTTAGGACAAATTAAAACATTAATATTAAATTATTTCATTATTAATTGTTTCAGAAAGGGGGACACGACATTAATCACAACTAACCCACACCAATCAAAGGAAGAAATAAAATCAAACTCATTTCCTATTTGCCAAAATTGGAGAAAACAAATCAAGATACAACTATATAGAACTAAAAGATATACCCTATTCCATTAAACACTAAGATTTATATCAATTTCATTTTCCTTAGGCATCCCTCACAGTCCAACAACAATAATCAAAGACTTTGCAACTGATATCAGCCTCGTAGCCTATCAATCATTGAAAGTCCACAATTAATCTTATGCTTCAAACATATAATAAATGTTTGTCTATCATGTCTTGCACTTCCCATCTCCCGTAAATCCAAAAACAAAAAGCAACATTGAGTTTCACCATCCCTGATGTTCATTGCTGCCGAATGTCATATTACACAGGTTTTTTACTTGACTGTCCACATAGAAACTCTTTGTTGGCTGTTCTTTGTGATAACCAGCAAAATACACAAAATATGTTTGACCAAAAAATACTACAATAATGACTGAATGATAGTAATATTCCCTAAAAATGACTGATCAAAACATTGAAACACTGCAAAACATACATTTACATAAATGGAAACAACTTTGTCGCTGGAGAAGTTGTCAAGAATCGAAGAAGGTAATATTCAACATTAGCATGAAAAAGTCTTAACATAATATTCTTGAGAACTGTTAGTCTTTACATAAACGTCTATCCATTTCAAAGCTAAGGCTTATCTAGAAAGTCTTGTTTGTAGAAGCTGTTGCATATTTTTTCAGTCTTTGTAACTTACATATACACTTTCAGTCACATGAAACAAATGACAGGAAAAAGGACTTCACTGGAAACTACTGAAAACTTCTCTCCATGGCTACCATTACAGAATTTGAAATATGTTTCAAAGATATGCTCCATTACTAAGCTAATATTTCAGAGCAAATTCACTTGTTCATCAAAGATTATTTCAATGATCGAGTGCATTTTTGTCTAGTTATAATATTTCAACAATCGAATGCATTTTTGTCTGGTCATATAATTCTACTGCCTATCCCTAACTTGAAGAAGCAATTCGCTCTATCCAAAAATTTCTAATGAAGGTATGAGACAAAAGTGCTAATACCTTAAATATTTTGCTCTTCGTGAAGATAGCAATTTGCTTTTGATATTGGCCATTTCATAGTGATTGACAAGGATGTTGGCGCTTCTTTTGATCAAGAGTCTGGCACAGATTAGAGCCCGCCTTGGTCTCTATCAGCTCCCTTCTATTGGATTCATTGGCCGTTTCTTAAGTGAGAGGTCTTCCTTTCTTACATTTGTTCATATTATATGGCTTTATCTTTTCTGACTTATCTAGAGTTTACCTGGTTTTAGGCTCAACCCCTCTATTTAAGATCTTTTAATGTTTTAGTTTTAGTTACTTATTTTAGTTGTTGGAGTTCCTTGTAGGCTTGTAGCACTCCTATTTGCTATTGTAGATTCCTATGCATTTGTGTCCCATTGACCTATTTTGGTCATTCATGGACATTAATATAATCTTTACTCTCTTTCCTTCGTGGTGAATTATGTAATTAAAAATAGCAACACTGATACAGCTAATAATGTTCAACCATAGTTACCAAGAGACAAGGACAGGCATACCATTCTTCATAAAAATAGGAGACGGGCACTCATAGAAGGTTAAACTATATAATAGTTTAACCTTTAACCTTCAATGAGTGCCTGTCTCCTATTTTTATGAAGAATGGTATGCCTGTCCTTGTCTCTTGGTAACTATGGTTGAACATTATTAGCTGTATCAGTGTTGCTATTTTTAATATATATAACTTAGAGAAAATTTATCATACAGCCTAATATAGCTTTAGAAAAACATTAATAACTCTTTTAAGTAATGAATTAGATGTTGACCATAGACCAAAGTAATTATAATGATATTTGTCTTTGATATCTCATCATATCTAGGGTCGAGGACAAAATGCATTATAACACTGAAATGCACGTCTACGAGACACTTCTCTAGTGGTAGGAGACGAGTCTCCATGCAAGAGAGTGTTCAACATATAAACAAAAGTTAGCTAAATCTTCATAAAGGTGAAGTGGACTGCAGTAAACATTTCCTTGTGTGTTTCAATACTTGGCCCTAGGTTTGATCAGGAAGATTATTGATGTCTGTGAACCTATTAATGGAAGTCTTGATCAACCAGTGAAGTTACAGTCACATCACTTAGAGATGTGAATTACATGTGGAATGATGATTTCCAGTTGTATAGTTTCAGAATATCTACCATGCACAACGGCATACCTGATACAATTATTTCTAAAGATACAGAAAATTAGATGATAAATTACTAATAAACAAACAAGCAACGTACTAAGCTCTAATTGGCCACTGCACACCTAAACCAGGTAATGGCATGGAAATCACCACAGAATTGTTGCTTCAACTAAGGGTATATTTCAAAAATATCAACTTCATTGAGATTGGTAGATTATATAATACTTACTCCCTTCCTAGCTGTGTTATTGCAAGGTTAAGCTCATTTACTTGTTCCAGCTTCTCTGCAGATCCAAAGCTTTAGAGTCAAATGACAAAAATAAGATTTGTTACAGCCAGAGAAACTCAAAAAGCAGTGTGCTTTCTCACTCTCGCAAAGATGGATGCCACCCTTCTCAAAGTCAACACGTAGAGTTTTTGCTGCTCTTTGTGCCTCCTCCGTCTTTAGAGAACCTTGCTGTTCTGATTTGATCACCGCATTGTAGAGCATATGGTTTGTGTTTAAGTACTGTACATGAAATAAAACAAAAACCAAAAGGGTCAGCTGACAAAATCATCAATATTCTTCATACACTGCAACAAATTGTAAAGCATGTGACTTGTATTTAGCTAATATACACTAAGGAGAGCAAATACCAAAAGTCTTGGCAGTAAAACAACTAGCATTATATTTTTAACCACAACCTTCAGCTGGGTTTTATCTCTTTAGAATTAATTCAAGATTTCCAAAGTGCCTGGATATGATCTCTATTCTGAAAAGACCCAACAGGTAGACCATGGAAGCATAACCTTCCAAAATCCACCTTATAATTAATCCCCTGCACCCACCTATGATCTTCACTATAGCGTAATTGACATGTTAAAAATGAAGTTTTTACCAATATTGCCATAAGGTTGGGTTGATGTCAATTGAGAAATTAATTAGAGAGAAAAAACTTCCAGATAAAACTGTGTATGCTAATTTTGATTGACATTTTGGATCACACTCCATGATCCATCATCAAGAAGAGGATAGTAAGTGTAGATTGCAGACTTAGGTTGTCTATTTAAACGGTGACAACCTTGGAAAGCCATGATGCCATTAGGTAGAACATAGGACTTAAATTAAATAGGTAATTAATTATTGTGAACCTAGAATCAAATAAATTATAAATAAAATTAATGAAAATGTATAGATTTTCCAACTTAATAAAAATAGGATAACTGATTGATCCTTAAATTATAATAAAATAATAAATTAGTTAAATTTAATTATATACTGAATGAGTTAATCAAATAATGAATTTAATAAATGAAAATGAAATAATCCTAGTTTAATCAGTCATAAATTAGGAAAATTTAAAAAAAAAATGAATAGATTAATTGTACATATAGTAATAGAACTATAAAGTCAATTAATTAAATGAGAAAACTACTAAGCTTCTTAATCCTAGCTGTTGTACCTTAACAACAGTATTAGAAAAATTGCTCATGTGATGAACTAATCTTGCGTCAGTCTAAAGGACAATTTGTAAAAACAACAATTCAGCCCTAAGTTTTAGTCTCGATCCCAATAAATTAGATGGTGAATGGTGGGCAATTAGGGAGGCTTAAAATCAGAAAAAGGTTAAATTAAAGGAGAGATTATTGATATTTATACCTATGGAAGAGGTTTCTTAAGCACATTTAAAATTGGTCTCCAAGAGAGGTTCAAATCTAAGCCACCATCTGTGTTCAAGTTATTTGCATGCTTACAAATATCAAACGCCTCCTTAATATGGCATTTAACACTTGAAAGGACAGTGGATATTCTCACGACCCAAAGCCCAAAAAAAGTGTTTTTTTAATCTACATATGTTGGTATTCGTTCTATGAGCATTATATAAATTACCAAGAAGCACAGGGATGACCTGATCTCATTGCGTCCAGTCCAGGTCCCATAGGAACACTAGGTTCACCAGTTTTGTGACCTCCTCCTTGATATTTTTGGTCTTGGATGGTAGAAGATGGACTAACATAAGACGTCCAAGGATAACTTCAACAGCCATTATTGGTCCTTTGGTGGCTTTATCAGACATTGGGGTCTATTCAGTGATTGATGATTGTCCACTCTCTTTTACTTCTATTTAAAACTAGTGGGTCTCTGCTAACTTCTATGGTAACTTTTGTAACTTTGATTACACTCTCCTATAATTTTGTAGAGCTTAGTGTTTAGGGTTTTATATTTACCTCTTTCTGGTAAACCCTCTATTTATTTTGTTTTACAACTCTCTTTCCTTTTTAAACTATATATTTTTAGACACCCCCTTGCTGGTGGCATACTAGTATGACGTACCTTTTCCAAAATGATGCATCTTATATTCGAACAAAAAGAACAAAAAACTTTAGATAAGGGTGTTACACTTAAGAACCCTTCTCCCCAAAAAGACGAAGAGTGCCAGCTTCTCTGCTTCTTGAACCAAACTGACAAAGAGTCAACATCTTTCCTAAAAGCCTCAAATTTAGGAAAATATGTACAGATTAGTCTACCTCAAAGGATTAAAACTCTTCTAAACAAAAGAGAGATTGAACTCCAATAAAATTCAACTTACACCCTGTTTCCCAAAGCAAAGAATGCATCAAGTAATATTTCATGGTCCCCTACCATCCTGGTATTACCTACATGATCTGCACTCCAAAGCTTATGATCCAAAAAATACTACCATACTCCGTATGAATCCACAGCCAATAGGCTCTAGTTAATCTGCATAACTGTAAGAGCTGCATTCCAAAGCTAAGGATCCCTCTAATTGGAGGTAGCATACTAGGAAAGCTTTCCACAATTATATGAGAAAGGATCTCTATCATTTGGTGAGGCACACATCTACGCATGTTTCACATTTGAACATGAGATGGGCAGTGAGGGACCCTGAGATCCAATGGCAAAGGAAATGCCAGTCTATTTGGGAATCAAAGGCTTCCTTCGAGCAGAAAGTTTTAAGTTGGGTAATGCTACATTAAGGTTTCACAGTTAAGGCAAGACTTCACAAAGTTGGTGTTGCAAATTCTTTGTGCAAGGTTTGTGGCAGAAAGGAAACAGCTGATCATGATTTTTGGAGATGTCCTTTTACCAAGACCTTTTGGGCTTGGTTTCAAGCTGAATTCAAGTAATTTTTGGTGAGAACCACTCCTTGGCAACACCTGGGTGATCACAAAAAGTTATAATTGTTTTTGATAAATATTACAGCTCACTACTATTGAATTTTTGTGGAAGTCGATATGCAAAGCATCCCTCAGCTTACGGGAGTTAATATTGTTTAAGCCGGAGTTAGCTTGCTTGTTAAAGTTTAAAACAAGTTTTTCATAAAGTTGTTGAGTCATTGTCTCTTGGAGGACAAGCTCAAATGCTAGCCTTTCTGTCTTCTTAGGGAGTGATTTCCCATGTAACCATGTTGTTAGATTGATGTAATTACATGTTCCCTGATGTAATATAACACACATTTCTAAAACAAGGTGGTAAAATTCAGAGACTTTTGAGATCTTTGACACAAGATATTGCAGCAAATGTTTAGCCTTGTCTTTCCACATCCCAAATATTGGCTATTGCATTATTCAGTGTTAGGTCCTAAGATACATGATCGTCAATGCCCATGCAAGTCGTAGTTGCAGTTGTCGTTAAATAGGATTAGTAGGAACAATGATGTTACATCCCATGGTTTGCCAACATAATTGCAAAAAGTGATAATACATATGTTGGAAGTTTAGTATGGGAGCTTAAAGGGTATTATATGATGTCCTTAAAAATCCCAATGCTCCATTTACAAGTCCAACACTTGTCCACATGCCTGATGTCAACATTGCCCTAAATCCAACAACAATGAAAACCTCCATAGTTACGTACAAATTATGATGGTAAGGCATTGGCCTACATACTTAAGGTATTGTCTTACATGCTAATACTATTTAATTATTATAATTCGGCCAAAGATGTTCAGGTGATTGCATTATACATATTTGAAAAGGAATCATTATACCATCATATCGTTGTACAATAACAATTGGCTTCAATCCTATTTGGGACAATGTCATCAGAAATTTTGAGATTGGGCCTTCTCACAGTAGTCTACCTTTATTTGTGAAGTTGTGCTTTATTTCATCATTATTACTTGGAGCAGTGCTCCATTATTCGTTCATTGTTTACCGGTATTTATTGCAGATCTATCAAGTTCATCAAATTTTGATATCAAAGCAAGGAGAAGCCTTGGATTGGGGAAAACTGAAGTTTTCATATTGCCCCAGAATTTAACCAGCAACATTTTGGGAGGCTCCTGAACAGTTGTTTTCATTTGTAGCAAAGTCTGAATCACTTCTCAGTGCATATTTTGGCTTACCTCATTATAAGTGCCAAAAAATAAAAGTTGTCAAATCATCCTCGAATTTACCAGTGACATTTTCAGGCTAATGTGATCATTTTTGTCTTTGGCATCAAATGTAAATCAGCCCCCAGGTGCAGATTTTGGCTGACCTCATTATGCGAGCCAAAAATTGAAAGTTATTATATTGTTCCCAAACTTTATCAGCAAATAGTTCAGCATCAAAGTCTGATTCAGCCCATGCAAGCAGATATTAGCCAAATCTTCTTGCTCTGATATCATGTTAGATTCCTAGAGGAATCATGCTTGAGTAACAATTCATAATAATGACAGCATGATATCTTATTAAATACTACAGTAATTAATTACACATATGGCTCGCCCAAGCTCAACTGCCATGCATACGCATCTCACCTATATCATTCTCATGGCATACATTTATAGAACCCTATATAGTTATGGTGATTTCAGCACCTAAATATTACCATAAAATTTAATGTTACATTGGTCAGATGTCCAATATTAGTCAAGAGCTTTTACATATTTCCATTTTATATTCCTAACAATACTTTGAGAGATTCTTTAACATTCTCAAAATGCTCCATTGAATGCCACTTATTTAGATTCATTGTTTCCCTGTCAAGCTTGTCTTGCATTTCAATTGAGTTCATTTTGCCAATTGCGATAGAAAGTTAGAGCTATAATGGTATTTAGTACATTCTATTCAGCTCTAGCTTTCTTGTGACCAGCTTTGTCAACAATAGATGGAAGAAATGCGGAGATAGGAAGTTCTCAAATTAGTATGACATTTACCAAATGCGATTTTGTGTATGTTTAACAAGACAACGCATGAGATGACCTGCACATCCAAAAAGATTTGGCCCTTGTTCTTGAAAATTTGTCCATAAAATGACTATTATTAAACTAAAAGAAAAGAATGTGAGTGAATATACGATTTATAGAAATAGATCCAAAACAAAAGCCGAAGTATCAAAAATATTAACCCTATTTAAATATATAAAGTTATAAACAAATAATATGTAACCCAAATTCCCTCGATGCGCGAGTAAAATGGGAAATGCAAATGGACTCCTCCTTGAGATTGGCTTCAGATTAAATTGGATGGGGCCTCTCGTGGAAACCCAGGACCAGCAGTACCAAGGGGAATTTTTCATGACCATATAGAAACTAGAATTTTTGGGTTCAATACAGGATTGGGGACCATAACAAACAATCTTGCAGAGGCTTATGGAATATGGTATGAAATGCAATTGGAGTGTACGCACCATATTAGAAAATTAATTGTAGAATACTAGAAACAGCCCAAACAAATTTTTGGCTATGCATTTGAATCAAAACCCCACATAGAGACCCCACTCACTGGCAACTTCTATTGTTGGCCAATTACGTATGCAATCTTATGGAATCCTTCTTGCAAAATCAAGTGATATACCAACCCTGAAAGAAGAATAAAGCATCAAACACTTTGGCTAAGTTAGCCTCTTCTCTCCCACAAACTAGCCTGCTCAACCAAGGCAATTGGAATTTGAGTCATCCAAGGTTTTCACATCCCAAGACTAGGTGGTTGGGAATGAAGAGACCTCCTAGTGGCATAAGAGATATGGGGATTTCTAACATTTATTAACTCGCAAGATTGGATTTTGGCCGTGATGATTGATACCCTCATTTTGACTATAACGTTGGTTTTTAAAGATTTTTTGAAAAACAAAGTATTTATCATAGAGCTCATTGACACGACCCCTTCCCGCATGAGTAAGATGGATAGAGGAGGTAGTAATGCATAGGCAACCCTACCACACAAGTTGACCCTTGGGTTCAAACTCATTTTGGAGGTCGTGGAGCAACGAACCATCTTTGAGGGCATTTTCTTTCATTTTCAAAAAAAAATCATGTTTGAGATCCTATTCTAATGACAAAATTGGCAATCACTTTTTGACCTCTTATCAAGGGCACTCTCAAAGATCTAGAACTTGCAAAGACCATAATTTTGTTATCCTATCTCAAAAATGAATGGCATTTTTTAATTTCGCATATTTTTCATCACAAATGCAATGGTGCCATCAAAATCCCTATGCTGAGTGGCCTCACAACAATGACACCACGATAAAATCGACCATGTGATCTTGCAATAGCGATACCTTTCAAGGACCATAACTTCAACATATGACCTCAGCAATGAGTGTTGGTTCTTTGAATTAACATAATCTTTCGAGACAATGCAATGATGCCATTGGCTTCCCACGATTTGTACTTTCGGAGAGGCAACACCATATTGAAGACAATCTTGTGGTCTCACAAAAATGGAAGCAAGTGGGAAGAAATGTTCCAACTTCTCAGACATTATGTGCTTCCCCCAATCACTATTATTTTCAGGTTATTCTATGGAATATTGAGGCATTGCGACAAAGAACCGTGAACTTAATATGTGTACGCGTATGTTGCAAAATTCAAAGGATAGAAGTTGGATCATTCTAAACCCAACCACGAACAAGCACCCTTGCAACATCTCCTTCACATCATGAAGACCTTTTAATGCAATCAATGGGTTAAATACTAGAAAGAATGAGTTGGGTGGCAAGATTGAAGACTAAAGACGCTGAATAAGTTTGAAGACTAAATAGGTCGATCAAGAAAAGTTTTGATGATAGACTAGATTATGATAGTAGAAATATATTGCTGCCTAGAAACGACAAAAAACTCCATTGCTTGTCGCTTGCATTTCTGGAGTGTTTTTCCAATTCAACTTCTTATTACTTAAGTATCCATTTCTGCATTGTTATGCCAATAAATAACAACACAAGATGCTAGAGTTTACCAACACACCATTAATTGCACATTATATAGAAAATGAGTAAACTACATATTTATTGGTATATTAAATGTGTACATTCATAACTATGGTACTGGGAGATATAACAACGTGTGAGAGCTCCCCTACCCTAATTGATATCTTCCTACATATAGTTGGGTCGACCGAGAGGTGTGTTGGTTGGACTATAAGCATCTCAACACTGACAAATGCTAACAGACATATAACTAAGTACACTACCATACCCACCCATTTATTAAGACAAAATCATGGCTAAGTCTATTGCAAAATATAAGGTATAACAATAATTACAAAATATTATTAGAAATGGCTAACTACATCTACTATGGATAAGTCGGTGTCCCTATCGACACAAAAAATCCTAGTAAAACTCGAGAATGAGGGGTAAGTGGGGATGAAGAAGAATTCCTTGAATGAAAGGGGGTTGATGCCAAAAGTGTAGTTTTATGATGTGGTCGAGTTGCTCCTGGGACTGCTCCAACCAACCTAAACCCTAAATAACTTGTTGTATCAACCTTGATCCATTTCACCTTGGCTCTAAGCGTTTAGAACCCCCTCAATCCCCTTCTTCATACGGCGTTCAACCTTCAACTCATGCTTCCTATTGTATTTGACCATGTTAGCTGCCTCCATTTTCCCTTTGAGCTCTCAACAGGCAATAACAAGTTAATCACCTTCTACAGTCAACTCCTAAATTCAAGCATCTATGGCAACAAGCTCCTCTTGTAAGTCAAATACTTAGGCTTCCTCCTCTAGAAGTTGTGCATGTTGTTGGACATGGTTTGTAGCTCATCTTTTCCCTTCATATAACTCTCTCTCTACTCAATCAACTGCCTGTTTGCTATTGTTAGGCCATTGTGTTCCAGCGATGCCTTCTTAGCTTTGAAGTATTGGAGCCCAACATTATGCTCGATGCCATATAACTCCTCCAACACCTTGCGTACATATGAGTACACTTGTGGATAAGTCATGACTAGAAGTTGTTGCTCGAACATCCCTTGAATGTGTTTCTCTAGCCACCCCTAATTTTCATAAATCCACATTAACCTTATATGGCAATTTTCTACGAATCTCTTAACATGAGACACCTCCTGCATGATAATAAAAGCTTTCTTGCGCCACACAACCCAATCCAATCCCTCCAACCTTTGACTTGTCTAATGGAAGATCCAAGTGCTTCCATCAGTACACGAGGGGTACTGCAAGGTAATAATCATCATTTCACTTCATTTTCATACCCAATTCATTATCCTCAAAATATATTGCATCTAGAAATGAGCACAATGCATGCTGTGCCATATTAAATATAGTGTTTAACATACATAAATTCATATATCCTTGAGGAGAGCAATTCCCAATTGTAAACTTCACTTTGACTCAGTCCTACCATTCGGTCAGTCACCCAAAAGGCTATGTCAAATGAACATGTGGCTCCCATTAGCCAACACCTAATGACATCAAGGATGAATCACTACTTGTCGTTGGCTAAATCTTTTTTCTTTTATGCCTCTATTCCCCTTGGCATAATGTTAGCCAAATATTTTGCGGTCAAATTCATCTTACACAACCACTAAATGGAATTTGTCCCTCAACTTCTTACTGATTGGCTTGACCACTAACTATCCCTCACATGGCTCCACAAACACCCTTCTAAAATTTTCAGGTTTGTAAGTGATAGTCACCTCTTTCTTTATATAACTGACAAATGATTGTCTAGTGTCTGTTATAAATAGAGACCATGTGAACCAAGAAAAGCTCAAGCTCTTTTTGCAGAAGTATGGCATCTGTAGAGTTTGAGCGACCTTTGCTTGCCTTAGAGCTACTTACAATTCTCTAGCTTGTTTAACCACCACGTTTTGGATTCAATGGTAGACATGCTTTTCCATGGAGCTAGAGGATGTGCTTTTTTTGCGTAATCTTGCCCTTGTCTTCATTTGTCTTCTACCTTTTGTTGGACCCTACTACAACTATTGGTTTTTGAAGGTGTGGGGTCAAGGATGTTTGACCCTTCTTAGGAGTGAGGCAGTTGTCAAGGGGATTATTCTACCTTCATGTGGTGTACTAAACAACTCAAAAGCATTGTTTAGGCCATTTTTCCAAATCTTCAGCTTCACTGATGAACCAGATGGGTTTGCTGCAGTTGATTGTGGTGATGATTTCTTTTTATTAGCCACTACTACCATTTCAACCCGAGTTTTTCAGAAACATACTAGTTGAAGGCCCCCTGTGCTAATTTTTTACCAAGGAGTTTTGGTCAAATAATTGGGGAAACTAACCCAAATCACTGAAAAGAGTGAGGGGGTTCTTTGCCTTTGCTTCTATTTGTTTTCAGATTTGATGGTAACTATAAAAAATACCAACCCTTCATTGCAAAAAAATCTCCACAAAAAATCCTCCTAAACTTTTGATTTTTCAAGAAAAATTATGTTGTGCCCTTGCTGAAATTTATAAATAAATTCTTGATCTTGCCCCTGCTGAAATTTATAAACAAATACTTGATCTTGCCCTTGCTGAAATTGATAGGCAGTTTATCATAGTTACCTAAGTCTTTGATACGGGAGATGGGGGAAGGGAGGACGTGGTTTTCAAAATGGCAAAACATTTTCCAAACTCTTGGGACGCCGGGGGGGACGACTATTAAAAATAATATATATATATATATTAAAAACATATAACTAGATTAAAAAACCACTAAAACAAACTAAAATAAGCTGAAATTTAAAACAATATATTACTAGATAAAACCATTAATCCAAAAATTCATTTGATAAGTGATAATTATGAATATCATAATCCAAAATCGTGAATGATAAAGATACATCAACATGCTAACTCAAAGCTGAGAGTCGAGACGGTAAGAAGACTCAAGAGTGCATGATATATTATGATTAACATGTTAAACAAACTCAAAGTTGAGGAAGAGTATATGATAATTGATACATCAACATGTTGATGCCAAAAACAAAAGAAACATAGTCCACAACTCAATAATGAGAGTCACCATCTGAAGAAATACTCGCGAACTGCTCCTCATTGGAACTGTCAGCATCATCTTCAACCTGGAATGGGATCCCAACCAATACTTGTTGCACTATCATTAATCACGATTTTGGTCATGGCTTAATGCCCCTAGAAACTCCATTGAGACATATAGGGATTATTAAAGACATGTGGAGCACATAGTTTCACAAGATTGCACTTTTGAGATAGAGAGAGGGCGAGCATGTCCAACTTCTCCAAAGGGTCATTTTTTCTAGTTACACAATTCTAATACACATTCCAAAGAAGCATGCAGAGCATATCAGCAACGTCAGTATGATCTCTGAAACCAACGTAGTCACTCAGATACTCCAACATATTATTCAGGTGACTACCATCAGTACCATTTAGAATCCCAACGGAAACATTCTCCCAAGAGAGGACAACAATATTTTTAGTGGCATAATTCCTATACACAATCCACAAAAGAGGATAGAGTATGTCATTGACATTTTCAACATTCACATTAAACATGAACTAAGGAACAAGCTCCCCATGAGCAGCCACATACTACACAACCAAAGTAACGACCTCATGAACAACCATACTATGAGCACCATGACCACCAATAGAGTTCACAATCATAGAGTGCACAAGATACCAAAGATGCATCTCAATATACTCCAACATTCTCAGTTTACACTATTGGCAAGGAAGTGCTTGCCAGGATTTCAAAGACATTTGAGGAGACATTAGTAGTAGCGAGATATGAGTTGTAACGAGATATCTACACCATTATCGAAGAGGTATGTGATGATATTGTGAGGCACTTGTGAACTATGATATGTCTTGTCACTCTATACATTTTCCCTTTCACATGTTTAACATGGCATTACTTATACGATTCATTTATTTTAAAACCATGCTTGAGCTCTACTTTCCTCCTCTTATATTAGTTATTATCAGCCCTTGCGTCTTTCTTGGTCCTTTGGGTATTGCAACCTTTTCCCTCTTAGGCTTTACATTATTATCCCCATTTAGGTCTTTCTTGGTCATTTGGATAGTACACCCTTTTCACTCTTGGGACCCCCTACGTCTTTCTTGGTCATTTGGATAGTACACCCTTTTCACTCTTGGGACCCCCTACGTCTTTCTTGGTCATTTGGATAGTACACCCTTTTCACTCTTGGGACCCCCTAGGTCTTTCTTGGTCCATTGGGTTTTACAATAATTTCCTCTTGGGTTTTACCATGATATCAACCTTGGGTCTTTCTTGGTTCCTCAGGTTTTACAGCTTTTTTCCCTCTAGGGTTTACCTAAAATCTTCCTTGTGCTAGACCACTCGTGGCATACATATATCATCTAATGACAATAGATACACCTCCTTTAACATCCTCAACCTGATTGGGCTTGCCATATCATATACACACATGCATCACACTACGTATATACAATCATTGCCTTCAAATCCTACATCCCTAGTCATTTTTAATGCAAAAATGTTTCCCTCTAGTGGTCACTTACTAGCATGTTTGTCATTGTACCAACACATTTTACCCATAGATTACTCGCAGTCCCCATAATGCTCACTCCTATTTTCCCTTTGAGGCACACTTAGGTCAAAGTCAAGATTGCACCTTTTGATAAGGTTCAAGCTAGAGTATCTGAGCATTTGTGTTTTAATTTTCCCTTTCCAACATACGTGTAAGCTCTCTTAGTGTTGTCATTGTATAAATACACTATTGGCCTTTTGAATCCATACGGAAAACAATAGAAAGAATTTTTAAAAAACTACAAAGAAAACAAAATCAAAAGCCATTAACCCTCAAAATTGAAAAAATAAAATCTCAAAAGGCCAAATTACAACAAAAAAATTGTGATCATATATATCATTAGCATGCACTCCTACCCCAATTGAAAGCTCAAACTCCACAATTGGTTTTGCAAAAGAGCCATCAGTCTATTAGGTTGTGTTAGGCTAGTAGACTAGGGTAGGAGGCTGCATGTATATCATTTGTGCTGCCTACCTTCTCGCATGAGTGCCCAATCCTCATAGTGGTCATTGGCTCCAATGTGTCCTAAGGAATGGAAGAAAAGTCGAGTGAACACAAGCACCTTTACATTTAAATGCATATTTTCAGCTTTCATGGGATATAGTTACTATTTCACTAGTTAACGCAAACAAAATCCTTAAACCAGTGTTCCTAAACCTTTTGATGTTGAAAACTCCCAGTCTTTCCAAATTGATTTGGGTGTCTTGCCTCCAATGATGATCTAATCGCCTATGTGGTACCTCACAATTACCATTCTTATATTCCCAACATCCCCTTGATGACATTACAACTATTTGACCACATCCTATCATTTTGTCAATTTAGTTTTGGCATTATATGGTTATGTTATCCATTGAAAAGTTTTAACACAAGCATTGATTTGTTAAAAACCACAACCTACTTGTTTATCTTATCACAATGTTTGACTCATTAGATTCCTATCATGTCAAATGTTTCCATTATCTTTAATATTGCCATGCAATCACAAGAAATGTATGCTAAAATTGTCGCCAAAGAATAAAATCACATAACAAAGTACACATTCACACAAGGTCCATAGGAAAAAATGTACATCACGTATAAATATGTGTTTCATACAAAATGAGTCAATGTATACATCATATGACCCCGACACCCAAATCAGGGCATGGGGCAGCACTTTGAGACGACACCTCTCGTGCACTGGTAAGGGCTCGTGAGTGATTGTAACCCTTGCACAGTAGCAAGATCTATCTTCAACTACACAGTCTAATCAGCCATGGTCTACTCTCTACCCATACACTTGTAGACACCTTAAACTGGCCACCGATAACCTCCAACCAGGGTTTTGACCAATTTCTATCAAAGCATCACAATTTGGTTTTAAAACACTAAAACATATTAAAAGAGTTGAAATTGATATATTCAAGTGCTAATTTTGGCCAGGGTATCATTAAATGGGGCAATGCAATTTATGAGACAGCTAACTTTGATCAAATCATTTCAAGTCAAAATGATATTTTCGCACTTGGGTGTTCTAGATTGCTCTTTTCTATCAAATTTCTTGTACGAGACACGTGTCTTTGTTATTTTGTGTTGAAAACATCCTAAATAGGATAACGGATCCAATGCATCTGACATTACATCCTAATTCCAATCCAGTCAAATTTCGAGCCAATAACAAAACATTTTGACCAATTTGATTAATTTGTACACAAATTGCCAAGGTTTTACATCAAAATTGCCTAGTCATGTTTAAAAGCTAATTAATTCAAATCATGAGCCTAATCGAGACTTCCATGGAGCTTTTTGAATATTTGTTTTTAAAAATGAATATTGAATATATGCATCATTAAATGACATCATTTCTTGGGAAGGCATCCCTAGACCATAAATGCATAAAATATCAGGATTAAGCCACCCCATGCCTCATTAAGACCCCCCATGCCTCTTTATTGCCTCTCTATCCCAAATATTTATGAAGGCATTTATTGATTTTTGCCTCAAAAATTGAATGGATTCTTAGCCACACATCTTCATCTTGGGATGGACGGGTTAAGTTCATTCTGACTATTTTGCAAAATCTATAAATAGGAGGCCTTGCCTATTGAAACAAAGAGCTTGAATAATGCAAAGTTATAATGTTGAACTGATTCCAAAACTTCATGCAAATTAATATTTTCAAGCCAAATTGTTAAGCCAAGCCAAAACCAAAGGTGCCAAGGAGAAAAGGAGATAGTCAAGCCTCCTTTGATGAAGACTCATTGAGCACAAGCCGAGCAAGCCACTTCAACAAGCTATTTGGAGCATCCAAGGAAAGTGAAAGAAGGTTTTCTTTGCATTTTAGTTGTTTTCATATGTATGTTTGTTACTAAGCTCCCCCTAGTGTCTAGGCCTAGAGATGTATGCTTGTGTGTTTCTTTCAATTTGATTTTATTTTGGAACTAACGCAATACTAACCATCTCTCTTGAGTCAAATTTTTAGTCTCATAGTCCAATTAGTTTTAGTCAACCCCACTTTGCCATACCCTTGTTAGGATTTCGGACGATTATACTTAATTTATTTTTGTCACTTTTTCGTTATTGCTTGGTATGTTTTGAGATTAAAACTTGTTTGTTTGTTTATAAACCATGTCAAATCCAATTTATTTATACGTCACTCTTTTATCTAAAGAGGTGTTATGCTGGTCGTTTTACACCACACTTGTGCCTTGAAATTTTTGCTAAACTTGTTTGTGTGTCATTTGAGTTGAGGAAGGTATCGTTATGCTACCCAAAACATGTCAAACCATTTTGCCTTTGAGTCTTTGAAACATATCATTGATCACATCAATAGAGCATGTTAACGCCGTTATGCTGCTCAATTTGTTTCAAAGACTTGTTTACCATTTCACCAAAAACCGTTTGTTTCAAACCATGTCACCTCAATCATTTGGACCTTGATTATGCGCCGTCATGTTGTCCAATCTTGTCTAGCTTATTTGGTCAAATCCTAGTTTTCAACGTTGAGTTAAAAATTAACCTTGTCAAGTTTGGATTCAAACATTGATTGATTTTTGTTTATGCCTCAATTCGTGGGGCTGATACACAGATATTTCTCTTTTGGGTTGCATAACTTCGGTTAATCGATTACCCAAATTTGAAGACTATTGACTGTTTGTTTGTTCAGAGCCTATCCTCATCATTGTTTGTGCCTTTATTTGGGAGAACACAACCTTTCTCCAAAAGCCCTTTGCCTCATGCCTAATACCAATTGATCGTGTTTATGTTTGATTCTGTGTGTCGGGTCTATGTCAAAGTTCCAAACTTATTAGATTAAATCAAATCAAATCATCATTTGTTTCAAGCCTAGCTTTTGACATCGTTTAGCCAAAAGTCCTAGCACAACCTGTTTAAGCCTAGCTTTTAACTCCATGTTTGGACAAAAGACCTAACAACTCAACTTTTCCCTTTCCTAGTTTAGATCTTGTTTGGAACACTTTGCCTAGATTTTTGATATGTCGGTTTTTATTCATTGCTTGACCTTTTGTGTTTATAACATTTAATGTTAAACTGTTTTATGCCAATTCTTAGCACAAACCATTTTGGAGATATAGCTCCACTTTCAAACCATTTTGGAGATACAGATTCATCATTTGACCAAGTTTGAACCATTTGTCCTTTGGACACATTTTTTAGAGTTTGCAAAACTTTAAGCCTTTTGTTTCGGAGCTTTCATCATTTATGCGGATGTCTAGCTACACTTACGGTGGACTCATGTACAATCCAACTTATGATAGAATGGCCGCACAATATCTAACTAGAAACCCTACAGAGAGATTTTCTAAGGAGTTTTATTATTCTCCCTACAATACTCCATATGGGGAGCAGTCAAAATCCATGAAATTCAAATAAAGTTACTGATTGGGATAATATGGTTTATGAAGAGGATTTGGATGCTTTGGCTTATGCACATAATCAGCCTCCACCACATCGTACCATTTCTATTCCAGGACCACAATGTCGCACTATTCCCATACCAAGACCTCATCCTTTGGCTTGTATGAGCAACCATGCTCCACAACGATCCTTCATCATTCCAAGACCTAGTCCTTTGGCTTGTACAAACAACCAAGCCCCACACCGCCCTATCGTTACCATTCAGGACTTCGTCCTTTGGCTCATGTGAGCAATCATGCTACCCAATGCCCTACCATTATCCAACCGCAGACCATTCCTCATCCATTACCAATCCCATCACAACCCCAACCAATCCAATCCAATCCAAACCTTAGTGAATCCCATCCCAACCTCAACCGAGCTAATCCTTTGAAGACCAAGTTGTATTCAAAACTGATATTTTCCAACTCATTGGAAACCAAGGCCAAGAGAACCAAATGATCCAAGATGTTTTTGTTGAAACAACCATTTTCGATAAGTCAACCAGTGATGAATCACCTTCCAATCCTAAATCTATTGTCGAAGAGTCTCACTCTAATGAGTCAGTCTTTGTTGAGTCACTTCTTAATGATTATAACCGCCTTTGGGCAAATCATTACCTCGACCATATGCTTGTTTTTCAAGAGCCTTCTATTGACAAGCCAATCTTTGAGGAGTTATCTCTTGACCTTTTTTCCATTGTAGAGGAGTCTCACTTTGACAAACTAGTCTTTGTGGAGCCCATTATGCCATCACAGGTCGTTATTTGTCCAATACCAAGCATTCAACAAGACATCATTGTAACATCCATACCAGATGAAGAATCAAAATTAGAGTCAAGTTTTATTCTTGAACCAATATCAGATTTAGCATCAAAAGCAGAATCAACATCAGATTCAAAGTCCATTAAGTCAGAATCAAATTCAAAAATAAAATACGTTTGTAATTGTTACAATATTGGTTATGCATGCCTCGCAGATCAGTTTAAATACATTTGTGATCCTTCTATGGTTTTTGAGGATGATTACTTCAGCATCACCACAAGTTCTAGTATCTTCTACAAGGAATGCGCTGCCAACCCCCATTCTATTACCATTCCACAGGCCATTACCACCAACCAATCTAGCCATTTCATTGACATTCCACCTCCCAAAAAATGTCGATTGGGACCGACAAAACCACACTTTGTTGAACTACATCCATGGCAACATAGCAATTGAAGAAGAGCAAGGAGGCCAAGACCACATTCATGTAGCAGAAGAACACTCTCCTAGTGAAACCTTTTCGGAGGCGCTAGATGACATGCAAAGTTCAAACTCAGCATTTTTTAGTCAAGCGAATAAAAATGAGCATACATCACCAGCCGGTTTGCTGCAACCACTTCCTATTTCCAATCAAAAATGGGAAAGTATCTCGATGGACTTCATCACAGGGTTGCCCAAAGCCCAAGGGAAGGATTGCATTTATGTAGTGGTGGATAGGCTAACCAAATTTGCTCATTTCTTCGCCATTACCAGCACTTTTTCTGCAGCCCAAATTGCAGATCTGTTTTTTCGAGAAGTGTTTAGACTGCATGGATTGCCAAAGAACATCGTGAGTGATAGGGACAGCAAGTTCCTAAGTAAGTTTTGGCAAGAAGTCTTCAGAATGAGTGGTACTGTGCTCACCCCAAGCACTAGTTACCATCCCCAAACTAATGGGCAAACCGAAGTGGTGAACAAGTGGTTGGAAGGCTACTTGAGAAATTATGTGTCAGAACAGCAGAGAACTTGGGTCAAGTGGCTGCATATAGGCGAGTACTGCTACAACTCTACTTTTCATATGTCAATTAAGATGTCTCCTTTTTTGGCACTTTATGGGTATGAAGCACCTAGTTTTGCAGATTTGGTGTTTGGTGACAGCAAAGCACCCCTAGCCAAGGATTTGTTGCAGCATAGTCAAGACATAATGAAATCCTTGAAGGATAATTTGCAGATTGCACAAAATCAGCAGAAGTTGTATGCTGATCAGAGGCGTGTTGAGCGTTCTTTCGAGGTTGGGGATATGGTCTATCTTCGATTACAACTATATAGACAGTCTACTCTCAAGAAGAGTGGAGCTGAGAAGCTCAAACCTCGCTTCTATGGGCCCTTTAGGGTCATCAAAAAAGTTGGGGCAGTAGCTTATGAATTAGAGCTACCTTCTGATAGTAGAGTGCATAACGTTTTCCACGTGTCTCGCCTCAAGAAGGCACTTGGACATAATGTGGTTGCTTCATCACAGTTGCCACCGTTGGATGAAGAGGGACAGTTGGCTTTAATTCTAGAGGAGATACTTGATGTCAGAGAACGTTCTTTGAGGAAAAGAACCATCAGAGAATACCTAGTAAAGTGGAAGGACCTGCCTATGCAGGATGCAACTTGAGAAAATGATGAGATATTGCAGCATTCTAGTTTGTGATTGCTTGAGGACAAGCAATTTTGGGGAGGGCGGACTGTAATGTCCCCTTCTCAAACCTGATCTTCACAGTGACCGTTGGCATTTTTCTGGAAACCCGAAGGCTAGTCGGAAGGTGCAAATTAGGGTTTCTTATTTTTGAGCATGTCTTTGCTCAGAGTTTTGATGGCGGATTCTTTCTAGGTTTTCAGAAAGCTTCGTGGGGTTATGTTCGTTTCGGCTTTCTGAGCTTTTCCAGGAAATTACTATTTTTAGTAGATTCTATTTTTGGCAGCGAACAGGTTTGTCTCAGGCAATTGACTTTTCCTTTCAGTTGACTCATTCAGTTTCGGGCTTCAGAATGCGGTCTTGGAGAAATAAGTTTATTTCACTTATAAATAACATTATATTTTAATGTTATGACCTTGGCCTAGTCGAATAACTTAATGTTATTTTAAAAGGTGGACTTGAAGGGGGGGCGCCATCATTGCTTGGAAAAGGGCGCGACTCTTGGAGTTAGGGTTTCAAGGGAGGCCCACTGAAGCCTATAAAAGAAAGCCTTGAGTTCTCATTTGATCATCTTAGTTTATTACATTGTTATGCTGTCGGATTGGATCTGGAATAGCTTCGGGGAATGAAGGCCTCCTAACTCGGGCATCGCTTCGTGTTTGCAAGACAACATCTAGTGGTGATTCAGTCTTCGATATTTGTATTTAGTTGTGCATCATTCTCAGTTTATTTCATTATTAGTTTATTTGGCATATTAGTGTTTTCAGTTATTGCATTCTGGATACAGCAGATCTATGTTTTTCATCATAAATCAGAAAATACAAAAAAAAGTGTTTTGGGTATTAGCTCATTGTTTTTGCTAGGTTTAGGCGCCACTATCCTCTAAGTTACAGAATTTTTAGAGCTTGCATTATTTTTCTAAAGGAAATCGCCCATTTCAGCTGGATGCCCCATTTGGGCTGCATTGGAATCCGTGCATTAATTCTTGGTTGCAAATTGGATCAGTTTTTGGGTGTTGGTTTGGGCGCCCTCATAAGGAAAGGACTGTGCATCAGAAATCAGGTCAATTGAACAAGTTATTTGTGAGTTATGAGCATCTGAGCAATTTTATAAGTTGCTAGTTTTTTTTTTCTAAGAGCAGATTTGTATTCGAAACTGAAATTATTATATTGCTCTTGAATGTATCATTGTTGGGCATGACTATTCAAGATATGGATAATATTCTATGATGTAATGCTAATCTTTCAGCTTCTTAAGACACTGGCATGCAGATCCTTCTTATTTTGTAAAGCTGACAGTAGTACTGACAGCCATTCTTTACTTGTTCAAATCTGGTTGCAATGTTCAGTTTCTATTAAAGTCATTGTATTAGTTTATAGCTCCGCCCTATGGTAGCTACTTTCCCTCTTGGGGTTAGCAAGCACATTCTGGGTGTTGAACTCCGCCCTATGGTAGCTACTTTCCATTTTGGGGTTAGCAAGCACACGCTGGGTATGGAGTAGTTTCATCTTTCAGCATTTCTCTTTAAAGCATTGTTTTGTAATTTCACTCCGTCTTATGGTCGCCCCTTACTCCGCTTTGGATTGGGTAGCACATACTTGACGTCGAGTTCTTTTTTCAACATTTAGAGTAGCAGATCCTCTGACCAATGCTCGCCATCATAGGCGCCATTCTGGTTAGAGTTACAGCATAAGCAGTTTGTTTTAGATCCTCTGACCAATGCTCGCCATCATCGGCCGCATACTGGTTAGAGTTGTTTCAGTACATTTGGGTTTATCTTCTAACCTTAACGGGTACTTGCTTGTAATGTTGAAATCTGATATCTAAAAAATTCAAAAAAATTGGCTCGGGATATTTCAGCAGAGCATCGCACGTATTTACGCATGTGGGTTGTCATTTAATACTGTTAGATCACCATACTGGCAGGAAATGGTGAGATCTATCAATGCTGCCCCTAAAGGGTTTGCCACTCCAGGGTATGAAAAGGTGCGCACCACCTTATTGACAAAAGAAATTAAACACATTGAAGATGCATTGCAGCCCATCAGAGATTCATGGATCGAAACAGGGTTGTCCATTTCTGATGGATGGAAAGATACGGCAAATAGGCCATTGATTAATGTGATTGCAGTGAGCCCTAAAGGGGCAATGTTTTTGAAGGCCGTTGATTGTGAGGGGCAAGTGAAGGATGCACAATTTATTGCTAACATCTTGATAGAGTCCATTGAGGCAGTGGGGCCTCAAAACGTTGTTCAAGTTGCAACGGACAATGCTAAAAATTGCAGAGCTGCGGGCATATTGGTCGAGGCAAGGTATGGGCATATATTTTGGACACCTTGTGCTGTTCATTCCCTCAATCTTATGTTGCAAAAGTTGGGGACAAAAATTGATTGGATCAAACAAGTCTATGAGGAGGCGAATGAGATCTAAATGTTCATAACCAACCATCACATGTCCCAAGCCATCTTTAGGACTTTCTCAAAATTATAATTGTTGAAGGTAACACTTAATTTAATTTTATAAGTTTGTAATTTCTAGTGTTTTTTATTTTTGAACAATTTTAAGTTTATTCATTATTTGTTTTAATTTTGTATAATTGTATTAGGTTGCTGAGACTCGATTTGCCTCACACATCATCGTCTTGAGACGACTTGTTAATGTGCGTGAAACATTGAGTAGCATGGTCATCAACAACCTTTGGGGTGTATGGAGGCAGTCAAACAGTGAGAGGGCCACAAAAGTGAAAAGGTGGATTCTTGATAATGCGTGGTGGGAACGTGTGGAGTATTTGTTGAGTTTTACTAATCCCATTGTCAGCATGTTGAGATATGTGAACATGGATCATCCATATTTGGGTGAAATTTATGATGGAATTGACTCAATGATTGAGAACATTAAATCCATTATAAATGCCAAAGAGCAAGATCCCACAGAGAGGTTCTTCAAGAAAGTGCAGTCGCATCTCATTGAAAGGTGGAACAAAATGACCAACCCATTACATCTTCTTGCTTTTGCCTTGACACCCAAATACTACAGTACAGAGATTTTTTTTTTGCCTAGGAGGGTCGCACCATATAGGGATGTTGAGGTTGCCGAGGGATATAAGGCAGCGTTCTCTAAAATCTTTCTCGATCCAAAGGTAGAAGACCATGTCAGAGAAGAGTTTGTGCATTTCATATCCTCGGTGGGTCATTCCCTTGGCGCTATCCGTGACAAGTACAAGATCGACGCTCACTTTTGATGGTACCTCCATGGGCAAGCATCCACCCACCTTCAACCACTTGCAACAAAAGTTCTATCACAAGTAAGATTTTAATTTTTTTAGTCTACCCTTCTTTTGCCCTTTTCGATGTTTTGTTTTAAGTTTTGACTTTTAGTCTTTTAATTTTTTATAAATTTTAATTCATTTTGTGGCTTCAATAGGTTGCAAGCTCCTCTTCAGCTGAGTGGAGTTGGGGCAGCTATATGGCTTTATCCACTCAGTTAAACGCAATAAGTTGGCTGCAAAAAAAGCGGAGGATTTGGTTTATGTGCATTCCAACTTACGTCTTCTCTCACATAAACAACCTCAATACAAGGAAGGGCCAACAAAGTTTTGGGATGTGAACCCAGAGACTGCTGATTTAGATGCCTCCCTTACATACCTTTCTTTATTTGACACGGAGCTAGACAGTGCTTCACATGACTTGCACAGTGGAGCTAGTGGGAGTGGCACTGCTACTGCTTGTGGTTCTAATGAACCACATGATGATGAAGACATTGCAGGCGAAGAAGAATATATTATATAGTGAACAATGGGAACGCTGATTTGTCTCTATTTTTGTCCATACATTGTAATATTTGCACCATGTACCTGTTATAATTTATAAAACTAATATAAGTTCGACTATTGAATATTATGATATTTGGCATTGAATTATGAGTATATATTTTGTGGTTATATAACTTATTTGAAGTTATTTTGTTTCCTCTATGCATATTATGTGGTTAATTTTGCTTATATGGTTATATTTTTAATTTTTTATATATATTTTTGTACGGTCGTATCCAGCCGTATCCAAACCACCAAAAAAAAATCGACGTATCCCCGTATCCGATACTCGTACCCGTATTCGTATCGACAACTTAGGTATACAGGGATTTACTCATTATTTGAGAAGACGTTATTGTGCTTATAACTTGCAATGCCTTCCCACATAAGGGCAAACTATAGACACTTAAAACTAGCCACCGATAACCTCCAACCAGGATTTTGACCAATTCTAACCAAAATGCACAATTTGGCCTAAAACACTAAAACACATTAAATGAGTTGAAATTGATATATTCACATGCCGATTTTGGCCAGGGTATCATTACATGAGGTAATGCAATTTATGAAACAACTTTGATCAGATCATTTCAAGTCAAAAAGACATTTTCACACCTGGGTGCTCTTGATTACTCTTTTCTACCAAATTTTTTGCATGAAACATGTGCCTTTGTTATTTTGTGTTGACAATATCCTAAATGGGAATATGGTTCCAACACATCTAACATCGACTTTCAATTCCAACTCAGTCAAATTTCAAGCCACTAATACCACATTTTGACCAATTTGATTAATTTGTGCATCAATTGCCAAAATTTGCATCAAAATTGACTAATCATGTTTAAGGCTAATTAAACCAAATCAAGAGCCTAATTAAAAATTACATGGAACTTGTTGAATATTTCTTTTTGAAAATTAATATTGAATATCTGCATCATCAAATGACATCATTTTTTGAGAAGACATCCTTAGGCCATAAATGCATAAAATATCAAGATTAAGTCACCCCATGCTTCATTAAGACCCTCCATGCCTCTTTATTGCCTTTATTCCAAACATTTATGAAGGCATTTATTGATTTTTGCCTCAAATATTGAATGAATTCTTAGCCACACATCTTCATCTTGAGATGGACGATTCAAGTTCATTCTGATCATTTTGCAAAATCTATAAATAGGAGGCTTTGCCTATTGAAAAAAAGCTTAAATAATGCAAAGTTATAATACACAAATGATTCCAAAAGTCATTATAATTAGTGTTATAATGTCAAATTGTTGAGCCAAGCCAAAGCCACAAGCCAAAGGTGCCAAGAGGAGATTAAGGTAGCCACACTCCATTGAAGATCTCTTAAAGTACAAACCAAGCAAGCCAAAGGAGCCTTTTGGAGCAATCAAGGATTTGGTAAGAAATTTATGTTTTGTGTTCATATTTATCATTTCTTTCCATTTCTAGTTGTGTTGTCAAATGGTTTTTCCTCACTAAGCTCCCCTTAGTGACTAGGCCTAGAGATTTTGTGCTAGTTAGTATGTTTCTTTCATTTTGGAACTAACACGATACTAACCACCTCTCTTGAGTCAAATTCCTAGTTCACATAATTACACTAACACATGGTAATATGCATTTGTTGCTCCGTCACCAATGCATGTTTAGATTCTAGAGGTTGATGCCTCAAAGCATCATCACCAGACACCACAAGCACAAAAGGAGGACCAATGCCATCTCTCCACCTCTCCAACGCATCAACAGGCACCCCCACTAGTCTGAAGGCATCTCATGCATACTATCTAATGGAGCCACTGAATCCTGCATAGCCACAGAGTCATTGTCTAGGGCACACTTTCCTACTTTTGACCTAATGCCCATCCCCAAATTCAAATTCAAAAACAAAACCTATCTGTAATTTCATTGTCATTGAGCCCAAAGGTGGTAACCCCTGTCATCCACTTTCTCGAGCTCTAGACAAGATCTCTTGTTTCATCAAATTTGATAGTCCAAGTTCATCTCAAATAGCAATGTGACAAATGAAGGGCTTTGACCTTATAGCCTCCAAAACCAAAATTTGAAATATTCAAAAATTATTGCTAAGATTTCATAAAACAACCATAACTTTGCAACTATTAACCTAATTGACAAATTGGAAGAAGTGTCGAAATGTCAACGCCGAAAAGATTTTTTAAGGTACTAGTGGTCTACTTTTCCAAAAAATTCAAAAAATTGTTATTTTTTAGGCCTGCAGGTCCCATTCTAGCCCTAATCTACCAAACCTATACTAGCACCAACTCACTAGACCTAACCTAGCATCAACGTTAGAAACAATAAGCACTCTTCATCGGCCAAGTACATGAACCTACATTAATCTATTTATTTACTTTCATTTATCACATTCAATTTTAGTATTTATTATTATTATTTTTGGCATATATTTTTCACAAAGCACCATCCCTTGTTACACTATTGTGACTGAGTCATGAGCTTTGCAGGGGCATATGTATACACATTAAACTCACTTTACTAACATTTATTTTGTCCAAAATTTTTTGTGGAGTTAATCTCCCACATTCTAGGTTGGGGTGGGTCAATTTTTGAGCCAACTCTATGAGAGATGTGTCATGGGTGCTTTGTGAGCACCATCATATGAAACTTGTCATCCATGTACCCCTAAGTGCTTCCTCTGACCCCCTTCCAAATTTGCTTACTTCTAGCTGATATCATCAGTTGGGTTGATAACATTCTAATTTTACCTTGATGAAGTTTGCATGACTCAAGTGCTTGTCATGCAAATGCTTCTGTAATGACCTCACCAAATATTTATGCAAATATATTTAGATCTGAAATATTACCCCCACATTTTAATATAAAATATATTTTACAGACATAATAAACTACAAACAATTTTATATCAAATTATCAAAATACATATAATGCTGATTTTTCATAAATGTCTTGACACCGCTACAATGTTTGTACACATGAAATAAAACTTCACCGAGATTCTAGAGATGATTTATATTTATGAAATGTACATAAATATGCTGGAATAAATCTAGAACTACAGCAATACATCTCACTATGAAATCTGAAAACCTATTCTATATACCAGAACTCTGGTCTTCACAATTATGTAACTACAACATACCAAAATATATGTTGAACGCTGAAACAAAGCTTGAAGTGCAAATACAACCTCTGCATGAGATTGCCCTCAAGAAACCAAAAGGGTTTTCGTCCTCTGATCTCTAAGAATCCAAAGGGTTTTGTCCTCAAATCCTGTAGTTGAACACAAATGCTCAAGCTATGAAAGAAATTGATTGTTGGTAAAAGATCCCAAACTAGTGAAGTTGTCTGACTTAAATAAGGGTTAGGGCACAAATCAAATCCCAATGTCCCAAAATGCCAACAAATAATAATAATGGAATGTTTTCATATTCTATCTCCAACATAGGCAATGGAATGTTTCTATATTCTATCTCCAACATTAGGTAATAGAATGTTTCCATATTCTCTGTCCAAAATAGGCCCACTAAATATTTGTCATAGTTTTCGTATTACTCCTTGCTAATTTTAATCCATAAAGATTCGCCACTTCCATTCTCTTACGACCGTCATAGATTTTGTCATAGACTTTCCACAATAGATACGTTCTTTCTAAAATCAGCTGAATGTAACTCCCCCATTTATGCAGTCATAGATTTGCCTTAGAAAAGATGCCAAATAATTAAAACTATTCCCCTCTTACCCTTTTAATTAATTAACTTTGGCCCTACTCACTTAATAATAATTACTAAGTGTCCCCGTTTAAGTTATAAATATAAATTGATGTTGGGGAACCACTTAAAACATTATTATTAAAATATTCTTTTCTTTATTTGAAAAAGGGGACATGACAATCCGCCCTTCCCAAAGATTGTTTGCCCTCAAGCAATACCTGAACTGTCCCAGCGAATAATAGGATCACAAACCAATATTTCTATTACTTCCATTCCACCTTCAGAGGTAGTTAGCTTCTATTGTGTTTCTCTAATATAATGAAGAATTGGGAGCTTTGTATGCCTCGATGCTTCTCCAACAATCCCCATGAGTGAACTCATGATAGCTGAATCATAAATCAGTTGTGATCTAGAGAGTACTACCAAATGTGACACCTTCCAAACTATTCGTTGTGATTGCCATAGGAGCTCCATTGGCCATACCACGAAGCACAACCTCTTTCCCATCATATTTAAATTTCAGCTCCATGGTTTGGTAATTCAATGTGAATTATCCAAGGGAATGTAACCATTGCACCCCTAAAACCATTTTTGTCTCTTCTATGCCAACCACATAGAAGTCATCACATACCCTGTGATTGTCAAGTGTAATTTCCAATTGTTGAATCCTTTTGGTGCAAAGAATAGTAGAACCATCAGCTACAATCACATTAAAGCCCTGAAAAACATCTGATTTCAGCCCTCTTTGGGCTACCAAACCCTCATCAATGAAATTGTGGGTTGCCCCACTATCAATCGAAAATGTGAGTTCATGTCCCTATATAACTCCACGAATTCAAAAAGGGTAATAACTAGGTGCACCCGTAAGGGCGACACAAGGTCCTTCTGAAATAAATGTGGCAAGGGTGCCTCCTGTAGTCTTCTCTTCCACTAACTCTTCCATTCCCACTTCGGCTTCTTCTTCTATCTCATTATCTGATGCTACCTCTATGTAATGTACATGTCCTTTTGGAAGACATTTATGGTCTAGTTCCCATGGATCTCTACAAGTGAAACATAACTTCTTTTTCCTGAGTTTAGTCCTTGTTTCTATCTCTTTAATTGCTCTTGGAAGCTCTTTTTGTGGAGGAACCCCTTGCTAAAATGGCTTCCTTTGCTGCTCAACAATTGATGTCCCTTGCTGCCCATAAGCTACTGATTTTGGCTGCCCACCATTGTTATCATTTGTTGTCCTATAGGTATAAATTTGCCCTTATGTGCTGAAGATTCTAAATTTAGCGCTCTTGATTGCCTATTAAAGTGACAAATGATCAAAAGCTTTCATTAATCCCCTAAGAGGTTTAGCCAACCCCTCAACAAACAAGACTACCAACCTTTTCTCTATCACATCTGGTACCATCACTACCAATCTCTAAAAATCAGCAATATAATTGTCCACAGTACCCTCTTGTTTGAGTTGAGCTAACTCTCTGAAGTGAACTTTTGGATCCTTTCTGTCAAACATTTCGGTTAGCTTTCGACTAAATTCATCAATAGTGGTAATGGAACCATGCCCTTGGATGATTATGCCATGGTACCACCACTCATGGGCCACTCCCTCCAAGTGGAGTAGCAAACTTAATTGCCTCATCCTTAAACATGGGATTCAACGAGAAATATGTATCTAACTTTTGTAACCATGATCTTGTTGTAGATTTACTTGACCCATGTAATGTCCCAAATTAGAGATATTCTCTGAAATCTAATTTTAATGTGAAACCCTAGAAAAAAGAGAATTTGATTTTTACCACAACAAACCCTAGCTATAAACACACTCCAAAATTAACATAAAATTATGTTAAATCCTTCAAATCAATTGTGAACCCTTTCAGCAAAGATTAATCCTTAAAAACCCACATTAGCCTTTCAAATCCTCGATGCCTAGGTTTACAAAATATTTATGATTTATGGCAGCCCTTTGATGACAAACGCTATGGAGTTTCACCTTCAATAGGTCTTTAACATTAATATAAAAATACAACTACAATTAAATACCTTGTTATGATATTTTTCCCTCACCAACACGCTGAATTTACCACAACAAATATTTAAAATAATATAGAAAATTTCAAGAATATTTTAGAATCAATATTTGACCTCAAACCCTCAAATAGGTCATTTTCCCAAATCACCCAAAGCTAGAAAAATCATCTAAAAATTGCAAAATAATATTAGGGCAAGAAATGACCCTCAACAAGGTCAAAACACTTCCAAATCAATTCACCCAAGTGCAGAAATAATACCAAAAAATCATAATATTATTTAGGGCACAAAATCACCCCAAAGCATGTGTAAAACAATCTCCAACCAAGTCGCCAACCTCTACAAGCAAGTCGCCACACTTGGAAACCCCCATTTTTGTCTTTTTCGAAAATTGAAGAACAATGGCAGCTCCTAAATGAAGTTGCCCCAAGAAAGAAAGAAGGTTTTCGTCCTCAATCTCTTTGCTTGAAGGTTTTCGTCTTCAGGTCCAAAGCTCGAGCTTTTTCGTGCTCAAAACTTGTAAATTCAAATAATGATCCAAGATGTCTTTTAACAAGACCCCTCGATTGCTTTTATACTTCTCCCCAAGTGAAGCACCCAATTTGAGGGGAAATATCTTTGTTGATCTTTTTTCAAATTATAAAAGAATGTCTTTTTATAATTTACTTAAGTGGTTCAATACGCATGACCCTTAAAAAGGCCCCAACTTAAGTAAAATTATAACAATAAAGTACTTTTACAATTATTCTTTTCAAAATAAAATATTTCCCTTATTTTTCTCTTCTTCCGTTAGCCCTTAGGAAAATAAGCAAGGCTAAAGGTCTTCAATAGTGTCATGTCCAAAAGGGGGACATGACAACCCATCAAATGTAGGAAGAGTAATTTTTTCCAACCTCTGTTGTATGTCTCTTTGCCGCTGATCTGGGTGGTTTCTTCTACCTCTCCTAAAGTTTTTCTTCTTTTCTATCTCACAAAAATTCTCTGAAAGAGAGAGCTTGCTACACTTCATAGATGAGCCCTTCATATTCTGCAAGATATACTAATTATAAATTAGTTGTGTGTCGCTATTGATGCTTTATTTCTTCAAGGTGTTCCTCTTCCTTCTATAGGAATTTGGCATGGAAAGTTTTAGGTGGGGTGATTGAATCCCATTCATTGTTTTATTCGGTTAATACCCTAAATAGCTCGGACTAGTTATGACATGGATTCTTTCAAGGTCCTTTGGATTGTCTTTTCCAAATCTTTTTGACCTCGATTGATTGTCTCATGTGAATAACTAATTTCATCAGAAGGAATCCTCTTTTCTCCGTCACCTATATTTTCTTCTTCAATCACTAGTGGCTGAACTTTTCTTTTTTCTATTTGATGGTATTTTAATTCTCTTTCACTAATACCACTTGCATGCATGTGATATTAGCATATGATTGCATACAAGTGTTTATTTTTCTAAGAGGCCGGCAACAGCAAGGCTCTGATACCACTGTAATGACCTCAACCAAATATTCATGCAAATATATTTAGATCTGAAATATTACCCCCACATTTTAATATAAAATATATTTTGCAACCCTAATATACTCCACCCATTTTTATATCAAAACACATATAATGCTGATTTTTCATAAATATGTCTTGACACCGCTTCAATGTTTGAACACATGAAATAAAACTTCACCAAGATTCTGGAGATGATTTATATTTATGAAATGTACGTAAATATGCTGGAATAAATCTGAAACTACAACAATACATCTCACTATGAAATCTGAAAACCTATTCATAAATCTGAAATTACAACAATACATCTCACTATGAAATCTGAAAACCTATTCTATATACCAAAACTTTCGTCTTCACAATTATGTAACTACAGCATACCAAAATATATGTTAAAAGCTTAAACAAAGCTTGAAGTGCAAATACAACCTCTGTATGAGATTACCCTCAAGAAACCAAAGGGGTTTCGTCCTCTGATCTCTAAGAATCCAAGGGTTTTCGTCCTCAAATCATGTAGTTGAACACAAGTGCTCAAGCTATCAAGGTATGCCTAATAGTTTTAAATCTCGAGTTTTCTTTGATACGTACCTGGAGTTACTCAAAATAAGATATCAGAATAAAAGAGGTTTGTATGAATACATAAGAGAGTTAAGAAAGACAAAGGAATCCGCCATGCAAGTTGAAGGTAAGGAGATCTTATCTAAAAATGAACCAGAGAATGTGGTTGAAAAGAAACTAACCACATTGCAAACAAGCGCAAAGGATGTAATGAAGACCCATAGAAGGTGTGAAGATTGGCTAAGAAAAGCTAAGGAAGCGAAGTTGATATCCACTCAAGCAAAACAACACCTTTGTTGTCCCCTTTTTGAAATATTTAATGAGGGAAATAATTTAATAATAATTCATTTAAGTCGTTCAAATTACTTTATTTTATAATGCACAAAAAGGTCACTTACGTGTTATTATGATTAAAATGGGCCAAAAAGCAATATTAATTACATGGCCAAAAAAAAAATATTTATTAAACAACCAAAAAGGTAATATTTGCCTAAAAGTGTTTTAAATACTCTTAGAATTAGGGTGATTTGAAAAGAGAAATTATAAAAGGACAAGTGGGGCCAAAGAGATGGATTATTCATTATTCAAGATTGAAATCAAAATTGGTTCTGCTTTTGAAGACGAAAACCTTCCATTGCACTTCAGATTTGAGGACAAAAACCTTCCGATCTTTTGTGATAGCTCCATCCAAGGGCTATATTTGAGCTTCATTTCAGTTTGACAGAGTAACAAGGCAATATTTATAATTGTGGATCAGTGATATCAGCTAGGGCATCACCTTTCAAAAGGATTTCAGGATGTTTGAGGGCTGACGTCACCAATTTAGGAGTTGACGCCATCATTGGGAGGTGTTGCAAAATGTTATACAACAAGGGTTACCTTCTAGGGTTTGGAAAGTCTGATTTCTACTTGGGATGCCAACATTAGCTAGCTGAATCTGTATTTTTCAGCAGTTTTTTCATTTGCACAGTGAATTGTAATTTGTTAATTTGCAGCATAGAAATAAATAAATAAAATCAGTATTTGAGTTGTATTTGATCTTCACATTTAATAAAAATAAGATTGTCATTTTCAGAGGGTTTACCAATGATTTTCAAACTGTGTGTGTTTATTTCCTGTAAGGGTTTATTGCAAAATTAATATTTAATTCTACCCCAAGAGAATATTTCAATATGAGAGTTTTATTACAAAAAACAGAATTTTGTTAATTCTGCCCTAAAGGGATATTATAACCCCTCAATGAATCACCATTTCTTCACGCAGTGATGGGTTCCTTCTCTAGTTTACAATTCCTTAAATCTTTTATATTATGCTTGTACAAAATCATGCTTACTTTGTTGTGTTGTATATCTATGCTACAATCTCATTATCATCTTGAAGTAACTAGAATTTTTTCTTCAAACACCTTCTAAAGTTTCTCCCATATGTTCTTAATGATTGGTGTGTCTAAATGTACAAGTCAATTGCCACTCCTATCAATGACCGCTACCAATGTTGATCATCGATCTGTCCATCCTCAATTCAAACATGTAGGTCCTGCAATTACAAGTAGGACCTTCTGACCCATCACTAGTGAGCTTCAGAAGCTGTTGCCTTGCTTTTTTTCCAACAAAGGTAAAACATCGTGTTTAAGAAGTGTACGAACAGGATGCCTTAATAACAAAACTAGGGCATCCAAGAGAGATCACAAGAAAAAGAATAGTTAGGAAGCTTTCCTTGAGCTTTTATATTGTATTTTTCTGTTGTCATCTCTCTTAGTATTCTTGCCATTAATCCCACTTTCTTAACTACGCTAATCACATGGCTATTCAAAGCCTTCTTTACTATATACTTTTTATATATAGTGGTAAAAGAGCTACAAATATAACTAGAAGTATTAACATAGATAGCTTGACTACTATTTTTTCTATTCTCGACATTTTTCGTCGAACACTTGTACAAAATTTACATATGCTAAAAATTTAAAAATCATTAGTTGTGGCTCCTATTGTATGTCCCGTGTGCAACACCTTCTATCCCAACCTAATCCACAAGGTTTGCACCTCTGTCAAAAGAAGTAACTGTTGTGCAATCACATCCAACACATTGTTAGTTAAGGGCCTTGTCAGCTTTATCTAGAATCATCTTCTTCAGTTTTGGCTTCAACTTCAGCTTCAGGGTTGTGCTTGGTCTTTTGGTGGCACTATATTGGCTGCCTCTCGCAGTCTCCGCATTCACTGTCTTTGTTCCACCAACAAAGTTGAACTTCTTATTTATTGCTCCTCTTCCCAATACTGATAGCGTCTTCTTTCATTTTTATTTCAGCTCAAGGGCATTGATTCTTTATATGTGTGTCCACATGACCATTCTTCTTCAGTATGAAGCTTCACCATCTTTTGTGTCATTGTAAGATTATATATCATTCATCTTCTCATTCTTTCTCATCACAAAGGTCTTGGAGGAGTATATAATGTTTAGCGAACAATTTCAGTAGGTTGCACATCAACCAGTCCATGTGCTCGCTATAGGCTAAGTTGCCCCAAACAATGCCTTGTCTTGAGACACCTGGGTCTATTGAGACTCTTCTCGTACATGTTCTCTTAGGAAAAAGTCCAAAGAAACGTAGTCCTACATTAATTGATCAGCTCTTTCTTGGTTAGTTTCTATGGGTTCTTGGATTGGTTGGACCATTCACTCTCAGTTATATACCTCCATCTTGATGCATCATTAATGATTATTCTCAACTGTGATTTACCCAACGCGGCTTTATAAATGCAACTACACTAGTTAACAACACAAGATACTGGAGTCTACCAACATACTAGTAATTGCGTTGAACACAAACTATGATTAAATTGCAACTTTATTGATATATTGGAGTGTACATTCATATCTATGGTACATGGAGATATAATAATGTGGGAGAGCTCCCCTAGATTGACTGAGATCTTCTTTCATATAGTTGGGTCAACCAAAAATGTTTCAGTTGGAACACAACCATCTCGATACCAACCAATGCAGACCAACACAACTAAGTACTCTACCATACCAACCCATGTATTAAGACAAAATCATGGTCCAATCTCATTCCAAAATATAACATAACAGTGATTACCAAAAAATATTATAAACAACTAACTACATGCATAGTCAATAGTAGGAATTTTTTTTTATGTGAGTAAATTTTAACTTGCAATTGTGTCTTTGCACTTTCATCCAGTTATGTGACTGATAGCCATTAAATTGATCCTCAACACCGCCATTAAGAAGGACCAACGGAATAGGCCATTCAATGATGAGACTAAGAGAAGTCTCTCATATGATTACAAGGAACACCATGTCATCTCCAGTTTTGCCTCTTTGAGATGGCTACCACAATTCCATAGTTGCAATTATTCTTTACTCTACATTCGACCATGGTGATTGATGTTATTGTCTGAACTCAATGGTTACCCTTTGGCTCTTGGTGAGTTGTGCATTTAAGGCTAACAGTTTTGTGTCTAGCTAGGCCACACAGTGGCATAGACAGTGACTAACGGGTCAATTGGGCATGGGCTTTTGTTGTTCATCACTCATGGCTCCTGCAACAAGGTGGTTTTTCTCATGTGTTGGTTGTATTTTTCCTCTATTTTCTGTCAAATGTGTCATAATAAATTATGCCTCCATGCACCTAAAACCTAACCTGGTCATCTTGTTATTGTTAAAATGTCTATGAAAATGGGGCCTAAACCTAAAATGGGTGTCAAGGCTCCTAAACGTGTGACTAACCTGTGTCTAGTAGTGAAGTTAAAAGGAAGGCTCTTGCCTTTATTTTGGGCTCTCATAATGGGAAGCCTTCGTCTTTTACCTCTACAGGCAAAATTTAAAACGAGGCAACGAAATTCATGGGTAAACATCTAAGTGAACTTATGTCACCTATCCTCTCTTCTTTGGCTATCGTCTCTTGACTCTCTTCTCAACTCAATACTGCAGTTGGAAATGGGATTAACAATAAGAATTTGGTTCCTCCTCTTGGTCTTAGTGGTGTGAATGAACCCAATAAACAAGACATGAATCCCAAAGCTTTGATGGAGGGAGAATGAAAGCATTTAATAACTCCTGGCCCAAATTTTGTACGTAAAATAAATTGTTCAGAGCTAAGACAAGAGTATTAAGTCATTGGAGAAGGTGGTGGATCATAACACAAATTTGCAAAGGTGTATGAAGAATTATATTGACTTAGAATGCAAGATTGTGTGGGAGGGGCTCCTCGTATTCATTCGCCAGACTTTCCAGTGTATACTGGATACATTGGGCAGAGAAACTACCTCCAACAAGCCTGTTCAGTTTGAAAAGATGTTTGATGAAAAATCCAATAATGAGGCCATATCCAAGTGACCAGAGCCCTTGGCTTAATGCGGTTGAATATCCCAGATATTGTAAGCCAATTGTTGCTCAATGGGGTCGCAGGATATTGTGCTCAAACCGCCTCCTATTGAGCACGACGAGGTTCAGAATTGACATGTTAGTGTTAATAATGCGGGTGCAGTTTTCCTCCACGATGGATTGACATGCCTGTGGGATTGTGCATTACACTACTGTAATGGATGCTTACATTCTTTATTTCCTTTGCTATTATGTTTGTAATGGATCTGAAAACTGTAACTTTGGATAATAACTATTTTTGGTCAGCCTGCCCTCATAGTTATATGGAAGCTGGTTTTAGTGGTAACCATTTCAGTAGTGGTAAACACAGTACCCTTATGTTTCAATACTTGGAAATTTTTTTAGTAGACTTTCTTGTCAGGATACATGGATTTTTAAGTTGCTTAAACTTTTATGGTTGGCAGTGATCTGGAAGACTTCCAGAACAACTACCAGGATCCATGATACTTGTGATGTACATCTGAATTAGCAGTAATATGGTTTCATTTTTTCATTCCGATCTTAATTTGATTTCCATTCTAAACAACAAATGGACAGCAACACAAATGAATCCCACTTTTCCTACATGCAAGTATTCGTATAACTTCATAGAAGCCTTATTTGCCTCTTCCACATAATCCCTGCCAAAAGGAAACAAAAAACATGATAAATTATGTGCAAGTATCCATATCTTGAGGCAAGTATTGAATGGAAACCATTTGAGCAAAATATGTAATATAAAAATATATCAACTGAATAACCGTTGGAGAGTGTTGGACAACTTACTTGTCAGGATGTGTGTTTCTGCAGAGTTCTGCAGAGTCTACAACCGTGCATATCTGTTATGAATAAATCACTTCCTTGTAAGCCCTAAAGTAGCTAGAAAGAAGCCATACAACCAAAAGCTATTTATGTGTGCAGGCAATAAGAACATTTAAATGACCTAAAAAGAACATACAAATCCCAAAAAAAGATCCATACCCTGCATTAAAAATCTATTATCCTACAACTTATTCCTTACGACACCAAAATAAAGGACAGAAATATGGACATGGACTACTAATACTCTGAACTGAAGCCTACCGTATCTGAGATCTCGTCCATGGCATGAATTGTTTCAGCGGATGGGGGCAGATCTTTGATGTAGGCTATCAACTCCCCTGATCTGACATAAATCACAGCTTATTTTATAATCCCTATGGCTAGCAAACCCTAATACTTTAGAAAAGAAACTACATAAAATTGAATTTTATTGGTTACAAGGTTACATAGGCAAAACTGAATTGCTTTGCAGTATGGAATAGCAAATAATTGTTCAGCATTATCTCAATAACCTTTAAGTTCTAAGGAAGCTAAAGTCAAGCTAGTAACTACTGCCTGTTAGTTAAGCTATAATGTTAAGTTAAATAAACAAAAAGCTTTGAAAAACCTTATGCTGTTAAGGGAAGTGCAGGATTGAATCAACACAATCCTTAGTAATCTCCATGCTGTAAAGCAGACAAACATAGTTGAAAAGCTAAAAAATACATGATAGAACCATTTTCCAGTCTTCAATTTTCTGGAGAAGAGATGAAAAAAGCAATCAAATCACTAAAATCTGGAAGGATGCTTCTAATAATTAGATCAATAGAACAATGGCTGTGATCCCAATGCCTATGAACTTGATATTAGATGACTATTAATTATTCCAAAATATCAGATATCGCACAAACTTGTTTTCAAAGCAGTTCCTTCTTGTTTGTCAAATTCCTTGTAAGTAGTAGATGTCCAAGAGTTAAAAAGCTGAGACATGGTTCATGAAAATGTGCAGTGAAATCACTGGAGGAAGAAGAAAACACCAGATCTTTTTCCAGTGGGTCAGGCACTAAATATCAGGCATTATATCCACCTATGCAAACTTGACGAGGAAGGACTGCCTTCCTGATGATGTTCCCGAATCATCTTATACAGAGAATCTTGGGGACTTTAAATTTTAGATTTTTTAACCAAGTCCCACACTCCATGGAAACTCCATAACATGAAATTGAGGTTGCAGACTTGAAATTTGGCTTTCTTAATTTCCTCTATGTAGTGCAGAGCCTGAACATTTGACAGAATGAAATACGAGTTTTCATTTAAGAGGGTAATGTGCAGAATCTTCTGCATTACCTTCTACAAGAGACCAATCAAAGCATTATCAACAATAATTTCTGAATTTTCCAAAAGTTCGAATATCTTTCTATGGACAATGCATTTTGTGCCAGTTGTCATCAATTACAACACTGTCTAGACTCTCCGCTTCCATCACAAGTTTCTGGATTGTGGCTGTATTTCAAGAAGCTCAGGATCCAGATGCCATGGGAAGCACAAAATTAAACTGGTGAAAGAATGGACAAGCAAAATATGAGCATTGTGAACTGAAACAATAAGCTTAAACCTGCAACATGGGCATCATATACAGATAGAACTGACATATGAAGAAAAAATACTTACAATATGACTGAGGACAGTCGTATAACACGGACGTTGGAAACACAGGTGGAAATCAGACAATGCCACGTAGAGGGGCTGTCAAAAGCTACTGGATTGCTAGAACTTGATCCTCCTGCATTCTGACAGTCACCACACCTTCCTGGCAACTCCTGATTCTTTCTGCATACTCAGCGGGACCCTCCAAGCACGGATGCATTGTCTACACAGATGATTGGTGCCAAGTGACATTGCCCAAAAGTTTATTCCTAACACTAGTCATCTTCCAGATACCAGTGTTTAAAATTATTAATCCATTCGGATCAAACTGTCCACGGTGTTGTGGTGTAATGGTAATGGGGGCACTCGTAAGAGAGTGACAGGTGTTTAAATCCCCCTCACTGCAATAAAGCAGCCCATAATCCTAGCGGACATTTGGTGAGGTTGTGGTCTGATGATTATAGGGTACATTTGAGCTATGTTGCAAGAAACAAGAAATGAAGAAAAGTGACAGCAATAGAAATGTGATTAGAAACGAAATTGAAAGAGGTTGCACATAGGAAACGCGAAATTTATATATACATATAATTTATTACTATTTTTTTTTTAAATCATATATTTAGCTATATTTAACTTTTATGTTTTTAGATTTTTTATTTTAAACATTTTAGTTTGAATAATTTTAACTTAATAGTTTAGTATTTTTAATATTAAATTTTGTGCAAAGACATTGCTATACTAGGTATAAAATTCCATTATCAAAAGGCTGTAAATCAGATGTGATTTTTATTCTTTTATTAAAAAACAAGTTACATAGAGTGGAAGGTTTTTATACAAACGTAAAACAATTATATTAATTATTAATAAACAGAACTGTATCAAAATGTTGAAGAGTGGCAATAATGCGCTTTACATTACACTTCACAGACACCATTACAGACAGACAGCCGAGAAGGGGTTCCATTGAAGCATGATAACTGCGATAACACACGCAATAAACAGATGAGGAAGGATTTATTGGAGCTACTGACTTCAGATCAGAGAAGGCCAGGCTGCAGCTGATATTTCCAGACTTTGCATGTATTGAAATGGCCAGAAACCCCATTTCACATCATGTTGGCTGTTCCCAACGTTTTTATGTGCAACATCTTACTTCCGTTGCGTTTCTTGCAACTCCAAAGTTTACTAATCTTAAGAATGTGGTCAAGTTTAACCCTCACCATGTTCAAGGTGGTCCATATTCCCAAGATTTACCAAACAAAACAAAAAGAATCAAGCTCTAAACAAAAAAACTGCATTAAGCATATTAAAAATCCTTGTGACAACAATACAGGGAATAAGCAATTCCGCTCAAACCTACTGGGGAAAAAATTGTCTTTAAAAGTTATTATTTTTAAGAACAAGATGTTTAAGAAAGAAAATATGAAAAAAGGAAAATATAAATAAATTTATCAAAATATAAGAGATGTGTCAAGCAAGTGCCATTAAGGTTAAAAAAATAAACCTTAATTTATTTTGATATCAACAATTATAGATTGTTTTTGCCACGGGCCGTTAAAAATAAAACAAATAAATTAATAATCCTTTTTAAAGCAAAGATATCATGCTCAAACAAAAAAAACTAAATAAATAAAATGAGTATCAAGCAAAAGTGTTCTGCAAGTTATGAAAATATAAAAAGAAAAAAAAGTATGGCAAAAATATAAATGATCCTTCTTCGGCCACCCAAGACTGTAGATGGTGTGTACAACTAAAAATAGATGATAAAAAATAAGCAAATATATTCTGAAAATACAGATATAAATAATTTAAAATAGTAAGAAGCGTTGGGGCAAGAGGTATCAATTGGGATCATTAAAGCAATGAGATTGAAGCCTATGCTTTGCATGTGCCAATATCTACAAATAATGGGGTGGAATCTAGGGCGTTAACCCTAGGTCTGAAATTGGCTCTCAAGAAGAAGTTGAAGCCTATTTAAATAGAAGGGGACTCGATGTTGGTTATAAAATTCATGAAGAAGAGTCTAGCTATCTAGCAATTTAAAAGCATCGTGGAGGAAGACTATCAATTAGTGCCCAGCTTCACTGAAATATCCTTTGGCCATTGCTTTAGATAGGCGGAACAACCAGCTATTCATTTCGTAAATTCTGCACGGGAGTTGGGCTTCATTGAGGGAGAGCAAATGGATGGTGATGAGGTTGAAAGGTGGACAAGCTAGATGAGTTGTTAATAAAGGGCATGAACTTGTGCACTTCCCTAACACCATCCCCCATTCTTCGACCCATAGTTCGCATAACCGGTTACAGCGAGTACTCACCAAGGGGTCATTTTGGGTAACCGGCGGTTATTCGACAAAGCTGGTCGAATAACCGGCAATAATTGACAAAGGCAAAAAACACTTAAATTTATCAACAAAACATTTTTTTTTTTTTAAATTGCAGAAGCAAAATGGATAAAATGAGTCTGTAAAACATTGAGAAAGTGTTTTCTATTAGATTTGAATACAAATAAAGTACAAAATGGCATAATCATGCAAATACAACAGAGTCACAAACTACAGTGATACTTATAGTCTTATACAAAAATCTATACATACAAATTACAATAATCTATAATTTTCTCTTCCCCGCTCTCTGAAAAACTAAAGGAGACTGAGAAACTCTAGTCCTCCCACTCGGCTGCCCCACCTCGCTCTATCTAAAAGGTTGCACTTGCTCCTGTGGCTCCACCTCTAGCTCTACCTCTGTCTCATCTTCAAGGATGTCCTCCAATTCAATCTCTCCTCCTGCTTCAGCTACACCCTCCATAGCTTGCCTCTCACAATCAACAATCTCATCCTCTGTGAACATGGGGGCCTCCTCTTGTACAATCCAATTGATGTAGGGATCAATATCATCTAGATCGATAGACTCTTCTGATGCGTTATCCAACTTCTTTGTGTGAAGTTAAAGGTTGTATTGTACAAAAACCAAGTCATTGAGGCATTGTTGGCCCAACTTGTTGCGTTCTTCGTATGAATGGAGTCAAACAAACTTCAATTGCACTCACATCCATAAGTGCTACAAAGTTAAGATAAAATTTAGAGGGCTAGCCTATGAAAATTTGGGATATTTCCACCCCAATCTTTCCACGACGACTCTGCAAACAAGATATTCAAAACTTTGTAAGAAATTAATAATTGTAAATATTTAACTGGTAAGGTACAAGTAAAGTCTTCATTTTATATTACCTAGTGATTGCATGGCTCTCCCTCGGATAGCTAGTGCTGAAGAAAAGAGCCTCCCCCTTGCATGCTTATAGTTCTGCAACTCTGCAATAATGAGGTCCTTCACCTCAACATCAGGTGTCATACTCTCAATGCATGTTGAAAGCCCCTTCATAACCTCTCCACTAGCATCTGTAAAGTCATTGGAGTAGAAAAACTTGGGGTTAAGATAGTACCCCACTGCATGGATGGGTTGGTAGAGTTGATTGTGACACTTTCGATCAATCAACTCCCAAATGAGATCAAATCTAACACAATCCCCTCTATAATAGTTTTGGACAGCCTCTTTGGCCCTATCCATGGCCTCATAAATATAACCCATTAGATTTTGCTCCCCATCCACTAATCACAAAACCCACACCAATGGCTCGAACACCTACAAAGTTACAAACAAACTAAAGTTTGTGTTACAAATTTATAGATAAATTATAAAATAAATACTTTAAGTTTAAAAAATTAAAAACAAGGGAAACAACTTGATATTTAAATTGCAATTTTAGATTACCTTGATGATCTTTGTAGCTCTTATTTCAAAAGCCTCATTGAAAATTATCTTCCCAACCTTCACTCCATCAGCTTTCTTGGAATATGATGACTATACCCATGCTTGAGACACAAACATCTACTTCAAAGGAGTCAACAAACTGCAAATACTTTGCAATGTAAAAAATTCCATTGCAAACGTAGTGACCCCTGTTTAAACAAACTATTTTCTCTTGGTGTGCTCTCTCATCAAGTTGAGAACCCAAGAGTGATTGTAGATATATTTTGTTATTTCTCTAACTTCTACACCTGATCACACCCAATCAAGTTTGCTTATGTCCTCCAAAATAAAGTCAAGGCAACGGGCTGCACAAGATGTCCAAAAGAGAGATAAATGTCTCTGCTTGAGAAGCCTCCCAACCGCCACATATGTTGTTGCATTGCCTGTGATAATTTGAACATTTTCAATGCCCACCTCTAAAACCTCCTTTAGCATCAAGCTCAAAGTTTTTGCATTTTTTATTTTGCTAGATGCATCAATAGACTTAAAAAAAACAACTCATCATTTGAAACCACCAAAAAGTTGATAAGGGTGCGGTTCTTTCCATCCGTCCATCCATCAGAAGGAATGGTGTATCAGAATTTAAACAACTTCTTTTGATATTCAACAATTACCTTTGCATCTTCAAATGCATCTTTGAGCAACTTCTCACTCAAGTCTTTTGGAGAGGGTGCCTTGTACCCTTTTCTTGCAACTGTCAATGTTGTCACCAAATATTTCCAGTACGAGCTCCTCATCATGTTTAAGGGAAGGTTGTTAAAGTACCAAAAATTTGTGCATATTTTATCTCATTTCTCATGTGTCTGTTTGTTTCATCTTGTAGCTTGCAGCGAAGATTGTGCCCCGGGTGTGTTTCTAGGCACAAAACATGAATGTATTTGAGTCGAAGTCGATGAAGATGTGCCATAGCGCTTGCGTGGACCACGAGTAGAACCCAAAAATTATATCATTGTTATTGTTTCTTCCTCTACCAATGTGGGAGCAATGGCCATTGTTAGAGTTGTTTGCATCATTGTCCCCTCTAGTTTTTTTTCGTTCAGCAATGCAAACTCCACAATCATCTCTCGTTTTGCCTCTTCGATGACACTGGGACAAGGCACAACGTCGCTGCAAGAAATGCATGAAAAGTGGTACTTCGTACAATTTATGCCTCCTGACATCCTCTTCGAGCAAAAGTTATTAATTGAAATCGTCTGAGACGATCCAATCCACATGGCATACTTTCAAACACTGATGCAAGTATTAAGGGGAGTCAAATGGCTACCACTGACTGAACCTAACCTCGATGCACTAGCGGATGCCAATGTTTGCTAACAGATAATCTACAAAGCGCAAATATGTTAAAAACATTAAAAAAATTTAAAAAAAAAAAATTTATACAAATTAATATACGATAAATAAATTATAATGATAAACTATTAAATGAAAACGAAAATACATTGTGATTTAACGAACAAATTGAAAACTATAGTCTATAATAATTAAAAAATCACAATAAATAAATTATAATGATAAACGAAAGCTACCTATAACACCAACAATTAAAAAACATTTTTAATCAAAAGTTATAAAAAAGTAAGAATAAATTGTAAATACTAAACACTAAAATTTAATGGAATGCATGAAATTTGAACGAAATGCATCAAATTTGAATATTAAAATTTAAAATATTTATCAAATATGTTTATAATTAAATTACAATTCCTTTAAATGGTTGGAAATAATTTTTTTTTTTAAATGTACTAACCTGGAAATCACTTTGTTGAATTCTCCTTCCAAATCACTCTTGAATGCTCCAAATCTTGTGTGAATCAAATGAGAGGGGGTGTGACAATTTATAAGACAATTCAGCATTTTTGCAGCATTTGGTGTCAATATCGCATTTTTCCTACGTTCCGTTGGGAATCACGCGTACAAGCAACGTGGGGATAAAACCGATGAGTAACCAGGTTAAAAAAATTTGCAAATTGTTTTGATAGTCGCGATTTCGAGTGGCGGTTATTTGCCAAAGGCATTTTCCGGCAAGTAACCGACCAATCGGCAATTACTCACCAATTATGCCATCCATGCCTTGACCTATGGATTGCCCCTCTTGAAATATCAAAAAAATATACATTAATGGGGCTATATGGAAATATTAAACATATTTCAGAGCATACTCATTTTCTCTGTGATGTCCCCTTTTCTAAGGATAAAATGATATTATTATTAAAATTAAAATATTTTTAAATACTTTAAATAAAAGTAATAATATGCCTTAGTTGCCAAAAGTGAATATGTCGGCAACTATTACTTTTGACTGAAGAAGGGGACTTTTAAGGGTTATGGGCAAGATTAGCCTTTAAGTGAATTTATAAGAAAGTTGTTTTTTGATTATTTGAATTTTCCCTCCAAGTGGAACGCATCCTTTTGGAGAAAGAATATAGAAGGGAAAAAGGAGTTTCTTTTGGAGACTCATGTTATGTTTATGATTTGAAATGACAAATTTAAGCACAATATGCTTGACTTCATCCATTGAAGACGAAAACCTTCATTGGAGGACTGAAATAAGGACGGAAACCCTTACCTTTCCGCTAGGCCGCCTTATTTCAGAGGTTGCATAGGGCATCAGTGATCCGTTGTGATGTTTTGAACACCATTTTCAGTTTAAACACAACAAAGGCATTTTGGAAGGTGGGCACTACAATTGTTAGGGCAGTGAGTGGATTTTGCAAACCCTAGAAAGGCAGCAAGCAGTTTGGGGTTGCAACGAGCCCCCCTTGGGGTTTGGAAGTTTAGTTTTTTAGGCTATTTCAAGCCTAAACTCTCTCTTGAAGACAAAATTATATTGCTAGTATTTTATTGTATTTTTCAAGCCATTTATTTGATAAGAAATTAGATTTGAAGGTCCTACATTCAGCTGCAATATTTTTGAATTTTTTATAATTATTTGGTAAATAAAAATATCATTTTTGTGCACTAAATTGGCACTTTCAGAATTCTGAAATTTACATTTGTTTAGGGTTTGAAAAGAAAATCCAAATATTGCATTTATTTTTAGGGTTTGTTGGGAAACCCCATTCATTCTAATTTTGCCCTAGAAGGGACATTACAGTGGTATCAGAACCAAATTCTTGGCTAGTTGTGGAGGTTTGAGTTGGCTTCATGCCAAACAGTGATAGGGAAGTTAGGTACTACGAAAAAAAAATTGGAACAGCCAAGGAGAATTTATGGATGACCCGGATAAGATTAGTTTTGAAAGATTCGCCACAAATCAAGAGCGGTTGACGGAAATGATGGCTAAATTCATCCAAACCATGAAGGATATGAATGGACTCAAGCCACACAATGGTGAAGGCAATATTTCAAGTACATATTGTTGAACACAATTATCTACTGAGAGGCGGGTGAATCAGTAGATGAGTTAAAACTAGTTGATTTAAACTTTTGGAGGAGATACAAATTCATATGCAAATCAAAGAACAGATGCAAAGATCACACACACACACAGAAACACATTCCACCAGATTTATACGTGGAAATTCCAAAGGGAAAAACCATGGTGAGAATAATGCTAGAATCTATCGTTCTAATCCAGCCTCACAATAAAACACCTCATTGGCAAAACCTCACAGGTTACATTTAAGGGCACCCATCCTAAGGAGACACCAATCCCCTAACTGAGCACCAACTCAGTTTTTTTTATGGCACCAACCAATCAAAACTTATGAAGCTACAACTCCAGTATACAAGATAGATTCACAAATGAACCCAGTTCAATTTTTTTGTTACAAGTCTAGTCTGTAACTGCTCACTCTCTGCTCATTCTCAGTGTGCTCTTTCTTTATCTCTGCTCAGTCTCTACACATTCTCTGTGTGCCCTCTCTTTTTGTCTGCTCAATCTCTGTCCCTCTGACTCTCACTCTGTGTCTGCACACATCTAGATATATTATGTTCATACACTCTTCATTTCCTTTTGTTTTTCTCTGCCTTTTACTCGGTTGCATACATCTTGAATGGACAACCTTTGAGACACTCTCAAATTTGCAACGACAACAGCAACAACACATGCAAGGTTATAGATGATACATATATGGACAAATGAATCTAGGTTTTCATATCTACAACATGTTCACACTTCAACTCCCCTTTACTGGTTCTCATTTAATGCGACTTTGACTTATACGTTTTCCCGTGTCTCGATTCATGCATCACATTGCAATGGTCAAGTCTCTTTACTATGTTTGGCAACTGTCGGATTCAGGGCATTATTGTGCCATTTCCTTAATCGATGATTGATTGGTTGGATCGATCAATCTCAAGCTCCGTGTAGAATTTTCGAGCTCACCGTTTGTCTGGTCATGTCTTTAAACGAGGATTATTCATCTTGTCATTGGCGCCATTCACTATCTATCCTGAACCGTCAGATATTTCCACTTTTGAAACAGAACCGTCGATCTCTCTTTCATTAACCATTGAGTTGTTCTCGCATCTCGATATTTTCTATATGATTGGTTCGCTTTCGCTCCTTTCAATTGTCTTAGATATGCTCGAACTTTATCTTTGTCTATATGCCCTTCGAGAGTTTATCATGGAAGCCTTTTGTCCTCCGTAATTGTCCTTCGGCACTTTCAAGTGTCCCTTCTTCATTCGGACTACCCTTCGGACAAGTTGTTGCAAGCTTTTGTCAAAGTCCCCTTTGGAACAATTTTCGCAGGTTTTTCGTCTGAGTCCCCTTCGGGACAATTTCCACATGTTTTTGTCAAAATCCCCTTCGGAACAATTTTTGCAGGTTTTTTGTTCGAGTCCCATTCAAGACAATTTTTCCTAAAGAATTGCCTTTAACATTTTCCCGATAGAATTCTCTTATTTGCTGCGGGCTTTTTGTCCGAGAGAATTGTCTTTACCAATATTTCCGAAAGAATTGACTTAACAAATATTTTCAAAAGAATTGGACAAGACACTTTTCCGAAAGAATAGACCAAGCTTGTAAAATCGACTAAGTGTTCAAATACCGTTCAACTACCAGGAGCCTTTTGCTCCTTCCATCTGCATGACTCAAAACTTGGACCACAAGGAATAGGCAGAAACCTGAGTAGCCTAGTGTGATTGTTTCCTCCAGATGTTGCCATAAATGCAAATGTAGTCACCAACACACTGTGTACTAAGCCCTATTCAACAAACTGAGGCATTCACATGACTATTATGGGAATTCAAGATGCACATACAATCTCCATGAGGACTCTACAACTGATTTGTTCAACTCAACACCTTTGTCATTAATGCTTGATAGAACATTTAACATAAATGACAATATTACAGACATCAATCTCCTTGTACACCATGATACTCAAATTGTCAACACATACAACAACCCTCCCCCTCCACCTAGGGTGATGGTTGGATTTAAACAAAGGCCTAATCAACCCAACTTTTTTCGTAGGGAGGAAGTCCTTCCAGAAAGGGCGGAGCAACCTTCTATATGAAATGTTGTGGCTACAAACTATGAGGAATATATGACTTTTCCACCAGCAATCAAAGAAAAAATGAGCTTTGAAGATTTCGTGGCATTGAAGAAAGGCAAGTATGGTTCTAGGGCTGGTCATAAACCAAGGAGCAATTCAAGAGATCTTCAGCAAACCTTGAGAAAGAGAAAAGGAATTTCCAAATTCTAAGAAGGGAGAATGAAGAAAAATCTGAGCTACAAGTAATTTTGAAGGAAAATGATGGAAAGTCGAACCTTCATGAGAATTCCGAGGAGGAAATCAAGGAGCAAGAGAATTCAGATCTAAAAGGAGTTAGTGAGCAACCCATAAAAGAATTCACCATGCAAGTGAAAAGTGAACCTTCAGTAGAAAAATGTATGGTTCTTGATAAACACAAGGATGGTTGTGCCAAAGTAAGTCCCTCAAAAGCTTCTAAATCTGAAAAAAAAAGTAAACAATTGGATTCCAGCCTAAGGTATGAACAAAAAAAGTCATATTTCAGGTTTGTTGTTTCATACTCGGCCATTTCAGATTTATTGTTATCATGGTAAGCAATTGGATTATCTTCATAGCAAGGATTTATTGTATCACTATCATACTATGTCCTTACAATATTTTGATCATCGTGAGAATCATTCTAACAATGAGGATCAGATGAAGGGTACCAAATGGAAAGAGGGTTTTTTCCAAGAAACCCCTATCCATCTTTCAAGCATTCCAAAGATTGAGCCATTGCCATATGAGATGGATTTTCAGGACAGCCAAAGGTATGAAAGTGTTATGGATTTATTGCTTCCTACTATGTCTTTTCATATGTGTTGTCATTATGGGCAGCATGTTGAAAAGAATGATCATATGTCAAGCTTGATGCTTCATAGTATATCATGGCGAAATTGCGGTTATCATGGACAACATAGTGAAAATGATGATAGAGTGATGAACACTTTGAGTGGCAAAGAGCACATAGGTCCTTTCATACAAGTTCCAAATTGCTTATACATGAAAGTTTTGGATATGGGTGATCTTTGAAGATACAAGAAGGCATTTTCAGTCACTATATGGTTGATACCAGCCCCTATATCAGTGCCATTTTTGAATTTTGTGAAGAAATTAAATCAGTTGTTGTCCTATTCTTTTTACTGCTATGTGCAACAGAACCAACCCCTTAACAATTTTTATGACAGTCACAAGAGTATTTTCAGTTACAAGGTGGAAAGATGTTCCGCCTACCATCAATGAGGGATTCATTACAGCTGTTATGGAAGAGTTTCTAGCCACCACAATGCTGATTATGAGTGAGAAAATGCAATGGTACAGCTACAGCCATGTTTGGGACAACAAGAGTGAGTCTTTAGAAGTCTTATCACATGAATGGAAACTATGAAGAAGATACAAGCATGGGAGGAGAGTTGAACAACATGCCTACGAGGCATGGTGAAGCAGTTGAAGGAGTGGTGTTCTTGATTTCATTGGCATATTTGTTCTATGTGCAAGTTTAGGAACAGCCCATATGAGTGTTGATAAAGAGACTCTTATGAGTCAAAGATTGCAAAGTTTGCATATGTCCAAGGAAAGTACAATGATCATGACATGTGACAAGCAAGAGTGGGGCAACTGAGTTTGTTTTCAACCCATAATAACAATATGGGACCCATTGAAGCTCAAGGTTATGTTCATGAAGCAAGTGTTTGGGGTTACAAGTTCCCAAGATTAAAAGTGGAATCCAATTATTTCAAAGATAATAGAAAATGGGCTTGCATTTACTTGAGCACAAGCAAATTTGAGACGGGCAAACTATAATGTCCCCTTTTCTAAAAATAAAATAATATTATTATTAAAATAAAAAATATTTTAAATAAAAGTAATAATGTCTTGATGTCAAAAGTGAACATGTTGACAACTCCTTTCTATTTTTGACTTAAAACATGGACTTTTAAGGGTCATGGGCAAGATTAGCCCTTAAGTGAATTTATACAGAAGTTTTTTTTTTATTATTTGAATTTTTCCTTCAAGTGGAACACACCCCTTTAAGGAAAGGAAAATGACAGGAAAAGGGAGTTTCTTTTGGAGGCTCATGTATGTTTTTGATTTGAAATCACAAGTTTAAGCATGATATGCTTGACTTCATCCATTGAAGACGAAAACCTTCATTGGCGGGCTGAAGTAAGGACAGAAACCCTTACCTTTCAGCTGGGCAGCCTTATTTCAGAGGTTGCATAGGGTATAAGTGATCCGTTGAGGTGTTTTGAACACCATTTTCAGGTTAGACACAACAAAAAAGGCATTTTGGAAGGTGGGCATTGCAATTGCTAGGATAGCGAGTGGGTTTTGCAAACCCTAGAAAGGCAACAAGTAGTTTGGGGTTGCAGTGAACCCCCCTTGGGATTTAAAAGTTCAATTTTTGAGGCTATTTCAAGCCTAAACTCTCTTGAAGACATAATTATATTGTTGGTATTTTATTATATTTTTCCAGGCATTTATTTGATAAAAAATCAAATTTGAAGGTCCTACATTCATTTGCAATATTTTTGAATTTTTGGTAATTATTTGGTAAATAAAAATATCATTTTTGTGCCCTAAATTGTCACTTCTAGAATTCTAAAATTTACATTTGTTTAGGGTTTGAAAAGAGAATCCAAAAATTGCATTTATTGTTAGGGTTTGTTGGGAAGCCCTATTTGTTTTAATTTTGCCCTAGAAGGGACATTACATTTTCTCTTCAAGGCCTAGTATCAAAAAAAGACTTTTAAGAGACAATTCATTAATGATGAAGTGGCAGGCAGCATTGATGACGAGTGGCTCCCCAAGTATTTTGGTGCCACCACATTCACTCCTAATTTCATTCTCCTTCGTGTAGTAGTCATTCTCTCAATGCTTGCTTTATTTTCAATCTCACTTGCAAGCTCTCTAAATCAGTTTGATGATGCCAAGGGCTCGAGGTAGTCGAGGTGGAGGTTGTGCAAGGACCTCGTCTCATTGGCATGGAAAGTTATGTTCCTCTGTTAGGCCTTGGGCAGCATGACATAGCTTCATAGTCATATACAAGATGTAGTTGGCTCCATTGTCGAGCAAGATTGACATTAAAGATAGTCACCAAAATTATTAGCATATATTTTTGTCATTGAAACCACTTGCCAATTTTGCTAACTCGAACCTAGCAGAGAGCAACAAAGCATGCAACAACATATAGGGCATAGTTTACATACCCATACTCAACGAGTACTCCCACTGCCCCTATAATTTAATCGGCAAACACTCAGGGACCACTCGCCACTACTCAGCAACTTTTAAAAAAATCTTAAATTTATAAAACAAACATAAATTTTATACAAATTATAGTCACAAAATGTATCAAAGTTTAAAACATTAAGAAAGCGTTTTCTATTAGATTTTAAAACAAATAGAGTACAAAATCACATAATCATGATTCATGCGAATACAACTATCAACAACGAACTGATACTTATACAAGAATCTACAATTTTCTCTTCCCTGCTCTCTAGAAAACTAAGGAAGATTGAGAGAATCTAGTCCTCCCACTCCGTTGTCCCTCCTCGCTCTACCTAGAACATTGCGCCTATGGCTCCACCCTGGTACCAGATGGCTGTGACTCCTTTGCCTCATCTTCGAAATCTACAAGGATGTCATCCAATCTAATCTCTCCTCCTTTTGTTGCACCTCCATAGCTTTTTTCTCAAAATCAGAAACCTCGTCCTCTGTGAACAAAGGGGTCACCTTGTCCTATGAAGTCTAGTCACTATAGGGATCGATCTCATCTAGATTGACAAGGTCTTGTGATGTGTTTTCCACCTTTTTTTGTTATATGTTGAAAGTTGTATTTCACAAAAACGAGTTCATTGAGACGTTATTGACTCAACTTGTTGTGCTTGTTCATGTAAATGGCATCAAACAAACTCCAGCTATGCTCACATCCAGAAGGACTACTAGGTTGAGCTAAAATGCAAAGGGCTAGCTTTTGAAGATTTGGGGTATTTCCACCCCAATCTTCCCACCACAATTTGTAAACAACATATTCAAAAGTTTGTAAGTAATTAAATTATTAATAATTGTAAATTTGTAACTTGTAAGGTACAAGTAAAGACTTCATTTTTTATTAATTGGTGACTGCGTAGATCTCCCTCGAATAGCTAATGCTAATAAAAATAACCTCCCCCTAACTTACTTGTAGTTCTACAACTCTGAAATAATGAGATCCCTCACCTCAACCTCAGGTGTCATACTCTCAATGCATGTTAAGAGGCTCTCAATGACCTCTCCATTAACATTTGTGAAGCCATCAGAATAGAAAAATTTGGGGGTAAGGTAATACCCTACTACATAAATAGGTTGGTGGAGTTGATTGTACCACCTCCAATCAATCAACTCCCAAACGGGATCAAATCTGACACTATCCCTCTATAAAATTTGTGGGTGGCCTCTTTGGCCCTATCCATGGCCTCATAAATGTAATCCATTGGGTTTTGCTCTGCATCCATCACGCGTAAAACCCTCACCAAAGGCTCTGACACTTACAAAGTTACAAACTTACAAATAAAATAAATACTTTAAAATTTTGAAAATAAACGAATCAACTTGAAATTTAAATTGATATTTGAAGTTACCTTGACGATCTCTATAGCTCTCTTCGCAAAGGCCTCACTAAATATTGTCTTTGCAACCTTGTCTCCATCAACTTTATTTGAATATAATGAGTTCATCCATGCTTGACTCACAAGCATCTGCTTCAACGCTATCAACAAACTACAAATAGTTTGCAACATAAAAAAGTTCATTACAAACCTTGTGACATCTGCTCGCACAAGCTCTTTCCCTTTGGTGTGATCCCTCATCAAGCTGAGAACCCAAGAGTGATTATAAATGTATTTAGTGATATTTTTGGCTTCTTCTACAACTGATCTCACCCAATCAATTTTTCCATGTCCTCCAAAAAAGGTCAAGGCAATGGGTCATGCAAAAGGTCTAAAAGAGTGATGGATGCCTCTCTTTGAGAAGTCTCTCAGACGCCACATATGTTGTTGCATTGTCAGTGATAACTTGCACAACATTCTCGATGCCCACCTCTAAGACAACTTCCTCGAACATCAAGCTCAAAGTTTCTGCATTTTTATTTTGTTAGAGGCATCAATTGACTTCAAAAAAACCATCTCACCATTTGAAGGCGTCAAAACATTAATGAGGGTGCAGTTCTTTCCTTCCGTCCACCCATTACAAAGAATGGTGCATCCAAACTTTCGCCACAACCTTTTTTGATCTTTCAAAATTAACTTTGCATCTTCAATTGTATCCTAGAGCAACCTCCCACTTAAGTCTCTTGGAGAGGGTGCCTTGTACTTTTCCCTGCAACTGTCAATGTCGTCACCAAATATCCCTAGTACGGACTCACCACGTTGAATGAAAAGTTGCTGAAGTACCAAAAATTTGCACATGCCTTATCTGTTTCCACATGCACTTCATTGTTCCATGTTGTACCTTGCAGTAAAGGTTGTACCCCAAATATGTTTCCAAGCACAAAAAAATTGTGTATCTAGCTTTTGTTCGAATTGGATGAGGTGGATGTGCTTCGCATGCATGGACCACGACTAGAGCCTACAATTTTTGTCATAGTTGTCTTAGTTTTCTATGTTGATGCAAAAGCAATGGCTACTATTAAGGTTGCTTGTATCCTTGCCCTCTCTAATTTATTTTCATTCGGCAATGCAAGTTCTGCAACCATTTTTTATTTTCTCTCTTACGTTACACTCGAACAAGATGCGACATCGCGACAATCAATGCATGCAAAATGGTATTTGAAGCGATTGATGCCTCCAAAAATCTCTTCGAGCAAAGCATACAAATCGTAGTCGACTGGGACGTTCCAACCCATATGGCATACTTTCAAGTAGTGGTGCGAGCATTAGAGGGAACCGAATGGCTACCAATGACTGATTCAAACTCTGATGGAGCGTTGGATGCCATTATATGCTAACAATAAACCTACAACATGCTCAAAACAAAATTAAAAAAATAAAAAAATATGTTTAAAAAAGCATTTTAAAAGAATGACCTTATACCATAAATTTGTAAATGTAAACACTAAACTCTAGGGCTTATGCATACAACAAAATATTAAAAACATTTAAAACGACATCCAAAATAAATGTAAACTATAAATTTTTACGTTAACAGTAAAAAAACAATTTTACTCAAAAATTATGAAAAACATGCATAAATCGTGAATATCAATTATGGAATTGAATGGAACACATGTAAATTAGTCAAACGTGTTTACAAATAAATTACAAAAAAATTACATGCTTGGTTAAAAAATAAAAATAAATAAACTAACCTGGAAATCAAGTTTGCTCAAATTTGATCACTCCAATTCGCTACAAATGCTATGTGATTTGATTGTGGGGACATGTATTCTTATAATGGACAAATTTTTATGTATCTCATATTTTTTCAGCTTTTTAGACACGTTTGCAAAGTTTTGTACATGTTTTCTATGTTTTGGATGCATTTTGGATGCGTTTTGGCTGCGGGACATAGTACTAGCACCCTGTGGCGAGTACTAACATAGTACTCGCCACGGCGCAAAACAAAAAACCCACAATCATTTCCTACCATTACTCACCTATGGTCTCGCTCGACGAGCACTCGCCAAAAGTACTAAGGGGGAAAATCTTTTAAAAAGATGGAAATGGGATACCATTCTGCCGAATAAACATCAATCTACAAAAAAAAAAATGGGTGGATAATCTATATCTGCTGGAAACAGGTGAAAACCACCACAAGCTCGAAGACTCGCTATCAAAACTGGCTACACACAAGTGGACCAAAGCTTACCATTAAAATCCTCATAGCACAAAGTCTTGCAAGAATCAAAATGACTGCATACAACTGAATTTGATTGCATGAGAAATAATATACTTTCTCTAACAAACAGTATAACTGATTTTGATGAAGAGAGAACAATTAAATTCACCACCAAATAATATTGTCTCCTATAAATTATATCCATTCAAACAAATAGGAGTATATAAATATGTCAAAAAAGTATACAGAAGTTGCAAGACCTCTTAAGGGAACAGGGAGAAGAAGAACCCTTATTATTTCCAAATCAAGAGTTTTATTTAATATCTTCTTGCATGTGTGGTTGCATAACCACCTCCAACCGCTAACCCAACTTCTCGTTAACTTGACCTCTTCAACATACCCAACACTTGTGTTACATCAATTATTAATATTTGCACTTTAGATAAATTAATTCAATTATGAATTAAGTATAGACATGCAAATATTAAAATAACTTGGCCTAGGACCCACTATATCTAACATAGACTAAGCCAACATAAGTCATACATAGCCCCTTACATATACTATTCCAGTGACATTTATTAAACAATATGTCCCCCCCGCCTCGAATTATTCTAGCCCCTTACATATACTTTTCCAATGACATTTATTAAACGATATGCCTGCCCCCCCCTTGAATTATTGTAAGGCATTTGAAACTCGATACAATATTGAGGGACATAACAAAAGACTAATGATCCAAGTACGTATATTATATCCATTCAAAGAGATGTTTCAAACAAGTTGGGATGCCTTTATTACTATAGCTAGGGGCGAAAAATATTATGTGCATACAATTATTATATTATACATAATAGGGTTTACGGTATCTAGCTTTAAAATTTGATTCTATCTTTAAAATCTCTCCCCTTACCCTAAAGTTGAAATCTCTCAACTTCTGGAAAAGTAGGCATCTCGGAACCAAGTCAAAGGCTTTCTTGAAGTCAACAAAACAGCCAAAAACTTTGGAAGACTTGTGACAAGCTTCTTCAATGATAGCTAAGCAAAAATAATGTTTTGTTTCCAGTCTCCTTGTTGAGTGTGTAGATGTCAGGTTGTGTTGTGTGTTTGAATTAGTACGCTGCAAAGACAAAGTTGTCCTTCATTGGACCCCTATCCTTGATTGCATCAATTGGTATCAGAGCTGGTAACAATTCTATGATTAGTGAAACAGTGGTTGGCCTCCATTAGAAAAGAATGGATGAAGGGCATGAGTGAAGTAAGAAAGAGTTGAGTGTTCTCCATCTTGTGTAGTTGTGTAGAGAACTAAGGATACATCCTCCATTGAGTGAATAGTGGGCAAAGGGTGCATAGAGGTGTTCTCCATCTGGTGTAGGTGGGTAGAGAACAAAGAGTTGAGAGACGTGTATGACCTATGTAGGACTGCGATAGAAAGGTTGCAGCAGTGGGTTAGAAGGTGTGTGAGGAAAGAGTTGAGGAAGATGGATGAGAGGTGTGTAACCCAAGAGGCTAAGTTGAAGATTATGTTAAGTAAATTGCAAGCCCAAGTGCAACCTAAGGAAAGGAGGAGAAGGGAAGGTAGTTCTATACTACCTATGACAAAGGTTGAGGAGTTGAAGGAGGTAGAGATTGTGTAGGCCATGTTAGACAACGTGGAATAGAACATTGTTGTTGCAAGGAAGAGAAAGAAATGAAGAGGAGAGCATGGATCACACCATGTGTTGCAAAAATGAAGAAGCAGAAGGTTTCTTCGAATAAGAGAACCTTGCTTGTTAGCAAATGAATGTTGAAAGAATGAATAGAAATGGAAGGCATACAACACACTTACACACTTCTGTGTTTGTCTCTTTTATTAAGCAAAAAAGAGATATAGCGGTTGGGAAGGTTGATAACCACCTATTAGTTAATGCTTAACCAACAACTAGTTAATAACTTTAATACCCTCCCTTAATGACTAAACTGGAGGCTACTCCAAGTTTGTCCCAAAATTTTACAATCACAATGAGACCAAAGAGTTTAGTCATTACATTTACAGACTATTCTAAAGATATCAACATGAAATCAGCAGTCCTCTAGGATTTTGTTGTTGGTCAATGTAGAAACTCTGATATAGACAAAATAAAAAAAGGATAGCCAATGACAAAACAAATATCGATCATGTGGACATAAGATGTATCAAGTTGTCCACCAATTCGTTGTAGGGTGACTCATTGACTAGTGATGAATCAATATTGGCTGATAACTTCGGCCTGACCTTCATAATATTGAATCCATAATTTTTGAGATGTTGATCAAACAACGTATATCAGGCTCATGGATCCTTCTTAAGTCCATATAGGGAGTTAATCACCCTGCAAACCAAACGATCACGATCAGGTACCCAAAAACCTTCAGGCAACACCATGTAGACCTCATCCATAATACTGCTCAAGAAACCAAACTGCACTACTATGGACAGAAGAAACCGAAATGTGATCGTCTTCGCAGTAGGAGTAAAAACTAACTCCTTAGGAACAGTGGGAGTAAAAATCAACTCTGCAACAAGATGAGCCATGTACTTGCCCAAAGTACAATTGTTGTTCACACATTTTAGCCAAGGGGTTGTGTAACCAATTGCTCAAGTACCATAAAAAGGTCAAAAGCGAGAGCAAAATGACTATTCTCTGTTGAAATAACAACCTTGTTCCCAATCCTCTAAGCCAATGCATGTGACTTAGGCATATCATCCTCCTGCACAACTACCTATGCATGTGACTAAGATTGAGAAATTGCATCCTCCTACACAATTATTTGTGCATGTGTCTGGGATTGAGGAATTGCATCCTCTTGCACGTCCTTTATAGTGGATATTCCCTCGTCAACTAGTAAATGTAAGTTGACTAGATTAAATCAACAAGCCTATAAGGAAATTCATCCTTTTGCACATCTTGTATGGTGGAGTCTTCCTCCACATGTGCATTTACGTTGACTGTGGCAGGGTCACTGAGCCTATACAAGCCACCCTTCCCAATGCCTAGGGCAACAACTATATCATGTTTGACATCAAACACAATACATTGTTTCCCAAATAAATGTACAATGTTGGGATTTTCCATTAACTAATTGATAGAGAAAAGATTTTTATTCATGCTAGAAACATACATAACATTATTTACCTTGATTTTTCTAGCATTATTCAATACTATGCTAATCTCTCTTATCTCCTCTACTGCATATGACTGACCATTAGCTAATAGAATTGAATCATAAAAGTTTGTACTTGCAATAAATTTGACATGCCAGTCCTTACAACATATGAAATATTGGGATCCGTCAAAATCAATGAACCAACAACTAGTAGTACTAATGTGCGAATATAATGCCACAAGGGTATACTCTTCCTTAAAATCTCTTCCTTCATCAACTGCTGCCATATTTTCTGCTTGACTGGGTTGTTGGCAAAGTGCATACTATTGCTTTCGGCAATCCTTTTTTAAATGCCCAACCTTATGACAGTAAAAACACTTTATCTGATATTTAGAAGATGAATCATCAGGGATAAATTTCCACTTGACCTTCAACTAAGCAGCTAATGCACTCTCTACTTGTCCAACACTTGACTCATTGTGTCTGTCTGCATTCTTTTTGCAACAAATAAAAACTAACATGATCAAACGTCAGGGTGTTACTTTCCACCATCGGGTGTAAAGCCTCTACAAAAGATTCATGGGAGGATGTCAAATTGTTCAAAACCAACACCACCATATCATTATCATCCACCTTTTAGTTGATCGTTGATGGTCTCAAATATCTTTCATCCAAAGCAGGCATTCTTACAGAGACTCATCCTTTGATATCTTTGTGGAAAATAGCTGATTTTTCAAGTACAAAACTCGGCTTTTCTCCAAAGTTTGGTATTTATTCTTCAAGTTGGTCCACAGTGCAATTGCCTCGATGGCATTCTGAACCTCATGAATCATGTCATCTGACACGGATAGTTTCAATAACAGCAAGACCTCCTTATAACGTTTGTCATAATTAGCAAAGTTTGTAACACGTCTTACTTTAGTGTCGAGAATGATTGTCACAATCACAATATTCCGCAATTGTAAAAATCTTATGACTTCAAACATTATAATTATGGCCAGTTAACTTCCGCACTTCCAGTAGGACCAAATTTTGAATGTTGGCCACTTTATACACAATGTTTGACTATGAACCAAAAACTATAGTTCTGACCCAAAAATTAATGCTACTAAAAAATTATAGTTTTGATTCGAAATTAATGCAAGAAAGAGTACAATTTTTTGATCTTTGACTTGAAAATCAGAGAATAAACAATTTTGAAAATACAATTTATGATTCCGAAATCAATGTCGCAGAGATATATAGTTTATAGTCTGAACTTGTTTATAAATTGAAAAAGAATGAAAACTAAATGTCAAAACTTATAGTCCTCTTTTATCTAATAATGTCCTAGTTTGTTTTATTTCCCGTGCCCTAGCACATTCTTTTTCTGTTAGGCATCATTTTTCAATTGGTTGAAAATGTGACTACCCTAACTACAGCATTTCCCATGCCCTAACTAGTTTGCATTCTATTCAAGACATGTTTTGTTATGAGCATGTTTTCCCGCATTGTTTTTCTGCATGTCCACTCCTTTGACGTTATTCTATTTTGTCTTTCGTAATTTACTTCTTTGTTTCGCCACTAGGATTCGTGATTCCAAGAACTTTCTATTGCTATTGGTTGTACCCTTCAATCTCATTGACCTACCTATTTTTGGTCATATGTGGACATTAATATAATCTCTTTCTTTCTTTCTTTCTTTGACATTGCTCTTTACGGATCAGTCTTTTTCTTCTTCCCATCCCGCATTATGTACTTCTCTGTCATGCTTGCTTATCCTTCCCGTCTCACATTTTGCACTCACGTTATGGTTCAAAATCATTCTTTGGTCATATTTTGGTCTAGGGCCACGACATCTCTGCTTTTCTGTTGCACGAAAAACTCGCAATTTTCTTCAATGATTTGATATGTATTGGACTACACTAGATCTTCCTTCAAGTTTCTACATTTTGTGGTGCCCTGTAACTCACGTTTTTTTTGGAATGTCTTCTCCTAGGTCACGATTTTCGCTAGCATTTTTGAAAACTTCCACTGCTTTTGTCTCTTTTGAAAATCATGATTTTGTTATGGTTTCCTTCTAAAAACTATTCATGATTTTTCCTCCTTGTCGTGTGTGGTCCCTTGAGATCATTCTGATCTTCGAACCTTCAAGTCTACAGTGTCGCCTCTAATCAGCTTTTGACCTCTTCTTCGTCTCCGCAGTTCGTACCGAACTAGGGTTTCCTCAAACTCTACATGTGATTGTTCATACCCTCTCCTCAAGCTTCCTTGAACAGTGGCTTTGATACCAATGTTAGTAAATGAATGCTGAAAGAATGAAGAGAAATGGAAGGCATACAAACACTTATACACTTGTGTGTCTGTCTTTTTTATTAAGCAAAAAGGAGTTACAGTGGTTGGTGTTGTGACCAACACCCCCCATTTTTTTCAAATTTTCAAATGAGGACCCACTTTGGTTTGGAAACTCCATGCTCGTCTTATTTTGAAAAAGTCAGTCCAAGTCCAAGCTATGAATCATTATCTTAGGTTAAGTCAAAATCAAGGTTGATATTGAATTATCCTTATAGATTTTTACTTTCAAATCTAAGTATTTGTCGAAATTGGGTTTTAATTTTATCCTGGACTAATTGAGCTAACTAGGTGTTTGTCAAAAGTTGTTTTGTCTTTTACAAAGTACATTAACTTTACAGGTCGACGTTGCTTTTTGCCACGTCTCTTTTGTGCTTAAAAAGTCATCAAATCCAAGAGGGGCAAAGCATTACAAGTGTCCTGACTATCTAGGTGAACGAGATCATGCCAATTGTCACTATCCAGCTTCCTTGCAGGAAAATTTTCAAAGGTTCTAAGTTTGTTCTTGGTCTAGTGAGCGATGACCGTCCACATGTCTTCATCCTATTCATCTGCGGCCAAAGTTCTAAGTCTATTTTCATCCCGGCACCTGAGTAAACGAGGGTCGTCCGCATGTCTCCATCTTGCTTACTCGCGGTTGATGCAGAAAAGGACTGAGGTACGGGGCTCCCTGACTGTCCAACTTAACGAGATCATGCCACATGTCTCAACTAAATCACAGAGCTCCGAATAAGCGAGAGTTTTCCACATGTCGCGCTTACCCACAATGAATCAAAGAATTGACCCTCGACGACCACCTGAATAAGTGAGAGTCATCCACGTGTCACCATCTTGCTCATCTGCAACTGACAAGTCCAAGTACAAAACACAAATCCCCTCGAGCAGCCGGATAAGTGAGAGTCATCCACATGTCGACATCCTACTCATCCGCAATTGACAGGTCCAAGTACATAACATAGAGCCCCCAAGCATTCAGATAAGCGAGAGTCATCCTCGTGTCGACATCCCGCTCATCTACAACTGACAAGTCCAATAAAAGAACAAAGAGCCCCCCGAACATCTGGATAAGCGAGAGTCGTCCACGTGTAAACATTCCGCTCATTCGTGACCTATAGACAATGACACAAGTTACGAAGCCTAGCGACTAACCAGATAAGAAATATTCGTCCACATGTCTACATCCCGCTCATCTGTGACTAGTATTCGATTGCACAGAAATCAATTCCAAGCGACTGAGCGTATAAACGAGATTCAACCACATGTCTGCATCACTTTGAGTTAAGATCGATGGCCAAGGACATAGAGATCACCTCCAAGCAATTAAGCAAGGTGATGACATGTGTCACAATGAATGAATCAACAAGCTAATTGAGCAATAAAAGGTAGCGACAAAGCACCACGTGGCAAACGATGCTGTAAAAGCTGACATCATGAAAATCAAATTCAAAACAGAATAGACAGGTGCAAAGCAATTGTCTGCAATTAATTCCCTCGAATGGAGGATTTGGGCAATGAATGTTCAAGTTCAATTAAATTGACTACATAGTTGGTCCCAAAGCGCAAAAATAAAATACATTTACTACTTGCTATTTTTGCAAACTGCTATTAGTCCTCTCTCCTAACTAAAAGCCTAAGCTTCGCGATTCACAGAATTCTTCAGACTAATTAAAATGGTATCTTCAAGAAGCAATCCTACTACCTTCATGTTCAGTTTCGGTGGTAGCACAGGATATACAGACATTGTGGTTGATTCAGCTGCATTCAACCACAAACTGCAGCATTATACAGCAATTTGGCTAGAGGTGGAGGAGGATGGTCTATGGTCCTGCAGTGGTCTGGAAGCAATGGAAATACCTCACCCAAATTTGTGGGCACTATGCTCACAAACTCTTACCCTGAGTGTTTGTTGCATGAGCATCTGGGCAATTAAGTTATATTACATCACCCAAAAAGATCTATAGTGTTTGCGTGCATCCAAAGACAACCTACGATGACTTTTAGCACTTCAGCAGGCTCCTCGAAGAGAGAAAGGACAGTTTCAGATTTTCAGTCATTAAGATGGAGAGCTCTTTGTCTTGTTATGAAACCGCCGCTCTGCAGTACGCGGCGGTTTCTCCCGCAGCAGTTACACAGGCCCATTAACAGCCCAGAACCTTTTGAGAGCTTGTTTTGAGCATTTTTCAAGATCTAAGGGATTCCAAGAGTCACTTCACGAAGTGCAAAAGGAGGAGAAGGATTAAGAGAAGCCAGACTGGAGTGATAGAAGAACTTGTGGGGAAGAGTGTGGGTGCTTGATGAGATAGCACAGAGGAGCAGAGATCAGTGTTCAGTCCATTCTCTTCCTCTTATTGTAATCAAAGAGAGCAGATTGAGTGAATGTGTAGTGTGTATATCTCTCTAATTCCTCGAGCAAATAAAGATAATGTTTTGTCCCCAGTCTCATTGTTGAGTGTGTGGGTGTCAATATCTGTTGTGTGTTTGACACAGTAAACTGCAATGACAAGGCTTCCTTCATTGGACCCCTTATCCTTGACTGCATCAGCAAGCGTGAGTGTTTGGTTCGTGTTTGAGTGTTTGTTCAGTCATACACACCATAAAACGACATTACAAATGAATTCAGCTGATTAGAAGTGATGATTACAACTGATAATGAATGATCCATTTGAGATCAAACTTTATAATTTGATTGCTGACCAGTTTGTGGTTCAGATGGTCATGGTTATAATGCTTCGGCCTATGTTTTATTTTCAACTTTTTCTGGACTGAAAGCCCATTTTTTCTTGTTTTATCAGTAGTTAGGCTGCTTGTTTAAAATAATTTATATGTTTATTTTGGCAAGTGCAGAGCTTAACAGACATACACTGACATATTCATGGTGTTGCTATCTCAACTGGTATTTCAAGATCAGACAATCTGGCCTGATTTCTGTTATTTTTAGCAAGTGAGGGACACAGTAAAACCCCCATTTAGATATTAAAATAATAAAAAGAAAAAAAAAAAAAAAAAAGTGCTTCCAATATTTAAATAATGTTCTGCAGCATCTCAACACCAAAAACCAAACAAATAAACAATAAAATGTTATTTTCCATGGAACAGCTAGGACTCAATCCTACCTACGACCTTCTCCCATTAGCACACTGGCATGCTGCACCGCTGACTACCGCCCTGCTCCCATTAGCCTGTTAGCGTGCTATACTACTGAGAAGTATTTTTAAAGACTAATGTTTGTCAATTGGCTATTTTTTTATAAATTTTCAAAATTTTAGTTGAAAAAGAATTTATCAATTTTCCTTATAGAATGTACATAAAGTTGTTAAATTCCCATTATTAATATTGAATTTTGTATTATTCCTGAGAATTTGCATAGCGTGCATATATTTCCTATTTCTTTATATGAAAAGATTCACCTACAATTAAATACTTGTAAAAAATTCACAGTCCTTAATAAACCATTGAGCTACCGGCCCCTTTGCTTGCTACAGTGTGGATTCTCTTGTTCTTCCAACCAAAATAAATAGGGCGACAGCACCGTAATGTGTCTCTTTTCAATTAAAAAAACATAACAAATTTTTAAAAGTTTGAAAAATATCCGTGCACAATGTTTAAAAAAAAGCTTTTTATGTATCGAAGTTAATCCATTCTACAGAACTCACAAATAAAGGCAAAATTAACAGGAAAACAAGAAAGCTACTTACCGTTCTATAGCCTCCTGCACAAAAGTCTGGAAACCCGTGGCAGTCTTGAGAACATCGAATCCATAAAGTCCGGACGCCTCGGTCCTCCTAAGCACAGACTTGACTTCATTATGAAACCCTTCCGAGAGGGTTTCCGTAGCCTCTTCCGCGGTAGTTCTTGAAGCAAAATGCCGAGTATTATTATTCCATCTCAGATTTAAATGAAGAAAAACATTTTTATTTCTGCAATTCTTTAACAAGGGCGACAATTTCAGAATCTGCCCGGCCATTTTGTGAAAATTTTCAGAAATTTTTTTTGAATGTTTTGTTGTTATAATAAATGTTCCTGTGTATATATCGGTAATAATATAATTGTCTTGGAAGTGTATATGCATACGTAAATACGTGAGCGTTCGCTGGAGCTAAGAACTGCGGGGGCTCCACGGAATCGTGTTTTCGTGTATTTTTTGATGGCGTGCTTATGATGAACGTATATGCATGAATTTTAAACCGGGTCGAGCGATATTTCTTCTACATTATTTTCAACTATGTTTTTATTTTTATTTATTTATTATATGATTGTCCCTGAGGCCAAGTTGCATACTCTTTCTATTAAAATTGTAATGAATGCATGTTCGAAGTTTTTAAGTCGGAACCATCAGTATATCAATTATTTAAAAAATGAAGATAGATTATATAGACGGTGGTTATTTGATTATGGCGGTAAAAAAAATTACAATAAAATCATAAAATGTTAAAGATAATATTAGTTAAACACGATTATATAGTGAGAGTATCAAAATATCATATTAAAATATTAAATTAAGTGTGAATATTTTACATCGACAGTTTCACCAAAAGAGGTAGTGGCGGATCATTCGTGGGAAGAAGAACAACTCAAAGAAAAATCTTTTTCGAAAGAAGATCTTGTGCAACCTACCCATCCTGTGTGTTATCTAGAGGAGCCAAAGGCACCATAATACCAATATGATCGCTATCTTGCACCAAATAGGGCCAATGAGATAACCCAACAGAAGTTTTGTCGCATAGCTGAGGACTCCAACCCTGTCGTTGAGAAGGGGAGGAGAAACAACTGTGTGAGTGGCTCGATCGCCAAATGGACGTCGGTGGAGGAGACCCTTGCAATGTCATATGCAAAGGGACCCTACTTATCGTGTGTGGTGCACTCCCTCAATGATTAAAGAACTCTTGAAGGTGTTGAAATTGAATGGAAACATTTTATGCTTGTGATTGGATTTGCAAACAAGCACAAGTGATAACAACTTTATCATTAACTAAAAACTCTACTATGAAAATGTCTCATTATTGAAAATGGAGGCATTCCTAAATTTCCAAGTTGAAAGAGGATAATAGTTGTAAAAACTTCCAAATAAATGTTATATATGTCAACCATTGAAAAAAAATGCCCAAATAAAATGATCCTCTAGTTGATGGGTTATGGGTGGAAAGGATAAAATAAACGGTGTATCCATTGCCAAGTTTCACAGGCACAAGGAAATGTCTAAAACAAGTGTTTGAATGTCTTAGGTCTAGAATACATAGGGCACTTAGGATTATAAACCTCAACGTGTACGAGTACTACAGAAAATGAGTAAGCTTGGGCTCAAGCTTGGAATTTCATATTTACTTGAGGCGGGCAAGCCGCATTTGGGGATAAGATTTAAAACTTTACTGACTATTTAACTTATTGAGAGCCAAAGAAAATGGGCTCGTAATCTGATATAATGATCCTATAGAGTAATTCTTGAAAGCAGCGTCACAATTCCACCATTGAGCAACAAGAGGTTTTAGGTGAAGTTATGCATCATAACATCTAACATAAGCTCCTAGATGTAAAAAAATGAAAGGCATATCATAAGCTAATAGTTTGTATTTCCTCTGCAAGTGGGTCAAGGAATCCAATCTCTAAAAGAGACAAGGTCACTAACTATGGAAATTCCTTCTTTTCAAATTCAAAGGGCTTTGATGCCTATAGTTTTAGCAAGTGGGAGGCTATTGTTGGCAATGATAGGGGACCACCATAAATTGTGGTCCTCAAAGGAAAGATCAAATATAAACCCATCTTCAACCACTTGAGATATGGCTTGAAAACTTCAAAATATTTCCAAGTATTTTTGCCACAAAAAACCCCTCAATTTTGACAAGGTCGGAGGAAATAAGCAAGGTATGCAACCATATATTTTTCCAACTAGACTTACCATGGGGAGAGCCTGTTGAAATGCAGTGTCATAGCAAGACTTTCACACTTTATGACCTTCAATGGCATAAACAACCCATTGAGCACACATAACAACACTTTATCTGTAAATATCAATGTGTAGACACCTAATTTTGCTACAAGGCTTATTATTAAAATGTTTCTAGTGTCATTCTGTCCATATGATCCATCAGTTTGAATTAGGTACTTATTAGCACTTTTCCATACATGTTTTCTCTCTTTCTTCTTTATGTGGCCCCGTTCTCTTCTCTCTTTTTAGTTTTCTCTCCTTATTATGTTTTTTTAGTGTTAGGGATTCCCTCTTCTCTCTTGTTATCTTCATCTTTTGTTGTTTTTCTACCAAGGACACATTCAATGGTTTGTCAATTATGTCTCGTACATAACAAAAAAGTTGTCAATTATGTCCCTTTTGTTTTTGTGGTCCCTTTGCCCATTCTCCTTCCTTTTAACTTGTGTTCGCTTGTTTTGTCAACTTCTTTCTCTTTTATTATCTTGGATTGCACACTAATTGGACCTTGTTTTCAAATTTGAGAATCCTATGTATACAAAGCCTCCTAGAGGGATTTCAATAACAAGTATCAAGAGGCATCACCAAGGATTTAAATGAATTCAAGTCTAGGCACACACTCAAAGTATTATTTCTACTCTTAAGTACTTTCAACAAGTTTTAACTATATTTTTGTACCAAAAGAGGGATAGGTAAATATTCATGTAGTTGCACTTCACTTAAGGAGAGAAGGTAAAGTCCTTACTCACAAATTCCATTTACATTGCGTTAGAATTGCATTGACTCTGGTTCCAACATGAAAGATATGTAGTTGCAATCCCTTAAAGGTTACCTAAGCTAGTTAACCCTTTTCTTGTTCTCCATTCCTCTTGTAAATGTTTGTGGTGAATCAGTTTGAGATGATAAAGTGAAGACAAATCAAACATAGATGCTGTCAATTCCATAAAGTGATCACATAATTTCACTCAACATTAGCCTACACATCTACCCCAAAAAAAATAGATTAAGAAATAGGTTTGATGACACATTTAGTGTTTAGGTACACATTTGGCAACAACAAAGGAACATAATTGGTACTCCACCAATTATGTTATAGATATTCAACACAACACCTATTGTGTCCCTATGAGATTTGATAGTTAGATTTGTAGCACAATAATGCATTGACTTCTAGAACTTTATTTTAGTCTCAAAAAATTAGTGTAATAATTGTAGTCACTCAAATTTGGTCACAAATACTTGATTATGTCAGTTTTGGATATATTTCACTTTAATTGACTTATGCACTTAATCTAGACCTATTTCACCACCTCACTCTATTCTAAGCACCTATATGGACCTATATCTTTTCTAACTCCTTGTTTGTCACCTAAAAAAATGTTATATTGGCTAAAAACTCCTCTAAGCATTTGTATAGATAGATCCATACCCAAAATTCATATGTCTCCCTAAAGACAAAAACATCTGATAGGGGACAATAGTGCAAATGTTATTGTCCCATATGAAACGTTTTTATCCTTGGTCTTCTAACTGTCATTTTAAAAAATTTAACCCCCCCTACATTGTGATATGTGCTTTAGGATTATTAGTGTGAGTTTATCCCTTTTGGATTGCTGTAAAGGCATGCTTAAGTCACCTACTCTATCACTTGGCAATTTCAATACATAGACATACTCACACTACTACACATTGAGCAAAGCTTCCTTATTCTTCCCAATTTAGATTCTAATCACTTGAAACAATATTTAGCTAGGTCCAAATCTTGTTTTATCCTAGTCAAATCAAAACATGATCAAGTATTCATGCTATCTATAGATGCATTTATATAGTCAAAGGAACATAATTACACAAAATACTTTAAGTGGGAGGACTACGTGGGATCGAATTCCCTCTTCAAAGTATCATATACATGGGTACTATTTAGTCATCATGGTGGTGATTAGGGTGAGCCTAACCCATTACACTCCCCCTTTCTATTTGTAAGGATTTAATCATTACAAGCCCTATTAGGGTTTCAACCTTGAAAAAACTATTTGCAAGTCTACCATACACATCCAAAGGTCAAATTTTTACACGCATACCTAATTTAAGTTTTCACAAATGATCATGACCTAAGTTATTATTTTTAACAAGTGACAATATCGACCAAGTTAGGACTATAGTGACAATCGATCCTATCCCAAGTTAAATGATTTTGTCCTTCACCAGTTTCAGTCTAACTTTTGGGTACTTGTAGATTCAGTTCATGTTTATTAGTTTTAGCCTTCTGTTAGCCTCACACAATTAAATCTCAAACAAAAATAGCTAAGTTTTTCATTTCATTCATATTTAATATTATTTCATTTCGATTGAATTTTTTTGAATTCAATCTTTTGTTTTAATTATGCTTGTCACAATTTGATTTACAACATTCTACTATATTCTATACAATTTATTTGAATTATATTTATTTAATCTATTAATTCAAATTCCAATAAAAAAATATTGGTGAACCTATTTTTTATTCAACTATTTCATTAAAAAAAATGTCATAGGGTTGATAAATTCTTGGGTATTCGACACTAAATAAAATTCTTTCAACCTTGGATATAAATCTAGCACTAAAAGAACTTACTTTTGACCTTAGATCTAATTGCAAACACTGAAAGCATTTTATTTTGACCTTAGATATGATATATAGAATTGAAAATATCTTATTTTGACCATGGATTTCATTAGAATTTAAATCTCCATGCTTAAAAGATTTCATTTTTGTAGGATTTACATTTTAGTTTTTTAGTTACTCACCTTTTCAATTCACGACAAAAGTATGGCCACATTAGACGATCCATTTTTTGTTTCAACTTTTTCTAGTTTGTATTACATGTTATCTTCCCTTGATAAGGAAAATCACTAATACTCATGTAATAAAACAAAACACATCACTCACTCACTCACACACACACACACACACACACACACTTAATGAAAAAATATGTAAAGTCAAGAATGGCATATGATAAGGAGCAGTTATATTTTCATAATGTTATAGATCTTACTCATAAGAAATATCAAATGTTATTTAATTCTTATTGTTTCAATATTTAATCAAAGATTTTACCAGTTATAATTAGATGACAAAGGGCATACATGACTCCTTTCATTACTCCTCCTCCTAAACCTCAAGGTTCTAATAGTTACCATCCCGCTCCCATTATTTTCCCACAAATTATATTGTATTATGCAGTCTATGATGTTAATAACTAACGAGGTAGGCACCACATCATTAAGGCATTCAACATATTCCTCTTCAACCCCATCCACCTCTTACGAAGTAAACAAATCGATCAAAAGGATATGATATCATGGATCAACTAAAACATGCAAAAATTTAAATTTTAAAGTTATTAGAGAGTTCATTAATGTATAAGGATGTTTTATGTGGTTCATTAACGTATAATACTCTTCCAGATAACACATAGCCTATTGTTTTTGCTTCTATCATGAACACTTTGAAGGATACTTGTTAAAGATACTAAAAAAATCATTACTTTTGAAGATGAATAATTACCAACACAAGATGTAATCAAAATAAAAATACAGTTATTTATTCAATTTACAATGCAAACTAAAAGCATTAAGTGGGTATTGATCAATGTTGGGTCAGGAGTAAACATTTGTAGTAGTCCTTGATTTAAACAATTGGGTGTTAATATTGGCAGTATCCAACAAATAGATCAAACTTTCAAAGGATTCAACAATTCATTAAGACAAGAGTTGTGAATGATATCTTTAGACGTAACTTTGAAACCAAAAATGGTGTCTATTGTATTTCATGTTATGCCTAATCACCTGTTATTTACTATTATGGTGACCATGGATACACACAATGGCAATAATACCATCTACATTGCACTCGTATCTTAAGTTCATGCATGAAAGATACTCATGAATTTTCCATGAATGATAACCCTTTCTAATTTTGACAAATTAAACCATCGCAATCACGATTGGATGATCCAACTATTATTTTTCCCTTTCATGTTATTCCTTGGAACTAAATATTCATATATGAAATTGGGGACTCAAGTACTAATAACAAGCAAGTAAAATAAGGAAATCTCCAGATAGACTAACAATAATTACATCAAGCAAAACAATAACTTTAGCAATTGAAAATAATATAAGCAAAGGCCTAACTATAACTTCAAAAATTATAAGAGGAACAAGTAAGGTTACTGTTGACACGATAGATTGTACCCTCTGAAGGGAGGCTTAACTCTCTTCATCTATGCGACATAATGGAGACATCCCTCTTGCTATGGGTGACAAAACATGAGGTATGAATCTCTAGAATAGGGGCTAGCTCCCCTTGATGCACCTTGAGGCCCTAGATTTCCTACTGCTAACAATGGAGGGGATGAAAAGGGAGAGAAATACTGGAAATTAAAACCTAAACTAAAGCAGTGATGTACCAAAATGGTTGGTCTACTCAGCTTTGACATACACTTTACACCAAGATAAGCTGACATACACTATCATTCAAGATGAGAAACTCTTTTGCATCAGTGTTTCAACAGGGGGGCCCTATGGAGATACATGGAGGAAGAACTACCAGATGTGTTCTAAGACACACTATAGACAACCTATTCACATGTGCCTATACTCTATTTTGAACACTTCTTGTTGACTTGCAAGAGAATAACTCATAATACACTAGATATGCTCGAGTCAAACTGTGAAAGCATGAAAGAAAATGACTTTACACAAGATCAAAACCATAGACATATGTAAAAGTGTAAACCCAAATGGAGGTAAAATGCTATGTCTGATTAAAGGTAAATTCTTGTAGGGTTTCACCTTACAAGCTGAGAGATTTTTTCTCAAATGAGAAGTTAAAAATATATAAAGAACTAAAAAACAAGATAGCTGACAAATTAAGGAATGGAAACCCATACTGAGTTAAACACATCTACAAAGACTAAAAGACCATGTTACTGTCACTTTCTTCAAACTACCTATGGGAGCCATGTTGTAGGCTATCCAAACCACCATTTCTATTGTCCTTGAGATGCAAAAGCATGGGAGACTATCCCCAGCAACTAACAAGGCCATTTTGAGTTGTTGTGATTGACTATGCTCTCTTCAATACTTAGATGCGACTTGGATGCACATTAATGGTGAAGCATAAAAAATGAGATGATAATCTCTATAGTTCAAAAACCAATCTATTTTATTGGTTTTCGGTAGATATATTTTACCTAAATGTATTAACTCCCTTGGTTGAGTTGTCTATGCCACTTGTCTTGGTCTGAGTGGTCTCTGATTCTGCCCTTTGACTTCATCAGCTACTGGAACTGTTCTACATTTTTGTCCTTTTCTACTCTGTAGTTTGCCCATGTTTTATCTCTTCCTTGCCTTCTCCTTTTTCACTCCGGGCTTTTCCTTTTGTCCTGTGCATAAAATGTCCGAAGGATTTCCTTTCAGTTGCTCGCCCTTTGCACTATGTTTTGTCAGCCTTCGGGCTTTGGCATCTCTTTCCTTCAGATAAAAAGTCTAAATGAATTCCTTTAAACATTTTATCTGAAGGAAATTCTCTCTTGGAATTGGCTTTTCCTGAAGGGTAAGTGCCCTTCACCTTTTTGTCTTCGTCCCTTACTTCCTCCTGGTGCCCTCTGCAAGGGCCATCTGAGCTCTGAAGATACCCTTTTGGGCTTTTGAAAAAGGTCCACTTCATCACTTGAGTACCCTCTGCAAGGGCCATTGGCTCCCAGAATTGCCCTTTGAGGAAAAATGTAAGGGTCTTTTTTCCTGCCTAGGTGCCCTCCGCAAGGGCACCTACCCTTCGAAACTCCTACAAATGATCCTTAAGTGAAGAGGTCCCCTTATCAATGAAAATCCCTCTGTAAGGGCACTCGCTTCCAGACTTACTCTTCGGCCTTTCTTCAATTGTCCTTTGGAAAGGTGAAAAGTCCACTTTCCTTACTTATGTGCCATCCAAAGAAAATCCATGCCAGACCAAAATCGGGTTTTGCAAGTGTCTTTACTTGTTTATTTTATGAGTTGAAGTTGACGCAAAACTCGAAGTAAGAGCTCATGAGAAGTTTAAAATGGTCTATATAATGCAATCCAGGTTTGTACATGGGTATTACTTATTAGATTTTATAAGTAAAAGCAAGTGAAGGACCTGATTTGGTTTATGCAGCTCGCCAAAGGCATGGATTTTCTTTGGATGGCACATAAGTAAGGAAAGTGGACTTTTCACCTTTCCAAAGGACAATTGAAGAAAGGCCGAAGAGTAAGTCTGGAAGCGAGTGCCAAGACCAAATCGGGTTTTGCAAGTGTCTTTACTTACAAACCTTTATAAATAAAAACATTTGCAAAGTCTAAATTACACTGTAAGGACCAAATCAGGTTTATCACATAGCTTGACTTATCAAAATTTCACAAGAAAAGTCATTTGGAAAACCTGATTTGGTCTATTATAGGTGAAGTAACTTCTCTTGACAAACCCAAAATGCACTTGGCTAAACAAATGAGAAAAACACTTGGCTTTTTCTTAGGAAAGGTCTAGCAGAGAACATTTTGCATAAGGTAGTAGAGGGATGATCTAGCCAAAACATGGATTGGATGACTTTTGCAAAGAAAAAGGAGGGGGTGCCCAATTTTTGCTTACAAGACAAAAAATTGGTCAACACATTTAGTGACTCACAGGGGGAACATGCCTGCTAGGCTAAAGAAGACTGGTAGCCTCAAAGTCCATTGGGCATGAGTCAGGATGCAGCTTGAAAATTTTGTCAAAATCCTTCTAAATACCTATGAACCAACAAAGCTTTACCTCAAGCAATAAGGGAAAACAACACATAACAAGGCTAAAAACACTACACTTGTGCATACAACACTTAGGGAAAACAAAGATAATTGAAAGCAAACTACTATGTACAACTAACTAGATATATTTGCCTCCCTCCTGGATCAAAGGGAAAACTTCTCATGTCTCCTTCATGGTAAGAAAAATTATGGTGCTAGACAAGTGACTGAATGGAATGGATACTTGGTGACTTGCCCTTCTTCCCTACCACCTTGATTGGCTTGTATCCGAGTGAATCAAGGTCAAACATGTCTCCAACATATATGTATTTACTTTACTCTTTAGAGATTGCCTTATGCTGGCCCTTCATGCTAATATATCTCACCAAGAAATCAATGGCTACTAGCTCATCACCATTGGGCTCATTTATCTCATAGCCCCCTTGATATGCATCATGGACTGACTTGTCCCCTTCTACTTCATTGAGGATCCTGTCAAACTAATCCTTTGGTTCATCATGGCCTTCATGAAGAAGGGTGACTATTGTGATGTCTGGAATGAGATCACAACATCCTAGGGGACATCATCTTCTTATTCAAGGCTCTCTTCTTCAAAGCTTTTATCAAGATGGGTAGGCCTCTCCTTTTCTTGCTCAAAAACAAGAGTCTCTAGTTTTTCAAAGACATGTTCCTGATCCTCCTCCAACTTGAGTTTCGTGGCATGGTCATTCTCTTCATCAAATCAACAAGGAAGTTCATCAAACAAGGGGGGAGAGAGCTCACCATGCTTACATTCCTCATCATCCATTGTTGATAAATAAAGTTTGTCAACCTCTTCTTCATATTGTTGGAACATCCACATGTATGCATGACCTAAGCCTTCTCCATTTTTGGTGATGTCCTCAAAATAAGTATCCATGATGATCTTCTCCTCATTGTCACTCACGAGAGCCTCTTGGGTAGCTACAAATTGGATCCTCTCTTCTTCAGTTTCCTCTTTCAAAATAGGTTCCTCCTTGAGAAGGATTGAAGTAAAGGGCTGATGGATAAAATCATATAGAAGAAGAAGCAATCCTTGAGCTAGAAGCGAATAATTCACTTCCTTCCATTTAGCTAGAACTTCATCTACATCAGATATGGCTTGATGACTCTCTTGAAGGGGTGTAGATGGGGTGTGTTCAGACGTAGGATCTTTTGCTTGGTCTAAACCATCCACCACACCTTGGCTAAAGAACCTCGTTCTGGACTCCAACGTTGCAATCTGCTTGGCTATATTCTCTGGGAAGATATTTTCTTGGAGCTCATGAGCATCATAATGATGAGTAGGAGCAGCTTCATCTTCTTCAAGGCTTTGAGCAAAACCTTTCTTTTCTTTTTTCCTATCCCATGATTTCATTGTCTCTTTCCAACTCATAACCTTGGGGCTAGAACTCATCTCTTGGGGATAGGTAGCAACTTCATTCTCCTCAAGGTCTTGGACTGGTTCATGATAAACATTTCTCCAACTTGGAATCTTGGCACCATTCTGAAATATTTGAGGAGGTTGAGGAAGACTAAGAAGGATATTTTCATGCACAGGAAGAGTTGCTTGAAGAGAAGCGTGTTGCTTTCTAAGAGACATAGGGTGACTTATTTCAAAGGAGGCTTCACAATCCAAGGAATTGAGGAAGGTAGTTTCCATGGGAGGCTGCTCTAATGCCCTTTGGTGTTAGAAAGCTAGATGCAAAGGATTAAGATCACGAGTGGTTAATGCATCAGATGAGCTAGAAGATTGGATTTGGTGAGCAAGGGCTATATGGTAGAAAGGATTTGGCATACAAGAGGAGACTTTCTTTTGAGTAGGAGGGGGTTGCTTTGGGATGGGAAAAGGAATGCAAGGCTGATTGTCTTGAATGAATGGACTCTTCCATCTTACCAATTCCTCTTTCATAGATTGCAATGCCTGAGCTTGACTAAATAAGCACTCATATTTGTACATCAACTCTTGTTGATATCTATTATACCCCTCTAATCTATCTATCTCCATCACTTGAGTCTCAAACTTCAACATCATTTCCCTCACACTAGGTGAAGGGAAACTAGGAGAGCTACTTGAGGTGATTCCATGAACAACATGAGCTTGATCAGAACTATATGAAGGAACACAAGGCCCATGCTGCTTAGTAATGGGATTATAAATACCAAAAAGTGATTTCTTGATGGCACTAGGATTGCTTAACCAACTGATTCAACTCAGAGTCACCATTGGTGCTGGGTGAAAAGCCTCTAAAGGTTGGTTGGTTGAAGAACACACCAAAATTATTCAACTCTTTGGACAAAAAACTTGTCCCACCGAGCGTGCCAAAAACTGTTGATATGGTAGATTGCACCCTCTAAAGGGAGGCTCAACTCTGTTCATCCATGTGACACAATGGAGACATCCCTCTTGCTATGGATGGCAAATGTGAGGGATAAATATCTAGATTAGGGGCTTACTCCCCTTGATGCACCTTGAGGCCTTGGATTTCCTACTCTTAACAATGGGGGGGATGAAAAGGGAGAGAAATACTAGAAATCAGAACCTAAACTAAAGTGGTGATACACCAAAATGGTTGGTCTGCTTAGCTTTGACATACACTTTACACCAAGATAAGCTGACATACATTATCGTTCAAGATGAGAAACTCTTTTGCATCAATATTTCAATAGGAGGCCCTATGGAGATACATGGAGGAAGAACTATCGGAGGTGTTCTAAGACACACTATGGACAACCTATTCACATGCACCTATGCTCTGTTCAGGACACTTCTTGTAGACCTACAAGAGAAGAACTCACAATACACTAGATATGATCGATTCAAACTGTGAAAGCATGAAATAAAATGACTTGACACAAGTTCAAAACCATAGACATATGCAAAAGTGTAAACTCAAATGGAGGTCAAATGTTATGTCTGATTGAAGGTAAATTCCTACAGGGCTTTGCCTTACAAGTTGAGAGATTTTTTCTCAAATGAGAAGTTATAAATATATAGAGAACTGGAAACAAGATAGCTGACAAATCAAGGAATGGAAACCCATGTTGAGTTAAACACTTTTGTGGAGACCAAAAGACCATGCTACTATCACTTTCTTTGAACTACCTATGGGAACCATGTTACAGGCTATCCAAACCACAATTTCTGCTATCCTTGGGCTACAAAAGCATTGGAGACCATCTCTAGCAACTGACAAGGCCATTTCAAGGTGTTGTGACCGACTATACTCTCTTCAATACCTGGATGTGACTTGGATGCACATTAATGGTGGCGAATGAAAATATAAGATGCTGGTCTCTATAGTTCAAAAATCAATCTATTTTATTAGTTTTCCATAGATATATTCTACCTAAATATATTAACTCCCTTGGCTAAGTTGTCTATGCCACTTATCTTGGTCTGAGTGGTCTCTAATTCTACCCTTTGACTTCATCAGCTGCTAAAACTATTATGTGTTTTTATCCTTTTTTGCTCTTTTACTTTGCTTATGTTTTTTCTCTTCCTTGCCTTTTCCTTTTTCACTCCCATGGGCTTTTCATTTTGTCCTTAGAATAAAATGTCCAAAGCTTGTCCTTCGATTACTCGCCCCTTGCACTATGATTCATCAGCCTTCTAGCTTTAGTGTCTCTTTCCTTTGGACAAAATGTCTGAAGGAAATTCTCTCCTGGCATTGGCTTTTCCCAAAGGGAAAGTGCCCTTCAGTTTTTTGTCTTTATCCCTTGCTTCCTCTTGGTGCCCTTCGCAAGGGCCATCTGAGCTCTGAAGATACCCTTCAGGCTTTTGAAAAAGGTCCACTTCATTGCTTGAGTGCCCTCTGCAAGGGCCATTGGCTCCCATAATTTCCCTTCAAGGAAAAATATAAGGTTCCTTTTTCCTACTTGGGTGCCCTCTACAAGGGCACCTACCCTTCAAAACTCCTTCAAACGACCCTTTGAAAGAAGTGAAGAGGTCCCCTTGCTGATGAAAAGCCCTCCACAAGGGCACTTACTTTCAGACTTACCCTTCAACCTTTCTTCAATTATCCTTCAAAAAAGTGAAAATTCCACTTTCCTTGCTTATGTGCCCTCCGAAGAAAATCCATGCCTTTGGCAAGCTGCATGGACCAAATTAGGTCATTTACTTGCTTTTACTTATAAAAGTTGATAAGTAATACACCTGCATAAACTTGAATTACACTAAATAGACCATTTTGAACTTCTCATGAGCTCATACTTCAAGTTTTGCATCAAATTCAACTCATAAAACAAACAAGTAAAGACACTTGGAAAACTTGATTTGGTCTGCGAAGACCAAATTGGGTTTTTCAAGTGTCTTTACTTAGAAACCTTTATAAATAAAGACATTTGTAAAGTCTGAATTACACCGTAAGGACCAAATCAGGTTTATCAAGTAAGTTGACTTATGAAAATTTAACAAGTCATTTGGAAAACCCAATTTGGTCTATTGTAGGTGAAGTAACTGCTCTTAACAAACCTGAAATGCACTTGGCTAAGCAAATAAGGAAAACACTTTGCTTTTTCTCAGGAAAGGTCTAGTAGAGAACATTTTGCATAAGGCAGTAGAGGGATGATCTAGCCAAAATATGGATTGGATGAGTTTTGCAAATAAAAAAGAGGGGAGCGCCAAATTTTGGCTTGCAGGACCAAAAATTGGTCAACAGTTACATAAAAAACATTTACAAGAGAATTAGTTAGTAAGTCAAAAGTTACAAATTGAGCAACTTGAGAAAGACAAGTTATAAATGTAACAAGAAAATATATAAAAATTACATCAAGATAATATGGATCAATAAAATTCTAATTCTAATAAACCCTTACTAGTCAATTATGAGGCACAAGATGGTAATGTTTCAAATTATTATGATAGTGATGATGATGAGGCTAACATGGTTAATATGACAGACGATCAAATATGTAAGTTAAACTTCAATTATTCATATGAGTATTTATCTCATACTTTATTCACACCCATTTCTCTAGGGGTTTATCATCATGATTCAAAATTAATTGTTAAAAATCAATCAAATTTAAAGGGGTAATAATGTTTTAGGTATGCTAAAAGATGATTAATGTGAATAATTTGGAATAGTAACTCTCATATGGAATTGATGACCAATTTAGGGAATAACATGGAAATATTGGTCCAATAGTGTCACAATCATTACAAATCAGGCCACACCAAGATACACCCATAATCACGTTACAAATGATATCAGATAACAAGCTTATCACATTACCTATTACTAGACATCGATCAACAACACATCTTTTACATACAACATGTAACTCGTTTTGTGTTTATCATAGAATCACAAGTCATGATATAGAGCATTATAAAACATTGCAAGAGAAAAATCAAAAGTACAAGTAATAAGGCATTATCAAATTAATATCACATCAATAAACATCTCGTATAAAATAAGTTCAAAAGGCATCATTTACAATACGAAACATAGGAAGTGTCCTAAGAAAAAAAGACTTCACTATCATAATATATATGAAAGGATATTATTACAAGCATAATCACATTGATACTACTAAAAATGAAACTATTTTCAATATTAGAGTATTACCACGAATAGGATATACTATAAATGACTTACATCATAGTGTATATTGGGAAGAATCCTATAGATATGTCATATACCCAATCGCTTGTGGACCAAAAATTATGAATATAAATGTATGGGTTATGCCTCATACACATCGACTACCATTTACATTAGGAGGATCATTGTTACAACAAATATAAGTTATGGTAGATACTAATCCACAATGCATTAGCTTTTTATATGAAGGAAGAATAATTTACATACCATATGATGGTAACTATGACCAACATATTGAGGAGAAGAAGAATATGCTATGTACTTGCACAACTACAAGAAGCTCAATCCTGATGAGGATGAATTATTAGATGAGTGTTGACTACAATAACAAACTATTTAAAAAAATTCAAAAAGTAAAAATCTAATTGTACATAACTTCTTGACTATTACATCATGTTTTCCTACTGCTTGCATATACAATCGATTTAATCAATTATTTTAATCTCTTGGCCCTTGTTCAACTTTTTTATCTCTTGGATCTTCTTTTTCACTTTCTAAATATGAATAGTCCAAAATAGTGGTCTTTTTTGCCATTTATCTCTTTGTTTTCATAATATACACTGATAAAATTAAATTTTTTTACAAGGATAGAATCAACAGTAAGGAATATAACTGACTGCCACTATTGTTCTCAATTGGTCGATCCTATCCTATGCAAATTTTCACCCAAAAATCAAAATATGTGTATATAAAGTCTTAATATTTCCAATTTCTAGACATTTCACTCAGTTATAATATGCAAAACAATATTTATACATGCAAAATCTTTATTTTCCTATGTTATATTGCTCATACATTCTACATACTTTAACAAGTGTGCATTTGATAAGATGAGGATGCACAATCAATCCTCTACATGCATATTCAATCTCGTACATGGTTTTCAAAGTTACCATTCACATACAATTAGGGCATCTTTCTCACACATGACCATGCCATCATTTATAATGCATACTTCACATTGACACATGTTGTGGATTTTTCAAATCTCTCTCCATTCTTATAATTTTAAAGCTTTTATTATCATTATTTTATATTATTTTTAGTTAAAAAAATGTAAAAATACAAAAAAAACAAATATTGTCAAAACGAAAAAACATTCAAAATATTCTAAAAATCTCAAATCAAGACATAAGCATAAATATATATATTTTATATAATTTGTCACGTATTATTTATCTCATGATTAGTAGATAACATACTTTTTTCCTATCACACCTGCATTTCACCGGTATTCATGAGTATTATGTAAGACATACAAATCTCACATGGACTAAGATGCTAGACTTGCCTCTACCCAATAGCCTTGCTAAGCTAGGGGCATTATTTTCCATAGATTATAATATTTATAGGTGTTATCATTCTATGACTCGTATACTAATGATATTTACGCACTTATACAATTATACTACTAACATCTATATCTTACAATGTGTACAAAGATATGTTATTTTCTAGGATATGGTCACATTACATATACATGATATATATTATCTTTCTAAATATATGATCCATTGATGTTATTACTTGTATATAGTAGATTAGATCTTAATTATCTATTGTGTATGGCCCTTGGCCCTTGTATTATTCAATTTTCTTAAGCATCTCTATGAGATCATTGTTTAGTATGTACAACATTTGAACATATTCATTGCTTGTGACGTGGGATTGAATTTCCTCTTTAGATTATTGGATACATAGACACTATTTACTCATCATGGGGGTCATTGAGGTCAGCTCAGTCCATTACACTCCCCCCTTTTCTATTTGTAAGTTTTTAATTATTGCAAGCCATATTAGGCTTTTAACTTTGGAGAAACTATTTACAGGTCTTTTACACACATTTGAAGGTCAAATTTCCACATACAAACCTAATTTAAGTTTTCACAAATGATAGTGACCTGAGTTCCTAATTTTTATCAAATGACAAGATTGACTAGTTCAGGACTATATTGGCAGTTGATCTTGTCCCAACTTCGACAAATTTGTCCTTCACTAGTTTCAGTTCCAGTTTCTAGATACTTGTAGATTAAATTCTTATTTGTCAATTTCAACCTTATGTCAACCTTGAATAGTCATATCTCAAATATAAATAGACAAGTTTGTCACTTCATTCATAATTAGACTTATTTCATTTTAATTACACTTTGTTGAATTTAGTCCTTTGCTTTTATTCTGCTTGTCACAAGTTGATTTATAACATTATGTTATATTCTATTCAATTTATCTAAATTAGGGTTAACTCACCTATTAATTAAAATTATGATAAAATAAAAACCAAGTGTGTCATATTATATAACTTTCACCATATTTTCATTGTAATTGATTTCTTTAGTCAATTGCTTGTTTCATTTGTTCATTTTTTTAGCCATTAAATAGATTTGATTATTATTATAGACTGTTATATCTTAGATCCATCTTGTTCCTCTTTTTAATTGTTTGGGGATGTGTAATTACCCTAAAACCACAAATATTTAAAACATTTAAGTGAACCTGAAAATCCTTCAGTCAACCTAGGGTTTATTGCACTCTTAGCCCTTAAGGTTTGATGTGTTCACTTACTTTTAGTTCTAATCTTTAGGTTTTCATTCCTCCTTTCATCCTTGGGGTTTTATTTCCTTTTTTTGTTCATAATTTGTACCCTTTCTTAGCTTTCTTCATGATTTACATTCACAAAATGGATAGTTAAGATTTGAATGCTATATATCTATCGAAGGAAGTTATGTGCACTTTGGATGATGAAAAATATGTTTTTATTACTAGAGAAAACACTAATTAATATATTTTAATTTTTTTTAAGGCAAATATTATGGAAAAACGTTCTTATATTGCCAAAATTGTGAGTATGGTTAATGAAGTAGCTAATGTGCACGCTTCTCATGTAGATACCCCTAAGCTTTACAATTATGTTTCTTTAACTTCTAGGCTTTGTTACCATTGTGTGTCTTTAGAACCCATCTCTAATTATGTTCCCAAGTTTGTTATCATTGATAATATTTTCCCCTTGAATGAAATTCTTAAGAGTCTTAGTGTGACTTTCCAAGAGTTTACGATTACAATGCATGCAAGAGGTGAATTAAAATAGAAATTACAAGTGTTATCTCTAGGGTCTATCACATCTAATTCTTATAATTTGCTAATGTTGTATATGGCCAACCCATAATGTGTATGATTCTTGACTCGCAATTTTACAATCCCTACAATCTCATTATTTAATTGGTATGGTGATCCTTGTTTACATCTTAAGTATTTTTGTGCTTATCTTGGGAAATGTAGTACCAATGATAAAATATTTCTTTAAACAATCCTTATAAGCTTAATGGGCCATGATTTAGGTTGGCTTCATAAGCTCAAGAATGGTTCTTGGGTAAATGCATCAAGTTAGGGGGCCAAAAAATGGACCCTTTTTGATTTTAATGTGATTTCAACATTTACATGCACGTAGTTTATAAAAGTGCATTGTGATATTGGCTAATAGGATTGGTGATTACCAAGCTTAAACCGCATACATAGTTTTAGTTTTTATAACCGTGTATGATGTATTATTGTTATAAGTTAAAAAAATGCTGGTGTATGTACTTTTTTACTACTTATAGGATCAATATGTACTAAAAATGTGTATATACTAAAACCACGCATGCATTCCTTAATTTAAACATTGCTTACATAACTAATCCTAAACACTAAATCACTAAACTCTAAATTCTAAACCCTAAACCAATTAGGTTCACAAGGTTCAATTTGGCCCAAATCACATCATTGATTTTCTCAATTTACTATTTGGCTCAATCCGTGATGATATTGGGGCTAATTGAACCCAAAACCACATTATATAACCACAAATAGGTTCAATGAATTTGAATTATCCCTAATTAAATTCATGATTGGACCCTATACCATTAATCCTAAGCCCCAATCCTTAAACCCTAAGCCCTAAATCCTATATCTGAAACCCTAAACCTTAAACCAATCAATTTAACCCTAATTAACATCATTTAGAGTAAGAAACAAGTTTATAGGGCTTAATTTGGCCCAAATCACATCACTTATTGGCCCAATTGAGTAATTGGCTCAATTTGTGATGACATTGGGGTTAATTGAGCCCAAAATCACATTTTATATTCATAAAAAGGTTAAACGAGCTGAAATTGGCCTTAATTTCCTTCATAATTGGAACCTAAACCGTAAGTTATAAGTCATAATCCCTAAACCCTAAACCTTAAATCATAAACCCTAAACCCAAAACCCTAAGCTATAAGTCATAAGCCCTAACCCCTAAACCCTAAATCATAAACCTTAAACTCTAAATTAATTGATTTAAACCCATTTAACATCTTTTAGAGTAAGAATTAGGTTCACAAGGCTTAATTTGGCCCAAATCACATATTAATTGCCCCAATTAACCTATTAGCTAAATTTGTGATGATGATGGGGATAATTGAGCCTAAAATCACATTTTTTAGTCACAAATAGGTTCAATAAATTCAAATTGTCCCTAATTACCTTCATGATTGGACCCTAAATCATAAATCCTAAGCCATAAGCCCTAAGCCCTAAACCCTAAACCATTGGATGTAGCCCTAATAAACATCCTTTAGAGTAAGAATTAGGTTTACATGGCTATATTTGGCCCAAATTGCATTATTGATTGCTCTAATTGACTAACTAGCTTAATTTGTGATGACATTGGGGAAAATTGAGCCCAAAATCACATTATGTAATCACAAATAGGTTCAACAAACTCAAATTATCCCTAATTGCCTTTGCAATTGGACCTTATACCCTAGACCCTAAATCATAGATTATAAACCCTAAACCAATAAATCTAGCCCCAATTAACATCTTTTAGAGTAAGAATTAGCTTTGCATGGCTCAATTTGGCCCAAATCACTTTTTTAATTGTCCCAGTTGACTAATTGGCTCAACATGTTATGACATCGGGGTTAATTGAGCCTAAAATCATATTTTATAGTCATAAATAGGTTTAACAAACTCAAATTAACCCTAATTACCTTCATGATTGGACCCTAAACCCTAAACTAATTAATTTAGCTCCAATTAACATCCTTTGGAGTAATAATTATGTTTGTAGGGCTTAATTCAGCCCAAATCACATCACTTATTTCCCCAATTGACTAATTGGATCAATTATGATGACATTGGGGTTGATTGAGCCCAAAATCACATTTTGTAGTCATAAATAGGATTAACAAGCTTGAATTTGTCCCAAATTCTTTCACAATCAAACCCTAAAACTAAACCCTAACCATAAGCCCTAAGCCTTAAACCCTAAACCTTAAATCCTAAATCCTAAACCATAAACCAATCGATTTAGCCCCAATTAACATCCTTTAGAGTAATAATTGGGTTCATAAGGCTCAATTTGGCCTAAATCACATCATTAATCATCATAATTAACTAATTAACTCAATCTATGATGACTTTAGGGACAATTGAGCCCAAATCACATTTTGTAGTCACAATTAGGTTCAATAAGCTCAAATTAAACCTAATTACTTTCACGATTAGACCTTATACCCTGAACCCTAAACCCTAAACCCTAACACCTTAAACCTAAAACCTAAAGCCCTAAACTGTAAACCCTAAAACTCTAAATCAATCTATTTAGCTAGAAAAATGACATCAAGATTGCAATCATAATTAGGTTTACATTTTTTTGATGTATAAAACTCCAATGTTAATAAATAACATCAACTAAGGCCATGCATGAAATTTGACAATTAAATTAATGTATAATAAAATCAATAAGATGGTCAAATGCATGTCAATGAAATAGTAAAATATTATATGTACGCAATGATTTTGCATACATAGTTCTAATGTTTGACATTTAAAACACATGCCTCAAGGCTTGAGAATGGATTAAATTCATGAGCCTAATGCATAAACCTACAAACACATAATCGAATGCATGTTTTTGACTAAAAATAACAAAATATAACTTATGCCATACTAAACACTATGAATTTTATCCAAAAAATTCCTAAAAATATGACTACAACATGGATCACCCACTCTTCTTATATATATATATATATATATATATATATATGGAAAGGAATGCTAGACCTGCAGAGGGTTTGAGAGCGATGATTTTAGCGATGAGTACATGCAGAGTCAGCCGAAATAGGTGACTCTGCAGTCTGCAGGGGTCAGCGTGTGCCATTCTATGGGGCTGGGTGAGCTAGGGTGAGTGTTCCCTAGCCCAACCTTGGTGTTTTTTCAAAGCCACGCCAGGGGTAGTGAACACATGTGGAGGAGGGCTAGAGCTGCAGTGGCAGCAAAAACAAAAAGCAAAAATTTATGTTACTAGTGCATCCTTGCCTGTGCATGTTGGGGGGCTTCTTTGTCCTGATTGGAGATCGTAGGTGGGGGTCATCCTTGGTTATACTAGTCTACAGTTCAAAGGCAGTGATGGGTGCTACGTCGACAAAACCCTAGTGGTGGTTCCTTCTCTTGGAGCCCTGTTTGCTCACCTTAGTGTGGTCGAATGGCAACACTGATTGGGGAGTCTTCAAGGGCTTGTCCCAAGATGGATTATCGCTCAGCAATAGTTGGTGCAAAGTCTACTTCACATGCTTCAAAGGTTTTTAATAATAACTTATTCTCACCAGCGTAAGTAATGGTTAGATCAGGATTGTCAGGTGGTACTCAGATTACAAAGATCAATGGATGTCTTGAATGATGTGAGGTGAGGCCAAAACTTGTTATCCCACTTGATATGATTGCAGAGGATATTGAATATTATTTGAAACATGCTTTGTTGTGTAAGTTTATGGGGATGCGGGTTTCATTACAATTTATGGAATCGTGGGCCCAATAGACTTGGATGCCTAAGGGAGAAATGGAGGTAATGCTTTTAGCAAATAGCTTTTTCATGGTTTCATTTAATTGCTTGATGGACCGCAATAAGGCCTTTGAAGGAGAACCCTATTTTCATACCCAGATTGGGCTATTTATTAAACCTTGGCATGCAGGCTTCAATCCTGCTGAAGAGCTTCCGAATCAGGTTTTGGTGTGGGTTTGTCTTCCAAGATTCCCTGTGGAATGTTGGCGGGAGGATGTTTTACATTTGTTGGCTTTGATGCTAGGAAAACCAGTGGGTACCTCACAACAGACTCAAGGTAAAAAAATTATGACTTTTACTCATATATGTGTTGAGATTGATTTAAGTAAACCTTTGCCAGATGTCAAGAACCTAGAACAATAAACATGCTCCGATGCCTACTTAGTCAGGATCTTGCTCCCTCAATAAGAGCACAAATATGATTACTCTGTATAAGCAACTAATCACGAAATTTAACCAGAAATATGAAACAACACAGGAATTGAGAGACAATACACAATTGTATTAATAATCACTCAGAAGAATATACAATAAAGAAGATGCCACTTCTTCTTCCACCTCAAAGGCTCGCCACACCTCAAGACCTTTTTACCTCTCTCTCTTGGTCACAATAATCAACTCCAATACAGAATTGATGTTCACCTCTCCAACCAGTCAGTAACACGCTGCCAGTACACCAAGTACACAACCGTACTCCAAGTAGATCTCCTGCTCTCTGCTACTACCTGCAAATCACTAGACCTTACTCACCATTGTAGATCTCCTATCGAAAGTCATGCACACATGCTGACCAAGATCATACACATATGAAGAACCCTATTGATTCTCCAAACCAGTACCCACCTTGGTACTGTGGCACTAGGAGGAACGCACCATTGCTCTCTTCTCTCAGAAGGAGCTTATTGCTCTCTTACTCTCTAGCTACAAGTTTACAATACAACCCATGAGTCCATATATAGATCTCATGCTTATAATAATTAGACACGCAACTCAAGACTAAGACTAGCCTTTGACATGTAAACAAATAGTCCAAAAATAGACTCTCTGGGATCAACATGCAAATTGCCTATTCTCACATAGGCTGCCGACGTCGGCTCCTCCATGACCGATGTCGGCCGACTGGTAATCGACGCCAATTGCTTCCTCACTGCCATCTGATCGACGTCAATTGATCAGATCAACGCCAGTTTCCCTGCAACGCATTCAACAACTCTGCATCCTTCGTAACTTCTCCTGTTTACATCCTGGTGAAGCTTTTAGCTCCACAACCTAACAATCTCCCACTTGGAGATAAATAGCTGCACCTATCCCTGTACCTGTACACCGTCTAAATTATTTCCTGGCTTGTATTCCTCTTCAAGATCAACCCTGAAGACTAACCACCACACATCCTGTGATGCTACACCTGTCATCCAAGTAACCTGCCATATATGAACCTACATATCCATGTAGTGAAGAACTTGACCCTGCATAACAAGAATCCCTGCTGCTGATCCCACTGAACTGCCCTCCAGTACTCCTTCCCTGAATTGGCTCCATACTTTCTGACAACTCCCACTGATTGGGAAAACTCAGGTCTACACTAGACCTCATGTGATTTCAAACACTTGTTTCAAACTAAGCTTGAACTATCCAGCCCTTGGTGTGCTTTTTGATTCTACAACCTGCATCATGAACCCCGCCAACACCGTCTTCACATCAGCTCCCACTGGAGATAAAATCTCCATGTCTCTTATGCCAAAGAATTTCACTGCTCTAAATTCTTCATGACACACCTCTGAACTAACCTTACCTTTAGCTCAACAAAACCCTGTATCTCTGAACCTATAACTAGTATACCATTCACATACAGTAACAGAATAATGTTGCAATGATTATCCACCTGGTAAGATAAACACAATAGTTACACTGATATTGACTGAAGCCATGCTTAGTCATCCACCTATCAAACCTGTACCACTGTCCTGTAGCTTCCTCAAGACCATATACCTTGGCCTTCTGTCTCACGTATCCATCCACTCTCTTCTTTAACTTGGGAATCCATTCCGTCTCTCAGTGCTTACTTCCCGCTGACAACTCTACCAACAAATACCTGTTTGGTTCTTCTCCAAGGACTCACATGCCTCATCCATGCCAAGCTCCCACTGTATCTAGATTCTACCTGCATTGCCTCTTCGCATCTTCCTGGTTCTTGACCATCAATAAGCAATATAAAGAAGGTGAACAATGAATATGAGGTTCACTTACCCTTTCTGACCTCGACATGAGCATTTGAGACTTGTTGACAGCTTGTTGTCCGCCCACCATCCGTACCAGTGATCGATCTCGGCCATCTCCCAGTCTGCCCCTGACTGATGTCAGCTCCATGTACTGACCCTGACTGTCGACGTCATTTTCCTAGCTGACGCTAGTATCCTTTTTGCCGACGTCAGTTCTTTCATGACTGACGTCGGTCTTCCTATTGCTAACGTTGGTTACTGTCTGACCGACGTCGGTACATGTGTTCATCTGTGAGTGATAACTTTTTACCCGCGAGCTCTCCATGGATCAAAATCCTGATCAAATCAACCCTACTCTGCTCAGAATAATTCAGTTCCCTCACCTGATCTCTATCCATCATCTCCTTCATGAACACTAAGGCTTTCTTATTCTTTAGCTTGTCAAAGACATCTGACTTTCACTTCAAAACCTGCATTCCCCTCTTGCATATGTGACCAAGCCCATGAAGCCACATCTCTGCAACAGAAGGGGAATCAGTAATATAAGTAGATAGATAAAGGATATCTACTTTCTTACCACCATTTAATTTAAGTGTATCTGTTGTGAGAGTTACAGTGCATCTCCCATCACCCAACTTTCCTGAAGAAATTAGACTCATCTCCAAGACTGGTACCTGCATGACTTCCTTCAACCACTGTGTGTCATCCGCCTGCAATTTTAGCTTCACTACCCCTTCGTTAATAATCTGACAAGGCTTTCCAAACCCTAAATAAATCTCTCCAAAGATGTACTTATGAAAAGATGCTCTATTTCGGGCTGCATGGAAATAGGCAAAAGAATCTGTAAACAAAGATTCCACTTCATCTAGAACATCCTGTGTAACATCACCTGCAACATATGTTTCTACGCGCTGATCTTCTACCGACCAACAATCTCTTTTTACCTGCTCTTTCTTTCCATCAATCAGACCATTCGTGCTATTCAGTTTCTCCATTCGTAGCTTACTTTCTTCTGCCATTGCTATACTCCCACTCAATCTAAAACCCCTGTGAGTGACCTGTAATCAAAAACACTACTAGATCTGAACCACCTGTTAGTCAATCCAAACAAAAGCTCTGATACCACTTGTTGGTATCAGCTCTTGAACTTACAACCAAGGCTCTGATACTACTTGTTGGTAACCTAGAACAATAAACATGCTCCGATGCCTACTTAGTCAGGATCTTGCTCCCTCAATAAGAGCACAAATATGATTACTCTGTATAAGCAACTAATCATAGAATTTAACCAGAAATATAAAGTAACTAGAAATATGAAACAACACAGGAATTGAGAGACAATACACAATTGTATTAATAATCACTCAGAAGAATATATAATAAAGAAGATGCCACTTCTTCTTCCACCTCAAAGGCTCGCCACACCTCAAGACCTTCTTCCCTCTCTCTCTTGGTCACAACAATCAACTCCAATATAGAATTGATGTTCACCTCTCCAACCAGTCAGTAACACGCTGCCAGTACACCAAGTACACAACCATACTCCAAGTAGATCTCTTACTCTCTGCTGCTACCTGCAAATCACTAGACCTTACTCACTATTGTAGATCTCCTATAGAAAGTCATGCACACATGCTGACCAAGATCATACACATACGAAGAACCCTACTGATTCTCCAAACTAGTACCCACCTTGGTACTGTGGCACTAGGAGGAATGCACCATTGCTCTCTTCTCTCAGAAGGAGCTTATTGATCTCTTACTCTCTAACTACAAGTTTACAATACAGCCCATGAGTCCATATATATATCTCATGCTTATAATAATTAGACATGCAACTCAAGACTAAGACTAGCCTTTGACATGCAAACAAACAGTCCAAAAATAGACTCTCTGGGATCAACATGCAAACTGCCTGTTCTTGCATAGGCTGCTGACGTCGGGTCCTCCATGACCGATGTCGACCGACTGGTAACTGACGCCGATTGCTTCCTCACTGCCATCTGACCGACGTCGATTGATCAGACCAACGCTAGTTTCCTTGCAACGCATTCAACAACTCTGCATCCTCCGTAACTTCTCTTGTTTGCATCGTGGTGAAGCTTTTAGCTCCACAACCTAACACCAGATTCGTTGGATATGTGTGCGAGTTCTTACTCTTGGGTGCAACAATTGGATTATGAAACTCTTCATTTTTGATGTTGACTCTATCATGAATATGGTCATTTGCAGAGAAGATGCCCAAAGGCTAGACCTATGGATCCCAAGCCTTCTCAACTACCCCGCAATCACCCTAGGGTTGAAAAAGGAAAGGAACCCATTCTTGGTGATGTGGATGGGGCTGATGGATTCATTTTTGTTAAGGCTCGAAATAAGAATCGAGGTCAAAAGAGGACTTTGAAGGAAAGGCAAGAGGAAGACTCTTTCAATAGATTTGAAGTCTTAGATGATCTCAGCCAGCAAGAAGTGAATCCAGGTTTGATGAATCTGGATCAGGATGCTTTGGGTACAAGACAGGAGGGCCTTTTCTCAGAAGTGACTCAGGGTTTGTAGGATATTAGGGCTCTACAAATGGACACTGATGTTTAAATGGAAGTCCAGCGGGAATTGGCTCCTATTGCAGTAAGGAAGAAGGGTGGGGAGGATGGATCTCCTCTTGTCTCAAATACAGGTATTGAGGGGGTGAAGATTGACAAATCTTCTTCTTCTCATTTGGGTCTTCTTCAAAAGGAGATTAGAAAAGGAGCAGGGGAGAAGTCTTCCAAGCTTGGTAGGAAAATAGATTTGGAAAATATTAAATTAATAAGGGAAACTCTGGTTGAGTTAGGGTCTGTTAAGACTCTTGATTATCATTTTTTGACCCCCTTGAAATGATCATTCTACCCTGGAATGTAAGGGGCTTGAACAGTGGCCCTAGACAAAAAGTTGTTCGGGATCTGGTTAGAAGTCAATCTCTTTATGTTATTTTCCTATAGGAGACTAAGGTATCAGTGGAGAGTATGTTTGGTTTAGTGCTTAAGCTTTGGGGGGTTGGAGAGTGCCAGTGTATTGGTGCTCAAGGGTCTGCAGGGGGAGTGGCTTGTTTATGGAATCCTCAGAAGATCTGTCCTCTTTGGTGGTTATCCTTGCAGTCTTCTATCTTTATGATTGTATCTTGTGTTGAGATGGGGGAGATGGTTCTCTTCTCTAATATCTATGCACCTACTGATCTTCAAGGCAAACAACTTTTGTGGTCCCATATCCGATTTGTCCAAAGCATGGCTCCTTTCCATCCGTGGATAATGGCTGGAGAATTCAATGCTATTTATGAGTTGGATGAGAAGAGGGGTGGGATTGTGAGGCTAGATCCTTCTGCGATACTACTTCAGGATAATATCTTAGTTTTAAATCTTATGGATATCAAGCCCATTAATGGCCAGTTTACTTGGAACAATCAGAGGATTGGGAATAGCTGCATTGCAGAATGACTTGATCGCTTTTTGGTTTCTTTCTACTGGGTTGGTGGGCTGTGGTGTTCTAGATCAAAATTTTTGGATTGGAGGGGTTCAGATCATTGGCCTATCAAGCTGGCTATTTCTTTAGCTTGAGTACCTCGATCTCCTACTTTCAAGTTCCAGCTAATGTGGTTGTGTGACTCCTCTCTCAACGACTATATTGCTGAGTGGTGGAGATATGGTAGACTTGCTTATGGTACAACAATGTATACTTTCGCTAAGTTAATTGAATTTGTCAAGTATCAGCTTAAACATTGGAATCGACAGTGCTTTAGAAACATTTTCTATGAGAAGAATGTTGCCCAAGCTGAGTTGGATGGTATTACGAGGTTGATCAGAGAGGATAGAATGAATGAGGACTTGCTAAGGGAAGAGACTATGGCTTTGAAAGCACTGGAAGAGTGTGATCTATGAGAGGAGGTATTTTGTAAACAAAAGGATCAAATTGAGTGGCTTCAGGAAGGGGATCAAAATACTACTTTTTTCTTCAACTCGGTGAAAGCCAAGAGACATGGTAATTCTATTTATGCTCTGGTGAATGATAAGGGTGAAACTCTTTCTTCTTTCCATGAAATTATGCGGGAAACTAAGCAATATTTTGATTCATTATTCAGAGAGGACTCATAAGGGGGTTCTCATGAGGAAGCTCAGGTTCTTTCTTGTATCCCTTTTTTGATTTCTAGGGAGATGAATGAGTAGCTTATGAGTAATATCATGGTTGAGGAGCTAGAGGGGATTGTGTTTCAAATGAAGAGGGGGAAATCTCCTGGCCCTGATGGTTTCGCGATTGAGGTCTTTCAATAATTTTGGGAGATTATCAAGTTGGACTTGTTGGCGGTTGTTCAAGAGTCTCATAAGAATAAACAGATGCTATGGGCCTTGAATTATACCTTCCTTGCTCTCATCCCAAAGTGTCATGGGGCAGATAGGTTAAGTCAATTTCAGCCTATCTCTCTTTTCAATGTGATTTATAAAATTATCTCTAAGTTAATTGCTAATAGGTTGAAAAAGTGGCTTAAAGTGTTGATTTTTTAAGAACAGAGTGGTTTTATGGCGGGACATTAGATTCTAGATGGGATTATTATTACAACCGAAACCATTCACTTTATTGCCAGCTCCAAAGATAAGGCAATGTTCATCAAGCTTGATATGGCAAAGGCTTATGATCGTGTTTGATGGTCCTTCCTTCAGAAGGTCCTAAGTGCTTTTGGTTTTAGGGATGATTGGATTTGTTGGGTTATGACTTGTGTTACTTCGGTATCCTTCTCTCTGTTAATAAATGGTGAGCACTCTGAGCTTTTTGGTGCCTCTCGGGGTCTGCGGTAGGGTGACCCCCTCTCTCCTTTCTTGTTTCTTCTTCTTGTTGAGGGTCTGGGACGCTTGATAAAAAGGAATGTGGAGTTAGGTTTCATTCAAGGGTGAGGCTGGGGAGGTGGTCTACCTTCACAATCCCACTTGCAGTTTGTGGATGACACCGCTTTGATGGGTATGGCTATAATTAGGGAAGCTTCAAATATACACAAGGTGTTGGATGTTTACCTTGTAGCTTCAGGCCAATTGATTAATGAAGATAATTCTTCCATCTTTTTCTTCAATACTCCAGGTTCTATTCAGAGGAGAATGGCTCATATCTTGAGATTCCAGATTGGGGTGCTCCCTTTGGCCTATCTTGGTATTCCCATCTCTATTGGAAGACTTCTCAGGGAGTCTTGGCAGAATATGTTGGATAAATTTTGTGTGAAAGTTAATCATTGGACCCATCACTGGTTGTCCTTCGTGGGTCATGTTCAACTGCTCAAATCTGTGGTGCAAGCTCTCCCCAGTTATGGATGTATGATTTAGGTGGCTCTTCTGGGATTTGTTAAGGAGTTGGATTCCTTAGCAAGACAATTTTTATGGGCTGATAGCTTAGTGTCCTCTAAATGTAGCCTTGTCAGACGGGACATTGTTTGTAGACCAAAATAGCTTGGCAGCCTTGGGTTAAGGCAGTCATCACTGTCAGGGATGGCATTGGCTACTAAATTGTATTAGCGGTGGTGTGTGGAGAGGATAGGATATGGGCCAGGGTATTAATGCAAAAATACTTCTCGAGGGTCCCTCAAATTGATATTCCTCGTTATCCCTTGGTGGGGAAAGGCTTGATGATTTAGAGTATGCTCAAGAAAGGCATTGCTCTAATTAAGGGGGTTTATTTTGGATTTGTAAAAGAGGGACTAAAGCTCATTTTTGGTCTAATTCTTGGGATGGCCTTCCTCCCATTGTGTCTCAGTTCCCTAATTTGGTAAATCTGTGCCAGAGGTTCTGTGAAGTAGGATGGTCAAGGGTGAGTGACTTCAAGTCCTTTTCTTCTCATGGACAGATGGTGGTGGCGAGATGGAAGGAACCTGAGGAGTGGTATATTGTTGGTATGGAGGAGGAGTGTGCTGAGATTCATAGCATCCTTTCTCATAGGCATTGTAGCTCCCTCCAAGAAACGGATGTCCTTTCTTAGTCTCCTAATCCTAAGGGTGTCTATATTGTTGCTTCTGGATATCAAGTTTTGTTATTTCAATAGCTGGATGGGGTGGAGGTTCACTAGTGGAAGAAAGTGTGGAATAAACTTTCTTGGCCGAAGTGTAACTGCTTTATATGGACTTTGGCTTGGAATAGATGATTGACATAGGATAAGCTTTAGAAGAGGGGTTTTCAGGGTCCTTCTATGTGTGTTTGGTGTGGATGTGGAGAGGAGGATTCCTCCCACTTGTTTTTCTAGTGTCTCGTGACCCGGCAACTTTGGCATTTTTGGTGGGAGGTTTGGAAAAGACCTTGTGTTCATGCGTCCTCCCTAGAGGATTTTTGGAATAGTCTGGGGAAACCTCCTTCGATGGCCTCTTTCTTACAAGATGTGTGGTATGTTGGGCCTTCTTTCATACTCTAGTAGATTTGGTTGGAATGAAATCAAAGAATATTTCAAGGAGAGAAGTTATTGATTCAACAAGTTTAGCACAAAATTATGGGTATGATTCGGGAGACAATAGAAGCTAAGTGTGATGTGGTGTTCCCTTTGGCGAAAGAGGATGATGAGTTAGTGGATAGATTGGGTATTCAATGGTTGTCTCCAGCTTCTGCTTGTGTTAGGAGAGGAAGGTGGCTGAATAAGAAAGTTCAAAGGGGGGGAGTTGGCTACCCCCTCCGGATGGCATTCTAAAGCTCAATACTAATGGCTCTTCAAGAGGAAATCCTAGCCCTACTGGCATTGGTGGGGCTGGTAGGGACTTTTCTGGATCGGTGGTTTTTTTCTTTTCTGTTCATGAAGGAATACAGACTAACAACATTATGGAAGGTTTGGCGATTCTCTATGCTTTGGAGAGGACTTATGCTTTGGGATGGTGCAAGGTTATTTGTGAGTCTGACTTACAATTTTTTATTAACATGTTGAATAAACATAAGATATCTAACGTTAGTTGGTAGGTGGCAATGATAGTGCAACAGATTTTGCAGATGAGTTCTTTGATGGAAATGGTGTCCTTTGTCCATATCCCAAGGGGGTGGAATAGGGCAGCAGACTGTTTGGCTAAGTGGAGCTCTGAGCAGTTAGATGGATGGAAGATTGATGAGTGGGAGCAGGTTCCCCATGAGCTCTGACATGACTTGAAGAGGATTCTGGCTGAGGATGAGAATGACATTGGTGAAGGATAATGGTGTTTCAAGATTGGTTTGACTAGTTCTTTTGAGTTTTTGGGGCTCTGGCCCTTTGTTTTTTTGTAATACTTTTTTTTAATTTTCAATAAAGTTTTTACCCTTATATATATATATATATATATATATTTCTTTAATATTTTTATCTATATTTATTTCTATGTCTTTGTATATCACTATATGTTTTAACTATAAATGTTTGTGTATCTTTTGTTTCATTGATTTAAACTAGGAAAAAATTGCAGGGTTACAAACTAGACCTACTTCTACAAACATTTAAAAAAAAAATATTTTTTGATATTTTTTTAGGTAGTTAAGGGGGGGACACACAATTGGCTATGCATTATTGATCCTATTTTAATGTCTATTTATTTGTGAAATCAGTAAAAAAAATCATTAATTTGAAAAAAAAATTATAAGTTAAAAATTAGATGATCTTATCTCACTTTCCACCGAAGGGTTTAAAAAGAATTTAACAATGCTCAAAAAATGATGGGGTGCACAACATGCTATATACTATGATTTTTATAAAAGATCAATAATATGTCTGTGAATTTATGATGTTTGACCCACTTACACTTGACCATTAAAAAATAGTATTTTAGAAAATAGACTTGAAATGCTACAATTATATTCTTATAACATCTTCAAATTTTGATTATAGGTGTCTCAAATAATCCGTACAAGTTGAGGTTTCTTATTTTTCAAAAAAAAAAAAAGTCCACTTAAGACCTCATTTTTGCCCCCCAAGTCCATGCACTTACCTTGGACCTACTTACATTACTTGATGTGGAAGAGATATTTATATCATAATGTATCAACAATAAGGGATGATGTGACACATTGGAATGCATCACATCTCTTCATCAAGGAAAATCTAAACATATTTGTGATTATATTTCGAGATTTAAGTCTAGTATGTAATAATTAATATATCAACCAAAAGACTTAATGCAACAATACATTTTTGGTAGTGGCCTTATATTTCCTCTCAAAGAGATTTTTTTTTACCATACTTGTGAATATATCAAATATATTCTTTATGAGGCTATGTCATTACAAAATGAGCTTACACAATCTTTAATGCTTGATCACGATAGTCATACTTTTATTTCTAATTATCCAACAAAAATCCATGTGCACAAAAATAAAATACATTTATGATTTTCTCAAAAAAAGTGACACCTACAACTAGTCATAGCCTTCCCTTAGCAATTTATGACAATTTCCTAATCTACATGATAGTCCAAGTGTAGCATTGAAAATGATGCTTGATTTGAAATTGATTGAACTCCCTCCTATTAGATATCATGATACATATCATACACCACACACATATAGATCTAAATATTATTGTTCTTATCATAGAATACATGGATATTCAATGAATAGATGTGATGCCCTACAAGAAAAAAATCGTGGTCTTATTGAGAAAGGTGATAATGAGCTTCTTACACATCCACTTGATACCAAAATACCTCCTAAAGTTGAGGAACCTACTCCATGTGATGTGTTGTCTACTAAGAAAGAGATACCTAAGATAGATTTCCATAAGAAAGAGTGACTTAAGTGAGAACCTCTTAAGCAACCCATCCCTAAAAGGAACAATGATCCAATCATGATTTTTAATGATCTTACCAAGAATTATACTTTGAATGTAGAACCTTTGGAGATTGGTGTTTTTATTGAGGGAAAATAAAAAGGGATTATTATTGAGGACAAAGCTTAATTTTATGTGTGGTATTCCATTCCTTAAGTCACTTGGATATGATATTAAACTTTTAACTAAGACACATTTGCCTGAACATGTAACAATATAGTGTATTAAATTGCCTATATCTCTTAGTCCCAAAACATGTCTTACCACATTTTATTCCATGCCTAATTTGTTTATGTACAATGCTATATTATGTACTCCTTGGATACAATACATTAGTGTAATACTTGATAATACTTATTATCACTTTTGATTACGAAGGTGCACAATTTTCAATTTGAAAAGATAAAACATTTAAAAAAATAGTAGAGCATCCCAAGGTGGATAGTATTATGTTTCAAAAGAAACTTAAATGGATTCCAAAGAAAAAAATCTATCACTTATTACATCATTCATGACCCAAAAGAACCAAAGGAAGAAATGGTCAATAGTCCATCTCACATAAAGTTTTATATTAAAGAAACATTTCAATTTACTAAAGATGTGGGCTTGGTAGATGACGATTCATTATGAATATCTCCTATTTCTAAAATTCAAGAGCCCATGCCTATGTGTATTATATTATTTGAATAATATACTTATACACATACCATTGGGTATTATTATTTCCTACTTACTATGAGCTTCAATGAATATATTGTTTATTGTAAGTTACACATAATTTCATCACATGTTATTTACATATTACATTCACTTATTATTTTGTTACATTTACATTCACATTACATATGTCTTTAGACCACAAATTTGAAAATTATAGGTAAAACATATACATTGGAGACATATACACACATATGTATAAACATAGAAATGCAAATAAATACGCATGCATGCACACGCGTGCACACACACACACAAAATTACAACATCAACATTTGATAAATAGTCCAAAAATGGGATCATTTAACTCGAGTGCATCTGATACATCTAGTCACCTTCTACAAGATGGTGGAGAATGATCATATCCATTAGAGGCTCTATTCCTACCCATTATTATACCTCTAGCACTAATCTTAATTGTATCTAAGGTCACTATCCTCACTTTATTACTAGCCTTATCATTGTGATCAACCTCTAAATTTGACTTGGCTTGATAATATTCTAGATTAGTATGAGCTTGTGTGTAGGCCTCATTGACTTGTCTTAGCTTAGGTATAATGGTCTCCATTGTGACATCCCTTATAGGCAGAGCCATAGGTGCTCCCCTCTATCCATATACCCACTATATTCACTCAATAATTTATATCACCAAGGCCTTTACGTCACTAGTCCTCTGATACTCTAAAAAGTAAGTTACTCTCCACTATGTCATGGGATTGAAAAAATATGTGTAGTCAGTTGCTTGGTAAGTGGCCCTTTGACATTTTAAATATCACGAGTGAAAAAATGCATGAAAACTTTAATAATAGTGATCCATCCAATCGACATTACACAAAAACAAATGCATGACACTTATTAACATATGACATATGAAAATGAAATATGCACTTAAAATTTGATAAAACATATATATCATATGTTTACCATCATCTATAGGGGTTGCATCTACTAAGGGGAAATAATAGTGATCCATCCAATCGACATTGCACAAAAACAAACACATGACACTCATTAACATATGACATATGAAAATTAAATATACACTTAAAAAAATGATAAAACATATATATCATATGCTTACCATCATCTACATGGGTTACATCTACTAAGGGGTCTTATTTCTTCATGGATCATTCTCATGATCCCCTTCCTCTAATCATCACGTTAGGTGCTAAATCTATAACTACTCCACCGCCTCCGCCATCCCCCCTTACATTACCACCTACACCACCACCAACACTTACCACTATTGTGAGTGGAATACTATAATTACTTGAGCCCCTACCTACCTTTCAAAATAACACTTCGTAACCTCTACATCATTCATTCATAGATCAACAATAGAAGGATCAACATCCCCTACACTTGTATGCTCAATATAATTGGGCCTAAGGGTCCTCACATCTCCCACTTATGGTGGGAATCTCATTGATCATCTCTACATATGTTGCATTGAAGTACTATCATGCCAAACACCAAAATTCTATGTAATACCATCAAACTAAAAATGCTCTATATCACTATGGTGATATTTGTACCATCTACTCACTTTAATCCATGTCATCATGTGAACATCTTCTTTCCATCTAGATGTTGTCTATACGATCTCCAAAAAATTGACCTACTCATAGCTAGTTAAATGTCTACCTAAACCTATTAATATCTTAACCATTCACTCTATGAACTTGTGTATGCACCCATCATGTAACATAAGGTTTTTTTGGTACTTGTTGAACAAATTTGACCCTTTGTCAAATTTAGTTAACCCTCTATATATTTAAACTTCCTATAGGGTCTTGATAAGTCATGAAATGGTCATAGGGTCATGTTTAGGGTCACTTAATATATTTCACTTTTGTCATATATGCCATTGTCCTAATTTTCCTTTAGGTCACCTTTTTTGTCATTCTAGGGGAAGTTGTATGTAATTTTATGAAAGGACAAATTTCAAAGTGTACTATAATGTACCATGTGTCATTTTGATGTTAGGAATCATTTTAAAACTAAATAAATGCATGTTCAACATAACTACAAAATAGGTAGTTAAAGGTACTTGTACAGACAAGGATAACCAATTAGCATGTGGAAAGCTTTAGGAGGATATATAAAATCCCCCAAAAGTATTTTCAAATCTTGAGAAGCTTTAATAGTTTCAAATTTGGTAAAAATTAGTCCATATCCCTCATTACTCTCCTAGACAGGGTCAAACATGCCAACCAATTTACTCTCAGTATGGATGGGAGGGGAGGAGTTAACTTGAATATTTTTGGTGGGTGAAAGTAGTATTAATTAAATTAATTTTCATGGAGATATTTCCAAGATTGGTGGTTTGTGCTTCATGAACCATCCTTAATAATGTTAGTGACTTTAATTTGCCTACACATTCCCATTGGTTATAGTTTTCTTATCTATTTGATTGAATCTAAGAAAACTAGAAGATAAATGTGTACTTGGAGAGTATGACCAACCTTTTCATGTGGCTTTCAAACTATTTTGCATGTGTGTATGTGAAAGGATCAGTAGAACCACTCTTATTGAGCTAGAAGTTGACATCATGTTCTGCAGGATAAGGTTTTATCAATTGCAATGTTGTGTCCCCCTGTGTGTGATTTCAAGTCAATGCTAATATATTGTTTTCAATTATTACATAACATTAATGGTAAATATTTCCTATTGAGAATACTGGAAGTTGATGGAGTTGAATTTCTAACACACTAAGTAAAGAATGATCAGAGTTCTGATTTACATAGTCACTTACAATCAACTATAGGTATGTACAGAGGTCTATAAGGCTACTCAAAACCCAAGAAATAGGTTATGTACATTTCAAAGACTTGAAAGAAGGTTCTTAAGTATATTCAAGGCTCATAGTGTTAATCTTATTTTCAACTCAGACCTTATAGTCAACCAAAGTGAGAAAGTTGCAAATGAGTTTTTACTCTTACAATATGTCACCCGTGGGTAAGGGCTAATGCGGTATAAACAAGTCTAATAAATTCACTCTTGTAGCCTAAATGGATATGTTACTTCTTAACATTAAAATAATAAATGATAATAGTTGGATTATTCGAATTTAATCAAGTCTTCGTTGTAGACACTTAGTGAAAACTACAATGCTTTCAAGCAAAATGAACCTTAAACTTGCAAACTCCTAGTGCATTAATGGAATATAGTTGGGATCATGAAATATAGACATAAGTGAGTTCATAAAATTGTATAATGGTCCTCATTGACCTTAATATAAGATAGAGGTTTGAAAACATAATGTTCAAGCATAAATGTGCACCTATAAGAATTTCATAACTCTCTGAATTGACATCTACAATCTGACTGCAAACTTATGGTACATTAATAATAGAGAGACATGACTACATGGTTCAAAGGTATGAAATGAATACATGCAAGTGTGAGATACACTCAAAAAACCTAGAAGGAAGTGTAGGGGTTAAACACAGTAGTAATACATAAATATACACCTACAAGAACCTTGTGGATTCTGAGTTGCCACCTACAGTAGAAGACAATCCAGTTCTATCTCATGTAAGATAAAAGTTTGGAAGGATGGAAAGGGTTTATAGTGAAATAGACACATTTAAATCACCCTCATATTGGTAATATCACTTTCCTACGTGATCTCAGGAAACAAGGATACCAACCTATAGTCATAGTTGTGAAGTTTCTGAAACTATGTCAAACCCTGCACAATCAAGTCATAGAAGCTAGTTTTGAGAAGTTGGGAGGTTGAGGACTTTTGAAACATGATAAAGTTTTGAAACTTAGTAAATAACACCATCATGACCTAATAAAAATCTCTAAGGTCTCAAGCAACTTAGGCAAATAGGGGAGATGCCATTTATTTTATCTCAAACAGAGGGCACTCCACAGGCAGCCCAACATTCAAGGTGATTATAGGAATGTCAAATGGATGAGGATCATAGACTTAAAGGCACTATTAAAGGATTTATATAATTTCATTGAAAAGTAACAGCTAGGGAAAAGGCCTTACAACCATTGGAAACCCATTGGAAACCCTCAAAAGGGTCAAATACACAGTTATATATAGTCAGGCCTATTAGGCCTAAAACTAGGCCTAATCCCTATAGGTGCCTCAATTGATCTATATGACTATAATATCCTTAAAATTATTTTCAAGACCTTAGGGGGAGAGTTGATGATGGATTAGAGCCATTGGTTTATAGAAAAACATTCAAAAATTTTCAATTTGCCTTAATTCATATCAGTCCTACCCTAAATGCAATGTAAGAGCTTGAGGGCCATGTTCTTTCACTCACATCTATACGGAGCATGTGCATGAGACCTCAACCAGTTAGGGATAGTTTAAGGGGGTCTATAACTTGTTTTTAGTGGTTTTTTTTGGGAGTTAGATGTCTGCTTTTTATGAACAATCATTAATAGTCCAAGAGACCAAAAACCCTCCTAAAACCCTTTCTTGGACTTGATGGAGAATAAAGAAATGGAAATTCATCTAGGAGGGGTAAAATTGACATTAAATTGTTTTTTACATGTCTAAAACTCTGTTACTATCCTTGACAACCACTTTTGTTGTACTATCATTTGTACAAATAGACATAGTACCATGTTTTTTGTAAGAATTGAGATGTTTTATAGGTATAGAAGAGAATGGACAAGTAAAAACCATTATGGGGGGTCTTTAGAGCCTTGTCCTAAATCATAAAACTCATTTATCATCATTTTTGTTCATGAAGAGTCCTATGTTAGACCATCAATTGCAGGTAGTCTAAACAGACAATGAGAAGACAATGTCATTGTTTAGTGAGAGAGGTGACTTTGAATCTTTTGAGGTCTATTTGATATACTAGAGGATAAATATACTTTGAACATATGTCCTGACACCTATACAATGTATCTCCTTGAGAAACTACAATTCACTTAGGTGACAAGTGTAAAGGCAGACCTAAAGGGCTAGTGATGAATGACTATAGGTAGTGAATGACAAGTGACAAGGGTGAGTCCATTAGTTAGAGAGGCATAGATGACATGTACTGAACTCATTTACACTTTCTCATGTTAGATAATATGTTTTAAAGCTTCCTATGGTATTTTTATATAATCAAGTGAACCCCTCACCATCATGAAGGCAGTTTCAAAGTAAAATAATAAAGAGTTCTACGCCAACTTGAGGAAGATGCTCTACTTTAGATTGACACATGTTGATGATAGTTTCTTGACCTCTTTTCCAATTATTTTTCTTGAAATGTAACTGGTTATCATAGTTTGACACTTGGTCTTATGACCCTTGAGCTTCACTTATTCTCTCTCCTCTCATATGCTCTATATATTCAAGACTTTTTGGCTTTGTATTGTATCCATAATTGGTATGGCGAAGCCCTACTAGTTTTCATACCTCATTTTCCTTTGAATAAAGTTTTATGAAGTTGATTCATTCTCTACAATCTCTTGCCTAAGTGTGTTAAGTGGTTTGTGTGGTTGAAAAATGATGAATATGTTCTCCTTACTTCCATTTCTACTCTTGCATGTTTATGTGAGTGATATCTCTTCTAAAAGGTTTCATAAAGTGTATTGTTTGTTAAGTGTGTCTTGAAGTGTGAGAGGGACTAGTAGTGTCTTGTATCAAACCTTCTTTTCACCCACCTCTAGATAGGCATAACAATCTACCTCTATGAGAAATACTTATGCTAGAAGGACATAGAGTTGAAGTCAGTTTGAGTAGTCTTCTTTCTTAAGTGCAGATGCAAGTGTGTTATGTGGAGTTATATTGGTGTATCACCTCATTAGCATAGTTTTATTTTATGTCTCCTTCCCTTTTAACCCCCAATAATGATTAGTCTACTATAATGTGAGCCTAGAAGATAAATCAAGGGAGCTAGCCCTTTCAAACCTATAGATCTATCTCTTGTAGTGGATTATGTATGAAGGGAGATAGTTCCATGTTAACCTAAAATTGAAAAGATTTACTTGACATATCTAGGGTGATATTTTAGGCTATAATAGTACCCACACTATATTAGGAAGCCTTGATGGTAGAATAACCATAATGTGCTCATATAACCAAACATGTAACAATGTGTTCACTATTGTGTTGCCTGTACATCTCTTAAAAGTAAAGTGATACAAGTCCATGTACAAGTGACCCAATATGGATCAACCATACATATATACAATACCATAATCCTTCATGTTTTAAATGAATGGCTTGAATCCATATGCTACTGCATAGCCACTAATATCAACTAAAATGAGCACAATAATTAATATAATCAAATACATCCACAATTACAGAGTTGTCCCTACCACCATCTCTACCAACACCCCACTATCACTAACACTCTTGTGTCCTAATTGCCCACACATTTAATACCTCATATTAAGTGTCTATTATCTCATGAAAGATCTATTATATATACCTCTCACCTTTTGATGGAGATGCATAATATGTGGCACACATTATCTAGGATCATGGTTGTCTTACCAATAAGAAGCTAAAAAGTGCATGAATTATAATTCTTGCTCTTAGTTGGGACTATCGATAGTGGAACATCACATGGCATGAACTTTAGAAGACTTTCATCTCCAAGATTCATAACATTAACCTATGCTTAATCTTTATCCTTAAAACTCAACACAATAATTATCTACCAAGATCGACTCTCCCTTGACTCACACACATGTATCATTGGGTAAAACCATGAACAAACACAAGCACATATAAAACTCTCAAGCCAAAACATATAAACAAAAAAATAATAATATATAAACAAAAGTAAGATTAGTTAAAATCAACAAAAAGTGGGTCATAGTTGGTGCATAAAGTTACAATTTATAAGACACTTTTGACAGACTACAAGTCATAATAAACAAGTATAAGGTCAAAATCTATAGGGACCAATACGCAATCAACAAATTGTTGACCATTTTTGGTCTTGCAGACCAAAATCAGTCTCCCTTTCTTCTCTTTCCATTTCTAAGCTCAGACATGAAGGATATTGCATAAGTATACTTATACAACTCATTTTTTCTCTTGGCATGCAAAAGGCTTAACTTCAAGCATTTACAAGAACATGCAGGGTTGGAAGGAGTGATTATATAGTAGTTTGAAAAAGGTGCTAGCTTCATGAGAGTTCCCAAAGTCGAGTGTAAGTTTCATGTCTCAAACATCTAAGGATCTCCATGATGTGTTCTCAGGTTTGACAGAGCAAATAAACTATTTTGGAGGAATTTTATTAGCAAAATAGACCAAGTGCAGAGGGCAGAAAATGTTTGAAAGGGTCAGAGTTTTCCTTCAGAAAAAGGACTAAGGCAAAAGAAAGTCCAAAGGCACTTTTTAAAGGGGAGCCTATAAGCAAAAGGAAGTAATTCCTTCAGACTTTTGTTTGAAGGAATACATCAGAGAATCCAAAAGTTTGTTCAAACAATCAGGGCAAAGGAAGTACCCTTCAGAAGGGTCATTTTCAACATTCCTAAAGGGTACCTACCCTTTGAGAAGGTAGGAGAATAGAATCGGGACCTTTGCAAAAAGGCCGGGTGCCCTACAATTCTTTTGAAAAAGGGATAGACACAAGAAACTAGCCCTTGCAGAGGGCACTTGGTTGGCGACAAGACCACGGTCACTTTTCTAAAGGGCACATTTCGAAGGACAAGGCTCCTTCAATAAAATTTGAAGGCTTCAAAAAGTTTGAAAGGCAAAGGCAGGAAATGACTTTCTTCAGACTTTTGTCTGAAGGAATTCCTTCAGATAAAAAGTCTGAAGAAATTCAGAGAAAGAGCCACGAAATAAAAAACCTGAAGAAGAATTCTGAAGGTCAAAGGAAGTGATCGAGATAATTCTTGTAGACATTTTGTCCATGGGAAAAATGGCCAAAAGGAAAAGCTCGAACGAAGGCAAAATAGAAGGAAATACATCCTTTAGAATTTTTGTCTGAATGATTTCCTTTAGACAAAAGTTTGAAGAAATTCGGCCACCAAAACAATGAGGACCTGACTAAGACAAAAGCACGACCAGAGCAAAAAGCCGAAGGAAAGGAAAAGGCCGAAGAAATTCAAAGGGGTGACGGGCCCGAAGACGTCAAGATTAAGTACCATGAACTAGCCATTTGGATCCAAACATCTGATGACATCTTTGCAGACGTCAAAATTAGGGCAATGGAATAGCCATTGGCTTTCATATAATGACGAGCACATGAACGTCAACTTTATGGCAATGAAATAGCCATTGATCTTTAAAGGCTTAATCGCAGACCTGAATGCATTAAGAGGCTTTAAGGCCAAAAGGAAGAACTGCTAAGAAAAGAGCACAAGGAGCCAACAAAGCTGGGAAGATAGCCTCAGGAGCTCAAATTTTAGGAAAAGACAAAACTAGGAAGAGACGAGATGGAAAAAGATAGAAGTTAAGAATGAATTCAGTGACCTGCTGATGAAAGAGCCCAAAGAGCCAAATAAGTAGCAAAAGATAGCCCTCGACGGCTAAAGGAGACATAAAAGACAAAGCCAGCAAGAGACAAAAGAACCAAGTGCATAAACAGACAAAATAGCCTAGGTGACAAAAGGGAGGCGAGTTATTCGTGCAGTTGGAACAATCTCTGCTAAGTGGTCATCAAGGAGAGCAGACAGTAAACTGTGTGACTATTTTTTCTCCACTTTAATTAATGAGCAAAAAAACTACGTGAATATCTTGAAGGAGCAGTCTTATTTGTAGAAAAAGAGGTGCAGCCCATGCTTTCACATAAATGTTTAAATGCCAAAGTCAAGACTGACAGTTGACACAACATTCTCTTTCAACAGCTTCTCTTGCCAATGCTCTTAGTACACATGGGCCACTTGTCAAAGGATGCCAAAAGTCTTTTCCAAAAGGGGTACTTTTGTCTTCTTCTTCTCTCTATATATTGTAACTTCTCATTTGAGAAGGATCTCTCTCATATTGTAAGGCGAAGCCCTTCAAATTTTCACTTGAAATCAATAGAATACGCATTTTTACCTCTATTTTGGTTGGATATATCTTTGAGTGTGTCTGAGTGTTAGTCTTGTGTTCAGTCATTGCTTCCTAATGCTTTCACAGGCTTGATACCAATACACTTGGTATAGATAAAGTGCAATTCTTGCAGGTGACAAGAAGAGCTGTATCTGGAGCATAGAGGTAGAAGGAGGTTACTAGACAGTGTGCTTTCCCTACAGTGCCTATGGTAAGTTCCTTTTCTGTGTGTTTCCATTAAAGCCTCTCTGTCAAGCTCCCTACAGTCTAGTCCTTTTACCAGTTAAATTGTATGTAGGTGTTCTTATGGTCTAGAGTTTGAGTGTGAGTGTGAGTAGATCAAACTTGTTTGGTGCATCACCCTCTTAGGTTAGATTTTATTTTTTAGTAGTCCTCTCTTTTCACCCCCATTATATATATATGTATTAGCAACTTACTGGAATAACTTATATACATCAAAGGGAGCTAGCCCTTATTCAGAGACTCTCCCCTCAATTTTGCCAGACCCACAGGGAAGAGAGGAGTTTCCATTGTGATGCGTGGAAGACAGGAGCTCAGCCTCCTGTCAAGGGTGTAATCCACTATGTCAACAGTTTTTGGCATGCCTGGTGGGACAAAGTTTTAACACTTAGAAAAGTTCTAGGATTGGTGCTAGTTCTGTTACAGTAGAACGAACCAGTAATATAGCATCTTACCTTTAATCATGCGATTGTGGGACAAGTTTTGTCCAAAAAAGTTAAAGAATTTTGGTGTGTTCTTCAACCAACTAGCCTTTGGAGACTTTTTCATCAACACCAATAGTGACTCTGAGTTAAATCAGCTAGTTAAGTAGTCCTGGTGCCATCAAGGAATCATATTTTGGTATGTATAATTCCATTACTCAGAACCATGGACCTTGTTTTCCTTCATATAGTTTTGATCAAGCTCAGGTTGTTCATGAAATCACCTCAAGCAACAAGGACAAGTACGATTATGAGTTTTTCTCTTTACAGGTTGGTGAAACATTTTGGGCTTTGCCTCTTCCTCCTCAGTTTGAGCAAGTCCTTAGCCAGCCTGGCTATGATCCTTACCAGCCTTGTGTTGATCCTTATTAGGTCCAATATGACCAGTCTCAACCCTATCATGAGCTATATCAGTCTTATGCCCAGTCTTCTCAATGTGTCACTTCTCCTACTCAACCTAATCTCTTTGCCAATCAACCCATTTCCACCTTCAAACAAGCACTGCTGGGATATGAAAAGTATGTAGTAGAGCTTGACACCAGAAGGGGATGTGACCAAGAAATCCCTGATCATGTCATCAATCAAGTGAGAAATGTACTAGATCTGGTTAAGAGTGAATGGACTCCTATTAAAAGAGCCAATTGGCAAAGGCTTATAAATGAGATGCTAGATGTGAGTGGTTTGATTGCATCTTTTGAAGGGAGGCTGAGTATTCATGAGAGGCAGCCTTACCAAGTCTATCACCCTGCATACCCGCTGCCCCAAGTTTCATATTAGCCATACGCAGTTCTTGCTCATGAGCCAAGTCAAACCTGTCAAAGTCATTTCCCTAATCATGTTGAGGAGAGTTCTGAAATAATAAATCTTGTGTTTAAGGCCAATCTTGATAAGCAGATTGAATTGGCAAATCTTCAAATGAAGCAGTCTATTTTGGAAGCAAGAGAAGTGGAATCCAAACCCTCACTACCCTCTCACATTATAGCCCCATCACCCTAAAAGGAGATGTCTAGTCCTAATATCATGAGCTGGAATAAAGTAGTTGAGTCATGGAACAACATGGAGGAGAAAGACATTGTCTAAGAGTGTGAGGTACAAAATGCGGCTAGTCCTTTTGAAGTCCCTCCCACCCTTCCTTAGGAAGCTTCTTGTATTCCATGGTGACCTTCATGCACTCCCCATTTCCATGATGATTCTTATGAGCTCCAAGAAAGACTCTTTCAAGAAAATATAGCTAAGCAAATTGAGGAATTAGAAGCAAAGGTGAGATTGCTTGGTGAAGGAGAGGTGGAGGTTTCAGACCTTAGAGAGGAACCTACGCCAAAAGACACCCCTTCTACCAATCCTCAAGTCTCTCAACATGATGTCCAGATTCCAAGTTGGAGGAGTGCCTATCATGAACCAGCTCAGGACCTTAAAGAAGATAAAACTGCTCCTACTCATCATGATGATGCTTGTGACCTCCAAAAAAGGCTTTTCCAAGAGAATATAGATAGGTGAATTACAGAGTTGGAGTCCAGAGCGAGATTCCTCAGCCAATATGTGATGGATGGTTCAGACCAAATAGTAAATTCCATGTCTAAACACACCCCATCTACACACCTCCAAGAGAGCTATCAGGCCACATCTGATATAGATGAAGTGTTGGCCAAATGGAAGGAGGTGAATCATTCGATTCTAGCTCAAGGACTGCCTCCTCTTCCACATGAGTTCATCCGTCAACCTTCCACTTCACCCCTTCTTAATGAGGAACCTATTTTGAATGGGGCAAGTGAAGAAGAGTATACTCAGTTCACGATCGATCAGGGGGACTCCATGAGTGCAGATGAGGAGATCACCATAGATGTCATGGAGGAGCATGGATAGTCTCTTGTTCATGTTTTGAATGATTCATTTGAAGTCATTAGGGTCGGCTGCACTCCTCTTCAAGGAGTCTATGAGCTGACTAATGGTGAAGAAGGCAACATTGGGACTCAAATAAGTATGCAAAGGGGCTGTAAGCTTTCAGATTTATCCTTTCAAGAGGTTGGTGAATCTAAAGATGATATTTTCAAAGTCATCGAGGAACCTGTTTTGAAAGAGGCAAGTAAAGAAGAGAGGATCCAATTTGTATCTGATCAAGAAGCTCTCATGGATGTCAATGAGGAAGGAATCCTCATGGATGCTCCTTTTGAATACATAATCAACAATGGAGAAGACACAAGTAATGCATACATGCAGATGTTCCAGCAATATGAAGAGGAAAGTAAGCATGTTGAGCTCTCTCCTCCCTTGTTTGATGAACTTCCTTGTTGCTTTGATGAGGAGGATGACCATGCCATGGATCTTGAGTTGGAGGAGGATCAGGTGGATGTCTTTGAACAAATAGAGACTCTGATCCTTGAGCAGGAAAAGGAGAAGCCTGTCTATCTTGAGAATAGCTTTGAAGAAGAGAGCCTTGAATAAGAAGGTGATGTTCTGTGGGATGAGCAATCACTTCGTGATTCCATTTTAGACATCACAACAGTCACCCTTCTTCAAGAAATCCATGAAGCAGAAGAAGGTGAGTTTGATAGGGTCTTCAATGAAGTAGAAGGGAACGAGTCAAACCATAATGCATGTCAAGGGGACTATGCATATCAAAGGGCTTATGGTGATGAGCCAACAACCATTGATTTCTTGGTAAAACACACCAACATGAAGAGCCAACATTTGACAAACTTCCAAGAATAATAAGAGTTCATATATGTTGGGAGCATGTTTGACTCTGATCCACTCAGATGCAAGCCAATCGAGGTGGCAGGCAAGAGGAACAAGTCACCAAATCTCCATTCCATTCAGCCACTTGTCTGGCACCATATGTTTCCTTGCTATGAAGGAGACTTAAGAATTTTTACCTTTGATCTAAGAGGGAGGCAAATATACCTTATTAGCTGTATTTAGTAGTTTGCTTTTAGTTTTCTTTCCCTATTTTCCCTAAGTGTTGTTTGCACAAGTAGTGTTTTTAGCCTTGTGTGTGTTTTCCTTTGTGTTTGTGGTAAAATCTTCAAGATTGATTCTTGGATCTCTCAAGGCTATTGCTAACTCTTTCAAAGCTTCATCTTGACTCCGTGCCCAATGGATTTTGAGGCTACTAACTTCTAAGCATAGCAGGCATGCTTACCATGGGAATCGCTGAATTGTTGACCATTTTTGGTCCTATAGACCAAAACCAGTCTCCCTTTCTTCTCTTTCCATTTCCAATCTTAGACATGAAGTATAATGTAGAAGTATACTTTTATAACTCATTTTTTCTCTTGGCATGCAAAAGGCTTAACTTTAAGCATTTGCAAGAACAGGCAGGGTTGGAAAGAGCGATTATACAATAGTTTGCAAAAGGTGTTGGCTTCATGAGAGTTCCCAAAGTTGAGTGTAAGTTCCATGTCTCAAATGTCTAAGGATTTCCATGATTTGTTCTTGAGTTTGATAGAGCAAATAAACTGTTTTGGAGAACTTTTATTGGCAAAATAGACCAAGTGCAGAGGACAAAAAATGTTTGAAAGGGTCAGAGTTTTCCTTTAGAAAAAGGACTAACGCAAAAGAAAGTCCAAAGGCACTTTTCAAAGGGGAGCCTATAGTCAAAATGAATTAATTCCTTCAAACTTTTATTCGAAGGAATACTTCAGAGAATCCAAAAGTCCGTTCAAACAAGCAGGGCAAAGGAAGTACCCTTCAGAAGGGTCATTTTCAACATTCCTGAAGGGCACCTACCCTTCGGGAAGGTAAGAGAATAGAATCAGGACCTTTGCAAAAAGGCTGGGTGCCCTACAATTCTTTTGAAAAAGGGACAGACACGAGCAACTAGCCCTTGCGGAGGGCACTTGGTCGGCGACAGGACCACGGTCACCTTTTTGAAGGGCACATTTCAAAGGACAAGGCTCCTTCAATAAAATCTGAAGGCTTCAAAAAATTTGAAAGGCAAAGGCAGGAAATGACTTTCTTCAGACTTTTGTCTGAAGGAATTCCTTCAGACAAAAATTCCAAAGAAATTCAGAGAAAGAGCCACAAAAAAAAACCCGAAGAAGAATTCTGAAGGTCAAAGGAAGTGATCGACATAATTCTTGTAGACATTTTGTCTACGGGAAAAATGGCCAAAAGGAAAAGCCCGAATGAAGGCAAAACAAAAGGAAAGATATCCTTCAGAATTTTTGTCTGAATGATTTCCTTCAAATAAAAGTCTGAAGAAATTTGGCCCCTAGAACAATGAGGACCCGACAAAGACAAAATCCTGACCAGAGCAAAAAGTCGAAGGAATGGAAAACGCTGAATAAATTCAAACGGGTGACGGGCCCAGAGATGTCAAGATTAATCACCATGAACTAATCGTTGGGATCTAGAAGTCTGATGATGTCCCTGCAGATGTCAAAATCAAGGCAATGGAATAACCATTGGCATTTATATAATGACGGGCGCGTGGACGTCAACTTTACAGCAATGAAATAGCCATTGATCTTTAAAGGCTTGAGCGTGGACCTGAATGCATTCAAAGGCCTTAAGGCCAAAAGGAAGAACCACTGAGAAAAGAGCACAAGGAGCCAACAAAGCTGGGAAGATAGCCCCGAGAGCTCAAATTCTAAGAAAATACAAAACTAGGAAGAGACAAAGCTGGGAAAAGATAGAAGTTAAGATTGAATTTAGCGACCTGCTGATGAAAGAGTCTAAAGAGCCAAATAAGTAGCAGAAGATAGCCCTTGAGGGCTGAAGGAGATAGAAAATACAAAGCTAGGAAGAGACAAAAGAGCCAAGTGCAAAAATGGACAAAACAACCCAGGTGGCAAAAGGGAGGTGAGTTATTCCTGTAGTAGGAACAATCTCCGCCAAGTGGTCATCAAGGAGCGCAAATAGTAAATGGTGCGACCTATTTTTTCTCCACTTTACATTAATGAGCAGACAAACCGCGTGAATATCTTGAAGGAGCAATCTTATTTGTAGAAAAAGAGGCACGGCCCATGCTTTCACATTAATGTTTGAATGCCAAAGTCAAGATTGACAACTGACACAACATTCTCTTTCAGCGGCTTCCTCTTCCCAACGCTCTCAACACATGTGGGCCACTTGTCAAAGGATGCCAAATGTCTTTTCCAAAAGGGGCACTTTTCTCTTCTTCTTCTCTATATATATTGTAACTTCTCTTTTGAGAAGGATCTCTCTTATATTGTAAGGCAAAGCCCTGCCAATTTTCACCTAGAATCAATATAATACGCATTTTTACCTCTATTCTGGTTGGATATATCTCTGAGTGTGTCTGAGTGTTAGTCTTGTGTTTAGTCATTGCTTCCTAATGCTTTCATAGGCTTGATAACAATACACTTAGTATAGACAAAGCACCATTCCTGCAGGTGACAAGAAGAGTTGTATCTGGAGCGCAGAGGTAGAAGGAGGTTACTAGACAGTGTGCTTTGCCTACAGTGCCTATGGAAAGTTCCTTTTATATGTGTTTCCATTAAATCCTCTCTGTCAAGTTCCCTGCAGTCTAGTCCTTTTACCAATTAAAGTGTATGTATGTGTTCTTATGGCCCAGAGTGTGAGTGTGAGTAGATCAAACTTGTTTGGTGCATCACCCTCTTAGGTTAGGTTTTGTTTTTTAGTAATTCTTCTCTCTTTTCACTCCCCCATTATATATATATATATATATATATATATATATATATATGTATTAGCAACTTACTATAATAACTCAGATGCATCAAAGGGAGCTAGCCCTTATCTAGAGACTCTCCCCTCAGTTTTGTCAGACCCACAGGCAAGAGAGGAGTTTCCATTATGATGCATGGAAGACAGGAGCTCAGCCTCTTGTCAAGGGTGCAATCCACTACGTCAACACAAACTATGGTATATATTTGGCATGAAAGGTACATAATCATCGCTTATGGTATGAAATAAAAAAGGGTCCTGATTAGTGTCAAATGCATAAAATTTAAAATTGAATAATTTTCAAATAATAAAAAATTTAAAAAAAATCAAAGAAAATGTCAAAAAATGGTCCTTATCTCCTCAATAGCTTACTCGATGACCACCTATGACCTCACTCAATATAATTGGTAAGGAATTGTGTCACTTATCACAAACATAATATCAAGGATTCAAATATTAATATTAGGAAATTCAATAAGCTCCAAAGTATAAATGATTTCTAAAAATAGAAATCCAAGTGGATCATATACTATGAAAAAAATTATAGTTGTTATGTCAAGTATCAAACAACATATCCTTGTGAGCTAAATTTGACACTAGATCAACCTGTTTGGCCCAACAAAAGGCATCCAAAGTAATTTTTATTAACTACTCACTTTATGAGATTTTACAAGTAATAAATACCACCTTTAATTACACATTTTTATTATTTATTAAATTAGAATAACATCTTAAATATTCTATAACCTTACTATTACACGTGAATTTTTTGAAGAAAACTATATATACATATACATATTATGATTACTCATTGAGAGATGATAGTGGTAATTCCTTTCTCTCATAAGGCACATTTATTACATTACCCACTTAAGGGATGTATGTGACATCATTGCCCATACCATATCTAGTACGTTATAAAATAGTTTATCTCCTTACATTACACACACACACACACACACACACACACACACACACACACACACACACACACACAAACACACACCCCTTTGGGGCATCACACCCATGTACTATACTCTGTGAACATTATCAATTCCACCCTACCTTAACATATGTTATTGCATCCATGTTGTTAGCATTCATCCATTGCATATATCAATACATGACATATTCATACATACATATGGTCACATGATGATAGCTCCATCTTATACATATATTAACATATCTTGCCATTGGGGGGATTGTACCTTTGAATATCTCATTGATTTTACTATCTATACCTTGTACATACAAAGGTTACATTGGGGCATTAATTTATTCCCCATCACATTAATATATTGGGGGAAATTAAATCACCCCTCAATATCTAACATCATAGGAGGTTCCACATACCCATCGAACTTTGTAGTGTAGAAACATCAATTTATTATTAGACACTTAACAAAATCAATTTCAGCATACCTTTGACATATATAACTTGTGCACAAACATTTATCTCTTGTTCACACTTTTACCTATCTATTTATCTATATATTGCCTTAGCTAACCTAATTTTCTAAGCAATAATTGGATCTCCCTAGTCAACCTAGGATGCTTTGCAATCCTAAGCGGACTATCACCACATTCTAGGTCACTAATTTCCCCTTTCTAGATAATGTAGCTATAGTTAGATAATTATGGTTAATGTATGCACGTGATAGGATTAACCTATAACTATCCTATATCAATAAATTTAGACTCAGAGAAGGTTAATCAAATAGATTCGTGATACTAAAGTTTTGATTACTAGTCAATGGATTTTTAAATTTGGAAGAAGGTTGCCTATGTTGTAAAATGCTAAGATGAAACGGTTTTGAATCCTAAGCCTACCACATAATAAAATAGTTATAACTATACGTATAATGAAATTAAGATATTGGAAATTAGCAATGTAAATAGTTGTGCAGGTAAATTAAAGTACACTAAAGGGGAAGGGTTATAATGATCATAAAGGGTAAGGTGCCATGGTTGACAAATGAGGGTCTAGGCAACCTAAAATGGAGTATGGAAAATCTAATTAATCCTATGACCACACTAGTATAAGTATAGAGAGAACCTAGACATGGATACACGCACATTCATTCAATCAATAATAAATAACATCGAATCTAGTAAATAAATAAAAGAAAGAGTATAAGGCTAGAAATACTTACCTTGGAGTGGACCCATTAAACCTCAATATCCCCCTTGGACAATTGTGTTTTAAAAGATATTTTTATAGTTGTGAAGACACAAAATGAATGGCATAATACCTAAGAATACTCTCAATGACTTCTCATATTAAACCTCCAATACTTCCACAAGATAAGCTTATTCAAGACAAGGTTCTAAACCTAACTCCTCCAAATGTGACTTGGGGAGTAAGTACTAGTGAAAGTAAAGGAAATAGAATGTATATGATATGTTTAGAATGAAATATGACTTGTATATGTAGATTGACATACCCAAAATATTCCCTAAAGGCTAAGCTAATATCATCAACCAAATCAATAAAGTTAAGAGATGTCAGTTTACACTGAATGGTATCAGCCAAGTCGATACAATACATGAATGGAAAAGATAAAAAACAAATAGTATCAACCTGACCGATGCATTAATAAATAGGGAAATTGATATAACTAAGTAACGATAGAATGGATCTAAACAAGTTGAACTGGTAGTATGAATGATATGATCATGACAGAAGTAAAAACATCTCTCGCAAAGCACCACAAGCCTACCCTCCCATTTCTTAGTCCACCATTTAAGGCACACACTTAGGGATATCAATGCTCAACATTTTTCTGAAATAAAAAGTGTCATTAAATGATAAAGTTAAAAATATTATGTATACATATGCCTTACCCAAGGCTCATCACATGTCATAAAAGTATAACATGGGATGATGTTTTGGGAAAGAATGTCATAACATAATACTAACTGAAAGTGAATGAATAAAAATACTTAAAAGTAAATAAAAGTAAATAAAATGAAAATACATACCTTTACATACATTATTTATCTATAGAAAAAGATGCATATGTGGAAGATGACGGAAGGCGCCAAGTGTGTGGAACAAGAGGCAGACCTAAAAACTAAGATAAAAATCCAAATATTTGAAAACATATTATGTTACCACCTAAAAATTATGTGTCATACCAAGATTCTAAGGCTTTTGTGGTACGTGAAGAGGACCTACATAAATAAATGTAGTCAAAAGACAAAATCTCTAGGTGATTAACTAAAAACTAATAGTATGATGATGCATGTTTTTATTCTTTTCTAGCAAATGTGAGCAAATACATGGTCAAAAATAATAAAAACTAAGTGATGAAAAATGACATATGAAGTAATTATATGGAAAAATAACAAACAAAATATGTGAAAAATGATGAAGTAAGTGATAAAAATGAATGGAAAACACACCACAATAGATGAGATATTGATGTAGAAAAAGAGGCCAAACTTTTGAGGGCCATAACTTTTGATTTGTAGTTCTGTTTAAGCCCATCTTCATGCCAAAATGACTATTTAAAATTTTTTAATGTAGCCATAACACTCCCTTCCAATTATGGGACATTCTAAATATTCTTTAGAGACCATATGTGACCATCTGAGGGTTCAAAATTATAGTTTAATATTATTTTCAAATTTTTACTAAATTTAAAAATTATATATTTTTGTAACAAAATTTGAAATTTAATTTCTATTCGTTTGATAGGTTAATTTTAGAGTTTATTTTATTTTTGAAGATGTTTAGAGCTAAGTGTGTTTGCATGTGAAACCTATTAAAAATAGTAGTTGCTAAAAATAACAGGTTGAGTTTTATTTATTTTTAGAGTTATGAATTTTGCATGTCAACTATAGTTTTGAGTTGGGGATTATTTACACATGGTTTAATTATCTGAATTATTTAATATGGATCAATACATATTATTTTAGAAGCTTTGCTTATTGATAATTTTATTATCTTGACAATATTTGGGTTCATTATTTGGTATCAGAGCAAGTTTCAATTTTAGACGTGTAAGAGATGGTGAGAGGATGAGGAGGAATCACTTAGATGAATTAGACTATGCAAGAGCTGTAGAGGCAAGTAGAATAATTAATCAAGATCATTGTAAATTAAAGACAAAAGAGAGCAAAATATGATGTCAAAAATGACATAGATCATAAGAGGAAATTTTTCAAGAGGAGCAACAGGAACAATTACCATTAATGAAAGAGAGGATGGTTAGATATTTAGAAGGAAGGAACGAAGGAATCAAGGTTGACATTTCATATTACGGAGGAAGTTTAAAACCAGATAAGTTGATAGATTGGATGAACAACATGGAGAAGTTTTTTGAATGGAAAACTATGAGAGAAGACAAGAAAATAAAGTTTAAATGCATGAAATTGAAGGGTCATGCAATGATTTGGTGGAATGATCTATAGAAAAAAAGATAGAAAAAAGGTAAAGCGAAGATCAATTCATGGAAAAAGATGGAGAAAAAGTTGAGAGATAAATTTTTTCCTATGGATTATGCACTAACCCTAGACAATTTTTTTTATAATTTGAAACAAAAGGATCACAATATACAAGAGTATACAAATGAGTTGTATAAATTTTCCATACAAGTGGATCATGATGAAATAAAATATCATATGGCCGTAAGGTATGTAAATGGTTTTAAGTTTTCTATTCAATATGAATTAAACATTCATAAAATACTTTGTAAGAAGTAAGCTTATCAATTAGCTTTGAAGGTGAAGAAAAAAAATAGACATAATTTAGAAGAACATCTATTGGACCAAGAAGAGGACAATCCCCTCCAATAAGGGGATGAAGTGGATTTATTATAAATAGAGGTGGGTTTAATACCACTAGAGGAGAATCATCATGTGGTGTAACAAGACAATAAGATAATAGACAAGGGTTTCAATACCGACAAAGAGAAAGAAGATTTTAGAGAGGATGAAGCTATGGTGGTGGTAGAGGATGGTTTTAAAATCAACATAGGTCTTTTATTTGTTAAATATGTGGAGAAGAAGGCCATATATCATTTGAGTGTCCATGGTACCAAGATTAAGAAAGGAGGCAAGAGGATTGTCCAAGAGTAAATTTAGTTGAAGCTAAAATAGAAGAGCAAAATACTGAAGTCACAACAATAGATATTAGAGAAAATATCATGATGAAAAGAAAAATGATTGCTCCAAGGAAAGAACATGTGCAGAATAAAAAAGGTGGTGATGTATGGTTGTGAATAAATATTTTTTGAACAAGGTGTACTTTAGGAGGTAAGATATGCAAAGTAATTATAGATGGTGGTGGTTTTGAAAATATAGTTTTTAAAAACATGATTGAGAAACTAGGTTTGTAGTGTGAAAACATCCTAATCCTTATCGAATTGCATGGTTTAAGAAAGGGAATGAATTTATAGTAGATAAAAGGTGCTTAATCAAGAATTTTATAGGTAAAATTTACAAAGATGAAATGTGGTGTGATGTTATACCAATGGATGCATGCTATGTGTTATTGAGAAGGCCATGACAGATTTATAGAAAAGTAGTTCATGATGGAGCAAATAACATGTATAGTTTATGGAAAGGTGGTATGAAGGTAGTTTTATTACCTCTTAAAGAAGGGTGAGCTAAAACATACTGATTGCAAAAGAATTTGTCAAAGATATGAAGATGACATGTTATTATTATGCATTAGTAGTGAAGAAAGAAGACACAAAAGTGGTGTAAATACCAGTAGTAGTGTTGAATGAATATGTAGATGTAATACCTAACAAGTTACTAGATGGTTTACCACCAAAGAGATATATTCAACATCATATTGATTTGATTCTAGGATCAGCTCTACCCAATCAAACAACTTATAGAATGAGTTCAACAAAACATGTAGAATTGAATAAGTAGGTTATTGAATTGGTGATGAAAGGTGTAGTAAGGGAGAGCACGAGTCCTTATGCAAAACCAACATTGCTAACTCCAAAAAAATATGGAAGGTAGAAGATGTATGTGGATAGTAGAGCAATCAATAAAATTATAATCAAGTATATATTTCATATACCTCATTTAGATGATATGATGGATATTCTTGTAGGATTAAAATATTTTACCAAGATTGATCTAAGGAGTGGGTACTATCAGATTTAGATTTGTGAAGGATATGAATGGAAAATAACATTCATGACTAGAGATAGTTTATATGAGTGGATGGTGATGCCATTCAGATTTTCTAATGCACCCAACACATTTATGAGGGTGATGAACACAATGCTATGAGGATATAATGGTAAGTTTATGGTAGTTTATTTTGATGATATTTTAATATTCAGTAAGACTAAATAAGAACATTTAAATCATTTGAGAATGGTATTAGAATTGTTAAGAAAATATAAGCTCTATGTGAATTTGAATAAGTGCAGGTTTATGCAAAATAGTTTTATATTTTTAAGATTTGTAGTTTCAACATATGGTGTAAGAATGGATGAAGAAAAAGTAAAGGCAATTGTTCAGTGGTCTATCCTAAAGAACATCACAGAGGTAAGAAGTTTTCATGGTTTAACAAATTTTTACAAAAAGTTCATTAAGAATTTTAGTAGTCTTGTTGCACCAATAAAAAATTGTGTGAGAGGAAAAGAATTTGCATGAACGAGGGCAACAAAATAAATCCTTGATTTGTTGAAGAAGAAAATTATAAAAAAACCTATTTTAGAATGACTAGATTTTAGCAAAGTGTTTGAGGTTGATTGTGATGCTTTGTTTGTGGGAATTGGTGCTATGTTGAGTCAAGAAGGGAATCCATAACATATTTCAGTGAGAAATTGAATGAGGGTTATAATTTTGTGTTAAAGCACAAATAAAAAAAAAAAATCAGGTTGATGATGTTCTGAGCAGGTGAGTGGGGTTGATAACTACTATGTGAGTGAAGTAGTTGGATTTGAATTTATTAAAGAAGTATATGATACTGATTCATATTTTGGCAAGATAGTTGAGAAATGCAAGAATCCATTAACAGGTGATACAAGTAATGTTTTTGAAGAGTATATTATGTAGGATGGTTATCTCTTCAAAGGAAAACAATTATGTATTATAACTGGGTCTCTAAGAGACAATATAATAAGACAATTACACTGTGGTGGTTTGGTTGGACATTTAAGTAAGATAAAGACAATGGCTCTGATGGAGGAGAAGTATTTTGGCCAAAGATTTAGAAAGATGTGACAAGATATGTTTCAAGGTATGGGATGTGTTAGGTGGAAAAATAACATTCGCAAAATACAAGGATGTACATGTCATTACCAATTCTAAGAGGACCATGGACATATTTGAGTATAAATTTTGTGTTGGGATTACCAAACACATAGATAGGTAATTATTTAATTTTTGTTGTTGTAGATAGGTTTTCTAATATCGTTCATTTTATTGCATGTAAAAAAACCAATAATGACATTATAGTTGCATAACTATTTTTTAAGGATATTACGAGATTGTACAATATTCTAAAAACCATTACATCAGATAAGGACATGGAATTTTTAAGTTGTTTTTGAAGGAATTTATAGAGGAAGATGGGGACTAAACTACAATTTAGTAGTGCATACCATCCTCAAATAAATAGACAAACAAAAGTTGTAAACAAGAGCTTACAAAATTTATTGAGATGTATAGTTAGAGAGAAGCCCAAACAATGGGACTTGGATTTACCACAATATGAGTTTTCATATAATAGTTTAGTGAATAGATCAATAGGAGAATCAATATTTTAGATTATTTATGGGATAAATCCTATAAGTGTTTTAGATTTGGTATAGTTACTAATTACAAAATGAGTTAGTGATGATGTAGAAGTGTTTACATAACATATACATTAGTTACAAAAATAAGTAAGAATAAAGTCACAAGAAAGTAATGAGAAGAATAAATCAGTAACAGATGTTACTAGAAGGTCAAAAATATTTGAAAAAATATATTTAGTGATGGTTTACTTGAGGAAATAGAGATTTCTCAAAAACACATATAACAATTTGAAGTACAAGAAATTTGGACCATGCAGAATTATGAAGAAAATCAATGACAATGCTTATGAGGTGAGGTTACCACATAATTTTGATATCTTTATGATATTTAATGTTTCATATTTATATGATTTCCATGGAGAAGATGGTGAAGGTGAATAAAATGAATAAGTATATTGGAAACAACAGGGGCCAAAGAAGAAGAAAGAAAAGATAGTGTAGGTTCTAGATAAGAAGACAATAAACACAAGGCAAGGAAGTATTTACAATTATTTAGTACAATGGGAAGGATTATAATAGGAAGAAAATGCTTAGATTATATAATGGGAGTTGAAGAAGATTGATAAGAATAAATTATAATAGTACAATCAGAGTAACTTGCAGAAGCTGAGTTGTTTTCAACCAGAAGATAATGGTGCATAAAAAGAGACCAAACTTTTGGAGGCCATAACTTTTGATTCATAGCTCTATTTGAGCCCATATTCATGCCAAAATGAACATCTTGAAAATTTAAATGCATCCATAACCTACACTTATAGTTATGGGATGTTTTCAATATTTTTTGGAGGCCATATATGACCGTTTGAGGGTATGAAATTGTAGTTTAATATTATTTTCAATTTTCTTTCTAATTTTAGAAATTGTATATTTTTGTAACCAAAATTGAACATTAATTGATATTCATCTGATAGGTTAATTTTAGTGTTTAGTTTATTTTTTGAATATTTTTAGAGCCATGTGTGCTTGTATGAAAAACTTACTAAAAATAACAACTACTAAAAATGGTTGGTCGAGTTTTATTTATTTTTAGAGTTCTAAATTTTGGATTTCAACTCCAATTCTGAGTTGAGCTTATTTATGCATGGTTTGTAATTATTTAAATTATTCAATATGAATCAATATAAGTTATTGTTTCATAATCTTTGCCTATTGGTAATTTTATTGTTTTTATAGTATTCAGGTTCATTAGATATGTAAAACATTGTAAGCAAGATGAAATATCTATATGATAACACTATGTAAGATATGTGAAACACACAAAAATTAAATAAGAACATGATGGGTAAATGAAATAAAAAAAACTCTAAGGAATGACAACCCAAACTTAGTGTTTGCTATAAATATGATGTAGGAAATCACAACCACCTAAAGACATGGCAAAGATTACAATGAGATGGTGTGGAAAACAAATATGATAGGATGTTTGTGAGGAAAAACTAGTCCTGTCTGAGGTATTAAAATGCAATTCATAAACTAAAAGCCAAGAGGCATATACAAGATAATAATGTAATTAAAGATGTGATTAGATAAAAATGATATCCATCAAAAGGGATATTGGGAAAAATATTATGTAGATAAGGAATGTGAGGTACCACATGGGTGATATGAAAATCCTTAGTGGGAATGAGACACTCTACACAAGTGGGCAAGGATAATAACTATCAAAATCAAAGACATAAGACACTTGAATTAGTGAACATAAATCTTGGGATAACAAGTGAATTATATATATCATCCCATGAAGGCTATACACATGAAAGTAAAATGACTCTATATGTTATCACTTAGAAGTGCACCCTTGCAAGAACATGTGCCTGTTCTCACTTATGTAAATACAATAGAAAGTCTCCAAGGTGTGGGACCTTGTACTGGAGATAATATATAAATTAAGGGTTGGTTCTCATTGGTACATTCACCTACTAATATCTAAGATATCTAATTCTATTTTTTCTTGACTAGGAAAAGGGTAGAAGGAACAATGATAAAATTGAAAATAGAAATGAAAACTAAAAATTGAGGTGATGCACCAATTTTAAGGTCAATTATGCCTATAATAGACACACTATGTAAAATTAATAACTTACACAAATTCAATTCATCTTCATACAATGACTCTTGCATCAGTAATTCATACACATGTCTTGACATACACTCACACTGGCTTGGAAGGAATGAAGATTGATTGAATTCACTTCCAGATTAGGTATAAATTAGAATTAGACACTTTATATGACATAAAATAATGTTCATATACTGAATAAAGGTGAGATATTCATACATAAATATATTAAAAATAATCATTCACCAAGTCACATTAATGAATATTAAAAACACACTTCATGAACAACTTGAAGATGGAGGAAAAATTCATTTTTTTATTGCTTCAAAGGTGAGGTAGTACAAATTTTGATAGAGTTTAAATAATCCAAAAGAATAATCTTCCCTTAATCATTACAAAATGAATGTACATATATAAATAAATAAGATATAGAGAAGATAAGAAGCTCTAAACTAGGAATGAGTCTCTGTCTAGTTATAATTCACTTTTACTTCAGCTTCATTAATTGAAAACCAACTCAAGCTTCAATTACACCAAAATAACATGTAGAATTTGAGTTTAACATATTTTCCTTGGAATATGGCATGGAAATGAGATAGATAATTAATTTTGAATGTTTGAAAAGTCAAATATTCTTGCATGTGTTTGAATAGTCTTCAACTTGAGGAGATCTTTGACTATCTTTAGTTAACTCCTTGTGGATAGTTTGAAATATTTTTGATCTTAACTGAAATCATTTTTATTTTTCATTCATATTTAAGTTTAAATTTATTCCATCTTGAATTTTGACTTGAGCTATCTTGAATTGCAACTTAGAGTTTGACTTCAGTTATCTCACTTGCATCTTGCATGGATGCTTGACTTTTTGAATTTTTTTAATTTAGCCTAAGGGGGAATAGTAGGAGAGAGATTACATGATGAAATTATAAGGATTATATTTCATGAAAATAAATTCAAATATTAACCAAGATTTTAACTCAACTTCTCCACTTTTGCATGTTTTGAAGTCCACTTTTCCAGGGTTAACTGAAGACTCTTGCTATTGATTTGAACTTTTCTAAATTTAGCCAAGATGGGGGCATAGAATTTAGAGAGAGAAGAATATTTATGTTTAATTATTCATGAAATATATATGATAATTTATTTTATGATGACAATCATAACTATTCATATTGGTTCATTTAGATATGTCCATCTTCTATGGTTTTAACAAGCTTTTTGAATACATTGTGAGAACATGTAAATTTATGAATTTGCATTATTTGATCATGGAAGGAGTATAAATATGGTTTTAAAATAATCACCATGATTTAACAGACTTTCAAACAAATTTTAAACTCTAAAATCCATATACAACTCTAAAAAATGGCATTTTATGCTCTCTTGGACTCAAGAAACCCTGATTTCCTTTAGGAACAAACCTATATTTTGGAATTTTATCTCTCATCATGTAAATTAAATACATTAAACCATTTTTAAACTTTAAATTACATAAAAATATAAAATTATATGTAAAATTTCATGATATTTCATTTAATAAAACTCAAAATATACATTTTTTTATGTTTATTAGCTTGCACAATTTCTTTTCTGAATGCTTGTAGGTTTGAGTTTTGATATTTTATTGAGTTTTATGATGATTAAATACATAATTATTTTATAATAATTATTTTATAATTATGATCTTTAATAACATATATCATTATTATAACCATTTTATGTGCTCAACTAATCACTTAAATCTCTTAAAAATTTCCTTTTTTAACTGTGTTTCTTACTTGCTTAAAACCCTGATACCTGCACCTTTGTGTTTTCTCATTTTTTGCCTCAAAATTTTTATTTATAAATGTATAATATATTAATTTATTTCAAATAATATCTCACAAAATTTTTAGTTTTCAAAAAGGAACTCAAAAATGTAATTATATCTTTTAAAACTGAGCCATTGGGATTTCAGAAGGATTTTAGAGCACCTGTTCTTATTAATGATTGTTCATAATTTTAAGAACCTGTAACTTAAAACCAATATATTTAATATTTAGGCATAAGGGCCCATAAATTACCTTAATAAAATTTTATCCAACTCTTTTTCTCCTTCATGTATAGAGCATTTGAAAAATACCTTCACTAGCTTGCAACTAGTTAGTTAGAGGAATAAAAGAAACATTTGCCAAAATTTAGACTTGTAAGTTGTTTATTAGCATGGTTTTATCCTGATAAAGTTTTTATGATGTTTTGGATAACATTTTGAATTTTCACTCTATGAATGGAGTCTTCTTGAAACCCTGCATATAAGCAACTTTGATCAATGGTGGCAAAATTATCAACATTTTTGGCGACTTTACTGGAATGTTTATCTGCTAAATACTCAAGACCAGTAGCCTTATCCATTTGAATATGAAGTTATGAAAATATCATCAAATTTTAAACTTAAAATTTCCTTAATCAAATACAACATTTGTGCATAATGACTTATTGAATGGAAAACTAGAACAACTACCAATTGAAAAATGTACAAGAATAACACTTAGAAGAAAGTGAAAACTAATAAAAATACCAATTAGAAATGTGTATAATAGCACTTGGAGGAAAATTAAATATAAAATTACTACATAAAACATTCAAAATCCACTTGGATAAAAATAAAAACTTCTCAAATCCACTCTATATGGTTGATAGAGATGAGGAACACACTATAATTTTAGTGCCATTCTAGTTGGATCAGCTCGTTTTCTCCTTATCAACCTCTTTGTCTTATATCTAAGTAACTCAACTGAAGTAAACATATATCCAATATAAAAAAATTCAGCATGTGGTTCAATACTCACCTTATTTTTCTCTTTAACACTAATGAAGCTTTCTAATGTATCCATAATTTGATCCATAATAACAATTACAATTTCAACCTCTAATGGCTCATTAGAATAATGTTCTTATCTTTGTATGACATATTTAGATATTTTATATTTATTTTAAACTACTTAAAATTGTTAAATATCTTGAGGAAGATCCATATACTGCTACCACTCTTCATCAAAATCTTCTTCATTCTCACTTGTAGCTTCTTCATCTTCATCTAGTTCATGTATAGGGCTATTACCTTATGAAACCACTACTACAATCTCACAAGCTACTATCATATACTCTAGAACATATTCATGATATGATTTATAAGGATCACTTACTACTACAATTTGATTTTTAATTGATCTTTAAGGGCTGTAACATGATCTTATTCTATGTCAAATTCAATCTCATTTGACCAATACAACTCTTGATCATCCTCTCTTGACAAATTCTCCTCTTCACCTGCATGTTCTTCTTTTGAATTTCATATAATAGGTCCTTTAAAAAAGGATATGGTGGGAGGGAAAGAGAATTCATTTTCTTACTTGAAACATTTTAGAGTGTCTTTCCAACTTGAGACTTTAAGAGTACTAGGCTATTTATGATGTTCTTGAAGGAATGGATAAGAGAATTGGATTGAATATGTTGTATTCTTCTCTTTCCACTCTTCAATTGCTTGTTAAAACTTGGAGGTGTCTTGAACGTCAATTATGGATGCAACTTAAAGTATATATGGAGTGATTGAAGGGGCATTAGTAAGGCTTTGATATTTTAAATTAATAATTTCATTTAATATTTCTTTGAAATAAGGGAAATACACTTGTATTAGGGCTTCATGCTTTGATGCTTCATATTTCTCTTTCCACTCAACAATCAACCTCTTACATTATTGATATTCATAAATAAATTTAACTTGAGGGATGGGTGGAGGGCGCAATAAACTTGAAAAATATCTTAGTTTGGATTCTATAACTTTCTTATTTATTTTGGATTTGAATGGGAAAATACTCTTTCTTAAAAGTAGGTATGACATTATTAGGGGTCTTGGGCCAAGAATATTTCCAAGATGGAATGGTCTTAGGATATTTGGGAAGAGTGAGTAAATATTGCATAGGAATATACTCTTTAATAGGATTATAATTCCTAAAAATTGAAATCTTGATCCAAGTATACTCTCTTGAAGGTTCAAGGGGTTATAGTTCTTCTTGTTTCCTACGTGGGATTTTGGACTCAATTCCTTGTGTTATTATGGATTGTTGCTGCATTTGTTCTCTTGTAGCCTCATTATATCTCTTCAATGAGTCTATCTATTGATTATATATATAGACTTGATATACAAGTTCTTATTGATGCCTATTGTATTCCCCTTCCCTATCAATCTCCATACATTGCCTCTCAAAGTCAAGTTTGATTTCTTGCACACTTTGTTCAAGCTAATTTGAAAGAACATGTTTTTGCTAAGGCTGATTGGAAATATTATTAAGGGTGGAAGGGGTTAAATATCATGAAAATACTAATATTTTACTGGTTCAATGCTATTTGAGGTGAACTCATAATTATTCTCATCTTGATATAAAGAATATGAAGGTACAAATACCACATTTTCACAAAATAGAGGATTCAAATACATACCAATTGATGTTTCTAGAGAATTTGATTACTTAAACCAACTGTATATAACTTGAATTCACTAGATGATGAGTACCTAAATAATGTATTTACTGTAAATTGCTAAAATCAACACCAATCTTTAGTAATCTTCTATGCTATTGTCCCACCAGGTGTGCTAGAAATTATTATCACTCAGAATTGCACCCTTGAAATGTTTGTTCTCACTTCCATAAATATAATGGAAACTCTCCAATATGTGGGACTTTTTATTGGATAGAATATTCACATTAAGGACTGGTTTCTTTTGGTATACTCACTCACTACTATCTAAACTATCTAATTATGTGCTTTCTTGACTACGAAAAAGGTAGGAGTATTATTAAAGCTGAAAATGGAAATGAAACTTAAAATTAGGGTGATACATAAATATTAAGGTAAATTATACCTATACTAGACACAATTTATAAGTTTAATAACTTTCACACATTCACTTCATCTTCATACAATGACTCTTGCGTCAATAATTCATACATATGTCTTGACAGACACTCACACTAGCTTGAAAATAATAAAGATTGATTGAATTCACATCCAAATTAGGTAGAAATCAGACTTAAACACTTTATATGAATTTAAATAATGTTAATTTATTTTATAAAGGTGAGATATTTAGACATAAATATAAGAAAACAATCATTCATTAAATCACATCAATGAATATTAAGAATACACTTCGTGAACAACTTGAAGATGGAGGAAAAATTCATCTATTCATTGATTCAAATGTGAGATAGTAAAAATTTTGATAAAATTTTAGTAAGAAAAAATCATAATATCCCCTTAATTATTCCAAAATGAATGTACATATATAAGGAAGAAGAGAGAGGGAAGACAAAAAACTCCAAAATAGGAATGAGTCCCTGTCTAGTCATAGTTCACTTTTTACTTCAACTCCACAAACTAAAAACCAAATCAAGCTTCAATTTCACCAAAATACAGGATATAATTTGAGTGTAAACATATTTTACTTGGAATATGTCATGGAAAAGAGAGATATAATGTAGTTTGAATGTTTAAAAAGTCAAAGATTCTTGCATGTGTTTGAATAGTCTTCAACTTGAAGAGATATTTGACTATCTTTAATTAAATCCTTATGGACATTTTGAAGTATTTTTATCTTGAATTAATTTTTTAGTTTTAATTCAATTACCTTTATTCCATCTTGGAGTTTGAATTGAGCTATGCTGACTTGCAACTTGGAGATTGACTTTAGTTATCTTACTTGTATCTTGCATGCATTTTTTGACTTTTTGAATTTTTAAAATTTATCCCAATGGGGCATAGCATGAATGATATTTCATGTTAATATTTTAAGTAGTATATTTCATTAAAATATGTCCTCAAATATTAACCAAAACTTGAACTCAACTTATCCACTTTTGCATGTTTTGAACTCCACTTTTCTAGGGCTAATTGAAGACTCTTGTTGTTGACTTGACATTTTCTAAATTTATCCAAAAAGAGGACACAAAATTTAGAGAGAGAAGCATATTTATTTTCAATTATTCATTAAATATCTCTAATAATTATTTATTTGATGATGATAATCACAACTCTTCATACTGGTTCTTCTAGCTATGCCCATTTTTTGTGGTTTTGGCAAGCTTTTTTAATACAATGTGAGAACTTGGAACTTGAATAATTTGTATTTTTTGATTATGTGAAGAGTATAAATATTATTAAAACATAATAAACATGGTTTAATATACCTTAAAATAAAATTTTAGCTCCAAAATTCATATAAAACTCCAAAAAATGCCATTTTACTCTTTTGGAATTAAAAAACTCATATTTCCTTCATGAACAAACTTGTATTAGGTATATTATAGATATGTAACCACTTATAAACCTTAAAATACATCAAAATTTACTTTCATGTCAAATTTTATTGGATTTTTTTTAATAAAACTCAAAATATGCACTTTTTAGTGTTTTTTAGCTTGCATAATTTCATTTTTGAATGCCTATAGGTCAGAGTTTTGACATTTTATTGAGTTTTATGAGGATTAAATACCTAATTATTTTTTAATTATTAAATATAATAACCCATATTAACATCACAACTATTTTATGTGCTCAATCAATCTATTAAACCTATCAAAATTTGTATTTTCTATCTCTTTTGTTTGCTTAAAATCTTAATACTTGTACCTTTGCCTTTCCTCATTTTTTGCCTCAAAATTTTATTTAATAAAATTTATAAAATTAATTTATTATAAATAATATCTCACACAATTTTTATTTTACAATAAGGAACTCAAAAATATGTAATTATATCTCTTAAAGCTGAGCCATTAGGGTTTAAAAGCACTCATTTTTCTTAAAAATTATTCATAAAGTTAAACAACTGTAACCTAAAAATAATGAATTTAAAATTGAGTTAATATATGCTTCTAAATCACCCTAATTCCATTTGAACCAACTCTTCTTCTCCTTCATGTATCAAGCATTTGAAAATTACATTCACTAGCTTGTAACTAGCTAGTTAGAGGAATAGAAAAAATATTTATCAAAATTTTGAGTTATAACTTGTTCATGAGCATGGTTTTGTAATTATGAAGTTTTTTTATGTTTTATAAACCATTTTTAATCTTAAATCCATGAATGGAGTCTTCTTTAAAACTTGCATATAAACAACTTTGACCAAAGGTAGCAAAATTGTCAACTTTACCTTCCCACAAAATGTTCTCCACTCCTTATGACCCCTTACATAGTCGCCAAACTAAAAAAAAATTGGTTACTTATGTGATAATATTTGTGACACTAAAAATTATAATATATAATAATGTAATGATATAAGACCTCCTACCCTAGTCTACTAGCATACCGCACCCCATTAGACCTAAGCTCTATCATGAGGCCAACTATGACGTTTGAGTTTCAACTAAGACATAATATGTACTAAAAAAATATCACATATTTTGATGTGTTATAAAATTTGAGATGTAATTTTTTTTTTATATTTGTGTTTTTTATGATATGGCTTTAAACTCTTTTGGTTTTTTCTATTCTTCCCATTTACAGAGTCGTAAAACCAAACATGGATTAAATAAATAGCTAACACATGAGATATTACACTTTGTTGCTAGAAGGGATATACTAAAGACGGTCATGTATAAGGACTCCTAGAGTTACTCACAGGTAAGTGTGCAACCTCAAAACCAACCTACATGTGCCTTGAGTGAAAGGGAAGAAAAGAAATATGGGGATTACAGAATATCCATCCATGTAATAAGATGATACAATGAGAAATATGCTTTTAACTGATCACAAGGAGGGAAAACAATGCTTTAGAAGGGTATGAGGCTATGTTATGACAGTTATGTCAATAGGTAAGTCATACTAACTTATAAGGGATCTAGCACAAACACTAATTAAAGTAAGTAGTCATCAACAAAGAATGGTAAATGAGTGGTTATCCCAAAAGAGAGGAAAATTAAATAGGGGTCAAATAATCACAAAGATACTAAGGCAAATATGATAAAAAAATGATACATGTGATAATGGTAAATTCCTGAAGGGGATACCTACAAACCACAAAGGAAATAAAGGCTAAAAGTAAAATGTACGAAAACTTGAAGGTGGTACATAAGATCTACAAGGGAATCTAAGATTTAAATTAAAAATATCAAATAACCAAAAATGAAGTAATGGTGTAAGTAAAATTATATAAAACTCAAATATGATACCTAAGATTCTACAAAAGAAGTAAAGGCTGAAAGTAAAAATACCCAAAACCAAAAAGGAAGCAATGATGTAAGTAAAAATCATCCTAAAAATGGGGGAAAAGTAAATGAAATGTATAAATTCAATGAAACATGAGACAAAATAACAAGAAAAATATATGATAACGACTATGTCGAAGAAGAACATATGAAATTCATGCTATGTGTTTCAAAAAAAATTTGGCATTGAATTTGTACGTTTATAATATGTAAAAGGATATTAATTGCTACCTCACGTTAAGAATGAAAGATCAAGAACTCGAGAAGACAAGGATGAGCATTTTAAGATTTTACAAAAGTATGTAAAATATTAAGTATGGGCATCGAAAGATGCCCTAAAGGATAAAATATGGGCAACACAAGATGCACCAATACGTGTATCAAGAAAAAGAAGGGAATAAAAATATGCCCCAATATGTGTGAAAATAAGAGGATGGGCATCGCAAGATGCCCCAACCTATGGGATATAGGTGTATTAGAGCTAACCTCAAGATTGAAATGCCTAAGAATGATGTCAAAATCTATGTAATTAGTGTTACAACAAGAAATGTGGAATCTAGGGAAATACCATGATTTTTGGGAGGTGAGAGAAATATGTAATGTATAGTATTGTCTAGGTTGATACTATATACACATAATATTTTAAACTTTATCATATACTAAAAACTTCTCTCTTGTAATAACCTATTGAGTTTTAATATCTCTCTAAGTGCATGCCTTAAAAGGGGCACTAGGAAAGGAGTGGGTAGACCTTTGGTGCTTCACAAGATTGTTGGTCCTTATACCATTACCTAAAACCACTACAAGTTATTTTTATCCAAATTTATAAATAATTAAACCCCATTTATACACTCTTCTAAGGAATTCACCTTCCTAAATAGTTCCTGACTAAGCATATTACCATTTTCTTCATTTTCCTACTATGAAGCCAACCTGACCGACTTAGTTCGAGACCTAATGACTTTCTTTTCCTCCTAACAAGATCGATCCGATCTATATTATCAGCTAAATTCCTAAGAGGGTATAAGGTTAATATTTGGCTATACATTCCACCTTCACTTTAATTCAAGAGAGAAGAACATTCATTTTTGCATTGTTACAACTTGCATTTCTATTATTTCTATACTTGATGAATCATTATTTAGGGTTTTACCTTGGATGAAAATAAACTTGTATGGTTTGAAAGTCTTGGATGAAAAGTATGAGTAGTTTAGCCTAGATCTGTTTTCTATAATGTGATCCTTAAAAAGTCATAATAATCTCTTACAAAACACCATTGTCTAAGGGAGAGATTGAGGCACGATAGATTCAATTCAAGGTAAGTATTCCTAACTTTTACTCTTTTATTTGGTAGATAAATATTGTGTAAGGTAATAAAATGAATTTTGTACTCCTTGCTTAGTTTACCTTTACATTGACTTGAGTAGAGTTCTATTTGCATGTTTTTTTTTGTTTGTTTAACTATCCCCCTTTGTGCTACAAGCTTTAGTGAACACTAGGGTTATTACATAATGTCATTTTCCTAGAGGCTTTGTAACCCTCTTCTTTGGTGTTGTGTGATAAAAGATCCCTTAGTTAGGTTTAGTGGATCCAAATTGGTCATGCCTTAATATAAATAGCTATGTGATGAATTATTTGGTTAGAATACCTTCTCCTACTTGGAATTCATTAAGTAGGAAAAGTTACAGATCCATCTTAATTCATTGCACACATTCTAGTAAACCTGAAATGAATTTAACCCTTGTAATTTTTTATTTTTTCAATTACATCAACTACATCAAGACTATCAATCTAGTTTAATATTTTGTGCACAAGTTTTCAACCAAGTCAAGCCTATAGATCTAGTTTTGTATTCTGTGCATAGGTTTTCAACTAGGTCGAGCCTATTGATCCAGTTCTATCTTTTATGCACAGTTTAATAACATTATTGACCATGTTAATCTAGTTCTATCTTCTATGTGTTGGGTTTTCAGTTTCAAATAATTAGATCGAATTGGTTGATCCAACCATTTATTCTTCCTTTTGTACCTAATGAAATCAACCATCTCGATTTTGTTCCTTTCTATATTTTAGATTAAGCTAATGATATCAATATAATCGATCTAGTTTTATTTTATTATTTTTTATCAGTTTTATTTAGACTAAATTGATTGACTCAATTCTATTTATAACACTATTTTCTACCTTTATAGGATCAAAAACTTGCTTAGACGACCCAATCAAACAATAATTTAACATTCTCTGAAAATATACTAATTTGACCCCATCGATATTGTTATATCCTCTAGGTTCATTCTAAACAACTTAGTATTTTTATTTGTCAAATTTTAAGCAAACTTCATTTCCTATCTTTCAACTGAAATTTAAATTATATATTATTTTCTTCAATTTTTTAGTTTTGTAAAACTGTATTCACAATCAACTATATTGACCGACTCGGTCTAGTTTTGTGCCTATTTTTGGCCATCAAACTAAGTCAACTCAATTGTTTTTATTTGTTTAGGCTTATTTTACAACAAATTGAGTCGATAAACTTGAATCCATTATATATTGATTGCCAACTAGATTGACATGCTCAATCTTATTTTGTATGTTTCAAAATATTAACATAAGAAAAAGAAATTAAGATTTATTTTCATAGAAATTACAATCAATTTAATTTTTCATTGGCTACTTGTTTATTTGCTTTCAAAAATCACAACTTGGTTTTTGATAAATTTGATTTTCATCTTGCTTGGCTTTCCTTAGAAACTATGTACCAATAGTTTTAAACCTACTTAGTTACGCGATATTATATTCATAGTTCTTATCTTTCATTTACAAATATTATAACATGAAGGGCTTGCCCAATGCTCATAGCCATAATACAGAGCTAAAAATAGTATTTAGTTTCCACGTACCTAAATGGTATTTTATAAACACATAATTTTATTTTGTATTGAACTTTAGGAATTCAACCATCCATTTGATTGTGTGGTGCATCACTTAACATTTAGAGTCGAGAAACTATTTCTAGCTTACCCTTGAAACCAGGTTTAATGATCTATGGGAATGAAACTTCCTTCATAGTTATCACTATGAAACATTGGGCCAATGTTATCTAACATACAAGCCAATATCGTTCGAAGCCTACATTATCAATCATAACCTTTAGTACAACTTTCTAATATTATTTTTGGATAATTAGTTAACATCTAAGTTATATTATTGCTACTTGTTGTTTGCCATTCTATGTTGTATTATAGAATGTGTTAGCCAAGGTTGATACAAATTATATGTTATGTTTTAATTAAATCAACCAATTCGATTTAGTTGCCTATGTACATAACTTTATTTCTTTATTTAAAACTAAATCATCCATCCTTAAGGCCTTTTGATTTTTTTTACCAAACTACAAAACTAGATTGATCCAATATAATTTTATCTCATCCTATCTTTCCAACTCGATCAACTAACTCAATGTCTACTTATAGATTATTTTGGTTCACTAAAATGCTAACTATACTCACCAGCTCAACCTAGTTAGTTATAGACTATTCTATTTCCTACTTTTCCAACTAGATTGACTAGTTTAACCTTATCTATTTATAGACTATTCTAGTTTATTAATTTTTTGACTGGATAAACCAACTAAACCTAACATGTTTCTAAATTTTTATATTATCCTATTAATCCAACTAGATTGACCATCTCGATCTCATTCATTTTTCAGATTTTAGATCTTCATTTTCCTAGTAAGTGTCTAGATAAGCTTGTCATTATACATCATCTATTTGATGAAGCCATGTAATAAAATCAAACTAACATGATGAATCTTACTAATACTCATAAAGCTTCTAAGATGCGTCTACCATATCATGTAGTAAATAATACTAATTTTAGTAATATCCATGTTACTACTATAACCACCAACTATGGGACTCCTCCCTATTCTAATTCTCTTAATCTTCTCTTCCTACAACCGGTAGAGGCTAAAAGTGATCTTGAGTATACAGCTAAAATGATTCTCTTCATCAATGAAAACCCTCAACATCAGGGTAAGGATCCCATAGTCATTTATAACCTCATGTTGGGACCTCATATTGGATAACTCTATTCACCTTCACATAACTTTGCTACAAGATTTGGGGTAGGTCATTCTACAACTTATACCACACCATTTTCCTCTCTCATGCCTTTCTATACTAATATGGCATCATATTCCATGCCTTCTTTATCCTCTGTGCTAGCCATTGCTATAAACATGGAAGGTGTGAGCTTCAATGGGTCTACCCAAAATACCCACACTAATAATCAAATCCATACAACTACTAAGACATCTCAAGCTACTAGTGCATCTCGAACTCTCAATGCCTTACATAACATTAATTCATCCCATGTTGATTCCACTAGTCAAATACCATTAACACTGATCAATTGTTATTACAAAATTTAAATCAATCAGTTACATTTCAAACTAATAGTACAAATCAAATGATGTAAATACAAAATTAGTTAATGCATTTTTAGAATCATCTCAACCTACTCAATAGGGGGTGCAAAACCCTAATACCCCCACCCCCATTAGAGATCTACATGGTAACCTTATACCATAAGATCCACTTCTTAACAAGGCTATTAAACACTTATAAAATGAACCTATAGTTATTCAAATTATAAACATTCATATAGATGGAATAATTCCCACTATCACTTATTATGTATCCACTGGTCCAACCTTACATTTGAAGACTTTCAAAAACCTATACAAAGACTGGGTTAAACTTAATACTTTTACCACCACTAAGCTCTTAGCTCAAACATTTTTCAGTTGGAACTCTATATTGGTATAATCAACTCAAAATTCATTCTGTCTCCAGCTTGAAAGACATAGTAAATGCATTGGTTCGAGAATTCCAAACTAGTGATCTTCGTAAAAATCACCTAGCTCATTTTATCAATTACAAACAATTAGAATCTGAAACATCAAAAGTATTCATCAAATAATGGAAATATTTGTCTAACAAAGCTAAGCATAACATGTATGATGATAATATATTTCATTTATTCATTAATGCTCTTCACTCAAAATTACAATATCATGTGAGGACTCTTTCTCCAAAATCTTTAGCAGAAGCCCTCAACCAGGCCAAATGTCAAGATTTCCTTATACGACAATTTTAGCCTTCACACCCTCCAATGGGGACCTGAATGCTTATGAAAGATAAAAATAGACACATAAATAATGATGGTGTTACAAATACCTATGATGTCATACACAACATTCAAGCCTGTTGGTTGAATATTTTGTCGATCAGCGTACTGATAAACAAAATAGGTCTGATCAGCCAAAGTAGGAAGATTAGTCATCCAAATGTGTAGTTTTACCACATCAAAAAGACACTCATCTCTCCTCTCATCAAGGGGAGGTTCCCTGTAGGTATGCTATACATATATATATATATATATATATATATAAACAAAAAATAACACTCATGGGTGGGACAAACCATCCATCTCTCTTTCTTCAGAGATGATGCACGTGGATCAAAGGAAAAACTTAGTGGAAATGACAGACAGTACTCCTCTTCTTTCATAAGTACTATTCAACAAACCAGAAGAATACTCTTGGTGGTAACAACAACATGTAGCAAAGGATGTAATAACCAGGAAATCGAGATGCAGCACAAAGTCTTCACCTGGATTGCTCAAGAGTAAGATACGAAGGACAATGAGGGCACAAAGTCACCTCAAGGTCCTTTACACAGAAATGAAAAGAAAACACACTAAAGGCAATTATGGGGGCACAAAGTCTCTCCACAGTTGACTCTTTAGGACACCTTCTTGACTGTTGTCACTAATTTTGCTTGTTGAATTAAAGGAATAGAAGATATATTGAAAAAAAAGACATAAGAACAATTTCCTCAATAACAAAGATATTACAGCACAAAGTCTGAAAAACCACTTGCTTTCTTATTCCAGTAACAAAATATGATCGGCAATCTGAGCTCAAAGTCTCAATAATGCCTTACAATTTGGGTAGAGTTTCATTCTAATTGTCAAAAAAAAGAGATCCTTATTACAATAGAAGAAAGTCCCTTATATAGCCTCTTCAAGAAGGACTCGGGAACAGTCAATACATCATTTTGCGTTGGAATCTATTAATAAGACATGTTGGAACTTAGGGTCATTTTACCCATTTGATTTTATTAATGCAGGGAAACAAGTCGCGCTTATTGAACGTTTGCAACTTTCAATGTCCACCTGGCGATCTGATCTTATCTTCATCATTCCTCCTTCTCTGGTTAATTGAATTGGGTCCTGGATTTAGTTTGCTATTAAGTTCCTTCTCCACTTTTTGCTGGTCTTGGCCTTGAAATCTGTGAATGTATTCTGGTCTGTATGTTCAAAGGATCAATGGCTAGTTCACTGTGTTGAATTTGACATTTCCAGGCGTGTCATTCCTTTGTCCTCTTTCGGCTTTTCTGTTTGGCAATTTTTCGGATTAAACTTGCCCTTTTGGGCCTTAAGAAATGACCTATTTTGAGTTAGGAAGAGCCTCCCGCAAGGGTATCTACCCTTTGGGCAGTCTTTGAAAGGCCTTCGAGCTTCTTCAGGAAACTCTTTGAACTTTGGTGATGAACCAACTGTTGAACCGTTCCATTGAACCACGGCTTTGAACCATGTGTTTGAACTAACTGTTGAACCAAGGTTTTGAACCTCTTCATTGAACCGAGATGTTGAACCAAGTTTTGGTTCAACGGTTCAAACAAAGCCTTGAACCGACTGACGAACCGTTTGATTGAAACAAAGAATGAATCAAAGCATTGAAACAAAGCGGATGAACCAAATGTTGAAACAAAGTGTTGAACCGCTTGATTAAACCCACCTTTGAACCATTTAACATTGAACCAAAGGATGAACCAAACGTTGAACCTATTGTTGATGCTTGACGATGGAAATTTCTGTTTGAACCAAGGTGATGAACCAATTCTAAAAATGACCAATTGTTAGAAACCGATTCTTTTGATTGAACCCACCTGCAGAAGTCGTGAAGCCCGTTGAACTTGTAGAAATGAGCTTGTTTGCAAAGTTCGTAGATTTCTAAAAAGCTTGAAAAATGAGGAATTTGAATGCCCAAGACAAATTTTGGAAAGGAAAGAGATAATTTTGGTTTGTAGGACCAAAATAATTCAAATGTTGTCCCAAAAATAGCTGATATTTTTTGGGGGACAACAGCTAGCTCCAGTTGGGGAACTTATGTGAATTGCAAAAAGAATTGAAAGGAGTAGAATCCAGAATCTCCAGTGTCTTCATGTGTACCATTGGGTTACGGAGTCATGCTACCCATAAATGAAAGGCTTGAAAAACATAAACAAATAAAACCAAATAGAATTAAAATTTTTACAAATATACATATTCAATGATCTGATACTTCAAGAGTTGAAGTGTTTCAGATGCTATCCATTGTGGGGCAGAGAAAAGAGTGTGCCATCTTGATATTTTAGCAGAAAGCTATTTTCACCAATGTGCTGATGAATTATAAATGGGCCTCTCCAAAGGGAGTCAAACTTTCCATGCATCCGTTTTGGTTCTCTCCTTTTGTCCCATAGCAGGACTTGATCTCCAATCTGGAAATCACGATTTCTGGCCTTCTGGTTAAAGAGTTTCTTTACCAAACTTTGATGAGCAGCAATTCTGTCTATCACCATGGTTCTCTGTTGCTCCAACTCAGTCAGGTACATGATTCTTTTATCAAGAGAGCTTTCATATGTCTGATCTTCAATTGCCTTTGCCAATTTCAACGCTGGCAATTCTAAGGTGATTGGTATCTCAGCATTGATACCATAAAGAAGTTGAAAAAGAGACATACCAATTGCCCTCTTTGGTGTGATTCTGTCTACCCACAAAGAATCAACCAATGCTTTATGCCATGTTCTGTGATTGTCATCTGCTAGTTTCTTGATAATAGTTACCAAATTCTTATTACTGGATTCAGCTTGTCCATTCCCTTGTGGAAAATAATCAAAAGAGTGAGAGAGTGTAATTCCATAATATAAACAAAATTATGTAATTTCTTGAGAAGTGAAATAAGGTGCATTATCAGTAACAATTTTGATTGGAACTCCAAACCTGGAAACGATATTCTCTTTGAGGAAGTTGCATACAACTTCTGAAGTAACATGCTTAGTTGGGATTGCTTCTACCCACTTGGTGAAATAGTCAGTTGATGTAAGGACATAATCATGTCCAACACTTGAAGATGGGTTTATGGTCCCAATAAAATCAAGTCTCCATTGTTGGAAAGGTTCTTCTATGATCACCGGCTTGAGAGGCATAGCAGTTAACTTGGGTCTTCCAACAAATTGCTGACAGAGTTTACATTTTCTCACCCACTTATGTGCATCTTGGAAAAGAGTTGGCCAGTAATACCTAGCTCACAGAATCTTGTGAGCAGTCACAAAAGCTGAAAAATGTCCTCCACAGGCCAGATTGTGGAAAGATTTCAAAAGCTGGGTTTGTTGCTCCTTGTCTACACAGCAAAGGAATACTCCATCTATGCTTCTCTTGTACAGGTCCTTATCCCAAAGGACAATATTGATAGCTTTCAACTTGATAGTCCTCTTTTCTTTATAAGACAAATGAGCAGGACATTCACCATAAGTTAGGAAATGAATGATACCTGAATACCACTCATTAGTAGTAGAGACAAAAAGGACGGTTGGAGTCTCTTCTACTTCAGTTTCTTCACATTGTGTGTCTTTTGGCTTATTATCAACAATTAATTGGCATAGGCCTTTACCCCTGACCAGCTTTGTCAGCTTGATGTCTAGATCAAACTCTTAGATCTTTGCAATCCAATTACCTCTTTTTGTGCCAAACTCTTGCTGAGTTAATATAGACTTGACTATAGTATCAGGCACTAGGGTAGTAGTACGTGAATTCAGAATATAGAAACATAAATATTTGACTGCTTTCACCAAGGCATAAGCATGCTTCTCTATATTTGAATATTTCATCTCATGAGTTTTGAGAGGGCAACTCATGAAAGAGATAGGAGATTCCATACATTCCTTGTCCTGTTGAACAAGAATTGTTGAAAGAGTGTGTTCAGACGCATAGCTATATATGATGAAATCTTTGTTGTAATCTGGGCAAACCAAGGTAGGGGTGTGAGCGATGGCAGTTTTGATATCCTGAAATGATGATTTACCTTCTTTAGTCTAGCTGAAGATAGTCTTCCCTTTCATCATGTTCATAATATGTCTAGTTTTCTTAGCAAATTCAATGATGAATCTCCGTAAGAAATTCACCTTTCCAAAGAAAGAATGAACATCATTCTTATTTTTAGGCATATTAAGCTCTTGAATAGACTTGACTCTGTTTGAGTCAATCTTTATGCCTTTTTTGGACACAATGTGTCCAAGGAGTTTCCCCTCTGTTATTCTAAAAATAGACTTTTTAGGATTTAAGAAAATACCATTCTGGCGGCAGTGCTCCAGCACTTGTTGTAGGTGGCGTACATGATCAGATCGATGCTTTGAAAATATTGTCAAATCATCAAGGTATGCCACTATGAATTTACCAATCTCATTGTTAAAAGCTAGATCCATAGCTCTCTGAAAAGTAGAACCAACATTTATTAGACCAAAAGGTATTCTCCTATATGCAAATGTACCCCAAGGCGTGGTGAATGCAGTCTTGTGTTGGTCTGCTTCACCAACTTCAACTTGATTATAACCTGAGAAGCCATCCAACATTGATAACATCTCTACACCTGTCACTGTTTGAAGCACTTGATCCATAATTGGCAAAGGATAATTATCCTTCAAAGATGTTTGATTCAGATTTCTGAAATCTACACAAATGTGAATTTTGCCATTTTTCTTCCTTACAGGCACTATGTTTGAAATCCATGTAGAATGATGGATTGGGAAGATGATTCTAGCATTTAACATCTTTTGTATCTCAGACAAAATAGTACCTGATATTTTCAGATTATACTGTCTAGGTTTTTGCTTGTATGGCATTGAGTCGGCCTTGAGAGAAATGTTATGGCAGATTTCATCTGGTCTGAGAGACTTCAAGTCTTCATAAGAATATGCTAAGACATCCATGTATTGATAGAGTAAAGAAGTGAACTTGAATCTTTCTTCAGGGGTGCAACACTCACCAATATTGATCATCTTGGGATTTTCTTCAGTAGACAGATTCACTTGATCGAATCTTTGAGAGAAACTCGAGTATGTTTGCTATTGTTTAATGAATCTATCATGTTTGTCAAACAAATTTTCAAGAGAAACCAGGCCTTTGGGCATTTTGTTTCCTTTTAGTTGCAAGAATTTGTCATTTATATCTAAGCTAAATTCAGACACAGATTCATTCTTCTGAGGTTCCCTGCCTTCAAAACATAGTTGTTCAAAATTATCTTTTCATTCCAAGAAGGCAATGATTCGATGATGATCATTGAACACTTGTCAATGATTATCATTGTCAGGAATACTTGGTCTATAAACTAGCTCAATGGTATACCTGTCTTCTTTGAAATCTAAATGAGGAACTAAGAGAGTTCCTAAAACATCAAGTGCATCAGCTCTATCATTAGACTCTCTAGGTATGGCAGAAATCTTAAAAGCATCAAAACTTTCAATTTGGTCTCAAACCAAGTTACGATAGTGGCGTAATCTTTCATTCTTAGTTTGGTATAAATTCCTCACTTGACAAACTACTAATTCAGCATCCCCTTTGGCATGAAGAAACTTGATGCCTTTTTCTTGAACAACCTTCATGCTCAGCAACAAAGATTTGTATTCAGTTGTATTGTTAGTGTTGCTGAAATGTAATTTGTAAGATGAAGGGAACATATCTCCTTGAGGAGATATCAAAACAATCTCAGCCCCTGAACCGATAGAAGAACAACTACCATCAAATTCCAAAGTCCATATTTCATCTGATACTGACTTTTCTTTAGACTGTCCTTCATAAAAAATGGAGAATCCTTCTTGGTCTGTACTGCAACCTACAAATTTTTCTATTGTTCTTGTTGAACTAATTTTTGAGTTGATACTTTCAGGTGTTTCATGTACTTCATCTATAGATAGAAAATAATTACCCATACCTGCAGATTCAAAAAGAATTTGAGCTTCGGGGGCTGATGTCTGAGTGACCACATATTTTGCTTCTTTTTTAGGGAGCAATCTCTTCATCACACCTTGGATAGGGATCCTTGCCTCATATGGATCCATGCTTAATTTTCCTCCCACATCCTTGTAGAAATTTCATCCAAGCAAAATGCCATAAGATGCTGGGACGTCAGCCACTAAGACAGTCATCTTAATTCTCTTGTCTAGGAAGGCTACAAATGCAAATTGGGCATCTTTGATTTGCCCCAGCAATGGTACTTGCTTATTCTCCATAGAGAAACATCTCCCAAATGTCTTGGTCAATGTGAGACCAAGGGATTCTGCCACTTTAGCAGGCATGACATTGTCTGAAGCTCCAGAATCAATGATGCAATTATTCAGCTTATGTCCATTTATCAGCAATGTGAGATCAAAAGGTTCAGTCCTACCAGGAGTAGCAAGGGGAGCAATGATAAGGTTGTTCTTGGTGGGTGCATTTCTGGCAGCATCATGTGTCACTTTGGAAATCATTTGTTTAACAGGGATGTTTTGGTTTTTAACACATTAAACCAGTCTGTTTAACTGCGCGGGATGGGACTGCAAAAATTCAAATTTAGACATTTGAATTTTGGTTCTCTTTATATGGTCAATGATAAAAAATGTCTGGAATGAGCTAGGATCAGAGGATGGGAGTTCATCCTTTTGGTTTTTTAAAGGGGGAGGATTAGACTGCAAAATTGAAGTAGAAGGCGTAGGGGCATTTGAGGTACTTACCTTTTTTGAAACCACCGGGTCCTTTGGCTGGAAAGGAAGAGTGGATTCCCACTTAGCAATTGAAACTACTGATTGAGGTTGCTCTTATGCTTTCTCTTTATCAGCTTGTTGAGCTGATTGATTCTTAGACCAGGTGAATACAACATACGACCCCTCAGCTGCATGGCCTTCACTTTTGGGTTTATCCTGATAGTTCAAGAAACCAATATGGGAGTCACCAGTTAATTCTTCTTCTTCCTCAGTGAAGAGATTAACATCATCTTCAAGATTTAACTCAGACTGGAATGAAAAATTTGCTTCAGCTTCAAGATATCCAACTGCCAATTTGTTTGGAGGCACTTCAAGGGTGAGATTCCTCTGTGGGGGAGGAAGGCAATTTTACTGTCCCTGATTCCTGACAGCATTGCCTTGGTACCCCTGATTCTAAAATGTCCTTCTGGGCATATCTCTGTATGCAAGAATAGATGACATCCCTTGCGCCATTTGCTTTTTGAGAGCTAGCATTTTATTTGCTAGCTTTTATACCATTGGGTCAGTAGTGACTGTAGGGGATTACTCACAAGATGAAGAGGATTTACCTTTATTAGGGTCTCTCCTTATCTTTTCTACCAAGATAAGGTCATCTTCTACCTCAGTAGCCAGGTCCTGAGCAACAACAAGGTCTATGTGTCTGGCCCGTCTCAGCAAGAAACTTCAGATAGTTGTGAGTTGATGAAGAAGCATTTGAGGTTCTGAGGTGTCAACTGGGAAACCATGGGAATCCTGTGCCTCAGCTTGTCAAACCTGGCAATAAAATCCCTCATAGGCTCATGAGGCTCTTTCTTCATCTGAGTGAGTTGGGCCAGCAAGGCATGTGCATCTTCTGCAAGCTTGAACCTGGCTTCAAATTTGTCTTTCAGAGTGTCCCAATCAATCACTGACCCAGCCTACAGGTGGTATAACTAGTCTGTAGCAGTGCCTTGTAGTGTCTCCATACATAGCCTGACTGCTATATCTTCAAATTCCACCCCTATTACACCATAGGCTATGCTGAAAGTTGCAATGTGTTCATCAAGATGAACCTTTCCATCACTAAAGAATTTGAGGAAATTCTTCTTTGAACTGTGTGGAAGCTCATGCAGAGGTGGAGTCAAATTCAGGGGACCAAAATAATTAACCCAAGGTCCTTGATCCATGATTTGATCATGCAAAAGTGGGATCACTAATCCAGGTGGAGTGTGGGTAGGCAAGGCTCGACCAGTAGTTCGTCTAAGGTGAGATTGTGGAGGAAACAACTCAAAATTACTCTGTTTTACCAACTCAAAAGTAGGGTCAACAACACCTTGGGATTTTTGGCCTCTGGTATATCGTGGAGTTGCCATATTATAGAACAAAAATTGGAAAAAACTAGGATCTGCTTCAACTTGAAGTTTGAGACTTCAAACTGTGTGCTCTTCCCCAGCAGAGTCACCAAAAACTATTGGTTGAATATTTTGTCGATTAGCGTACTGATAAACAAAATAGGTCTGATCAGCCAAAGTAGGAAGATTAGTCATCCAAATGTGTAGTTTTACCACATCAGAAAGACACTGATCTCTCCTCGCATCAAGGGGAGGTTCCCTATATATATATATATAAATAGAAAATAACACTCATGGGTGGGACAAACCATCCATCTCTCTTTCTTCAGAGATGATGCACATGGATCAAAGGAAAAACTTAGGGAAAATGAGAGATAGTACTCCACTTCTTTCAGAAGTACTATTCAGCAAACCACAAAAATACTCCTGGTAGTAACAACAAAATGTAGCAAAGGATGTAATAACTAGCAAATCAAGATGCATCACAAAGTCTTCACTTGGATTGCTCAAGAGTAAGATATGAAGGACAATGAGGGCACAAAGTTGCCTCAAGGTCCTTTACACAGAAATGAAAAGAAAACACACTAAAGGCAATTATGGGGGCACAAAGTCTCTCCACAGTTGACTCTTTAGGACACCTTCTTAACTGTTGTCACTAATTCTACTTGTTGAATTAAAGGAACAAAAGATATATTGAAGAAAAAGACATAAGAACAATTTCCTCAATAACAAAGATATTACAGCAAAAAATCTGAAAAACCACTTGTTTTCTTATTCCAGTAACAAAATATGATCGGCAATCTAAGCTCAAAGTCTCAGTAATGCCTTACAATTTGGGTAGAGTTTCATTCTAATTGTCAAAAAAAAAAAGATCCTTATTACAATAGAAGAAAGTCCCTTATATAGCCTCTTTAAGAAGGACTCAGGAACAGTCAATACATCATTTTGCATTGGAATCTATTAAGAAGACACGCTGGAACTTAGGGGCATTTTACCCATTTGATTTTATCAATGTAGGGAAACAAGTCACGCTTATTGAAAGTTTGTAACTTTCAATGTCCACCTGGTGATCTAATCTTATCTTCATCGTTCCTCCTTTTTCAGTTAATTGAATCAGGTCCTGGATTTAGTTTGCTATTTTGTTCCTTCTCTGCTTTCTGGTGGTCTTGGCCTTGAAATCTGTGAATGTATTATGGTCTGTATGTTCAAAGGATCAACGGCTAATTCACTATGTTGAATTTGACATTTTCGGGCATGTCATTCCTTTGTCCTCTTTTGGCTTTTCTGTTTGGCAATTTTCTAGATTGAACTTGCCCTTTTGGGCCTTAAGAAATGACCCATTTTGAGTCGGGAAGAGCCTCCCACAAGGGTATCTACCCTTCAGGCAGTCTTTGAAAGGCCTTCGGGCTTCTTCGAGAAACTCTTTGAACTTTGGCGATGAACCAACTGTTGAACCGTTCCATTGAACCACGACTTTGAACCATGTGTTTGAACTAACCGTTGAACCAAGGCTTTGAACCTTTTTATTGAACCGAGACGTTGAACCAAGTTTTGGTTCAACGGTTCAAACAAAGCCTTAAACTGACTGATGAACCGTTTGATTGAAACAAAGAATGAATCAAAGCGTTGAAACAAAGCGGATGAACCAAAGGTTGAAACAAAGCGTTGAACCGCTTGATTGAACCTACCTTTGAACCATTTGACATTGAACAAAACGTTGAACCTGCTGCTGATGCTTGCCGATGGAAATTTTTGTTTGAACCAAGGTGATGAACCAATTCTGAAAATGACTAATTGTTAGGAACCGATTCTTTTGATTGAACCCACCTGCAGAAGTCGTGAAGCTCGTTGAACTTGTAGAAATGAGCTTGTTTGCAGAGTCCGTAGATTTATGAAAAGCTTAAAAAATGAGGAATTTGAATGCCCAAGACAAATTTTGGAAGGGAAGAGATAATTTTTGTCTGTAGGACCAAAATAATTCAAATGTTGTCCCAAAAATAGCTGATATATTTTGGGGGACAACAAAGCCATTGCTACAAGTAATCTCATGAAGCCTAATATTTCATCACCAATTTAAAATAATTCTCATCCTATTTCTACATTTTCTTAAGTAAATAATGTTGATATCCATAAACCACTTTCCTTGGTAGATATTTAAAAACATCTTCCTTTACCTTCACCAAGAGATAAGGATCCTACTCACCTTACCAAACACTGGTGTGATCCACACAAATTCTGTTGATATCATGCAAATTGGGTCCACTCTCATAAAACTTGATACCAATTAAAAACCTTTGGTATGGACTATCTTCTTGGACATAATTTTGATCATGAATCACTCATAAGTACTTGTAAATAAGCTTATAAAGTAAAACCTAAGGCTCATGAAGCTAAAACTAAACATGAAGACCTTAACCAAGAAATTGGTTATTTAGCTATTTACGAGGATCCCCTTCTTAATCACCAAGATTATTCTAACCAACCTCCCACTAATAATAATGTCAAAAGTTATGTGGATCCTAACATACATGATGTGAATTTTGTTAATATGAATAATATGCAGAGATTAGTGTCTTATAGCGATCATTATCTAGCTTTCAACTACATCAATTTCCCAAAGTTTCATACTATTTAAGATTATTACCCATCCCATCTCATGGAATTGGGGAAATTAGAACCAATTCTAATAAATTCAACAAACTCACAAGTATCAAATCCAATGATACAATTAGATTATAAATCACATAATATTGATATAAATTATAATCTTCTTCTAACTAAGACACCTCACTCAGAAATCCCAAAATCTTCTATCATCAATACTTCTTTCTCTCAAACATAAGAAACAATCAATGATTGAACCACATCATCTAAGATAACATAATCAGATGCAATTTTTCAACCCGCCTTAATAAAAACTCAATTAAATATCCCTTACCAACATTAATTTCAATGCACTTCTGCTACATCCTCAAAGGATTTACTTCAATATTATCCACCTTTATCTAATAAAATTGTAACAGGTTATGATGAATTGGATCTTATAGTTGAAATTTCACATCTCCCATCTAAAATCGATTTCGTATAACTCATGATAAATTATCCTCATCATCGTAATCACCTAATGCACCTATTATTCAAAATGAACATCCCTCATCACCCACTTGTGGGGCAAGAAGCTATTTTATTGAGGTCTAAACGCAACATTCTTTAGCTATGTGAAGAAATGTCTATCCACATTGATGAAATGGTAGATACTTATCTTTCACTCAAATTCCCTATATTTTCAATGATTCCTAAAGAGATTAATTTGTGTGGACAATCCTCCATTATTCATTAGCATCCAAATAGGAGATATCCAAGTTAAATGTGGATTAATAGACGAAGGTTCAGACACTTGTGTGGCTTCCATTGATTTCATTAAAACATTTGGATATTTCGAATGTAATCTCAAATCTACTTAAAATGCATGTTAAGGATATGATAGAAGATAAATGCCTCCTTTAGGGTGTGTTTGACTTCCTATCATAATTCTTACTATTATAGTGTGTGTCAAAGTCATGATATCTAACTTCCCACTTTCTTATAACATTTTACTCAGTCAACCTTGGACACACTGAATGAGAGAAGTCGCCTTGTTAACATGGCAATGTGTTAAGTTTTCCTATAAGAATACTATATATAATATTCAAGGGGATACCAATCCTTGGAATTTTAAACAATTACAAGAATGAGGTGTTTTTAAAATACCTACCTTCAAACCCTTACCTACCATACCATTTTGTGAATTAAAATGCTTTAATTATCTCGCTATTTCTAATAGAGGTTATAATGGTCACCCTGAATTAATAGGCAACATATCACCTAATCTCTTAGATTTAGATGATGATGAATTAGATGTGATCAGTTTGAAAATCAAAACTTCCAATCTCTCTCCTCACATAATTGTTTAATTACCTCCTCCTCTATGACCTCGACCTCATTAAAAACCATTTGATGAAATTCATGTCACTCTAACAAAATCTAAACATTCCATTCACCATGCCTTTTCGATCGATAAAAACATCGATGCATGTATTATTGATCTTCACACTCCTAATTATAATGATGTATATTCTTTAGATGATCCCTTTTTAGTTGGATTTTCTCAAGCTAAAAATGTAGAGTTACTTGTATATCATTCTTATTTTACAACATTCTATTAAATTTACTCATGTAGTTCCCTTTCCTTCTATAGTACTTGATATTAGTTCTTTTTTTCTCATATTCATAGGTCTAAGATAGAGCACACACACACTAATAATCCTCCAATCACTATTGAGCCTATTTAAAGTATGCTTTTTGACCATGTTATGACATGACCTTATTGATTTGGTATATACTATAATATTTCCAACTTACTTCCTCAAAATATGTTGGCTATATTATGTTGCCTGCCTTGAGCTCATCGCTTGAAGCAACCCAACCTCATCCTAATCCTATTATGAATTCTCCTCCTATTGGTGATGACATACTACCTTTTTCTAAGCTTGACCCTCTATCAACACGATGGGCAGATGGGCCATATTATGATATCTATAGAGTTTGCAGTCATTAGGCCAAGGATTTTCATGTAAATTAGTAATAACAAGCCTCAAGTTCCACTTATACGATATCTAACTGACCTTCATAGTCTACTCCTAGACATACTCATTTCTTTCACATCACACATGCATTATTCTACTCATTACTGACATATTCAACAATATATTGATGCACTTCATCCATAAAAGGCACAATCTATAGATAAGAACTACCTCTTCCTAAGATACTTCTACAACACATCCCTAATATGGGGAAGTTTACTATATTTGGAATCAATGTATTACACATCATATAGATAGATTTTGAGTACTACAACAACACTTTCATGATTTTCCATGGTGGATACCTTCACTAGTTTAGCTGCATACTCAAAGACATTTGTAAACAAAGGCCCAACCTTATATTAAACCCACATTTACTCATAAATCTGAGGATGTTCATCACATTTTGATATCATTTCCTTTCATTGAGTACCCTTCATAGGAACTACCCCATGAGTATCATTCTTCTTCTCACATATCCACTTTATCAATTGAGACAATGTGCTAGGAAGTCTTTTCACAACTCTCTACAAAAATTGATGAGACTGTGATTAAAGTTAGAGTACAATTACACAAGAAAGTATCAAATGTTATGGATGATATTTACAACAAACTTTATCAATACTTATGAACACATCAAGGTGTTTCATCACATTATTTATTACAGTTTCATATGATTTGGATTTGATTTATGAGCATATATGGATCTTATGTTTTTCTCATCACCTAGAAATGTTTCATGTATTAATTTAATTTTCATTTATTTTTCCCCTATTTTTCTTTAGGATGATTTATTTGTATGTTTGTTATGTCATTTGTTTAAATAAGATATTTTTTATTATGACATGACTCTAAATCCACACCCCTTTAATATCTTTACCATATGATCAATTAGTAAACATATTTCTCATTGTATCACTACATACACAAAAATATTTGATCTCCATTTTCCCCTTTATTTTCCCTTCATAATAAGCACGTATGTGGTTAGTATTGAGATCGCATAATTTTTTATGGGAACACCTAATTATTTAGCAAGTTGACAAAATGTCTAGGTATTTTGTATCATGTAACCAAAGTTTAAATCTCATTTGTTTTGTCACTTTTATCATTAATGTTTAGTTATTTTGAATATGTATGGAGGAGGAATATAAAAAGTCATAAAACGTTAAAAGATAAATAATTTTAATAAAAGACTAATAAAAAGGCAAAAATAAACATTCAAAATCAAAATCACACTAAAATACGTGATTCATATTTTAGTACATCTTTATTCCTAGTCAAAGCTTAAACTCCACAATTGACCTCATGATATAGCTGAGGTCCATTAGGGTGTGGTAGGCTAGTAGACTAGGATAGGATGTTTCAAACTTCTCTATTTTGCTACCTAATTTATCATGTAAGTACCCAATATTCACAGTAGACTGACATTTTTGTAAGGGGTCTTGAAGAATGGAGAACACGTTGTGGGAAGGTAGGCCCATTTTACTTTTCTTGTATATATAACCTTCATGAGATGATCTTAGTATTACAATTATTCACCTACAAAGTTTAATGTTTATTTTGAAAAAATATATTTTGAATTTGACATCTAATAAATTCTTATCACCTACCTATTTACTTAGTATGTATCATGCCTATCAAGGTTTACAAATGCTTATGTCATGATTTTTTCATTTCCTCTTTGATTACAACATTCACAATATTCCTCCTTGGTGAATATTGTTTGTTTGTTGATCATACCCATTTTTTCTCCTTTTGTGAGTTATAATATAAGACCTTGGATAGGACCAACCCTTCCTCACAAACATTCCCGTACGCTCCATAAGTATTCCCCATTATAATCATTTACCTCATTGGTTTACCTTTTGTGAGTTTCAGTGTAAGACCTTGGATAGACCAGGATTTCCTCACAAATTATCCTCAAGCTTCATACCATGTTTAGTCACAAAATAACTATACTATTTCTAAACAACTAGTAAACATAAATTCTTAAATTCTCTACTTATCTTTTCACTTGTATCTCATATTTGCAATCAATGATTTTATATTTTACACATTTTCGAGCTTGATTTAGTGTGTTTTATCTTTCATTTCATTAATAAAATTCAATATCTCATGTTTTACATGCTTCCCAACATGATTTAGTGTGTTTTACATTTTATTCCATTATTGTCCTTATTTATATATTTACACGCTTATCAACTTGATTTAGTGCATTTTATATTTCATTCCATTTTGTCATTTATATATGTTTTACATGCTTTTAAACTTGATTTGGTGTGGTTTACATCCCTTATTAATGTTTTACATGTTCCCCAACATGATTTAGTGTGTTTTACATTTTATTTTTCCATGAGATATAGTATATTTTACTTTGGATTTTTAAAATACATCATTCATTTTCTCATAGCATATATCAAAAATTAAACACATGTTCTAAAATAAAATACATACATCCATAACATCCGTGAGTCATAACAACAAATATATATATATATATATATATATATATATATATATATAATAATAATAATACAATAACATGATATAAACATAATATAGTATAATTTATATATCTGTGGTATACCCTACCAATCTAGTGGATGGGCCACACTACCCATTGCTCCCTAAGACTACCCCTCAGAATGGTGTGTTGTAGTGACTCCATCTATATACGTAGGCCGTCAATCTATCCCTATAAATTGGTCACCTAGCCCTATACATGTGCTAACTCTCTAGATTCGCAAAATTGGTATCCCACTCCTCAGCTAGTGTCTACCATGCTCGTATATCTCTACCTCCCACTCGTGGTATCAATTCTACTTTTGTTATATCTCCTCATCTCCATAGCTCTTGTGTTGCCTCACCGACCAATTGAAACCAACTAACATAATTTGGGGTAGAGGGTACAATAGGATCAATCACATATATAGTATCATGATGTAACAACATATCATCTAGAATATGATGATGTGTTTCCTACACTATCGTGGACCATCTAAACTCCTCAAAAGTATCTCCAAAACATAAAAAAATATACATTATATTTCACACACACACACATCTCAAAATCATATATCTAACAAATATATATCTACCTATCCGCAACATAATAAACATCAAATACAAATTAAAACACACATCACTCACCAATAACTATCTCTCTTACCGAGTACCTCCACTAGGGTATGTGTCTAGAGTACTACAAAACCAGGATAGAGAACTCAAACATGTTGTAGTCCACTATGAATATGCAACTCTATAGACCAAATCTCTACAGGTTGTGCTATAGGATCTTCGTGCTTTGTTTCCTTTGCATGTAGCTCATCCTCCACCTACACTTGTCTCTATATGCATCATCATGGTGGTCGTGGTGGTAACTACAAAGTTTGATGTGGAACAATAATAGCCACCTCCACATCCTCTTCCAATACCACCTCTACCTCCTCATCTACCCTCTTGCCTCTCTTTACATATACCATCATTATCTCCCCCAAGGTCTCAACCAACATGGCTGAGTAATAGGCACATCCATAGGTACTCTTGCATCTCTACTATGCCTATGCTCTATCACATGTCGTGCCCAATATTCAATAACTACTATAGGCACCACTAGAGATGGTAACCTCAACTGATTTGGTGAGTAAATAATAGGGTGTGGCTCCACCCACTATGTATAATGACATGTGATACAAACACCACCTTCTCCCTAAAAAATACTTGGATAAGAAGGCCAACTAGCTTCAATACCTGCATACAGTTATGAAATAATATCTCCCCAGGTGATAGTTTACAATGCTAGGGATTGAGGTACAACCTGTATCACATGGTCATGTCTCCATCTTAGAACACAAGGTAAACTAACATCTATCACATGGGGCAACTCCATATGTCGATACATAATAAACCTATCATAAATATAGCTACTTAATAAATTTATAGGGCCTATTATCATATGCCCTCATGATAGAATGTTGTACATATCATGTATAAACTACACCCATATCATTGACCCTAGCTCATACATAGTACCTTGTTCTAATATTAAAAGACATAAGGCCACCACATATAATAGCACCTTCCCATCTGACTTTTGATAGATCACATGAGCTGTCACAAGGCCAATAATAACCTTCTAGACATCTCGAATGGTTGACACATAGACATCAATAAAATACACTCATAAACCATCAATATATCTCTTTGATCTAATCACCCATAATACTAAGGCTCATCTCTTAGGATCCATCTCAGGAGTATCACAAATAATGGGAGTACCTACAATAAGAAGTCCTAAGATCACGTGGACATCCTCTAGGGTGATACCAACCTCAATGATATCCCCATCCACCACCTACATAAAAGTGTTGGTTAGCTGCTCTCATGTCCCTAAAAACATGGTGACTAAGTCAAAGCTCAAAGGAATATGATGTATATGCATAATAACTCCAAAGCCTAACATCATAAATCGTGCATGATTGTCTATTGTCAATATGTCCAATAAATCTAGTAACCAAATTATGTCCACCAATCACCAAACTCTCCACTGTCTCTATAAAATATCAAATAATAAAGTATGAATCAGTTTTCGATATCAAAATCATCAAATTACATTATAAAAATCAACAATACATGCATTTACATCAAAATTCACTACTTCATCAACCTATTCTATCTTTTTTCTCAATATTTTATACTATATCGACCACATAACTATGTTAGCCAAGAATATATTTTCTAATAAATCGGGCATGTATCTGACTACATTGGCCACTGTTAAAATCAAATTTAATTGGCTACTTTATATGAAGTCAGCTAACTACTGTAACTACGTCGACCACTCGATACATAGTTGACTAGATAATCTTACCTTATTGGCCACTTCATACAAAGTCAACTATTTATTAAAACTACATCATCCACCTAAATACATTATTGAATCATCCAGGATGCACACGGTTAACCACTTATACACTATTATACTAGATCGTCTAGTATATACAATCGACCAACTAATGACTAACTAGATTATCCCAATACTATGTAGTTGACCACTATCATTATCCTACTAATTTATTACTACATTGACCAAGCTGATCCTATTCATTTATTATAATGGTTTTTCACACATTTTTCATTAATGCCCTAAGCATAAATGACCCTCTTTGACCCCTATCCATTATTCATCTTAATTCCTACTCTCTCCTAAAACTTTTTTGGGGAAGATTCTACTACACGAATTTGACCTGGTACCTAGTTTTTCAAATCTACAACATTTTACAATTAAAAATGAAAAAAATTAAATTTAGTACATCCCATACTTGGACCATGCTTGCAGTAACTACTATGCATCATCTGCTTCATACTCTTTGCCTTCATGTCATTGTCTCTCTCTACATTTCTCTAGGTCACAAAGAGCTTTGGTTTTTCAAAATAGTAAATTTACAAATGAATAGATAAAATTATATTTATATTTAAATTTTACAAATTCTTTACTATGAATTATTTACCAAAAAAATCTATGTTTTGCTAATAACTATGTTTCTACAAGCTCTTTTTCCAAATCACAAAAAGTTCTCAAATCCTGACAATTTATATATTTACCCCATATTTTTACAAAAAATTCAATATTTTTAGGTCCACCAAATGCCTCATGCATTGGATGCCTCTTCTATCTATTTCACATGCAACTTCTATTCTATAGTAACAAGGTAAGTGAAGGTATGCATTTTTCAATTCTGTAGTTTCATTTATTTTTCCATTTTTTGTTGCAATTTATTAGCTCAATGTTGTGTGTTGATATGTTCTTTCTCAAAGCACCATCCCATGTTAAAACTACATGACATGTGATGAGTTTTGAGTGGGGCATATGTATACAGACAATATTTTTAAATTTTATCATATACAGATGCCTTCTCTCTTGTAGGAACTTATCGATTTTCAATATCTCTGAGTGCACGCCTTAAAGGGTGCATTGGGAAAGGGGTAGGTACACCTTTGGTGTTTCATAATATTGTTGGTCCCTATACCATTACCTAAAACCACCATAAGTTAGTTTTCTCTAACTCTAAGCAATTAAAACCCTCTTATATACTCCTCTAAGAAATTAACCTTCCTAAATAGCTCTTGACTAAGCATACACCCATTTTCTTCATTTTCCTACTATGTCAGTCAGGTTGATCTTATTAGGGATTGAGAGCATGTTATAGAACTATGTCAACCCAGTTGACTTAGTTTAAGACCTAATGACTATGTTTACTACCTAACAAGATCGAGCTAATCGATATTGTTGACTAAATTCCTATGAGGGTTTAGGGTTAATCCTTGGCTATAAATACCCTCTTCACTTCAATCTAATAGAGAGGAACATTCATTTTCACATTGTTACAAATCACAATTATAATATTTCTACATTTGAGGAGTCATTGCTTAGGGTTTTGCCTTGGAGGGAAATAAGCTTATATTGTGGAAAAGTCTTGGATGCAAAGTAGGAATATTTTAGCCTATAGTTGATTTTTATAATGTGATCCTTACAAAGCCACAATAATCACTTGAAAAACACCATTGGCTAAGGGAGAGATTGAGTAATGACATGCTCAATTCAAATAAAGTATTCCTAACTTTTAGTCTTTCATTTGGTAGATAGATATTTAACAAGGTAATAGGATGAATGTTGTAATCCTTTCTTAGTTTACCTTTACATTGACTTGAATAGAGGTCTATTTGCACATTTTTTTTTGTTGTTTAATTATCCCCCTTTTTGCCACAAGCTTTAGTGAGCACTATATTAGATTTATTTTATGTATTTTAGGCCTAGCTAGGGTTATTACATAATGTCATTTTCCTAAAGACTTTGAAACCCTCTCCTTTAGTGTTGTATGATAAGAGATCCCTTAGTTAGGTTTAGCGGATATGAATTGGTCTTGTCTTGATATAAATAGCTATGTAATGAATTATATGGTAAGATTACCTTCTCCAAGATTGGAATCCAATAAGTGAGAAAAATTGCAATTCCATCCTAGTTCATTGTATATAGATACAATTTAGAGAGAAAGGAGTTAAATAAAGTATATTAGCCAAGTTTGCATAGTCTAATGATAAATTAGGATTGAAAGGGATTATATCAGTTAGGTTGATATAGTCTAATGATAAATCATGACTAAAATCAATTGTATCATCTTGAACGATGTAGTTTGGTGAAATAAATTAAACTATATCAACACATTCTAGGTCATGACCAATGTAATTGGTGGAGAATCAGAGGAAACTATATCGACACATTCTATGTCATGGCAGATGTAGTTGGATGGAGAAAAAATAAATGTATTTACGCATTATGAGTTATGGATGTTGTAGTTAGCTAGAGGAAAAATAACTATATTGGCACATTCTGTGTCATGGCCGATCTAGCTGACTGGAAGAAAAAAAATTATATCGGCACATTCTAGGTAATTGCTGATGTAATTGACTATAGGTGAGTGCAATTGAATGGTATCGAGTTAGTTGATGATGTTGGAAATAAGAGGTTTGAGTGGTGATTTAGGTAAATTATGACATATTAAGGTTGAAACATGATAGTTATGAATGTTCATATAGGCTTGAGGATCATAACCACATATAATGCACCATGTGGTAGGTATTTGAATTAGGTGCTATTAAAAAATTGATGAATTCATAAAAAATGTTTGAAGGTGAGCTTAGGTTTGATGACACATACTTCTAATGCATTCTAAGGGTGGGGGATAGGGTAGGTAGACATAAATGAAATCATTTTTAACATTGTTTTATTTTATGTTAAATATATGAAAATAAAACAAGTCTTCATCAATGGAAATATCTGCTATCATACTAGGGCATTCACCTTCCTCAGAATCATCGTCATAGGTGGAAAAATCATGATAGTGATTTATAATTATGTGAGAAGTAGTGAAGTTGGGATAAGAAGGATTCTCATGAGTATAAGTGTAAGGGTCATCAGGATAATATGGGGACATATTCTCATGTGGATATTTGACAATGCTAAAGGTGTCACAAGTTGGTGGAAGTAGTTCAAGATTTCCATCCAAAGTAAGGATATAAGTGAGGTTCAGATATATATCCCTGATTATGTAGTTTTGTTAACTAATTATAATATTAGAAGATATCATGGTGAAATTATTAGTTTTTTTGGTGAAAACATATTGTATTGGCTAAGCTAATATAGTTAGTTACTGAGTCTAGAAAAACATACTCTATTAGCTAGGCTGATAAAATTTGGTAGAAAAGGTATTGTTAGTTGGCAGTTGATAAAAATGATTGTATCAACTAGGTCAATGTGGTCGGAAAATCATAAATCTATATTGGGTTGGCTAATACATTTTATAAACACACAAAATGGCACTAGATTGGGTAATGCCATTCAAAGGTTGAGAGATATAGGTATCGAGTTGGCTGATACAGGAAGACTACAAAAGATATACTAATTTTATTTTTTTGATAAGTTGCAAAGAGGAATAAATATTAATCTAAAAATAATTAATGAAAAATGGAATCATGAAGATAATCTAACCAATAGTGGGATAGGATTCACGTCCGAATCAATATAATATATGCACATGCTAAGATTAGCCTACAACTATCTCACGTCAATAGATTTAAACTATAAGAAGGTTAATCAAATAGAGCAATGATACTAAAGGTTTGAGTAGTCATCAATGGATTCACATATCTAGAAGAGGGTTACCTATGTCACAAAATTCTAGGATAAAAGGGTTCCAAACCCTAAGAATATGACATAATGAAATATCTCTAACTAGACCTCTAATGAAAGTAAGTTATTAAAAATAAAAAAATGTAAGTAGCTATGCAAGTAAAGTAAATTAAACTAAAGGGTAATGATTAGAATGAACATAAAGGGTAAGGTGCCCCGGTTGACAAATGGGGGTCTAGGCAACCTAAAATGGAATATGGAAAGCCCAAATAATCTTATAGCCACACTAGTATTATTGTAAAGAGAACCTAGAGAAGGATACACACACATTCATTCACTAAACAATAAACAACATATAATCTACATAATAAATAATGGAAAGAGTATAAGTCTATAAATACTTACGTATGATTGGACCCATCGAGACTTAATATCCCTCTTGGTCAATGGTGATTTATGATATATTTTTATGGTTATGATTACCTCAAATGGATGGTATAAGACCTAATAATACTCTCAATCACTTTGACTATTAGATCTCTAAGATATCCACAAGACAATCTTCTTCAAGATAAGGTTCTAGACCTAGCTCCTCCAAATGTGACTTGGGGTAGAAGTTTAAGTAGAAGCAGAGCAAATAGATCATATATGATATGTTTGGAATTAAATATGACTTGTATATATATATTTCATATACCCAAAACCATCCCTAAAGGCTAAGCTGATGACATCAATTAGATCAATATAATTAAGACATGTTGATTGACATTGAATGACATCAGCTAGGTCAATATAATACATGAAGTGAAAAGGCATAAAATAGGGGGTGTCAGCTTGGTCAATATATTAGGAAATAGGGAAATTGATATAACTAAGGATAGGATGGAAGGAGATAAGTAGCAAGCAAATACGAAGAAACTAAACTAGTAGAAGGAATGATATGATCATGACATAAATAATAACATCTCTTGAAAAACACCACAAGCCTGCCCACCCCTTTCCTAGTGCACCCTTTAAGGTGTGTACTTAGGGAGATCAATTCTCAATAAGTTGATGCAAGAGAAAGTGTTAGTGAATGATAAAGTGAATTTTTTAATGTGTATATAGTTACTATAGGTGTGCACCTTTGATAATAATGTCTAGGATCCCCTAATAGTTAAATTTTAATTTCAAATGTCTCCCTTAAGTTAGCCTAAGCATGTTTCTTATGTATATTATGGGGGGAAATAAAAAATAGTCATCTATAAATGTAAATAAATCTTAATCTCTTGGGATATGGGCTAACTTGGTCACTATTTGGCATACACATTGGAAAATATATTTACACACCCTCGATACTTATCCAAAAACATTCACATCTAAACACCCCCAAAGGAAAAACCCTAAATCTAATTTTTAATGTAAATGAAATATCAAATTTTCATGTTATAAAATGTAGAAAGCTGCAACATTGCATTTCATTCTAGTGGATCAAAATTGAACACACACACACACACACACATATGTGGAGAATTAAGTGTAGTTTGAGCCCACTTTGGAGTATTGAAATGTAGGAAATGCTCAAGGACACAATGGGGAGTGGTTGGGGTAGTCTAACAAATATTTATACCCCTTATTTCTAATTCTATCTTGAGTCAAAAGTGAAGCTAGGGTTTGAAGGCAAAGAGAAGCAAAATTAGGATTGATACATAGGATGAAGGTCAAGAAACCACACATAAACCATCTACAAAGGAAGGTGTAATAATTGTTGACGCTGAAGATTGCACCCTTAGTAGGAGGCCAAGCTCCTGCCTTCCTCATGTCAAAATGGAAACTCCCCTCTTACCTGTGGGATCGGTGAAGTTGGGGGGGGGAGAGTCTCTAGATAAGGGCTAGCTCCCTTTGATGTATCTTTTAGGCCCTGATTTCTCCTACCGCTAACAAATAAATGTAAAAGATGGGGGGATGAAAAGAGAGAGAGAGAGATGCTGAAAATGGAACCTAAGCCTAAAAAAATGAAAAGGTGATACACCAAAAATGTTTGATCCACTCAGCCTAAACATACACTTTTCATCAGGAAGAAGCGCCCATACACTTCATCTGACATGGGAAACTCTTCTATTTTAGTGAGTCAGGGGTCCATAGAGGTACAGGGAGGAAGGAAACTACCAAAGGTGCTCTGCGACACACTTGGGCAACCTATTCACAGATGCCTATATTTCTACTGTAGACACTTCTGGCAAACCTGCAGAAAAGAGGCTTCACAATGCACTAGACATGTTGTAATTGATCTGGGAAAAGCATGAAAGACAATGACTTAACACAAAATAAGAACATAGACATATACTTTAAAGTGCAAGTCCAGATAGAGATAAAAATGCTAAGTCCCGATTCAAGGTAAAATTTGGCAGAAACTCTACCTTACAAGCCTGAGAGATTTTTGGGCAGAGTTTTGCCTTAAGGCTGAGAAAATGGATCCTTCTCAAATGAGAAATTTACAATATATAGAAAGAGGAAGAGAACTTGGCACTTTTTGGGAAAGACTTTGGTTCTCTTTTTGCAAGCTACCCCATGTGCGCTCTGAGCCTTGGGAAGAGGGAGTCGTTTGATTGTCGGTTCCTGCTTTGACTTTGGCATCCCAACATTAATGAGAAAACATGGCCGCACCTCTTTTCTACAAATAGACTACTCCCTTCAAGGCATTTGCATGGCTTGTCTACTTATAAATGCAAACTAGAGGAAACAAGTCGCGCCGCTTACTGTTTGTGCCATTTGGTGACCATCTGGCAATAACTCGCCTCCACTTTTGCCACTTGGACTGCTTTGTCTTTTCATGCACCTTATCTTCTTCCTTGCTTTGTCTCCTTATGCTCCTTCAGCCCTCGGGGGCTATCTTCTGGCAGCTCATTGCGTTCCTTGGGCTCTTTTTTGCTTGCCTTAGCCACTTTTTGCTGATTTTCAAATAAGTGACACATGGCACGTTCCGCTGTGAAACGGGCAGGACACGTGGCAGAATCCACTTGACTCATAGAAGCTTTAGGCACCCTTTGAAGGTCCTAAGGAAGAGGACATGTGTCAGCTTCTGCTCTCTTTATCAATTCATTCGGGGCCCACCACAGTTCTCGCGGGACAAAAGAGAGAGACTATGGTTGTTGACACTTGTCGGCTTCTACCGAGCCTTGCAGGGGACATGTGGCACGTTTCCCTACTCGTAGAAAAGCATGTCAAAGCCCTACATAGTTTCCACTTGGTGCCTTCTACGCACTGGCTTTTTCTAGTGTAAAATTGATGTTCATGGGCCCGTCACTCCTTGGACTTCTTCGGCTTTCTTACTTCGGCCTTTTCTGTAGACTGATTTTGTCGATCCTTCCCAAAGTCCCCTTTGGCTTCTTGAGAAAAGTCCTTTTCCTCAAACAAAAAGTCTGAAGAAATGCCTCTACCACTTTGCTCTCTGAATTTCTTCAAACTTTTTGTTCGAAGGAATTCCTTAAGACAAAAAGTCTGAAGAAATTCAGAAAGCAAAGTGGCAGAGGCATTAATTCCTTCGAATAAAAAGTCTGAAGAAATTTGGAAAGCAAAGTGGCAGAGGCATTTCTTTAGACTTTTTGCCTTCAGACAAAAAGTCCAAAGAAATTATTTTCTTTGCCTTGGTCTTTGCGGGATTTTTGTCTGCAGCCTTTTCGAATTTCTTCAGACTTTTTGTCTGAAGGAATTCCTTCGGACAAAAATTCTGAAGGAATTATGCCTTTGCCTTAACGAAATTCTGAAAGATCTTACCTTTGCGGCTTTCTTTGTGGCCTCTTTGAAGTGCTCCCTACCCTCCGCAAGGGCTCTTAAACCCAAAACTGCCCTCCGCAAGGGCACTTGTCCTTCAGGAAGCTTGAACTTTTTTGGTTGAACTGCTCCTTTGAACCAACCGTTGAACCGGTTCAATGGTTCAAGCGGTCATTGAACCGAGCGTTGAACCGAGCTTGTTGAACCATTTGAAATGAGCCGAGCCTTTGAACTTTGTTGATGAACTTTGCATTGAACTTTGCCGATTGAACCAAGGCTTTGAACCGAAATGTGGAACCAAGGCATTGAACCGAGCCGATGAATTGAATGAGTGAACCGAGTGATTGAACCATCCGAATGAACCGAAGCATTGAACTAAAATGTTGAACCAACGCGTTGAACCAAGCCGATGAACCATTTGATTGAACCAAAGTGATGAACTTCATCGATTGAACCAAGGCTTTGAACTTTGCTGATGAACCGAGGTGTTGAACCAAGGCATTGAACCGGTTTAATGGTTCAACGATTTAAAGATGCTAAATTTTGGAAAGATTATGTCGAACCACTCTTCCAACCTTAAGAAAAAGCATCTTTGAACCATTTGAGCTCTCTTTCCTTATGAATTTGTTCAGACAAGAGTCCGAAGAAGCTTTGTAAAACCTTGCACTCTTTGAACTAGTTCTTCATCTGCCAAAAGACTACACCTGCAGAGTTCATAAAAGTCCCTGTGAAGTCCATAAAAAATTGCAGAGTCCGTAGAAATCCAAGCTTTGCAAAATCCATAGAAATGGACCTGCAGAATCTGTAGAAAAGCTACAGAGTTCATAGAAATTGCAAGACTCATGCAAAAATCAAAAGTATTGGCTCAGAACAGCATAAGAAAAAAGAGGGGACCAATTTTTTGGCCTGTTAGGCCAAAATTGGTCAACAAATTGGTGACTCCCAGGGGAAGCATCCCTGCTATGCTTAGAGACCAGTTGCCTTGAAGTCCATTGGGCACGGAGTCAGAATGCAGCTTTGAAGAAAGGTTAGCAACAACCCCAAAATATCCAAGAATCAAACATGAGCCATTTTTACCCCAAACACAAGGGAAAGCACACACAAGACTAAAAACACTACTTGTGCAAACTGCACTTAGGGAAAGCAGGAAAAGAGATCGAAAGCAACTACTATGTACAACTAACGAGGAATATTTGCCTCCCTCCTGGATCAAAGGGAAAACTTCTTAAGTCCCCTTCCTAGCAAGGAAACTTATGGTGCCAGACAAGTAGCTTAATGCAATGGAGAGTTGGTAACCTGCTCCTTTTGCCTGCCACCTTGATTGGCTCGTACCCGAGTGGATTAGAATCAAACATGCCTCCAACATACATGTATTCTTCTTGTTCTTAGAGGCTTGTTGAATGCTGGTCCTTCATGTTGGTGCATTTCACCAAGAAATCAATGGATGCTGGCTCATCACCATAGGCCCCTTGATCTGCACAATCCCTCTGCAATGCATCATGGTTTGACCCATTTCCTTCTGCTTTGTTAGAGATCCTGTCAAACTCATCATCTACTCCCTCATGGCCTTCCTGAAGAAGGGTGACTGTTGTGATGTCTGAAATGGAATCACAAACTGATTTCTCATCCCATAGAACATCACCTCTTTGTTCAAGACTCTCTTCTTCAAGGCTTTCCTCAAGGGAGACCAGCCTCTCCTTTTCCTGCTCAAGGATCAGAGTCTCTAATTATTCAAAGACATCCATCTAATCCTCCTCCAATTCAAGCTCCTTGGCATAGTAGTCCTCCTCATCGAAACAACAAGGAAGTTCATCAAACAAAGGGGAAGAGAGCTAACCATGCTTATGTTCCTTCTCGTATTGCTGGAACATCTGCATGTATGCATGCCCTGTGTCTTCTCCATTACTGATGAGGTCTTCACAAAGAGCATCAATGATGATTTCTTCTTTGTTGTCACTCATGATAGCCTCCTGGAAAGCTGTAGATTGGATCTTCTACTCCTCACTTGCCTCCTGCAAAATAGGTTCCTCCTTGAGAAGGGGTGAAGTGGAAAAACCATGTGGAAGAGGAGGCAGTCCTTGAGCTAGAATCAAATGATTGTCCTCCTTCCATTTGGTCAGTACTTCATCAATATTAGGTGTGGCCTAATAGCTCTCTTGGAAGTGTGTAGATGAGGTGTGTTCAGACATAGAATGTGCCATTGGGTCTGAACTATCCATCACACATTAGCTGAAGAATCTCTCTTTGGATTCTAACTCTGCAATTCTTCTGGCCATATCCTCTTGGAAGAGCCTTTCTTGGAGGTTACCAACATCATCATGAGTAGGAGCAGCCTCATCTTCTTCAAGGTTTTGAGCAAAACCTTTCTTCTCCTCCTTCCTGCCCCATGATTTTACTGTTTTCTTCCAGTCCAAGATCTCAGAATTAGAATTTTGCTCCTGTGAACAGGTAGCAACTTTGTTTTCTCCAAGGTCCTGGGGCTCCTCCACAAGGTTTGAAAGTTCCATCTCTCTTTCATGGAGTAGTCTCATCTTAGCCTCTAAATCCTCAATTTGCTTGGCTAGATTATCCTAAAAGAGTCTTTCTTGGAGGTCACAAGCATCATCATGAGCAGGAGCAGTTTTGAGAGAGATGTGCTAGTTCATAATGTTCCCCCCAAAAAAAGATTCATGATCTAAGGATTTTAGAAGGTTCATCTCCATGGGAGGTTGTTCCAGTTCCCTTTGATGCTTGAAGGCTAGGCGCACGGGGTTAAGAGCAGGGTTGATTGATGCATCAGATGAGCTGGAATGAGCAAGTGCTATCTGATAGAAAGGATTTGGTGCACAAGAGGGGGCTTTCTTTAGGATAGGAGGGGGAGCGCAGGCTGACTACCTTGAATGAATGGATTCTTCCATTTTGTTACCTCCTCCTCCATGGATTGCAAGGCTTGAGCTTGCCTAAACAAACATTCCTCTTTATACATCAGCTCCTGCTGATATTCATACTGCTTATCCAGTTTGTCTATCTCCATTACCTACTTCTCAAACTCCAACGCCACCTCCCTTATCGTTGAAGGGCAATTAGGAGAGCTGCTTGAGGGGATTCCATAAATTTTTGAGTTTGATCGAAGTCATATGAAAGAATACAAGGTCCATGATTTTGTGCGAAGGAATTATACATACAAAAAAATGAGATTTTATTGATGGCACTAGGCTGCTTAACCAACTGATTCAACTCGGAGTCGCCATTAGTGTTGATGCAAAAGCCTCCAAAGGCTAGTTGGTTGAAGAACACACCAAAAATTCTTTAACTCTTTGGACACAACTTGTCCTAGTTGGTCCCATTGAGCGTGCCAAAAACTGTTGACACAGTGGATTGCACTCAAGGTAGGATGCCTAGCTCCCGTCCTTCCACACGCAACAATGGAAACTCCCCTCTCGCCTGTGGGACCAACGAAGCTGGAGGGGAGAGTCTCTAGGTAAGAGCTAGTTCCCTCTAATGTATCTTTTAGGCCCTGGTTTCTCCTACCGCTAACAAATAAATGTAAAAAAGGGGGGGATGAAAAGGGAGAGAGAGAGATGCTGAAAATAGAACCTAAGCCTTAAAAAAATGAAAAGGTGATACACCAAAAAATGTTGACCCACTCAACCCGAACATACACTTTTCACTAGGTAGAAATGCCCATACACTTCATCTGATGTGGGAAAGTCTTCTATTTTAGTGAGTCAGGGGTCTGTAGAGATATAGGGAGGAAGGAACTACCAAAGGTGCTCTATGACACACTTGGACATCCTATTCACATGCACCTATATTCCTGCTGTAGACACTTATGGCAGACCTGCAGAAAAGAGACTTTACACTGCACTAGACATGATGTATTTGATCTGTGAGAAGCATGAACAACAATGACTTAACACAAAAGAAGAACATGAACATATACTTTAAAGTGCAAGTCCAGATATAGGTAAAAATGCTAAGTCCTGATTCAAGGTAAAATCTGGCAGAGCTCTGCCTTACAAGCCCGAGAGATTTTTGGGCAGAGTTTTACCTTAAGGCTGAGAGATGGATCCTTCTCAAATGAGAAATTTACAATATATAGAAAGAGGAAGAGAACTTGGCACTTTCTGGGAAAGACTTTGGTGCTCTTTTTGCAAGTTGGCCCATGCGCGCTCTGAGCCTTGGGAAGAGGGAGCCGTTTGATTGTTGATTCCTGCTTTGACTTTGGCATCCCAACATTAATGAGAAAACATGGCCGTGCCTCTTTTCTCTTGACAGACTGCTCCCTTCAAGGCATTTTTTCAGCTTGTCTGCTTATAAATGCAAACTGGAGGAAACAAGTCGCGCTACTTACTATCTGCACCATTTGGTGACCATCTGGCAATAACTCGCCTCCTCTTTGCCACTTGGACTACTTTGTCTCTTTCTACACCTTGTCTTCTTCTTGTTTGTCTCCTTCTAGCTCCTTTGGCCCTTAGGGGCTATCTTTTGGCGGGTCGCTGCATTCCTTGGGCTCTTTTCTGGTTGGCACTCAGGCATTTTAAAAACAAATGGCTATTTCACCGTCTTAAATTTGACGTCTGTGCACTCGTCACTGCGTTTGAATACCTAATGGCTAGTTTTTTGTGTTTAACTTTGACGTCCTTAGGCCCATCACCCTTGGACCTTCCTTCGGCTTTCTGCTTCGGCCTTTTTCCCCGCGAGCCTTTTCTACGAGCTTATTTTCCATCGGGCTTTTTGTGCAGACTTTTTCCCACAGACAAAAATTTTGTGAGAATTGTCTCGGTGGCTTGTTATTTCTTCAGAGTTTTCTCGGCTTACTTCCTACAGCCTTTCGAATTCCTTCAGGCTTTTTGTCCGAAGGAATTATGCCTTTGCCTTAACAAAATTCTAAAAGATCTTACCTTTGCGGCTTTCTTTGTGGCCTCTTTGAAGTGCTCCCTACCCTCCGTAAGGGCTCTTGAACCTATAACTGCCCTCTGCAAGGGCACTTGTCCTTCGGGAGGCTTGAACTTTTTTGGTTGAACCACTCCTTTGAACCAATTGATTGAACCAATTCAATGGTTCAAGCAGTCGTTGAACCAAGGTGTTGAACCGAGCGTTGAACCAAGCTTATTGAATCGTTTGAAATGAGCCGAGCCTTTGAACTTTGTCGATGAAATTTGTGTTGAACTTTGCTGATTGAACCAAGGCTTTGAACTAAAATGTGGAACCAAGGCATTGAACCAACGCATTGAACCAAGCCGATGAACTGACTGAGTGAACTGAGTGATTGAACCATCTGATTGAACTGAAGCATTAAACCAAAATGTTAAACCAACACGTTGAACCGAGACGATGAACCATTTTATTGAACCAAAGTGATGAACTTTGTCGATTGAACCAAGGATTTGAACTTTGTCGATGAACCGAGGCGTTGGACCAAGGCATTGAACCGGTTCAATGGTTCAACGGTTTAAAGATGCTAACTTTTGGAAATATTATGTCATTGAACCACTCTTCCAACCTTAAGAAAAAGTGTCTTTGAACCATTTGAGCTCTCTTTCCTTATGAATTTATTCAGACAAGAGTCTGAAGAAGCTTTGTAGAACCTTGCACTCTCTGAACTAGTTCTTCATCTGCCAAAAGACTACACCTGCAGAGTTCGTAGAAGTCCCTGTGAAGTCTGTAAAAAACCTGCAGAGTCCATAGAAATGGACCTACAGAGTCTATAGAAACTTCACTGTTGAGTCCATAGAAATCCAAGCTCTGCAGAGTCCGTAGAAATTGCAAGACTCATGCAAAAATCAAAAGTACTGGCTTAGAATAGCATAAAAAAAAGGGGGGACCAAATTTTTTGGCCTGTTGGGCAAAAAATGGTCAACAATAATCTATGACAAAATAGATTGACATAATCAATTTGGATAGTGCTGACTAATACAAGACAATACTAGTTGTTGTACATGTTTGGGCTTCATTGGCAATTTTTGTGCAATTTTTGATAGATTTTTTTTAATATTTGAGTTGTTATAAATCTATTACAAAGTCATTTTGATGACTATGAGATAGACACTGGGCAATATAGACCATAAAATCAACTAAGTGCCTTATCCCCCTCTTGATTGGTCATTTCTCTATTTAGTATGTGCAATTAATCTCTCTTTAGCATTAAACTTTGCATGATTAGTGTTTTATCTTACACAATATAAATTTCAATAATTTAATGTTATTTAGCTCTCTTAAATCTAAAAATAAGTAAAATAACATGGTGTTATCTATTCTACAAGTTTCACATTTGACATGACATTTTTTAATCTTCTTATTCACAGTGGGGCATAGTGTTTGCTCTCACTTTCACTCCATTGAGTTATATCATATTATTGAGTTTCACATGATTATATTTTGTGATGGTTACATGCATGTGTTTCTAATGTTTTTTCAAATATTTTAATAGCTTTAGCTATATTACATAATAACAAGTGATGCACATAACTCTTTATTTTGAGATGAGTGATTTACAAGAATGATTTATTACAATCCTTCACCAAAAAAGGGGCCACATATATAGATATTTTAAATACTAAGAAAAATTGAGTGAAACGAAGCAGTCAATAATGTCTAAACTAAAAGTATCTACTTCCTTGATCAAGAAGTAGAGTTGAGTTATCAAGACTTACTCTGAAAGTTATAATCCCTGATAAAACATGAGAATAGTTTTACCAATTACAACATGGTTCACATACGTGTCTAATCGATTGCACCTACACAATAGTCACAACTTGGGAGCATTTGTTAGTGTGGAGCTGATCTTGTAATAGAGCCTCCAAAACCAGTTGGTTTTTTCCCCCTATTCTAATGCTTATGTACCTAATCAAAGTTACTCCTAATGCATAAATAAAGCTTGAGAAAGAAAAGGGAAGAGGAATGTATAAAATAAAGGGGTGGCAATGCACTAATATTTGATTCTTTATTTGTGTAAACACAAAACTATCAACTTGTAATAATGCAATTGAACATAATCAAAAGCAAATTAAGTGCAAGAGGCAAGATGAAAGTCGAATATGAACATGAAATTATAGAAACAAGGCAATAACTAGAGGAAAGGAAAATAAGAGTCAAAGAATCTTTCATCGATTACAAAAAGTATGCACATATGCAATATATTTCTATAAGAGGGCTCAAAGTAATCTTACATAGAAAATTGTAGAGGTTGGATACTATAACATAGTAGGGGCTTGGATTAAAGTCCAAAGAATTAAATTTTTTGCTTAAATGAGCCTGTATAATTTATAAATGAGAACTGTTGAGTATAAGAGTAAAGGGGGAAATATTTACTTGCATGCCTCAGTTTTAAGTAGTTAAATTTTTCCTAGTAGCTTGGCTTAACATCTCTCAGATTGTAGCTCTTCATAACAATCCTTCATACTTTTCATTATGGTGTCAATTTATTTTTAAATTAAAACATATTGAATGCCAAACTAGATTCAATGGAATAACCTATGTAATCCTTATGAGTTCCAATCTTCTGCCTTAATTCTACCTACTCTTCTGAAAAGGGTAGCTCGATGGTCCGTTGTCCTTACTATAACTCTAGCAAGCTCCTAGAGGTAATTTAGCCATTAAATGACCTAATCTGATTTGGTGAAAATTTTGATTATTCACTACAAGGTATGCAGTTTCAAGCATTTTAGAAATTTCCTGCACATAAAATACTACTTCCATTAATCTAAATCAACTTTAACCCACAATATCTAACTAAGAGATTTTCAATAGGCTTCATCGTAAAAAATAACTAATTGTAGCAACAGATTAATTTATATATGATCAAATATTTATATTTATTAAATTTATATTGTAGTTGATTAAATGGTGTCGGATCAATGCTGAAATGTTGATATAACAACTTGAGATCTTTAAGAAAGCTTGCATCATATTTTTATTTAAGATGGCTCACATCGTAGATCAATGCTTGATCTAATGACTGGACGACCCTACTAGTATTATTTAAAATATAATTACTTTAGAGAATTACCTATGGTTTAAATATTTTAATAGACTATGGATCAAATGGCTATAGAATAATAATATGAAATTTATCTAACAACATCAATGGTGTAACAACCCCACTGGGTTTTACCAAAATATTGTAATAATTTTTTTTAAAATTTAATTACACATATTCAACATATAGATTTCACCTTGAGAAACCTAGCTAGAGATATTTAATTAATAATATTAATTAGTTAACCATAAAGGTTATAGCTAATTCACTTAGCTAAAGATCACCATGAACATATATAGAAATCATGAATAATACTGAAGAACCATAAATATTGCATCGCATCATAAATGAAATAGTACAAATTCAACCACAATTGATATAATAATATAGCCTTTGTTGTAGAAGTATAATGTCTAATGTTACAGTTTTCAACAATACATTAAAATATTTCAAATGATTAAAACATGATACAAAGCCCCTCTGATCAGAATCTGTACGACTCAAGTATCAATATGTAATCTCAAGTGTAGTCTCAAGTATAGTACTCTAGTTGGGTGGGAGAGCATCATCCGATCACTTTTTCACACCAGCCATGGACCATGGATCCACCACACTATCTCCCAAATAAAGGGATGTTCCTCCCTTCACAGATGGGTAGATAATGATGGTGCAGGAATCCAGAGTAACAAACTAGAACATGTGTGTTGAGTATAACTAATGCATAATGTGTACCATAAAAAAATACATTCTAATATGATATCGCATAACTATGAAAACTATATCAACTTATGTAATGACAATGTTTAACAAACATTACTTTGGCCAAAGTTTTTAATAATAAATGATCTCTATGATCAGTTAAATTCATACACACCATTTGATCGGATTACCCCTTATGTTGCATTGATGGCATTAATTAAGCCAATAGAATCTGTCCACTATTTAATCAGGGTCATGAATGCGAGATTCGATAAAGTAAATAATAATATAAAAACTAATAATTTCATTCATCATATTTCACTTTAGCTAATCAAAATTATGCTAAGTACAAAATATCACAACATCCATTTAGTCTGTCAAATGAAGTGAATTGAATCCATATATCTAGTTTATTACAAATAATAAACAAAATCCAAAAATAGTCCTCAATATAACATACCATCCGGATAATGATTATCTAGATCAATAGTTTCTTTAACCACTAAGCAACTTATAACATTGTTTCTCCATAAAATAATATAATAACCCTGGCTAATAAATTGTTCATATTCCACATATAATAATTAGTCTAAAACATCATAAATATTTTATATTAAACTCTTAAACACAATATTATAATGATTTTATACCATCCAAATGTAAACAAGCATCATTTACTCAGTGTTATAACAATAACAATTATAACAAAATTATATGTACTAATATATATCTATATATTAATTCATACATACAAGTACATTATACATACTTTATTTATATAGTATACTTATAATATGATATCCACTATCATATGCCTTAGATTATACTATATACATGAAGTATGCAATCAATTCATATACAAAGGCCCCATAACCTTTTTCATTAAACTAAAAAATTCCATTTGCCCATGATAAATAAACACACATAATTCTATAAATCAAACTTAGTTACTCCATTATTCATCAAAACTATTTAACCATTTAAATCCAAACAACCATTCAAGTTTACCTTTTAAATATAGTTCATATAAACAAATAGAAGAACACAGTTGCTTTTACCCCATTTGGGTATTTTTTAATAAAACACACAGCCAAATACCCAACTTGGGTCTTATTTAACAACACATAGCCAAATAGAACAATTCAAACATGCTATTGAACATGTATACCTAGTCCCCCTATGGACTAGGCAACTTTTACACAGTTCAACTAAATAACACTAATACACAGTCACTAAAAAAAAAATGTGTAGTTAACATACATATATTGAATATTGTTTAAAAAATTAACTCTGCCATGCGAGCTTAATATATATTTAGTTATGTTTATAAGTACAAAACTGAGTGATAATCAATAGTTACATATTCATCTACCCATCCTAGGTTACTTGATGTGACTTAACCAAAGTTTTCAATCGATTTGTATAAACATGTATACATAATATAACATAACTGAGAGTATATAATTATATTATTGCCTTGCATATATAAATTTACAAAATCTAAATCCGAGTAAATCACTAATTGAAAACCATATCCGCTAGTTTGTTATACAAATATCTTCATCTAGAGAATGTATGACTACCAATTTCCCATTTTAAATCCCTATGGTTCTTGTTATAGGTTTACACACACACACACATATACTAGCATGTTGAGTTATCATATTTAACAAGACACACACACACACACACACACATATATACAGTCTCCTATTAACTCTAACAACTCAACATGCATGTCTGTGTGTGTGTGTGTATAGTCTCTTGTTAACTCTGACAACTCGACATGCTTGTGTGTGTGTGTGTGTGTGTGTGTGTCAGTTTCCCATTTTAAAACCCTACGGTTCTTGTTATAGGTTTATACACACACACACACACACACACACACACACACACACACACACACACACACACACACAATCTTCTGTTAAATTTGACAACTCAACATTGTAGTGATCTCTTGTTAAATCTGATAACTCAACATGATAGTGTGTGTGTGTGTGTATGAGTATACATATATATATATATATATATATATATATATATATATATATATATATATATATATATATATATATATATATATATATATATATATAACTGAATTTAACTAAGTATATGCTCATGTATAAACATTTGTGTATATATTTATAATCTCTGAAAAACCCATATTTTTAATTCAAAAGTCTGAATTGGATTAATAGTTAAGTAATCATACTGAAAACTACTTTCAAGTTTATATTTCATATACCCAAAAGAATATAGAAAAACCTAGTTCGAATCAGATAACTCAAACTAATTTATATATATACCCATCAAAATAATCTCTTATGTTTTAATAGTGATTTCTGAATTGTTAATTGTGATCAAAGAATCCAAGAAGGGTGGTTAGATCATATGTTAGTTTCACAATGAAAGAAATCAAAATGAAAACAAAACACTAACATGATAACACTATCTTGCCTAGATCAAAGGGAGGAGCATAGTGAAGATTGTTTTTTGCCAAAACACAACTAAAATGCAAGAAAAACAACCTTTCTTACCTTCTTTGAATGCTCCAAGAGATTTCTTCATTTGACTTGCTCAGCTTGTGCTAAAAAATTCTATGGAAAATGGAATTGTGTGACTCCTTCTCTCCTTGGCACCATTGTTTGGCTCATGCTTGCTTGATGTATCTTGATGGCTCAAAGTGGCTTGACTTAGAATTTTGGCATTATAACTCTATAGCTTTGAATTATGTACCAAATCATGCACTATAACATTACTATGTCCAAGCTCTCTAAACGAAGAGGTAAATGCTTGTATTTATAAGTTTAGCAAAAGGGTTTGGAATGGGTTCAAACCTCACCTTAGTTCATTAATCAACCCCATTAGAGTTAAAAGGTGTCCAAACCTCATGATTAGCATGGAATAGGCATGGCTAAAATATTCTGGATTTTGGACAACTCACAAAAGGTAATTATGAATTCCTAGGATACTCTTTGATTTTTGAATTTTCTTTTTGATAATTCATTTAATTGCTCATGGTTAATTCAATTCAAGCATTTGATTAGGTTTTGTATGTTAATTTATTATGTTTAGGGATTTTAGCATTTTACAATATTTGAATTAATTCATGGGTGCATTTGCTCTTTTTAATGGATTGATAGGCTAAATTGTATGTTATGAAGCCAAATTTAAGATGTTTAGCAATTCTTAGGCTAGATTTTACAAAAGTTGATAAGAATCAGTCTAAAGTCCAGTATGAAGCCATTGGTGGCCAATTTTAGATGTCTACAATTTGCCCCTATTTGAGAAGGCATTGCAAGTTGTAAGCATAGTAATGTATTCTCAAAAATTGAAAAGGTATTGTATGCTTATGACTTCAATGATAATGGATGAACTCTAGGGTGCCCCATCAAGGAAGTGGTTGGCAAAGGGGTCAACAAACAGTCCCTTAAAAGAAGGAAATGAGTGGACCAAATAGATGAACTTGATAGAATGAATTGATTTGCCCATATGTAGTTATAAGCAGTGACATATGGAGCTACCCCAATTAAGGTAGACAAACAAGATGATTTTCTCACAGACGGTTATAATCATTAGCATAGATGGGATTAAGAAAGGTGATGATTTGCCCAAATGTGGTTATAATCATCAAAAAAGGCTTAGGGTGATAAGAGATTGATTTTATCAAAAGTAGTTATAATCAATTAAAAGGAAAATAATGATGGAAACACAATGATTTTCCCAAAGGTGGTTATAATCATTAACCCTCAAATTGGTGGAAATGTAATGATTTGCTCGAAGGTGGCTATAATCACTGAAATGCAAGTGGGACGATGTGCAATGATTTACCCAAAGGTGGTTATAATCATTGGACCCCGATAGTGGTAAATAGGCCCCAATTGGGTGGAAGAAAGTGAATGATTTTTCCAAAGGCAGTTATAATCATTAACCTTTAAATTGATGGAAATGAAATGATTTGCCTGAAGATGGTTATAATCACTAGAAATGCAAGTGGGATGGTGTGCAATGGTTTGCCAAAAGGCAGTTATAATCATTGGACCCTGATTATGGACAACATGGAATGGAATGATGGTGGCGAATATGATGATGTCAAATTGATACAAAAGAAAAGATGAATTAGGCAACCTACTAGTATGTAGATGCTCGTCTGAACTAGCAAGGAGGAAAATTCTTTCATTGTTTAATTACTCTATTTGGGATATGGTTTGGATTAGGTTGGGAATGTTGATGGTGTCGATACCAATGAGATATTATTGTTGCATTTACCATGTAGACTTCTCAAATTTGATTTTTGCTATGGCATGTGATAGTAGGCATCATGATACAACACTATGAGGACTTGGTTGAAATATGCATAAGGATTGACTCCTAATCCAATATTCAAAAGAAAAAATGCACCAATGATAAAAACCATGATGGCAATGTTGACATATGAATATGGATGGATTCAATAATAGTGTACAAAGAATCGCCCAATAAACACACATAGACTAAATCAAGGCAATAGTACTGAAAGCAAACAAATAAGCACACACGAAAATAAACAAAACACCGAAGAAAGATAAACCAAATAAAGAAAAATAAACAAACAAACATGACATAAACAAGACGAAGAATATTATCCCTCGAAAATAGGCGACAACTTAATAAACAAACAAGATGGGAGAATAGAAGAAAAGGAAGGGGTGGCCGAGCTATTTCCATATGCACTAGGCAAGTGGACACTACCTACGTAGTTCCATGGGTGTGATATCCAACGAAAATTTCAAGTCAAATGTAGTTCTCCCAAGAAATGGGATAGAAAAAAAGATGATAGATAAAGAAAACATGATGGATGTTATAGAAGAATAGGAATGAGCTTGCAAAATGGTGAGTGCATGGGATATAAGGCCAAAAAGGATGGGGAAACTAAATGACTAGTGGTTGCTTGTGACTTAGTGAGGGTTCCTAAAATCCTTAAAGCAAAGAAGTGGTCAATGTTTTTGGTTTTTATAAATGATTGTAATTGTTTTTTGGAATTTTAGAGTATCTCAACTCAATCGAGAATGATGAAATACTAAATGGACCAAGATCGCAAAATGGTGCGAGTGATCAAACTTGAATTGTTTTTAAAATGGTGAGAGTGTATGGAAAAGGGGACCGAGCTAAACTCAACGTGAATTGATCCCGATTCACATAGTCCTAAAATGGCCTCAGTAGTTTCACCTTACAAAAGAGAAATCTGACTAGTGTAATAGCTAATTTAAACAAAATAGGCATAGTTGGCATAATGGCACAATATGACATAGGAATGGCAAGTTGGTACGTTAAGGCACAATATACAAATGTTGTCCCTAGTTTTCCCATAGGAAGTTATATCTAGGAAATAATGGCATAGATTAATAATATTAATTTGCCCATATGTAGTTATAATTTGTAGCAAAATTGGTGAGACATTGATTTGCCCAAAGGCAGCTATAATCAGGCCTACACAAACAAATCATGGTATAGAATTGAACAAGAAATGAAGGATGCAACTACCAAAATTATGTCATACTTCTCCAAAATATGGCCTCTATCTAGAATACTTTAAACAACTACTAAAATTGATCTTATTTTTTATGTTGAATGTGGAACTAATGAATGAACCAATGGTCAAATGGGCTAGGTAGGGAGGGTCAAAACATGTTGGTCGATAATAATGGAACGGTAGAACGAAACGATGGAATGATGAAGTGATAGAATGGTATAATGTTGATAATATGATACAATGTGAAATGGTCCTCATAGACAATACACCAAGTCACTTAACTGAAGTAACACTTGAGGTGTATAATATTTATTAGCTCATCAAGTTCTTCCCCATCTCATGTGGTGAGCCTGTATGGTCCAACACCATAGTTTGCAATAATGATGAAAGGACCTACCCAGTTGGGATTAAACTTGCCTTTATGCTTCTTTTCAGTCATGGTATTCTTTTGGTTCTCTTTGAGGACAAGATCACCAAGTGCAAATTCTCTATGTTTCACATGCTGATTGTAGTGTTCTCGGAGTCGACTTTGATATGCTTGAAGGTGGTTTACTACGGCCAAGTGTTTCTCATCAAGTAACTCTAGATCTTTCAAGTGATCTACTCGATAGTCTTCGTCATCCAGGACATGCTTCAAAGAGATGCGTAATAAAGGTAACTCGATCTCAATGGGAAGAATGGCTTCAATACCATAAGAAAATGAGTATGGAGTGGCTCCCGTAGGAGTGTGATAATTGTTATGGTATGCCTAGAAGGAGAAGAATATATGAAGGTGCCAATCATAACTGGCATCATTGATAATCTTTTTAAGGATGTTGATAATGATTTTGTTTGATGCTTTTACCTAGCCGTTACCTTGAGTGTAGTGTGTCATGGAAAAATGTTGTGTGATCTTGTACTTAAGACATAGCTATTTGATATCTTTGTTCTTTTATGATCTACCATTATCAAATATAATGTCGAAAGGGATATCATAGCAGTAAATGAGATGGTTGAAGATGAATTTCAAAATTTGCTTTCCTGTCATGTAAGTGAGAGGTATCAATTCAACCCACTTAGTGAAATATTCAATGGTGGTAAGGACATGTTTATGGCCATCAGATAAGGTGGGGTTTATCTTCCCAATGAGATCAAGGCCCCATGTAGCAAATGGCCATGGTGTCAACATTGGTTTGAGAGTCTTGGTTGAGGCATGAATCAGATTAGCATGCCATTGATATTTATTGCATTTTTTTAACATATGCAGCTGTATCTACATCCATCATTGGCCAATAGTACCCAGTACACAAGATATTTTTGGACAAGACTTCCTCGTTGGTGTGGGCTCCACATACTTCTTCATGAACTTCCCATGATGCTAGTATAGATTCTATTGAAGGTAAACAACGAAGTAGAGTTCCATCAAAACTATGATGATATAGGGTTGGTCTAAGTAAGGTATAACATTAGGCATTGTGAATGAAGGCTTTAGATTATTTTTGGGATAAATCTAGTGGTAAAACATGGTCGTGTAAACATGCATATAGGTCAAAATACCAAGTAGAACTGGTACCAACAATCTCACAGATCATTGCGATGGTTGATGGTTCATGAGGTAACGCTAGAATTTTTTTAATGAGAAACTAATATTCCTTGGTTGTATCTATATGTTAAATGAAAGATCCAATGGTAGCCATGGCATATGTTGTTGATTTCTAGCCCTTGGTATATGTTCAAACTAGATATCAACAATTTGTTGCTTGAGAGTGTCGATCATGGCCTTGTAGGGAACCAACTTGTCATCTTTCGTTTGAAAATGGTATGTAACCTGATTGATGATTAACTAAAAATCACCATAAACCTTTAGATGTGTTATGTTTCATTGTAGGGCCTATCGAAGCCCTGCAATAATTGCTTCATATTTGGCCATGTTATTGGTACAAGAAAAGCTGATTCTAAATGACTTAGGGATTAGTTCCCCCTATGGAGTGATAAACAAAAAGTTTACCCATGATCTATATGCCGTGAATGATCCATCAAAATACTACTTCTAGTACTACTCCTTAAGAGGTATTTCAATGATGTTCGTAATGGATTCATCAAGAAATTGAAATGTTAGTGGCTCATTGTTTGCAAGGGGTGCTTAAGCAAGTTGATCTACAAGAACATGCCCCATGATGGCTTTCTGGTTCACATACTCTATCTTAAACTCAATGAGAGGCATAATCCATTTGGCCATGCAACCTTCTAGCACTGTTTTGAATAGTAGATACTTGAGTGGATCTACTTTTGAAATGACCATGGTCTTATTATTTAACATGTAATGTCACATTTTTTGAGCTATGAAGACCATAGATAAACATGATTTTTCAATGGGCATATAATTTTGTTCATATGCTACAAGTGTACGGCTTAGATAATACACTGCATGCTCTTTTCCATTATCATCATGTTGAGCTAGAAGTGCCCCCAAGGTTTTGCCTATCACTAATAAACATAGAAGGAATAGTTTTCGTAGCATAGGAGGCAATAAAACTGGTGGATTTGCAAGATAGTTTTGTTGTCAATCAGAAGTGTGCCCTTGTGAGAAAGTGTGCAATTCCTCACTCCTATTGCAACATGGAACCTCTCCAAAGTGTGGGTGACTTCAGAAGGGAGAGAATATCTAGAGAGGGCTGGTTCCCTTGGTGATCTCACTAAAACTTACTTTTAAGCTACTACTTATTGATTCTGACAAGGAAAAGGGTGCAAAAGACAATGAAAATAAATGAAATTGGGTGAAACTTAATGAAACCTGAAATGGAAGGTGATAAACCAAATATTTTATGAACTACTATGATTAAAATGACACTTATATGAAAGATAAAAACATCTTACACACACATTCACTTCACCTAATTAATATTTCTACATCAATATTTCACAATAAGGACCTTACAAACTCAACTCATGCAAAGAAAGACTGAACTCACATCTAATAAATGAACTTAAACTTGATTTGGACACTTTTAATGACCTGTAGAACATCAAAAATCTCTCATTAAGGTAAAAAATAAGACTATAAACAAGGAAAAATAAGTATTTCATTAAGTTATATCAATGGCAGGCACATACACTTCACTAGAAAAAACAAGAAAATGGAGGAATTTTGCTTCTTATTACTCTCAAAAGGTTAATAAAAATTTTGGCAGCCTTTAGGCACAATCCAAATATAAAAGAGTCTCTTAAATTCTAAAAAAAATAATACATATAGCAAATAAATTCTTGGAGACAAAGGAGCCCCAAAGTAGGGGACTTCAAACTTGGTCAAATGGCTCCTCCAAAAGTGATACATAACATTTTTAGCTTCTCAAATATTGGATATGCATAAATTGGCATGGAAAATAAGTTATAAAATGTTTATGGGTCTTAGTATAATCATCATTATGTTTGGTTAAGCTTAGAGTACTTGGAAAGTGCCTATATTCTTGCACCAACCCCTAGATTTTAGCCTTCTCTCCCTTGATGAAAAAGGATCTTCCATGGATGTAGGACTTCAAATCATTGAAAGTATTTTATTTTAACCCTTCTCCAGGATCATTAATTATTCTATAACACTTGGCAAGAGTTGGTTATAAGACTCCTTCAACAAATTGTCTTTATCTTGCACGTGTATTTGTAAGAGGAGTCCTATTTGCACTTGTTGGAGACCTTTTCCAAATCCTCCTTTTATTATAAATCTTCATTTACTTCCTAATACATTTAATATGTTGTGAAATATCCTACTTCAACTTTCCAAGTCTTTGAAATAGGTTATAGACACTCACTTTTCTATTGGCAAAATCATAGAATACAGTCAATTTATGGTTATCATACTTGCTCCAAAACACATTACCTGTATATGAACACTCAATTGGGCCTTATTAATTGTTTTAAAACCATCCTTGATGTTCTATGGCTATTTAAAAATCACTGGATCATTATGTTCCCTCCCATGATAGGCCAATTCCAATCATCATTCACCATACACTAGTGGACTGTCATGTCACAGTTAACCATGATTGATCATTTTTGGAGTAAAAGTGCCTTTGTAGGTTGTTTTAAACTCTTTGAAGCCTTGTATCATACTTTAGGATCACTCTCAGTCTTGTTTAGTGATTGGAATATACTCATACCATGCTTGAGACTTAGACCAATGCATCCACTATGATCTCTCAACATGTTTCCCTTCCTCAAGCCTGTAGCTTATCCTTTTTGGGCCTAAAGGGACCTGTAGGTTGTCATTCTTACCTGAGATAGGTGTATCCATGTCCTTGAAGGTCATCCAAGCTTTAATAACCCTATTGATCCTTTGAACTCAGTCTCACTCCTTAGAATGTATCCACTGACTCTCCATTCCATTAGGCAACCTCATCAAGATACTAAGGTGGCTGTAGGTTATCTCCTTATCAAGCCATATTTGAGGGTTTAGACCATGTTTTCAAACTTGAACCCTCATAAAAATATCCAATTCACCTTAAACATGCATGAAAGCCATGAATTTTGAAATGGACTTGTTTAAGAGCTTGTCAAAACAAGAATAACTCTGCCATACCTGAGTGTTTCAAGGACCGTGTTTTTGAATTTACACTGAGGATTTCAAGGTTTGGAACCTCCTTCCATGATTAAGGCCTTCAATTTATCATTAAAAAGTTTCCATGAATCCTTTGCACTGTAAAACTCCTCCATTCACACCAACAATTGATACATTATCTCTCAAACTTGACTATGTGTCACTTGGGGCTGTAGGTGGAGGTACCTGCTGTTGGTGTTCATTGTTTGATGGTTGTAGGCTTAAAGTTAGGTTATTTAGGTACTTCATGCTTTCCTTGAACCTAATAACTAAATCCAAATGTTCCCTGAAACATTATCTTATGCATATTATCAATTCTTTTGATGAGACCCCCGTCTAAACAAGAGAACCCTCTTAAGATGCTTGCTTGAAAACCCTGTACCCTGAAATAGCATGGCTGTGGTGTGAAGCTTGAGTCCTTGTATTTTGAAGGCTTAAGGCCTACTAAGCTTACTATAAGATGGATTAAGACCTTGAACATGCCAATGCTAGAAAAACCCATGAGAATAAGGTTCATGTCAAGACCCTGCCTTATTGTGACTGTTTAAGTGTTGGGTGAGTCCTTGTACGGACTGTGACAAACCTGAGGCCTAGAGCCAAAGGTATCCACAGGTAATCACGACAAGAGTCACCTTGAACATGACAATCTCCTTAAAACTCAAAACCTCTCTTAAGTGATCAATGCCCTTGATGGTTCCTCCATGTGCAAGGATTCAATCATGGCTGTAGCTTATCCTTAGCTAATTGTGACTATATGCTCGGGTGTTTGGAGTTGTCTATATTGATGTTTTTAGATGACCTAAGAAAGCTTTGTCTCAAAGAATCATTACAACCCTGAAACCCTAGACGATGAAGTTTCCTTGACCTCATGTTTCATGGATTGGAGATATGCTAATCCTCTATGCTGTGGATGCTTCTTGTAAATCCTTTTGTAAGGATTGTGAACAGTGCTTGGGACTTAGAGGCCATGCTATATAATTTCCATTACTTGTATGAGACCAGATCTTCACTTGAAACATCCTCTTAGCCTTAAGACCCTTGTTGATTACTGCATCCTAGCTCTCTTTAGTTGACTGTAGGGCTTCATTTGAGGGCTGTAGGTTAACATTTTGACCCCCTCATAACTTTCTAATCATCTGTCTAGTCTATCTTCATGAGGATTAGTCACTTTATGACCAACTTGGAATGTTAGCCTTAATATCTCAACACCACAAAGAGTCAAAAACCCTTACTTGACAAACTATACACAGTTGTAGGTGCTACTGTAGGTGTTGATTGTTATCCTTTATGTGGAAGTCTTATGCCTTTTGAAAACATAAATGTTTTGATCAGGTATCCATGAATTCCTCTCTATCATCAATCTCCCAAGACATATGACTGTTATCATTCAAACACAAACTTCAAATAGGCCAAACAAAACCTTTGTGAATCAACATGCTGATTGTGTTTGAAGGAGCTGTAGGTCATCATGTACAGACTGTGGCCTATTGGAGTGGGTGTTAAACCTAATGTTCCTATGCTATGGCACCCTTGCATCACTTAGAATCTCAATCTCCATATGAAGCTCTTCTAATCTTATGGAACATAGCCCCTCAATAGACAGTCCCTCATGTTAAGCCTCCCAAGTGATTGGCTGTAGGTAGCTTTAATTGATCGCTGTAGTTCTCACTTCTGAGGTATTTTGAGTGACTTTAGGTTGAGATTATGTTCAACTTGATGTCCATAAACCAATTACTAGTCATGAGCACCTATTTTCAACTTGAATAGTCTTATGACCACTAGGACCTTTATGCATTGTAGGCTCTACCCTCATTAGGCCTGTAGGTGTCTTTTCATAGTTGGCTGCTGAGGTTACATATGTAGTTAGGTGCCATGTGTTACCCTCTCTTGAATTCCATTTAGGTCATTAGGACCATTCTCACACTTTGAGCAAACACACTCCTCACTGATAACCAAAAAAATTGCACTCCAATTACCATGATCAACTTTCAATATATTCAATATGACTGTAGGTGACCATTATAGGCAGTGTACGGACTGTAGGCCAGATTTGCTTCCTTTGGCTAGAGCTAATCACCTTAACCCTGACCAAAGCCATACAATCTTGCTTACCATTATAACTCACCTTTACTGTATAAACCTTAAGAACAAGCAAACTCAGTTTGTATGCAACCCTGATTGCCGACTGTGTCTCCCCTGTGGTTGTAGGTGCTTATCGAAGTTTGAGATAGAAAAGAAGATGACTCAAAATGATTTCAAACTCCTAGATTATGAACTTGAATCATCCTTTATCTTTCAGGATACCTTTCCATTGGATTTTGCCCCCACCAACTCTCATTCCTTTGGTCTCCATGATGTCTTTTGAACACCCTATTTCAATGTTTCTAAAGAGCCTACTGTAGGCCTAGATAGACTCTTTGATTAGGTCTATGCCCAAATGGCTCAACACATTGTGACCTCATTCCTTTTGAGGGTACTAAGGTGTATGGAGGGGTTCATTGGCATGGTCTAGCCCTAAGAAGAAGGATGGATGGGTGAAATAACATGGAAATGGAGTGATAAGGAGTTGAAAACACTAAATCAGGGTGAAAACACAGTATGAGGGTAGAGATGAGGTATGAAATGATAGTGAAATGGAAAGCACTTGAAATGGATGGTAAGACTCCTTCCTCAACCAACTACTTGTACTTTGGAGAACCTTAAACCCATGCCTAAATAGGCATGACTTTTTGAAAGCATAAACACATCATACAGGGATTAATATGAAACCTTAAACACCTCAAAAACCTTAACTTCCCCAAGGAAACCTTAAACTTTGCTAAAGTGGAATAGTGACTTTGGGGTGACAAAAGAAGTGGTTTCTAGGCCTTTGAGGTTACAAAGGAGGTCTAAGAGCTTGTCTACCATAGCATGATCTACCTATATAATCATTAAAACACCCTTTTTAAATTATTTTAAGCCATAAGTGAGCTCTGCAGCTGCCATCAATAGTCTAGCATATAGTGACTTTCAAACATTCATGAGTTCCTCTTCCTTTGAAACCTATTAAGACAATAAGGGCCATTGGACATTCAACAAGTATTAGAATAATTAACATACCTATAAAGGATATATTACTTAGATAAAATATATTTACAAAGGCATGAAACCTGATCTTGTTGCAGAACTACCCCTGTAATTTCAAGAAACTCAATTCAAATTCTCTCAAAGGAGAAATTTCCAGAATGGAGATCTATGAATCCTTGTTGGATGAAAAATATGTTTCATGATATAAATAATCCATTTATAACCTCTTATGATGAAAACACAAGCTTAACAATTCATATTCTGATTCAAAACTGACCGAGGAGACCATTCTCAAAGATAGTGAAAGAAACAAGGTTTTATGCTATAAATTCCTTCCTGGAAGTAGTTATCAAATGGGACAAATATGAAAAGTATATTAATGACCCATAAAAACATTCCCCGAAACCATTTCTCTTCATTGTTTACTGCGATTGAGAAATAAGCCCAAGAATAGACCCCTCGTGGATGCATAAGCTATATTGACCTGCTGTCACTCTTAGCGATTGTTCATAAAGATGAGGAAACCAATCCAAAAAACAATGAAAATAATTTAAATCTTACTCATACCCCTTAAAATGGACAAAGTTTCAGATCCCAACTCTCTCTCTTATTCTCGTACCGAGCATTTGAAAACTATCGTTTTAGGCATGCAAGAAAGGTAAAAAATGGAGCAAAGTTGATTTTTGAAATTTTTTCACCTGTAACTTCTTAAAACCCATTAATAAGAACCTATAAGGACTCAATGAATCATATACGATGATTTTATCATAAAAATTATCTGAAAACCAAAGTGAATGCCTCAAAAAGACCTGTTTTTGCACTGAAAATGCTATTTTCACCAAGGAACTCTAAATTAAATTCTATAATTTTTTTTTGAGTCTATAAAATATCTAATGAGGTGAAAAAATATGGAATAAAGTTTCCTCCTGATCATATACTATCAAAACCTTCTCTGAATGGCACAAAATGGTCAGATTTTGCATGGAAATGAGGCATAGAGTTAGTCCAGAATATGACCAACTTGATTATTAATTTTTTAAAGATGTGATTACCTTAAATCATGCTATGAAACTTATCAATACACTCTAGGTTCTTTTTTTCACTAAAAAATGACTCGAAAGGCCCAAAAATGATTTAAAAACACAAGACAAGTGAAGCAAAAGACCTTAAATCACCTAAAAAACATTAAGACATATTAACCATGGATTATTAAAGAAATTTTTAGGACCAATTACTAACTCACAAAGCAAACTGGCATGGTATGCAAAGTTTTGAATGGTAGGGGTGACATTTTGACCTGTGAGGTCAAAATTGTCAACACTTTGGTTACTCAACTAGGAAGCAGGCCTATTATGCTTGAGAACCAGACCATATACATGAAATTTGAACTCATAAAACAATGAAAAATCTGATCCCTGAATATAAGTACAACTTTTGATTTGAAATAAGACAACTCCTTCCTCCAAAATAAGAAGGGAAACACACAAAACAGAAAAACTAACTAAATAAAACAAATGTTCAAACAAAACACTTATTTGGGACAAAACATAAATAAACTAATGTTCTTGAACAAAACTTGGAGGAAAACAAACAAACTAACTATGTACAAGGAACTTAGCTCTTTAGTAACAACATTTCAAATGTATCCCATTGACTAGGATTGGAAGTTCCTCACCATCCATCTTTACAAGTTGGAAAGCATTGTGGGAATTTCAACTGGAGATTGTGAATGGGACAATCCAAAGAGAATCTAACTTTGTGTGCCTTCTTGGTTTAGCTCTATCCTCATCCCACTTGAGACAAAATCTCCTTCTTTGAAACTTCATGAAGAAGCTCCTTTGTGAAAAGCTCTCTTCACTTGTGCTTGATGAATTTCTATGGTTAGCATGGACTGATTTCTTATCTCTTTCAACTCCATAATCTCAAAATACCTGATCTCTATAGGCTCATTCTCCAACAACTCAAGTTGATGCATTGGTTCTAAAGTAGGAAACTCAAGAGAAATAGGTAACCTTACTTCTTTACCATATACCAACTTGTATGGAGAGTTGAATATTGATCTTTTGTAGGCGATCCTATCAACTCATAGAGCTGACTTCAACTTGAGATGCCATGACCTCTGATTTTTTTAATAGTCCTTATGATCTTCAATAGGTTCTTATTCGTAGACTCAACAAGGCCATTGCCTTGTGGATAATAGTTTGATGAAGTGCTAAGATAAATTACATGTTGGACAACCCATTGACTAATCCTAGTTCTCACAAAAGCCATTGAATTATCAGAAATAATAGTTGAAGGAACTCCAAATCTAGTAAGCAAACCTTCATAGACATCTAGAACATTGGTTTCATTTGCTTCTTTCAATGCCATTGCTTCTGTCCAATGTGTGAAGTAATATGTAGCAGTTAGAATCCATTTATGTCCTGAACTTAAAGAAAGATTTATGAGATCAATAAAGTCCAATCCCCATTGGACAAAGGGTTGATCCACCACAATTGGTTGGAGAGGTAAGGCTGCAAGTTTCACTTTTCTCACAAACATAGCACACTGTTTGCACTTTCTAACCCATGCATGGCTATCACCAAATATACTAGGCCAATAGTACCCACCTCTCATGATCTTAAGGTCTGTAGTTCTTGTGAAAAAATGTCCTCCACCATGTCTATCAAGGAATTCTTCAAGCAATCTCTGAGTTTGGCTTGACTCTATACATCTTAGCAACATACTATTGATATCTTTCTTGAACAAAACACCATCAACAAACAAGAATGGAATTGATTACAACCTAAAATATCTTTTTTTTGAAGAACTTAGATGAGAGGGATAAATACCATCTTGAAGAATCTTACCAAGTCATGAAACCAGCTAGAGGGTGAGGTGTGATCAACTGCCACCTCTTCATTATTTGACACCAAAACAACCTCATTAGTCTCTTGCAACTCTCGAGCTAGATGCTCACAAAGTCCTTTGCCTCTAATCAATTTTGTGACTTTAATTTTCACATCATACTCCATTAATTTGGTTATCTAACCAACACTCTTCTCTTTTATATCTTTGTTTAAAAGGAACTCCTTGATGCTTGGATGAGAAACGATTAAGTGTATCTTATTGTTAGACAACAAGTATCTAAACTTTTTGAGAGACCTTATAACTAAAAGTACATGCTTCTAAGCAAAAGAGTACCTTGTTTCATACTCTTCCAAGCCTTGACTAAAGAAGGCTATTGACTGCTCCAAAGCCTCATGATTTTGTTGCATAAGAATGCTTGAAATGGTGTCCATGTTAGCATATGTGTACAAAATAAAATTCTTTATGTAATTTGGATTTATAAGTGTGGGAGCACTAGCTATGGCCTTCTTAATCTCTTCAAAACTCTTTACTCCTTTTTTGGACCAGCCAAAACTCTAATTTTTCTTTAGCATGGTTGTAAGTGGCTTACCTAAAATGGCAAAATCTGAAATATATCTCTTTATGAAATTGATTTTTCCTAAGAAGCTTTGCAAAGCCTTTTTGTGCTTAGGCAAGGAGAGTACAAGAATGGAGTTTACCTTTTCAAAATCTATGCTTAAACCATACTTTGAAACCACAAGTTTGAGGAGCTTACCTTCATGAACCGAGAAGACACACTTTTTGGGATATAGAGATACCCTAAATTACCTACATCTTTTGAACACTTGCTTGAGATGAACCATGTGCTCACTTGCACTCTTTGAAAATACAGTTATATCATCCAAATAAACAAGTACAAGCTTGTTAAGAAGGCCTTAGAATGCCATATCCATGGTCTTATGAAAGGTTTGTCCAGCACTGGATAAATTGAAAAACATCTTTCTGTATGTAAATGTACCTCACTTGGTTGTGAAAGCTATTTTGAATTGGTCCTCTTCCTCGACCAAAATCTGATTGTATCCACTATATCCATCCAACAAAGAAAACCTCTCTGAACCTACAACCAACTATAAAATTTGTTCCATTGATGGCAATGGATAGTGATCTTTAAGTGAAGCCTTATTCAAATTACGGAAGTCAACACACAGTCTAATCTCTCCATTCTTCTTCCGTACTAGAACAAGATTTTTCACCCAAGTTGAGTGCTTGATTAAAAATATAATAGCTGACTCTATGAGTTTATGAAGCTTAGTTCTCATCAAAGGCTCAAGCTTAGGATTAAGGAGCCTTTGTCTTTGTCTCACTGGTTTAATTTCAGCCTCTAACTCAATGGTGTGTTGAGCTAGACTTGGGTCAAATCCCTTGAGATCACTATGTTGCCATGCAAATATATCAACAAAACTTATGCATAACTCAATGAAAGCTTCTTTTTGTGAAGGAGTGCATACCTTACCCAACTTTAAATTTTTACCAGCTACAATCTCTACATTGACATAGTGCTCTTCTTTTGTTGACAAGGATGACTTCTCCTTCCTTAACGCATCATCACCACTGAAAATATTCTCAAGTGTGACCAATCCCTTGGGCAACTTATTTTGTTTTTAGTTGCACAATCTGATCACCATACTGCTGCAATTAATTTGATTGGTTTCTTGAAGAAAACTCAGTCTCTTCTTGCAAGAATCTTACAATTTGATTGTCATCTTTGAACACTTGCCAATTCTCATGATTATTTGGAATAGAAGGCCTTACAACCACCTTTATGTGTGATTAATTTTTTTTACTTTTTATATCAATTGGGATACTAGATTGTGCCCCAATGGTAGCCAACCTTTTTGCTTATTTATTCTCACCTCTTGGTATTGCTTGAATGTTAAAAGCTTGAAAATATTTAAGTAAGTCCCATATTTTATGCTTATAAGATTTAATAAACAAATTTTTGCATACATTTAAACTTCTTACTTGGTGAACTATAAGTTCACTATCACCAAAAACTTGCAAGGTGTTGACTTTCATCTTCCTAGCCCACTGCAAACTGTGAGCTAGTGCCTCATACTCGGCAACATTGTTTGAACAACCATACTAAAACTTAATAGAAGAGAAATAACTTTGTTTTGTTGGAGAAACCAACATCATTATAGCCCTGGTACCATGTTTATTTTTTGATCCATCAAGTACAATTTCCACAAACTTTCACTAGATTCATCATCCATAACCATGGCTAGAATTAGTGCATCATTCTCTTGAAGGCAGTACACACCAAGTCCTTCTTCTTCAATTAGCTCATAAGGATCATGATCATGCATAGTAGAGGCCCAATCATCAAGAAACAGATCTGGAACTCCATCCAAAGGTGATTCATTTTCTACTCCACTAGTTTTTAGCACCTCATCCGAGATGATACCGTTAGTGTTCATAACACTAGGCATATATGGCTCCAAATGAAAACGTGTAATAGGCTCAGAATGTATTGTTACCTTGAGTCCATACCTATTTTTTAACATCAAATAAGATCAGTTGATAAATATCCCCCAATCTTTGAGGTGAAGTCCCTTGAAAGGCACATAGCAAAGTAAGGAGGCCAGTCTACCACAACAACTTCCTGCTAAATAATAACATTGGGACAAACATGTAGTGCCAATTTCAGATGTTTGATGATGCCTACCATCTTTGTTGGTGACCCATCTAATTGTAATACCCTTTTAATAATTGGCTCATAAACAAGGCCAAGCTTATCTGCAATCTTCTTAGGCATAACTGTGCTACTAGCTCCACTATCCACCATACAGTTATGAACCAAAGTGTCACCCATTATCAAAGAAAGGTAGAAAAGAGGAGTTTTATAAACTTTTAACTCAATTTTTTCCACTTTCACCATCTTATTTACTTGTTGCTTAGTTGGCTAATCTGAATTAGTTAAGACAACACCTACTTTCTCAACTGGTTTTGGAGACAATTTTGAGAGTTAAAAGCTCTTGGATGAGCATATATTTTTGTCTTGGAATGGAAAGAGAATCTCAGATGCTAATGCTGATATTAGACTTTTTCATATGATCCATTATACTGAAATGAGACCCACTAACTGTTGACTCAACGGATTGCACTCTTGACAGGAGGCTGAGCTCCTGCCTTCCACATGCAACAATAGAAACTCCCCTCTTACCTGTGGGCCTGGAAAAATTGGGGGGAGAGTCTCTAGATAAGGGCTAGCTCCCTTTGATGTATCTTTGAGGTCCTGGATTTCCTACTGCTAACAATGGGGGGGGGGGTGAAAAGGGAGAAGGATTATTGAAAAACAGAACCTAAACCTAAATTAAAAGGTGATACACCAAAAAAGTTGATCTACTTAGCTCGAACCTACACTTTTCACCAAGGACAAGCTAACATACACTTCATCTGATATGGAAAACTCTTCTGCATCAGTGAGCTAGGGGTCTTCTGGAGGTACAGGGAGGAAGAACTACCAGAGGTGTTTTGAGACACTCTATGGCAGCCTGTTCACATGCACCTATACTCTGCTACAGACACTTCTGGCAGACCTGCAAAAGAAGAAACTTCACAATGCACTAGACATGCTGGAATCGTTATGTGAAAGCATAAAAGAAAATGACTTAACACAAAATGAAGACATAGACATATGCGTGAGTGCAAGTTCAAATGGAGGTAAAAAAATTGCTAAGTCTTGATTGAAGGTAGAATCTGGCAGAGCTCCGCCTTACAAACCAAGAGATATTTGGGCAGAGCTTTGCCTTACAGGCTAAGAAGATATCCTTTTTCAAAATGAGAAGTTTACAATATATATAGAGAGAAGAAGTAAAGGCACCCCTTTGGAAAAGACTTTGGCACCTTTTTACAAATTGGCCCATGTGCATTGAAAGCATCGGGAAGAGGAAGTCGCTGTTGCTAATATCATCTTTCTAGAAGAGGCCTGCTAGAAACATGCTGTGTAATCACCAGTCTTGACTTTACCGTTCAAACATTAATGTGAAAGCATGGGCCGTGCCTCTTTTTTTGCAAACAAGACTGCTCCTTCAAGATATTCATGCGGTTTGTCTGCTCATAAATGCAAAGTGGATAAAATAGGGTGTGCCGTTTACTATTTACCCCTCTTGATGACCGCTTGGCAGGCACTGTTCCAACTGCAGGAGTAAATCCTTGAGTCGACACCTCCCTTTGCCACCTGGACTGTTTTGTCCATTTTTGCACTTTGTCTCTTCTTGGTTTTGTCTTCTTTGTCTCCTTCGGCCCTCAGGGGCTATCTTCTTGCTGGTCCCTGAGTTCATTCGCGACCTGTCCTGAAGCTTTTTCAAAATCAATGGCTACTTCACCGCCTTAAATTTGACGTTTGTGCACCTGTCACTGGGCGTTTGAACTTCCAACGGCTAGTTCGTCGTGCTTGATTTTGACGTCTTCGGGCCCATCACCCCTTGGAATTTCCTTGGCCTTTTCCTTTCCTTCGGCCTTTCTTTGCTCTGGTCGGGCTTTTGTCTCGGCTATTTTTCCCGTGGACAAAATGTCCGCAAGAATTGTCTTGATCACTTTGACCTTCAAAAACTTTCTTCGGGTTTTTTCCCCGTGGCTCTTCCCGAATTTCTTCGGACTTTTTGTTCGAAGGAATTCCTTCGGACAAAAGTCTGAAGAAATTATTTCTTGTTTTTGCCTTGGTCTTGTTTATTTTCGCAGAATTTTTTCTGAAGGATTTCTTCGGACAAAATGTCCAAAGAAATTCTCGTCCTTTGCCTTGTAAAAATTTTCGAAGAAAAATTAACTTTTCGGCTTTCTCCCTGACCCCTTTGCAAGTGTTCCCTGCCCTCTGCAAGGGCACTTGGGTCCAGAATTGCCCTCTGCAAGGGCACTTAAATGGTTCCTTTAATGTTTGACTGCCTTCCGCAAGGGCACTAGTCCTTCGGGAGACTCTCTTTAACCTTCTGGTTGAACCCTTTGATTTGAACCGTCCAAATGAAACAAGCCTTTGAACCAAGCTGATGAACCATTTGATTGAACCTCTTCATTGAACTTTGTCGATGAACTTTGCCATTGAACTTTACTGTTGAACCAAAACGTTAAACCAAAATGATGAACCAAACCTTTGAACCAAAGCGTTGAACCAATCGATTGAACCGGTTCAATGGTTCAACGGTTCAAAGTTGCTAACTCTTGGAGAGACCAAGTTGTCGAACCAAGGCATTGAACCAACTGAGTGAACCAAGCCATTGAACCGACTGCTTGAACCAAGCACTCAAACTTGGAATGGTCCATTTTGCGCCTAAGTGTTGGGAACCTATTTCTTGCCTGCAAAGTCCATAGAAATAGGCCTGTAGAGTCTGTAGAAATAGGCCTGCAGAGTCCGTAGAAATTTCTTGCAGAGTCCGTAGAAACTTCTTGTAGAGTTCGTAGAAAATTCTTGCAGAGTCCGTAGAAATTTCAAGACTTGTGCAAAATCAAAAAATGAACTGGCTCATAACAGTAGGGAAAGAAGGGGACCAATTTTGGCTTGTTGGACCAAAAATGGTCAATAAATTGGTGACTCCCAAGGGAAGCATGCTTGTTATGCTTAGAAACCAGTTGATTTAAAATCCATTGGGCATGGAGTCAGAACGCAAATTGAAAAAGGTCAGCAACAGCCCTGACAGACCCAAGAATCAATCATGAAGCTTTTATCCCAGACACAAGGGAAAACACACAGAAGGATAAAAACACTACTTGTGCAAACAACACTTAGGGAAAACAGGGAAAGAAAATTGAAAGCAAACTACTATGTACAGCTAACCAGGCATATTTGCCTCCCTCCTGGATCAAAGGAAAAATTTCTTAAGTCTCCTTCCTGGCTAGGAAACTTACGGTGCCAGACAAGTGGCTAAATGGAATAGAGACTTTGTGACCTGCTCCTCCTGCCTGTCACCTTGATTGGCTTGCATCCGAGTGGATAAAAGTCAAGCATGTTCCCAACATATATGTACTCTTCTTGCTCTTGGAAGCCTGTTGAATGCTGGCTCTTCATGCTAGCGTCTTTTACCAAGAAATCATTGGATATTGGCTCATCACCATAAGCCCTTTGATATGCATAGCTCCTTTGCAGTGCATCATGATTTTATTGAAGAAGGTTGACTGTTGTGATGTCTAAAATGGAATCACAAACTGATTGCTCATCCCACAGAACATCACCTTTTTGTTCAAATCTCTCTTCTTCAATGCTTTCCTCAAGATGAACCAGCCTCTCCTTTTATTGCTCAAGGACTAAAGTTTCTAGATGTTCAAAGGCATCCTCCTGATCCTCCTCCAACTCAAGCTCCATGGCATAGTCATACTCCTCATCGAAGTAACAAGGAAGTTCATCAAACAAGGGAGGAGAGAGCTCACCATGCTTATGTTCCTCTTCATATTGCTAGAATATTTGCATGTATGCATGACCTGTGTCTTCCCCATTGCTAATGATGTCTTCCGAAGGAGCCTCCATGATGATTTTATCTTATTTATTGCTCATGATAGCCTCTTGGGAAGTTGCAGATTAGATCTTCTCTTCCTCACTTGCCTCCTGCAAAACAGGTTCCTCCTTGAGAAAGGATGAAGTGGAAGGCTGACGATTAAAACCATGTGGAAGAGGAGGCAGTCCTTGAGCTAGAATCGAATGATTCTCCTCTTTGCATTTGGCCAACACTTCATCTATATCAGATGTGGCCTGATAGCTCTCTTGGAGGTGTGTAGATGGGGTGTGTTCAGACATGGAAACTGCTGCGTCCATCACACGTTGGTTGAGGAATCTCATTCTAGATTCCAAATCTGTAATTCTCCTGGCTAGATCTTCTTGGAAGAGCCTTTCTTGGAGGTCATAGGAATCATCATGATGATTAGGAGTAGGTTCATCCTTTTTAAGGTTTTGAGCAAAACCTTTCTCCTCCTTCCTGCCCCATGATTCCACTATTTGCTTCCAAGTAAAGATCTTGCCATCATGTTGAGAGACCTGAGGAAGTTGAGGAAGACTAGGAAGGGTCTGTTGATGCACAAAAAGAGCTGCTTCAATTGAAAACATATTTGGCATGTATCATCCCATTGCTCAGAACCATGGACCTTGTTTTCTTTCATGTAGTTTTGATCAAGCTCAAGTTGTTTATAGAATCACCTCAAACAGCTCTCCTGGTTACCCTTCAACAATGAGGGAAGTCACGCTGGAGTTTGAGGTGATTTCATAACAACCTGAGCTCCACCAAAGTTATACAAAAAATGTGATTTCTTGATGGCACCAGGACTGCTTAACCAGCTGATTCAACTCGGAGTCGCCATTGGTGTTGATAAAAAAGCCTCCAAAGGCTGTTTGGTTGAAGAACACACCAAAATTCTTCAACTCTTTGGACAAAACTTGTCCTAGTAGGTCCCACCGAGCGTGCCAAAAATTGTTGACGCGACGGATTATACCCTCGATAGGAGGCTGAGCTCCTACCTTCCACACGCAACAATGGAAACTCCCCTCTTGCCTGTGGGCCTCGCAAAACTAGGGGGAGAGTCTCTAGATAAGGGCTAGCTCCCTTTGATGTATCTCTGAGGTCCTGGATTTCCTACTGCTAATAATGGGGGGGGGGTGAAAAGGGATAAGGATTACTGAAAAATAGAACCTAAACCTAAATTAAAAGGTGATACACCAAAAAAGTTGATCTACTTAGCTCGAACCTACACTTTTCACCAAGGACAAGCTAACATACACTTCATCTGATATGGGAAACTCTTCTACATTAGTGAGCTAGGGATCTTCTGGAAGTACATAGAGGAAGAACTACCAGAGGTGTTTTGAGACACTCTATGGCAGCCTGTTCACATGCACCTATACTCTGTTGCAGACACTTTTGGCAGACCTGCAAAAGAAGAAACTTCACAATGCACTAGACATGCTGGAATTGTTCTGTGAAAACATAAAAGAAAGTGACTTAACACAAAACGAAGACATAGACATATGCGTGAGTGCAAGATCAAATGGAGGTAAAAAAATTCTAAGTCTTGATTCAAGGTAAAATACAGCAGAGCTCCGCCTTACAAACCAAGATATTTTTGGGCAGAGCTTTGCCTTATAGGCTAAGAAGACATCCTTTCTCAAAATGAGAAGTTTACAATATATAGAGAGAGAAGAAGTAAAGGCGCCCCTTTGGAAAAGACTTTGGCGCCTTTTTACAAATTGGCCCATGTGCGTTGAAAGCATCGAGAAGAGGAAGTCGCTGTTGCTGATATCATCTTTCTAAAAGGGGCCTGCTAGAAACATGTTGTGTAATTGCCGGTCTTGACTTTGGCATTCAGACATTAATGTGAAAGCATGGGCCGTGCCTCTTTTTCTACAAACAAGACTGCTCCTTCAAGATATTCACATAGTTTGTTTGCTCATAAATGCAAAGTGGAGAAAACAGGGTGCGCCATTTACTATTTGTGCCTCTTGATGACCGCTTGGCAGGCACTATTCCAACTGCAGGAGTAAATCCTTGAGTCGACACCTCCCTTTGCCACCTGGACTGTTTTGTCCATTTTTGCACTTTGTCTCTTCCTGGTTTTGTCTTCTCTGTCTCCTTCGGCCCTCGAGGGCTATCTTCTTGGCGGGTCGCTGAGTTCATTCATGGCCTGTCCTTAAGCTTTTTCAAAATCAACGGCTATTTCACTGCCTTAAATTTTACGTCTGTGCACCCGTCACTGGGCGTTTGAACTTCCAACGGCTAGTTCGTCGTGCTTGATTTTGACGTCTTTGGGCCCGTCACCCCTTGGAATTTCCTCGGCCTTTTCCTTTCCTTCAGCCTTTCTTTGCTCTGGTCGGGATTTTGTCTCGGCTATTTTTTTCGCGGACAAAATGTCTTCAAGAATTGTCTCGATCACTTTGACCTTCAAAAACTTTCTTCAGGTTTTTTCCTCGTGGCTCTCCCCAAATTTCTTCAGACTTTTTGTCCGAAGTAATTCCTTTGGACAAAAGTCCGAAGAAATTATTTCTTGTTTTTGCCTTGGTCTTGTTTATTTCCGTGGAATTTTTTCCGAAGGATTTCTTCAGACAAAATGTCCAAATAAATTCCTTCAGACATTTTGTCCGAAGAAATTCTCGTCCTTTGCCTTGTAAAAATTTCTGAAGAAAACTTAACTTTTCGGCTTTCTCCTTGACCCCTTTGCAAGTGTTCCCTGCCCTTCACAAGGGCACTCGGGTTCGGAACTGCTCTCCGCAAGGGCACTTGAATGGTTCCTTTTATGTTTGACTGCCCTCCGCAAGGGCACTGGTCCTTCGGAAGACTCTCTTGAACCTTCTGGTTGAACCCTTTGATTTGAACCATCCAAATGAAACAAGCCTTTGAACCAAGTCGATGAACCATTTTATTGAACCTCACCATTGAACTTTGCCGATGAACTTTGTCGTTGAACTTTACCGTTGAACCAAAGCATTGAACCAAAATGATGAACCAAACCTTTGAACCAAAGCGTTGAACCAATCGATTGAACCGGTTCAATGGTTCAACGGTTCAAAGTTGCTAACTCTTGGAAAGACCAAGTCGTCGAACCAAGGCATTGAACCAACTGAGTGAACCAAGCCGTTGAACCGACTGCTTGAACCAAGCACTTGAACTCAGAATGGTCCATTTTGCGCCTAAGTGTTGGGAACCTGTTTCTTGCCTGCAGAGTCCGTAGAAATTTTCTGCAGAGTCCGTAGAAACTTCCTATAGAGTTCGTAGAAACTTCTTGCAGAGTCCGTAGAAATTTCAAGACTTGTGCAATATAAAAAAATGAACTGGCTCAAAACAACAGGGAAAGAAGGGGACCGATTTTGGCCTGTTGGACCAAAAATGGTCAACACTAACCTCTGGCTGCACTTTTTGAAACACTAGCCGCTCACGAACTAGAGGTACTTGATGAACTTTACCAACCTCTATATTCTAATTTTTCTATGTTGTAAGGGCAACAAGTTGCTCTTTTGTACTCTTAAAGACAACGTTAAGATTATTTGAAGCATTTGTCACATCTTGAGCCTCATTAATGGCTCTTCTTTTAGCTCTAATTACAGCTGCAACTTGACCACTTGCATTGTTAGTTTCAACACCCTAAATAAAAGCAACATGATCATCCATTTGCCAATTCACATTAATGGCATTAAGTTGCCCTTGAATTTGTTGAGTCTCTCCTTGTGATGCCAAACTTGTGTCTTGGTATTGACCTCCTTGAAAAGAAAACTCTTCTTGTGTCATTTGTGGCATAGTGATGTTTTGTGATACCAAGGCTTGATTTTGAGCATCATTGAGATTAGAAGGGTGCCAACCTGAATCCTGCATCAAATTGTTCTGAGGTGGGATGGGAACAATGGCCTTTGAAGTGGAAGGAGCATTAGGATCAAGGGCAACATATGGCTTGGCGAGAGTTATGGCTCTTTGTGCTTGGTAAGGTGGTCTTTTCTCTCTGAAACCTTGATAAGGAGGCCTTTGATCTTTGAAGGGCTGATAGGTAGTCTGATTTTGTTGTTGATAAGGCTTATTAACCTGAAATTGTTGCCTCTTGAATTGTACTATTTCATTCTCAAAGGATTGTAGCCAACCTTTCAACTCTCCTATCTCACTAGCTTGACTAGTAGGGACTACAATTTGAGCTTGAGGTAATGAAATTGGAGATAAAGATGGAATTTGAGAAATTTGAGGGGCTGATATAGACTTAAATTATGGGAATATAGGCATTGGAGGCCTTGGAAAAAGCTTATCAGCTTGTATCAAACTGTTCTATGCTCTTATTACATTCTCATAAGGCAAGGTAGTAACACCCATTGACTGTATCATCACACCAATGTCAAAGTTAAAGGCTTTCAAATAGTATAGGAATGCATATTCAGGGGATGGCCTAATCAACATAGGTATCCTGGTCCATGTCTTTTGAAATCTGAGGTTAAAATCATACATGAGCTCATGGGGAGCTCTTTTTATGGTAGTTAACTGTTCAACCAAAGATAGGTGATCAAATTTGTTCTCAAATTGAATGACTAAGGCTGCACCCAGTTGATTCCAAATAGAAATGGTGTTCAATGGGAGATTTCTATACCACTGTAGTGCTTTTACTTTGAAGGAAGTAGCAAGCAGTCTAAGAGCTACATTCTCTTGAACAACATTATGGATTGAACAGAGATTAGCTACATCTTGAATGTAAACAATAGGGGTTGTTTTATTTTCTCCTGAGAAGAATGGGATACTCTTGAAATCATAAACATGAATGTCATCAAACTAGGCTGAATTCAGTGGGTTACCTCTATTGAATGGAACAAACACCTAGTTTTTGATAGCCATTTGGATAGTGGGGATTGTAGTGCTTAGAACAGTAAGATAACCATGAGACAAATGTTGCTTTTGAGGATATGGATTTGTCCTACTAAACTTTGATCTTTTATATGATGTAGAAGACAACTCAACGAATTAAGAGGAATACCTTTATTTGCTGACCTTGTAGTAACCTTTGGCATGAAAGAATTGCTTGAATGATGCTATAAACTCTGCAATCTGAAGAATCTTTAGATTTTTATGAAAATAGATATTCTCTTCTACTGAAAATACTTATCCTCAGATCCAAACTTCAGCTATGCCAAGGAGTATGAGTCCCATCGGGAGTGACAAAACTGTTGTCAATCAGGAGTGTGCCCTTGTGAGAAAGTGTGCAATTCCTCACCCTGTTGGAACATGGAATCTCTCCAAGATTTGGGCGAGTTTAGAAGGGAGAGAATCTATAGATATGGCTAGTTCCCTTGGTGATCTCACTAAAACTTACTTTTAAGCTACTACTTACTGATTCTGACAAGGAAAAGGGTGCAAAAGACATTGAAAATGAATGAAATTGAGTGAAACTTAATGAAACCTAAAATGGAAGATGATGCACCAAATGTTTTTTGAAATATTATGCTTTTAATGACACTTATATAAAAGGAATTTTTTTTTACACACACATTCACTTCACCCAATTAATATTTCTACATCAATATTTCACAATAAGGACCTTACAAACTCAACTCATGCAAAGAAAGACTTAACTCACATCTAATAGATGAACTTAAACTTGATTTGGACACTTTTAATGACCTGTAGAACATCAAAAATCTCTCATTAAGGTAAAAAATAAGACTATAAACAAGGAAAAATAAGTATTTCATTAAGTTATATCAATGGCAAGCACATACACTTCACTAGAAAAAACCTGAAAATGGAGGAATTTTGTTTCTTATTACTCTCAAAAGGTTAATACAAATTTTGGCAGCCTTTAGGCACAATCCAAATATAAAAGAGTCTCTTAAATTCTAAAAAAAATAATACATATAGCAAATAAATTCTTGGAGACAAAGGAGCCCCAAAGTAGGGGACTTCAAACTTGGTCAAATGGCTCCTCCAAAAGTGATACATAGCATTTTTAGCTTATAAAATATTGGCTCTGCATAAAGTGGCGTGGAAAAGAAGTTATAAAATGTTTAGGGGTCTTATTATACTCATCACTATGTTTGGTCAAGCTTAGAGCACTTGGAGAGTGCCTATATTCTTGCACAAACCCCTAGATTTTAGCCTTCTTGTCTCCCTTGATGAAAAAGTCTCTTCCATGGATGTATGACTTCAATTCCTTGAAATTATTTGATTTTAACCCTTTTATAGGCTCATGAATTACTCTATAACACTTGACAAGAGTTGGTTCTAAGACTCCTTCAACAAATTGACTTTGTCTTGCACATGTGCATTAGGAAGAGGAGCCCTATTTGCACTTGTTGGAGACCTTTTCCAAAGCCTCCTTTAATTATAAATATTTATTTAATTCCTCATAAATTTAATATGGCATTCCATTCCTACTTCAACTTTCTAAGTCTTTGAAATAGGTTATATGCACATATTTAGCCTTCAAAACCCTCAAAAAGCTCATTTTTTCACCAAAGCATAGGAGGAGAAAGAGGAGTTTTCTTAAAATTTGTATCAATAAAATATATATCCTCCATGGAAGGATTATCAAGGGAATAACAGACCTGGTTCAAGGCAATTTTATGCATCAAACACTCAGCAAGACCTAAAACAACACCAAAAGCATGCATTTTCCATGTATTACTTGTAGCCCTGTTTTCATATAAAGCTTCTTGTATGGAAGAAACTAGAAGTTATAATGAAAAACCAAGAATTTTTAAAGGTATCTACTATCCTCACACATCTCTATACAAAATTTTATGGCCAAACTCTAAGATTTGATATGCTTTCTAGCCCATTTAGCCTGCCAAATTAGGCCTAATTAGCCCTTTTAGCCCTAGAAGAGAAATTTTGCATATAGGAGCTCATACGGGTGTGAAACATAAAAAAAATATTTTATTCAATTTTATAATTCCCCCACCATTCTTCATGTCAATTTTTGTGGTTTGGAACCACATGGAAGTGCCAAAACCATGAAATGGCCTTTGGAAGGCTTGTCCTTTGAAGGCATTTTCTGACTGGCCCAAAAGAATGGAACGGTTTGGGAAATTTTGGATGGATTTTTCTATATTTTTGAGTTTTAACAGGTAAAATAAGTCCTAATATTCCTTTTAAATTAATTGGAATCTTTTTATATTTTTTGAAACACTCATTTTAGCTCAAAAAAATCAAAAAGTACTATTTTTGTACAAGTGAAGGTATATAAAAAAGATATATGAAGGACCTTATGAGAGTCCCCTACAACCTCTGGTAGTTTTCATGAAGCAAATTTTCCATTTTATGGGGTATCCAACTCAATATTTTCAAATTGGTCCAGAATAGTGTTTTAGGAGGGTTTTTGGTAGTTTTCACCCTTAAGGATGATTCATAAAATTGGAACGTCCAAATTGAGAAAAATTTATAAAAATTTGAGGTATAATACCCCCTTAAACATCCCATAACTCCTTTATATCCCATTCTAAACCTCCTTGATGGGGTGAGCATCCAAACATGGTCTCTCAAGTGGATTCCTTCATTTTGTGCACCCTATCTTGATTTTGGACCCAAAAATGGATTATTTGTGACTTATTATTAAAAAAAACAAATTGAACACATCTAATATATACCCATGAACATTTTTCAATGCTCTGAAATGGTAATTTTACCTTGGAAGTGGAAATGATCCCCTATTGGGCAAAAAGCCTGGTCTAGGCTAATGGAGTTTGAGTACAAATGGCCACTCACCAACACCTCTGAGTGATTTATCGTCATTAATGAGCCTAAAAAATGTTATTAAAATCTCAACACAGATTATTGAAATATTTCAAGTCATCACCAAGTGTTTCCAAGTCACCCAACACTCATTTTGGTCAATTTCTCATCATTCTTTGTCTCTGTGCATGCCTGAAAGTGGCCTATCTCTGAGACAAAAATAAGGATATTTTACCTACTTATCCATTAAAAAAAATTATATGGGGGTGTTCCTTAGGTCATGAGGACCCTCTGTACAAAATTTTAAGTCAAACTGATGCCTCTAACTGCCTCAAACTCCAAAATTCCAAAAGCAAACTTTTCAACAATGACTATGTGTAGGGTCTTCAAATTTGATTGCAATTTGTCTTATGAAAACCTTAATTTTCCTTGTTTAATTTATATGAGAGTATTTTTATATGGATATGATCATTCATGAATACACACAAGGCATAATTATGGAATTTTCCTTCATCAAAACCCTAAACACTCATCTTTCTCATGGCAAAATCATAGAATACAGTCAATTTATGGCTATCATACTTGCTCCAAAACACATTACCTGTTTATGAACACTCAATTGGGCATTATTAATTGTTTTTAAACCATCCTTGATTTTCTATGGATTTTTCAAAATCACTGGATCATTATATTCCCTCCCATGATAGGCCAATTCCAATCATCATTCACCACACACTAGTGGACTGTCATGTCACAGTTAACCGTGATTGATCATTTTTGGAGTAAAAGTGCCTTTGTAGGTTGTTTTAAACTCTTTGAAGCCTTGTATCATACTTTAGGATCAATTTTAATCTTGTTGAGTGATTGGAATATACTCATACCATGCTTGAGACTTAGACCAATGCATCCACTATCATCTCTCAACATGTTTCCCTTCCTCAAGCCTGTAACTTATCCTTTTTGGGCCTAAAGGGACCTGTAGGTTGTCATTCTTACCTGAGATAGGTGTATCCATGTCCTTGAAGGCCATCCAAGCTTTAAAAACCCTATTGATCCTTTGAACTCAGTCTCACTCCTTAGAATGTATCCACTGACTCTCCATTCTATTAGTCAACCATATCAAGATACTAAGGTGGCTGTAGGTTATCTCCTTATCAAGCCCTATTTGAGGGTTTAGACCTGGTTTTTGACCTTACACCCTGATGAAAATATTAAATTCACCTTAAACATGCATGAAAGCCATGAATTTTGTGGACTTGTTTAAGAGCTTGTCAAAACAAGAATAACTCTGCCATACCTGAGTGTTTCAAGGACTGTGTTTTTGAATTTACACTGAGGATTTCAAGGTTTGGAACCTCCTTCCATGATTAAGGCCTTCATTTTATCATTAACATGTTTCCATGAATCCTTTGCACTATAAGACTCCTCCATTCACACTAACAGTCAATACATTGTCTCTCAAACTTGACTGTGTGTCACTTGGGGCTGTAGGTGGAGGTACCTGCTGTAGGAGTTCATTGTTTGATGGCTGTAGGCTTGAAGTTAGCTTCTTTAGGTACTTCATGCTTTCGTTGAACCTAATAAATAAATCCAAATTTTCCCTGAAACATTCTCTTATGCATATTATCACTTCTTTTGATGAGACCCCTGTCTAAACAAGAGAACCCTCTTAAGATGCTTGCTTGAAAACCCTGTACCCTGAAATAGCATGGCTGTGGTGTGAAGCTTAAGTCCTTGTATTTTTAAGGCTTAAGGCCCACTAAGCTTACTATAAGATGGTTTAAGACCTTGAACATGCCAATGCTAGAAAAACCCATGAGAATAAGGTTCATGTCAAGACCCTGCCTTATTGTGACTGCTTAAGTGTTGGGTGAGTCCTTGTACGGACTGTGACAGACCTGAGGCCTAGAGCCAAAGGTATCAACAGGTAATCACGACAAGAGTCACCTTGAACATGACAATCTCCTTAAAACTCAAAACCTCTCTTAAGTGATCAATGCCCTTGATGGTTCCTCCATGTGCAAGGATTCAGTCATGGCTGTAGCTTACCCTTAACTAACTATGACTGCATGCTAAGGTGTTTGGAGTTGTCTATATTTATATTTTTAGATAACCTAAGAAATAGTTGTCTCAAAGAATCATTACAACCATGAAACCCTAGAAGATGAAGGCTCCTTGACCTCATGTTTCATGGATTGGAGATATGCCAATCCTCTTGGCTGTGTATGCTTCTTGTAAATCCTTTTGTACAGATTGTGAATAGTGCTTGGGACTTAGAGGCCATGTCATTTCCATTACTCGTATGAGAACAGATCTTCACTTGAAACATCCTCTTAGCCTTAAGACCCTTGTTGATGACTGCATCCTAGCTCTCTTTAGTTGACTGTAGGGCTTCATTTGAGGGCTGTAGGTTACATTTTGACCCCCTCATAACCTTCTAATCATCTGTCTAGTCTATCTTCATGAGGATTAGTCACTTTATGACCAACTTAGAATGTTAACCTTAATATCTCAACACCACAAAGAGTCAAAAACCCTTACTTGACAAACTATACACAGCTGTAGGTGCTACTGTAGGTGTTGATTGTTATCCTTTATGTAGAAGTCTTATGCCTTTTGAAAACATAAATGTTTTGATCAGGTATCCATGAGTTCCTCTCTATCATCAATCTCCCAAGACATATGACTGTTATCACTCAAACACAAACTTCAAATAGGCCAAACAAAACCTCTATGAATCAACATGCTGACTGTGTTTGAAGGAGCTGTAGGTCATCATGTACGGACTGTAGCCTACTGAAGTGGGTGTTAAACCTCATGTTCCTATGCTATGGCACCCTTGCATCACTTAGAATCTCAATATCCATATGAAGCTCTTCTAATCTTATGGAACATAGCCCCTCAATAACAGTCCCTCATGTTAAGCCTCCCAAGTGATTGGTTGTAGGTAGCTTTAATTGATGGCTGTAGATCTCACTTTTGAGGTATTTTGAGTGAATTTAGGTCGAGATTATGTTCAACTTGATGTCCATAAACCAATTACTAGTCATGGAACTTGAATAGTCTTATGACCACTAGGACCATTATGCATTGTAGGCTCTGCCCTCATTAGGCCTGTAGGTGTCTTTTCATAGTTGGCTACTGAGGTTACAAATGTAGTTCGATGCCATGTGTTACCCTTTCTTGAATTCTATTTAGGTCATTAGGACCATTCTCACACTTTGAGCAAACACACTCCTCACTGATAACCAAAAAACTTGCACTCCAATTACCATGATTAGCTTTCAATATATTCAATATGGTTGTAGGTGACCATTATGGGCAGTGTACGGATTGTAGTCCAGATTTGCTTCCTTTGGCTAGAACTAATCACCTTAACCCTGACCAAAGCCATTCATTATTTCTCACCATTATAACTCACCTTGACTATAAAAACCTTAAGAACAAGCAAACTCAATTTGTATGCAACCCTGATTGCTGACTGGGTCTCCCCTGTGGCTGTAGGTGCTTATTGAAGTTTGAGATAGAAAAGAAGATGACTCAAAACGATTTCAAACTCATGGATCATGAACTTGAATCATCCTTTATCTTTTAGGATACCTTTCCATTGGATTTTGACCCCACCAACTCTCATTATTTTGGTCTTCATGATGTCTTTTGAATACCCTATTTCAATGTCTCTAAAGAGCCTGCTGTAGGTCTTGATAGACTCTTTGATTAGGTCTATGCCCAAATGGCTCAACACATTGTGACCTCATTCCTTTTGAGGGTTCTAAGGTGTATGGAGGGGTTCATTGGCATGGTCTAGGACTAAGAGGAAGGATGAATGGGTGAAAGAACATGGAAATGGAGTGATAAGGAGTTGAAAACACTAAATCAGGGTGAAAACACAGTATGAGGGCAGAGATGAGGTATGAAATGATAGTGAAATGGACAGGACTTGAAATGGATGGTAAGACTCCTTCCTCAACCAACTACTTGTACTTTGGAGAACCTTAAACCCATACCTAAATAGCCATGAATTTTTGAAAGCATAAACACATCATACAGGGATTAAGATGAAACCTTAAACACTTCAAAAACCTTAACTTCCCCAAGGAAACCTTAAACTTTGCTAAAGTGGAATAGTGACTTTGGGGTGACAAAAGAAGTGGTTTGTAGGCCTTTGAGGCTACAAAGGAGGTCTAGGAGCTTTTCTACCATAGCATGATATACCTATATCATCATTAAAACACCCTTTTTCAATTATGTTAATCCATACATGAGCTCTGCAACTTCCATCAACAGTCTAGCATATAGTGACTTTCAAACATTCATGAGTTCCTCTTCCTTTGAAGCCTATTAAGACAATAAGGGCCATTGGACATTCAAAAAGTATTAGAATAATTAACAAAATTTTTAAGGATATATTAATCATATAAAAGATATTGAAAAAGGCATGAAACCTCAGCTTGTTACACAATTACCACTGTAACTTGAAGAAACTCAGTTCAAATTCTCTCAAAGGAAAAATTTCGAGAATGGAGATCTATGAATCCTTGGTGGATGAAAAATATGTTTAATGATATAAATAATCCATTTATAACCTATTAAGATGAAAAAACATGCTGAAAAAATCATATTCTGATTCAAAACTGACCCAGGAGACCATTCTCAAAGATAGTGAAAGAAACAAGGTTTTATGCTATAAATTCCTTCTTGGAAGGAGTTATCAAATGATAAAAATATTAAAAATATCATAATGAACCATTAAAACATTACCCAAAACCATTTATCTTGATTTTTTACTGATATTTAGAAACAGGCCCAAGAATAGATCCCTCTCGGATGCATAGGCTGTAGTGACCTGCTGTCACTCTTAGCGATTTTTCATAAAGATGAGGTAACCAATATGAAAACCAATTCCACTAATTTAAATATTAATAATACCCCTAAAAATGGAAAAATTTTCATATCCAAACTCTCTCTCTTATTCTTGAACCGAGCATTTGAAAACTGTCCTTATAGGCATGTAAAAAAGGTCAAAAATGGAGTGAAGTTGATTTTTGCAATTTTTTCACCTAAAAATTTCTCAAAACCACTGATATGACCTTTTAAGGACCAAATTAAGAATTTATGATGATTTTATCACAAAAATCATCTAAAAACCAAAGTGAATGCCTCAAAAAGACCTATTTTTGCACTAAAAATGTTATTTTCACCAAGTAAATCTGAATGTAATTATGTAAAATGTTTTATTGAATATATAAAATATATTATGAGGTGAAAAAAATATGGAATAAAGTTTTATCATGATCATATACTATCAAAACCTTCTCTAAATGACACAAAATGGTCATATTTTGTATAGAAATGAGGCATAGAGTTAGTCCAGAATATGATCAACTTGATTATTTATTTTTTAGAGATGTAATGACCTTAAATCATACTATTAAACTCAAAAACACACTCCAAAATCTTCTTACCACTAAAAAATGACTCGAAACACCCAAAAATGACTAGGAAACACAAGACAAGTGAAGGAAAAGACCTTAAATCATCTAAACAACCTTAAGGCCTATTAACCATAGATTCTTAAAGGAATTTTCAGGACCAATTATTGATTCACAAGGCAAACTGACATGGTATGCAAAGTTTCGAATGGTAGGGATGACATTTTGACTTGTGAGGTCAAAATTGTCAACAAGTCCTTTAGTTATTGAAAAGCTTTCTAACAATCATCATCCCAAAGAAATATTACACTATTGTTCAATAGGTGTGTAAATGGTTGGCACTTGTTGGCCAATTGAGATATGAAGCGTTTGATGGATTAAACCTTGCCCTGCAAACTGTGGAGCTAATTTAAATTAGTTAATGGTGGCATCTCTGTTATGGATCATACTTTGGCTGGATCGACTTTAATGACTCGACGAGACATAATGAAGCCAAGCAATTTACTTAAAGTAACTGTTGGTGTTCTAGATTTGCACCCTAGATGAGAAGGGGATTGTTCAGGTCCTCTACTTAAATCTAGTCCAACATGGGACTGATCCTAGGTTGTGGGTATCCTAATAATGGATTAGACCTCTGGAGAAGGCTGACTTCCTTTTGGATCTATCACCTCTACTAAACCTAAACTAACACTTACTTGGAAAAGGGAGAGAGAATTTAACAATAAATTATGAAAGCATGTAAAAAGAGGTGATGCACCAATGATTTGATCACTCAAACTTGCACAAGACACTACAAGATGCATTCAAGGCTGCATAAAATCACTCACATCAATATTTCACAAAAAAGGCATGAATTAGCTTTTAATCTAGGATGGGAGGATAGTTATCCACTTCCAAACTAGCTAACATACTATATATGTGCTTAGAAGGACCTGTGAGGATTACCAAAGTAGATCATGAAGGTGAGAAAATTCAGATAGAGGTAAGGAAATCATATATTCACTTAACCAATCAATGAACTCATAAGACACTTCAATTCAGCTACAAAAGGAGGAATTTAGTCTCTATTATATCAAACAAGTGTTATAGTACAAATCTCGATAGAGTTTTGTCATACCAAAAGAGGGATCCATTTCAAGGCTTGGAAGCCTGTATTTATAGAAAAGGGAAAAAGAAAGAGAGAGATTTGCATTGAAAGAGGTCAAACCATTTTCGATGGATTAACACCAACTCGAGGATGCCAAATCATGATCTTATAAAGAAGGAATAAACTTTGTAAAAGAATTGAATGCCCGTTGTCGTTATCCATCCATCAGGTGTCCTTGGAACTCCATGTCATTATCTATCTGATCTGCTAATGACGATCAAACTTCCCATGTTTTAGAACTGATAGAATCATGCCATATCTACTTTGGACGACCATGAGAACCTACTTATCAAAAATGTGACCATACCAATAGGTGTGACACCTTTTCATGATCACATTTATGTCTATATTTATTCTAAATCAAACCTGGGTTTATTCTAAGGACAAAAAACCAATTTTAGACCATTGGTTTTTGTATGGTCTTTACATCAATGGGGACTTATGGAATATATATCCCCAAACTAGATTACAATAGGTCCAAATAGACCCATTTTGTCTCTGTAGGATCTAAGAATTTACTCTATGCACAGGTTCTTCTTCTAAACAATGGTGAACATAGTTACAAAAATGAAACCTACAAGCTATAAAATACCAAACTAGAGGTTTGTATCGAGCTCTAATAACATCCATTTATGTTTTTTATCTTGATTGCATGGTTATGTCCGCTCCTTGGCATTTGATCAAGCTTTAATGGTAGAATGATGGCCTGTGCAAGACCTATTTGCTTTTGTTGAAACTTGCTTCTTTGTTTCAACTTTATCCATCGAATATTGATTGGGCTAATCAACTTGCTCCAACCTATCTTAGTTTCTATTAGTCTCGTAGATCTTTACTGGCAGATCTTGACTTTTTGATCCATATCGCACCATAGAATCAAGTTATACAAATGCAGGTGAGCCTTTGATTTTTTGCCATGAAGATCCTTTGACATGTTGACTTTCAACTCACATTGTCGATCTAAATATAAAAAGGAATTTGCACCATCAAATTTTCTTGGACCCACTTTCCTATCAGTCAAGCTCATACCATCGTATCTCTTCTTAGTGGATACACATCATTAGATATTGATCAACTTGTAGCCTTTTAATACTCTTAACCTAGGGACCTTTTGACTAGTTTGATCCTAGTGCAAACCGTTAGATCTCATGTGTTAGCATGTGAGCTCACATAGACCATTAGATCTTGATCAACTTTAAACCTTTTAAGGACCTTTTGAACCCAAATAGTTACTTTACGGATCTCAAACTTGTGATATTTGCATGCTCGTTATTGACATCTATGTGAACGTATTAAATGTCCACATGACTGTCACTGTATTTTTGAAAACCAATGGTTAATTTTGTATTTGAATTTAACACTCGCACAAACGTCTTGGGTGTTTTGAATTCAAAAAACTATTCAACATAGCTTGATTTTGATACATACACACCTATCATTACCTTATTAAATCAATTTCCTCGTAACAAACAATTCTATCATACCTTTTGTATTGGGCATTTGTCTTAGCCACTTTACCCAAAAGAATTAGGGGACATTTATTGTAGACAAAATATCCAAAAGAACTTGGTCCTTGGGAAAATTATCCTGGACAATTTTCCTGAAAGAATTGTACTTGGCCTTTTATTGCAGATAAAATGTATGAAAGAACTATGCCTTTGGGATTTTTATTTTGAAACTTTTTACCAAAAGAGATAAGTCTGCAGGATCTTTGCCTTGGACAATTTTCCCAAAAAGGTCCCCAACACTTATCCAGAAAAGGGTTATGTACTTAGTTTAAAAAAAAAATTATAGGCTCTTCTAAACTTGAGTTTGAACTTTGAAAGGTGGATATTTGAAGGCTCAAATTAATTATGAAAACATGAAGCTTGTACAAACTTTGTTCCATGACCCTGAAATGTTTTGACCACCATGAAAACTGTTCAAGAACCTTCTCTATACTTGATCTTCAAGACACTGCACTGCATTCAAGCAAGTTTACTATGTAGACCAAAAATTGGCTAACATCTTTGGTGACTCAGCTGGGCAACATGCCTACTATGCTTGAGAACATGGACCATTTACATGACTCTTGACTCATAACAGATAAATACATTTGGTTAATTACTGTAACAAAACCTCTTGATTGAAAAGATAAAAGAATTCCACCAAAAGGAAGAAAGAAACTTGAAAGGGAACTGTTGACGCTGTGGATTGCACCCTTTAAAAAAAGGCTCAACTTCTTTCTTCCACACGGCACAATGGAGACATTCCTCTTGTTGTGGGCTTGGAAAAACTGAGGAATGAATCTCTAGATATGGGCTAGCTCCCCATGATGCATCTTTGAGGTCCTTAACTACTACTATTAATAATGGGGGGGGTGAAAAGGGAGAAGGATATAACAAAAGTAGAACCTATCTAAAACAGTGATGCACCAAATGATCTGATCTACTCAATTTATCTCAACACTTTATATCAAAATACCGAACAAACACTTCATCTAAATAAAATATCAGACTGGCGTGGGCATTTTAACAAGGGGCTTAATGGAGATACAAAGAAAAAGAACCTACCATAGGTGCTTCAGAAGCACACTGTCAGATAATTGTTCTTCTGTCTCTATGCTCCAACTTGGGCACTTCCTATTAACCTTCAGAAATGGTCTTGGTACTAGATATGCTGGTGTCAATCTATGAAAGCATCAAGATGAAAATGACTAAACACAAAGTTGATACATAGACATATTCATAAGTATAACAAATTAGATGGAGGTAAAACACACTCTTTTGATTAAAAAGGTAAAATTTAGCAGGGCTTCGCCTTACACAAGTGAGAGATCCCTTTTTTCAAGTTGAGAGGTTACAATATATAGCATTAAGAGAAAGACTCTTAGTCCCTCAAAGAACAGGCGGCCCATATTGTATTAAACATGTAGGAAAGAGGAACCCACTCATGCTACTATGATCCTTCCATAAATGGCCTGAAAGAACCATGATGTAGATGTCACAGGTATTGACTTTGCTACTCAAACTGTATTAAATGTTCTTGCTAAAGCATGGGTCACTTTGTTTTCTAAATGACAAGGCCACCTCTCTATGAAACTTATGCAACTGTCTACTCATTAATGCTAAACGAAGAAAAATGGGCCACTCTATTGAATGCTTGCACTCCCTTTGATAACTGCTTGGTGGAGACTATTTCATCTACAGCAATAACTTCTTCTACTGGTGCCTCCTGTGCCACCTGAATTGCTCTATTCATTCCTGAACTACTTCTTGTCTTTTCTTGGTAACTTGGCTCTCGGGGTTATCTTTCATCTCCTCCTGGCTCCTTTCCTTGTGGGTTGCTAAGTCTATCTTCGGGTCTTTGAGCCTTTGAATTTCCTCGAACAAAACATCCAAAGGAAATCCTTTGGACATTTTTTTGAAGGAATTTAATCTTCCTTCGAGCTTTACCACCCGCTTTTGGTGATGTTTAAGCATTTTGGAATTCTTTTAGACATCTTGTTCGAAAGAATGTTCTTTAGCTTTACTTCAACTATTAACCCATTTCCATGCGCGGGCCTGTCCTTAAACATTTGAAAATCAATGGCTATCTTATCACCATAAAATTGACATCTGTAGGCCTATCACCATTTGAAAACTAACAACACTTTTTCTGCCTTATATTTGACGTTTATGTGCACATCACCAGACGTGTGAACCCTCAACGACTAGTTCACCATGTTGAAATTGACGTGCTCAAGCTCATCATCATCTTTAGTAATTCCTTCAGCGTTTTGTAAAATGAACCTTCTCGAAGGGAAGGTGACCCCTTGAAAAAAAGGATAAGGTCCCTTTTGATAGTCGAGAGCCCTCTACAAGGGTACCTGCCTTTTGGGTTCCTTCAAGTTCTCTTGTCTTTCAAATTCCTTTGAACAAAATGTCTGAAGGAATTCCTTCAGACATTTTGCCCGAAGGAAATGTGCCTTCGATGTCTCGGCCTTCTCTTGGTGAATTTATTTAGACAAAAGTTAGAAGGAATTCCTTTGGGCATTTTGTTTGAAGGAATTTACCTTTGGTTTCATCATGGATTTTCTTCAAAAAAAAAGTCTAAAGAAATCCTTTGTTTTACCTTGTCACTTTTTCTGAAAGAAACTTCCCTTTCGGCTTTCTGCCTTGATCTCTTTCAAACACATTCTCTACCCTTCATAAGGGTATTTTGGGTCCAAAGTTATCCTTTAGAGTTTGCTTGAACGGTCCCCTTTGTTACCTATCTGCCCTCCGCAAGGGCACTTGACCTTCGGAGCCTTGTGAAAGACTTGTATTTCTTTGAAACTGGCCCATTCCTTGCTGATAAAAGGCTTGTCCAAGGTAATTTGCTTGAAGTGAAATAAGCCCCAAATCAACTCAAAAAACTTACAAGACTCAAATCACTCGGCTCTTTATAAGAACAAGCCTATTACAAAGGGAAAAAACCACAACTGCAATAAGGTGAAGACATCAGAGATTGACTAATTAGGACAACAAGGAAAGAAAGGGAGACTAATTTTTGGCTTGTAGGACCAAAATTGGTCAACATAGTTGCCAATTCATAGGGGAAACATGCCTACTATGTTTAAGAAAACTGGTGGCTTACAAGTCCATTGGGTATGGAGTCAGAATACAGCTTGAAACGCTGACAATAACCTTGAGAAATGTAAGAACCAACATGACGCTTTTATCCCAAACTGGAAAGACACACACATAAGGCTAAAAAAGCTACAAACATGCACAAAATCACTTAAGGGAAAACAAGGGGAAAATGGAGAAAATATGTACATAACAAGAGAAGGCCTAGTGACAATGCTTAAGATATATCCCATTAATTGGGATATGTAGTTCTCCACCATCCAACCTGGAGAGTTGGAATGCATTATGCTGCTTGTATTGAGTGATGACATATGGACCACTCCATAAGGCATCAAACTTTGTGTGCTTTTCAGGTTTAGCTCAGTCCTCATCCCATTTTTAGACAATGTCACCTTCTAAAAAGCCTTTTGATGAGGATTTATTATCAAAATGATTCTTCATTTGCTGTTGACAGCTGGTCATGGAAACCATGGCTTGGTCTCTTGCCTCCTAAAGCTCCATTAAGTCACAAAGTCTGACCTCCATGCTGTCGCTTTCTTCTGATTGTAGCTAGTGGGCAAGATCCAAGGCTGGTAATTCAAGCAAAATAGGAAGTCTAGCTTCCCTTCCATACACAAGTGTGTATCGTGAATTACCAACTACTCTTTTTGGAGTAACCATATTTGTCCACAGGGTTGTTTTCAGCTTGGTGTGCCAAGTTCTTTGATTTTACTCCATTGCCCTTCTAATGATCCTGATCAAATTCTTATTGGTGGACTTAGCCAACCCATTTCCTTGTGGATAGTAATTGGAATAAGTACTAAGGTAGATTCCGTATCCTAATGCCTACTCACTTATTTTGGTTCCCAAGAAATCCAATGCATTATCTAAGATGATGGTAACTGGGACTCCAAATCTTGTCACCATACCTTCATAAAAGTCTAAGACTGCACTTTCATTGGCTTCTTTCAAAGCAATAGCTTCTACCCATCTCATGAAATAATCTGTAGCAGTTAAGACCCACTTGTGGCCAGCACTAGAAGGAGGGCTGATCATTCCTATGAAGTCTAGGCCCCATTACATGAACGATTGTTCTACTTTAATAAGTTGCAGAGGCATTACAACCAGTCGTTACTTTCCATCAAGGAGACCACATTTTTGGCACTTCCATACCCATGCATGAGTATCTCTGAACAAAGTGGGACAAAAGTAACCAACCCTCATAATCCTTGTAGCTGTAGGCTTAGGAGTAAAGTGACCACTAGCTGGCTCGTCATGAAATTTGGATAGTACCTTGTTGACCTGATTTGAGTCTATGCATCTCAAGAGTACCCATGAAAAATCCTTTCTAAACAACACCCCATCAACTAGGACATAAGAAAGTGACTGGATTCTGAAATACCTCCTCTTAGTCCTATCAAGGCCCTGTGGGCACTCACAAGTGAGAAGGAAATGAGTCATGTCTTGTGCCTAGTCTTTTATGACTACAGGTTCCTCTACTGCAGCTTCATCATGGAGTAGCAAAATGCCCTCCTTCTGTTGTTTAAGGTCTAAAGCGAGGTGTTCACATAGCCCTCTTCCCCTTACCAGCTTGGTGGTTTTGATATCCACATCATATTCCATTATCTTGGTGATCCATCCTACCCCTTTTCATTTAAATCATGGCTAATCAAGAAATCCTTGACACTAGGATGTGACACCATGATATGAACCTTGTTGTTTGACAACATATGTTTGAATTTCTTTAGGCTTCGTATAACTGCAAGTGCTTGCTTTTCAACATATGTGTACTTAATTTAAAAACCTTCTAGACCTTGGCTAAAGAATACGAGAGACTGTTCAAGGTTTTCATCATTTTCTTGAGTGAGCATGGCATAAATTACCTCTTCATTTCTGAAGGTGTAAAGGTTGAAATCCTTAGAGAAGTCAAGATTGATCAAGGTGGGAGCCTAGGCAATACCTTGCTTAATCCCTTCAAAAATATCTTTCCTTTGTGCTATCCATGCAAACTTCTCATCCTTCTTCAGCATGGAAGTTAGTGGCTTGACTATCTTGGCAAAATTAGGGATAAGTCTCCTAATAAAATTTATTCTGCCAAAGGAACTTTGCATACCCTTCTTGTGCTTAGGTAAAGACAATGCTAAGATGGCACGTACTCTTTCTGGATCAATGGTCAAGCCCCTTTTTGAAATAACATGACCCAAGAGTTTGTTTTCATGGACAACAAACACACATTTCTTTGGGTTGAGAGAGATACCAAACTCTCTACACCTCTCAAATATTTGCCTCAGGTGTTACAGATGTTATCCTGCATCCTTAGAGAAGACTATCATGTCGTTAAGATAGACCAATACAATATTATTTATCAGACCCTGGAAAGCCATGTCCATGGCTCGCTGAAAGGTAGCTCCAGCATTTGACAATCTGAATGACATCTTTCTGTAAGCAAAATTTCCCCACTTGGTAGTGAAGGTTGTCTTGTATTGATCGCAGTCTTGCACTAGAATCTGATTTTACCCTGAATACCCATTTAGGAGGGAGAAACATTCACTACCTATCACCATTTGGAGGATCTACTCCATACTTGGGAGGGGATAATGATCTTTTAATGAGACTCTATTGAGGTCTCTAAAATAGACACATAGTATGATCTCCCCATTCTTCTTCCTAACAGGGACTAGATTAGCCAGCCAAGAAGAGTGTTTGATAGGAAAAATGATTCTGGACTCAATCAACTTGGTGAGTTTCTTCCACATGAGAGGCTTAATCTTTGGATTGATAGGCCTTTATTTTTGTTTGATGGGTTTGGTGCCTTCCTCTAGTTCAATGGTGTGTTGGGCCAAGCTTAGGTCAAAACCCTTCAGGTCATTATACTCCCAAGCAAAAACATCAGAAAACTCTTGGCATAGCAAAATGAAAGAATGCCTTTTATCATTTGTACATACCTTCCCAAGTGCAAGCAGCCTGTTCTGGAATATTTCAACTCTTTCATACTTTTCTTTCTTGGTTGTGATGCTTGCTTTGTCATTTTTTAGTTGTTCATCTTCATTGAAGATGCTTTCGAGAGTGACCAAACCTTTGGGAAGTTTGTTGTTCTTTAGCTGAACAATCTAGTCATCATACTACTGCTATAGCTTGGATTGATTCCTAGAAGTAAACTCAGCCTCCTCTTGCAAGAAGAGTGATATCTACTGATCACTGTCAAACACCTGCCAATTGGTGACGTTATTAGGTACAGAGGGTCTTATTATCACTTTTAAATGGCATGGACTGTTGCGCTGACCTATTTCCTTAGGAATGTCAAATTGAGTACCAACTGCTGCTAGTCTGTTTGCCTGCTTATTTTTTTCTATTGGAATGGAAATAATGTTGAAAGCCAAAAAAATTTCTATTAGGTCCAACACCCTATGTTTTTAAGACTTAAGCAAGGAATTCTTGGTTAAGTTTTGGCCTCTCACTTGGTTTATAATTAACTCATTGTCTCCAAAAACCTACAATTCTTTTATTCTTCTTTTCTTTGCCCACTCTAAACCATGAATGAGAGACTCATATTCTACAACATTTCAAGTGCAATATAATTAGAACCTAATAGTTGAGAAGTATCTCTCCTTTGAGGGTGAAATTAACACTACTCCACCACTAGCTCCCAATTTGCTTCTTGATCCATCAAAGAAGAGTTGTCATAAATCAGAGCTCTCTTGGTTTGCTTTCATCAAATTTGGCATGAAAGTACCTTCTTCATGCATGTAATAAACTCCAAGATCTACCTCTTCGATGAAATTGTATGGGTCATGTTCAAAATTTTCACTTCCCCATTCATCTAAGAGCAGGTCAGCAACTCCTTCAAGGGAAGAGGGTGGAGATTGGTCTATTTGGAATTATTTTTCATCAATGATGGTGTAGCTGATGTTTACCACCTTGAGTGAGTATGGCTCCATATGATCTCTATGGATTGGCTCTAACTCAATCTTCACTTTAGTTCCATATTTGGTTCTAAAAACCATGTAAGACCAATTTGCTACTAAGTACCCACCTATCGTAGATGTGAAATCCCTAGATAAAAAGAGAACAAAGTAGGGAGGAACATCTGCCACTACCATGTCATGAGGAACATAGAAGGTTGGACAAGTGTGAAGCGTTAGATTCAAGCCTCTTACCACTCCTAATGTTTTTGCTGGTGATCCATCTAACTACATGACTCCTTTGGTCATTTCTTCATATTTGAGTCCCAACTTATCTACTATGCATTTGGGCATTACTGAGGTGCTTGCCTCACTGTCAATAATGTAATTATGAACCAAGAAATATCTGATGACTAAGGATAGATAGAAAGGAGTAGCCTTTTCATCCTTCTTTATTTGACTTGCCATGGAAGGGTGCCCATTCATAATCAACACATTATTAGCCTTTGCTGGGACAACTTGTTCATTCAGCCTGTGCAATTCCTTCTAGAGTATATCCTTTTATCTCAACATTGCTAAGGAATTCCATAATGAGATATTCATGTGCAACTTCTTCATCTGGTCCACCACATTGATCTGAGGGTTTCTCTCTTTTGAATTTTCTTTGAGGGCATTTACAGCCTGAGGTGCAAGCTGAGGAGTTGATGTTACAATCGACGACTTGTAATTTGGAAACTTCTAGTTCACTGGTGATGAAAAAGATGATGTAGATGCTTGACTAGTTGCCTAAGCTTCCTCCATAGCTCTCTTTTTGGACCTAGTATTGGCTGCAACACAATCACCCTAATTATTCATACTCTCCACATAATTGACTGCATAGAATTCTCCTTCCAGGTGGTTCATGAGAGTGGAATTGGACTGAGCCTCCCTGTTGTCCATCCCAGGTTGTACTGACACCTCAAAACCTAGGAATTGGGTTGTTTGATTGTCTTGTATGTTCATATATTGATTTGGCAACTCATTAGTAGAAGCAACCTGTTCTTGACCATACTCCAAGGGTGGGCAATTAGGTTATTATTGTACCAAATTATTTTGAGTGGGAACAAGAGTTTTGGATGATGAAGGGGCACCTAGATTATAACCTTGATATGGTCTGGCTTGGGTAATATGACCCCATCCTTGGTTATAATTTTTGAAAGGAGGTCTATTCATTTGTCTGAACTGTTGGTATCCCTAGTTCGGCCAATAACTTTGAGCTTGTTGCCTCTTGAGAGCCACTAATTCATTGGTTACACTTTCTAAAAAGATCTTAACTTCATGGAGGTCATTTGGCGAGGTAGTAGTTGGATTTTCTACACCAGATAGAAGAGCTAAGGTGGGTGCAACAGTCTGAACTGGGGGTGGTAATTCAGGAAAGAGCAACATATGAGGTCTAGGGGCTATCTTTCCTACTTGCATCAGACAATTTTGAGAGACTATGGCTATTTCATAGGTAGCAGGTAACACTTGTCCTCCAATGGACTGTATCATGACAACAATGTCACTATTCAAAGATTTTAAGTATTAAAAGAAAGCATAGCTTGGGGTTGGCCTCACTAAAATGGAGATTCTGTCCCAAGTCTTTTGGAACTTGGTATTAAAATCCTGCATAAATTCATGTGGAACTCTTTTCATGGTGATCAATTTCTCAGTAAGAGAGAGATGGTCACTCTTCTCCCCAAATTTATTTGTCAAGAGGATGCCTAATTCATTCCATGAGCCAACTAAATTCATAGGCAAGGTCCCATACTAGTCCAAAACTTTACCCTCAAAAGACAATGCCAGTAACCTGATGGCTATGTTCTCTTTAGTGACATTATGAATGTTACAGAGGTTGGCTATATTTCTAATATGTTCAATAACAGTAATAGACCCCTCTCCATTAAAAGGAGGAACACTCTTGAGGGTTGTTTATGGGTTTGGGGCGTACTATAGAAGGTTTAAAGGGATTTGACCACGGAAGGCTACAAAAGGTAAAGCCATGGCGATGACAGGGTTCAACTAAGGTCTTCTCGTGTAGGTATATTTTATGGTAGGTCTGAGAAATTGATGTTTTGTATAGGGATGAGTCCTTGCAAAATTTAGCCACTTTGCTAAGTTTAAGGGTAGCTCAACGAATTCAAAAGGGACACCCTTGGTAGAAGATCTTGTGGTGACCTTAGGCATGGGATGCCAGGATGATCTCTAACCAAAGACTAGGTTCTTAAAAATGGAGTCGCTAGATGCTAGGTTAGTTTGCTCACTCTTGTAGTAACAAGACTAGCACTAATCCTGAAACTTCTCAGAGCATCAAAAATTGTCCCATCGAGTGTGCCAAAAACTTTTGACACTGTGGATTGCACCCTTTAAAAGAAGGCTCAAATTCTTTCTTCTACGTGGCATAATGGAGACATTCCTCTTGCTGTGGGTTTGGCAAAATTGATGAATGAATCTCTAGATATGGGATATCTCCCCATGATGCATCTTTGAGGTCCTTAACTACTACTATTAATAATGGGGGGGGGTGAAAAGGGAGAAGGATATAACAAAAGCAAAACCTATCTAAAATGGTGATGCACCAAATGATCTGATCTACTCAGTTTATCTTTACACTTTACATGAAAAGAGTGAACAGACACTTCATTTGAACAAAAGACCAAACTAGCGTGGGTGTTTTAACAAGGGGCTTAATGGAGATACAAATAAAAAAGAACCTACCATAGGTGCTCCAAAAGCACACTGTCAAATAATTGTTCTTCTGTCTCTATGCTCCAACTTGGGCACTTCCTGTTAACTTGCAGAAATGGTCATGGATATATTAGATATGCTGGTATCGATCTATGAAAGCATCAAGATGAAAATGACTAAACACAAAGTCGATACATAGACATATTCAAAAGTATAACAAATCAGATGGAGGTAAAACACACTCTTTTGATTAAAAAGGTAAAATTTGGCAGGGCTTCACCTTACACAAGTGAGAGATCCCTTTTTTCAAGCTGAGAGGTTACAATATATAACATTAAGAGAAAGAATCCTGATCCCTCAAAGAACAAGCGACCCATACTGTATTAAACACCTAGGAAAGAGGGACTCGCTCATGCTGCTGTCATCCTTCCATAAATGGCCTAAAAGAACCATGCTATAGATGTCACAGGTATTGACTTTGCTACTCAAATTGTATTAAATGTTCCTGCTAAAGCATGGGTCGCTTTATTTTCTAAATGACAAGGCTGCCTCTCTATGAAACTTATACAACTGTCTACTCATTAATGCTAAATGAAGAAAAATGGGCCACTCTATTGAATGCTTGCGATCCTTTTGATAAATGCTTGGTGGAGAATATTTCATCTGCAGCAATAACTTTTTTTGCTGGTGCCTCCTGTGCCACTTGGACTGCTCTATTCATTCCTATGCTAGTTCTTGTCTTTTCTTGGTAACTCAACTCTTGGGGCTATCTTTCATCTCCTCTTGGATCCTTTCCTAGCGGGTCGATAAGTCTATCTTCGGGTCTTCGAGCCTTCAAATTTCCTCAGACAAAACATCTGAAGGAAATTCTTTGGACACTTGTTTGATAGAATTTTGTCTTCCTTCGAGCTTTACCACCCACTTTCAGTGATGTTTAAGTGTTCTAGAATTATTTTAGACATCTTGTTTGAAAGAATGTTATTTAGATTTTCTTCAATTGTTAACCCATTTCCATGCGTGGGCCCATCCTTAAACATTTGAAAATCAACGACTATCTTATCACCATAAAATTGATATTCACAGGACCATCACCATTTAAAAAGTAACAACTCTTTTACTGCCTTGTATTTGAAGTTCGCGTGCACGTCACCGGACGTTTGAACCCTCAACAACTAGTTCACCATGTTGAAATTGACGTGCTTGGGCCCGTCATCATCTTTAGCAAATTCCTTCAGTCTTTTGCAAAATGAACCTTCTGGAAGGGAAGGTGACCCTTCAAAAAAAATGAAAAGGTCCCCTTTGATAGTCGAGATCCCTCCGCAAGGGCATCTTCCTTTCGGGTTCCTTCAGGTTCCCTTGTCTTTCAAATTCCTTAAGACAAAATGTCCGAAGGAATTCCTTCAGACATTTTGCTTGAAGGAAATGTGCCTTCGATATCTCGACCTTCTCTTGGTGAATTTATTCAGACAAAAGTCTAAAGGAATTCCTTCGAGCATTTTATCCAAAGGAATTTACCTTTGGTTTCTTCATGGATTTTCTTCGAACAAAAAGTCTGAAGAAATTATTTGTTTTGCCTTGTCACTTTTTCCAAAGGAAACTTCCATTTTGGCTTTCTTCCTTGATCTCTTTCAAATGCATTCTCTACCCTTCGCAAGGGTATTTTGGGTCCAAATATATCTTTCAGAGCTTGCTTGAACAGTCCCCTTTGTTACCTGCATGCCCTTTGCAAGGGAACTTGACCTTTGGAGCCTTGTGAAAGACTTGTATTTCTTTGAAACTAGCCCATTCCTTGTCGATAAAAGGCTTATCCAAGGTAATTTGCTCACAGTTAAATAAGCCCCATATCAACTCAAAAAACCTACAGGACTTAAATCACTCAGCTCTTTATAAGAATAGGCCTATTACAAAGGGGAAAAACCATAATTTCAGTAAGGTGAAGACATCAAAGACTGACTAATTAGGATAACAAGGAAAGAAAGGGAGACCAATATTTGGCCTACAGGGCCAAAATTGGTCAATATGAACCTAATCTAATAAAGTAAAGGCAACTAATATACCGAACAACTATGCAATAAAATACTTATTTAGGACAAAATAAAAAGAAGCAAATGTGTTAGAATAACACTTAAAGAAAAACAAGACCAAATAGATATGTACAAGGAACTTAGCTTCCTTAACAACAGTGCTTTAAATGTATCCCATTGACTGGGATAGGAAGCTCCTTGCCATCCATCTTTGCAAGCTAGAAAGTGTTGTGGGGTTTGAAGCTAGAAATCATATATGGACCACTCAAATGAGAGTTAAGCTTTGTATGCCTTCCTATCTTAGCTCTGTGCTCATCCCATTTAAAGACCAAATCTCCTTCTTGAAAACTTCTTGAAGAATATCCTTTGTCAAAAGATATTTTTACCATTGCTTGATGGGGCTCCATGGCCAACATGGACTGATGCCTTGTCCCTTCTAGCTCCATGAGCTCAAAATATTTGATTTCTATTGGCTTATTTTCCAAAAACTCAAGTTGATGCATTAGTTCCAAATTAGGGAATTTAAGAGAAATAGGCATTCTTGCTTCCTTACCATATACTAGATTATATGGAGAATTGGCTATTACCTTTTATAGGTGATCCTGTGAGCCCACATAGTTGACTTCAATTTGAGATTCCATGAACTCTAATTGTCTTCAACAATCCTCCTAATGATCTTTAATAAATTCTTGTTAGTGGAATCAACAAGGCCATTGCCTTGTGGATAATAGTTTGATGAGGTACTGAGAAAAACACTATGTTAAACTGCTCAATAGTTGATATTAGACCCCATAAAAGCCATAGCATGGTCAGAAATAATAGTTGAAGGGACTCCAAATCTAGTAAGTAAACCTTCATAGAATTCCAGAACATTGGTTTCTTTCAATGCTACTACTTTTGTCCATCTAATAAAATAATCTGTGGTAGCTAAGATCCATTTATGTCTTGAGATTGAAGGAGGGTTAATGAGACCAATAAAGTGCCAAAACTGTTAGTGTTCTAGATTTGCACCCTAGCTGAGAAGGGGATTGTTCAAGTCCTCTACTCAAATCTAGTCCAACATAGGACTGATCCTAGATTGTGGGTATCCTAATAATAGATCAGACCTTTGGAGAAGGCAAAATTCCTTTTGGATCTATCACCTATACTAAACCTAAACTAACACTTACTTGGAAAAGGGAAAGAGACTTTAACAATAACTTATGGAAGCATGCAAAAAGAAGTGATGCACTAATGATTTGATCACTCAAACTCACACAAGGCACACTATAAGATGCATTCAAGAATATAGAAAATTACTCAAATCAGTATTTCACAAAAAGCCATGAATTAGCTATTAATCTAGCATGGGAGCATAGTTATCTACTTCCAAACTAACTAACAGACTATATATGCTCTTAGAATGACCTGTGAGGATTACCAAAGCAAATCATGAAGGTGAGAAAATTTAGATAGAGGAAATGAAATTATACATTCACTTAGCCAATCAATGAACTTATAAGACACTTTAATTCATATGTAAAAGGAAGAACTCAATCTCTATTATACCAACTATGTGTTATAGTACAAATCTCGATAGAGTTTTGTCATACTAAAAGAGGGATCCATTTCAATGCTTGGGAGCCTGTATTTATAGAAAAGGGAAAGAGAGAGAGAGTTTTGGATTGAAAGAGGCCCAACCATTTTTGATGGATTAGCCCCAACTCAAGGATGTCGACTCATGATATTATCAATAAGGAACAAACTCTGTAAAAGAATTGAATACCCATTGTCTTTATCCATCCACCAAGTGTCCTTTGAACTCCATGTCATTATCTATCTAATTTGTTGATGAGGATCAAAATTCTCATACTTTGGAACTTATAGAATCATGCCACATCTACTTTGGATGACCCTGAGAACCTGTTTATCAAAAATGTGACCATACCGATAGGTGAGACACCTCTCCATGATCACATTTATGTCTATATTCATTCCATCTCAAAGCTAGGTCCATTATAAAGATGGAAAACCAATCTTAGACCATTATTTTTCATATGGTTTTTATGTCAATGGGGAATTATGGACTATATATCCCTATTTTGGATTATAATAGGTCCAAATAGACCCATTTTATCTCTGTAGAAATTGAGAATTTACCCTATGCATAGGTTCTTCTAAAAAATGGCAAACATAGTTGTAAAAATGAAACTCACAAGCTATAAAATATTGAACTAGAGGTTTGTATCAAGTTATAATGGCATCCCTTTATGTTTTTTATCTTGACTGCATGGCTATGTCTGCTCCTTGGCATTTGATCGAGCTCTAATGGTGGAATGATGGCCCCTACAAGACCTATTTACTTTGGTTGAAACCTGCTTCCTTGGTTTGACTTTTTCCATCAAATATTGCTTGGGCCAATCAAATTGCTCTAACTTATCTTAATTTCTATTAGTCTTGTAGATCCTTGCTAGCAGATATTGACTTTTTGACCTGTCTTGCACTATAGAATCAAGCTGTACGAATACACGAGCCTTTGATTTTCTACCATGAAGATCTTTTGACATGTTAATTTCAACTCACACTATTGATCTAAATATATGAATGAATTCACACCATCAGATTTTCCTAGACCCACTTTCTTGTTAGTTGAGCTTGCACCATCGGATCTGTACCTAGTGGATATGCACCATTAGATATTGATCAACTTGTAGCCTTTTAAGACTCTTAACATAGGGGACTTTTGACTAATTTTACCCTAGTGTGAACCATTAGATATCATGTATTAATAGGCAATCTCATGTAGAACGTTAGATATTGATCAACTTTAAACCTTTTAAGGGCCTTTTGAACCCAAAAAGTTACTTTTTAGAGCTCAAACGTTGACATCTACAAGCCCATCATTGATGTTTGCATGAATGTATTTGACATCCAAGTGACCTTCACTACATTTTTGAAAACCAATGGTCATTTCCTATACTTGAATTTGACATGCACAAACATCTTGGGTTTTTTGAATCCAAATGACTATTCACCATGGCTTGATTTTGACACTTGCATACCTATCATTACCCTGTTAGATCAATTTCCCTGTAACAAACAATTCTGTTAGAGATTTTGCATCAAGCATTTATCTCGACCACTATCCTTGAAATAATTAGGGGACATTTATTATAGACAAAATGTCTAAAAGAACTTGGTGCTTGAGAAAATTGTCTCGAATAGTTTTCCTAAAAGAATTATACTTGGCCTTTTGTTGCAGACAAAATGTTTGAAAGAACTATGCCTTCGAGATTTTTGTTTCATAACTTTTTCCCAAAAGAGATAAGTCTACAAGATCTTTGACTTGGATAATTTTCCCAAAAAAGGTCCCCAACACTTAGCCAAAAAAGGGTTTTGTACTTAGCTTTTACAAAAAACTGTAAGCTCTTTTGAACTTGCATTTGAACTTTAAATGCTGGATATTTGAAGGTTCAAATGAATTATGAAAACTTGAAGCTTGTACAGACTTTATTGCATGACCCTAAAATGATTTGACCCCCATGAAGATTGTTCAAGTACCTTCTTTATACTTGATCTTCATGACACTGCACTGCATTCAGGCAAGTTTGTTATGTAGGCTAAAAATTGGCTAATAGGAACTCCAAAAACACATTTATTAGGGTTGAGCCTAACTTTGTATTCATATAGTCACTCAAATATCTTCCTCAATGCTATTGGATTATTAGACCTAGTCTTTTATTTAACTAGTATGTCATCAATATAGTCTTCAACAATATCATGCATCATATCATGAAATATGACTATCATGGCTCTTTTATAGGTAGCACCTACATTTTTGAGACTAAATGGCATAATTTGATAACAAAATGTTCCTCATAGAGTGGTGAACATTGTTTTGTGTTGGTCTTCTGGTGCCATTTGGATCTAATTGTAGCTTGAGAATCCATCCATCAATGAAAACATCTCATATCCCATAGTGGAGTTGACAATCATGTCAATGTTTGGTAAAGTCATTCTTGGGGTAAGCTTTGTTAATGTATCTGAAATTAGTACATGTTTTGATTCCTTTTGACTTTTTACTAACTATCACTACATTAGAAATCCATTCAGAATAGTCAATTTCCCTGATACATTTCACTTTCAAAAGCTTTTCCAACTCTTTCTTTACTAATACAACACTATGAGGATGCATTTTATGCAATTTTTGTTTCACTATCTTGGCATCAAGATGTACCACAAGGTGGTGAACAACCAAGGTGGGGTCCAAACTAGGCATGTCAAAATAGGCCCATGCAAAGATATCTACAAATTCCCTCAAAAGGGTTGTCAAGACTTCATGCTCCTCCTTAGTGAGGGACATGCCTAATTTGATCAATTTTGGGTCATATGGAGTCCCAATGTTTACCTCTATTGTGTCTTCCAATAGAAGGGTCGAACCATCTTAAATAATAGTGGAAAAAGATTTAAATTGGTTGGTAATGTTAGAATCCTATGTTAGGATTGGTTCTTCAAGTTACCTAGACACGATGAATCAGAATCCCCCAATGAAAGGGATGGCCATGTAACAAATGCAGTTGGAAACTCCTAGACTCTGTGATCAAGGCTTGTTGTTCTTCAATATTGAAGTCAGACTCATAGGCAAGTTCGTCAATGTTTCTAGTTCCCTGAATGATTTGATCAAAATCCTACTCTTTTTAAAGACTAAACTCAGACCTGTAGACAAGTTCATCATTTATGGTCTCTTGATCTATATTTGAAGAAAGTTGAACACCCCCTTATAATGTCACCTGAAATAGATTTCCCCACTAAACTGGCCTTTATCTTTACTTTTTCCCTGGTCCAAAAGTACCTCGAAGAGGTTTTCAATTGAGGACCTCAATGTTTTATTTATTTAATTTTGGATAAGGGTGTTTACCTGCTCTCCAAAATAGGCTTCAAGATCCAACTTGATTGAGAACCCTTTTTTGTGGTCTCCCAACAAAACATTATCCCTAAGGCCTAGAAAATTATATAAGGCCTCATCATTTTGGAACACGTCAACCAGCACATTGGATTCTTGTTGGCCTTAGTCTATCCATTGTGGATAATATAATGGGAGCGGGTTATGATGAATGACTAGTTGAAGTGTACAAATGACATTATTATCAAATAAATTGGTATGTGATAATCATCAAATTGGCTATGATCAGACTCTGCTTCACTACCAACATCATCATCACTAGTCACTGGCAACAAAACTTGAATAAGATACGTGGGGTCACCCCTAAGTGGTTTAAATCCAAGTCCATAGGTTCCTTTATACCTAGTCATAGATATTAGCTCAAGTGTTCCGTATTGATTTGCCCTGAGGCCTCCTCTTTAATAATCTTGGTTTTCCATGATCCAATTAGGAATGGGCTACTTGGAATTCTTATAATAATCAGTCAATTTGTCATTGTACAACCATGATTCATTACCTTCGAGTGGGTCCTTTTCTTGGATAGAAGTCAGTATGAACATGACAAGTGTTGGACTATGTAGATGACCTTTTCCATTTCTTTACCATTGCATGAGTGGTTTGTATTTTGGTCTTCCAAAGGACATAGATTTTTGTGGAAAATTTGCAATTTGAAAGGTGTCATGGGTCCATTATTCTCTTGGGCCATTATCTGAGAGAGTGTAATGATTGGACATCTTAGGAGGCATCATGTGGGAAAGGATATTAGGGTCAATGTAGTTGGCCTCTTGTGAATCAACAAATATTTGATTCCCCTTGTCCGCCTTGGTGATTGGATTCATGCTAAAATGGTAGTTATAGCTCTTGAACTTGGCCTCTAAATGTTTACAATGCTCATATGGATGCAAATCTCCTAAAATAGTAACTTCCATCCATAAATGGGAGAAATTAATAAACTGGTGCAATGTCAATGGGATTGCATGAATCTCATGTATCCAAGGTCTACCCAAAAGCATATTAAATGACAAGTCAAGATCTAACATGTGACATAGTGTATCATGGGTCAAGGGCCCAATGATAACTGGTAAGATGATGGTGCCTTGTGATTCTCATTCTTCATTGTCGTAAGCTTTAATAGTGATTGTTTCTAATTGGAGATCTGTTGTTATGTACCCAAGATGCTTGATGAGCTTTAATATTCAGACCCAATCCATTGTCTATAAGGACATGTTTCACTTTGTACTGCATTATGTAAACTTCAATGTACAATGGGTTATTATGCAATGGGCCAAGGGATGACATATCATTTTGGTTAAAGGTTACTAGTTGGCTTGGGTTAGGTGTCCAACCAAAGCTTGAAATTTGTTAGGGGATGTGTCAATGGGAACTTTGGATTGGCCAAGAAACTTTGTTAAGATGTTCTTATGGATAATAGACATACATAAAAAATCTAAAATGGAGATTTGTGCTGGAATCTTTTGTAATTATTCCACAATGTCAAATGTCTTTACTTGGATAGTAGGAAATGGCTTTTTCAAGGTAGAAGGATTGGTTGGATGATGGGTGAAGTGACAGATGGTTATGGTTTTAGTATGGTAATCCTTGACCACTGAGTTGTGATTACATAATCAAGATTAGGTACATGACCATTGTTGCTAATAAATGATGGTGGAGGGGGACCGATAGGACAAGTCTTGGTTGCTGGTGTACTTGGGCATGGTCATGGGCTAATGATGAGTTATCAGTATAAGGTCCAAACATGGGCATCCCTGATGTTGGTTTGCCTGTATATGGTCCCAATTCAGGGAAGGATTATCATAATGGGATGGTTGATTGTGAATGATTAGAAACGGTCTTGTCTAATTGGTACTTTGTCTTGGATTAATGGAAATGGTGTTAACATGACCTCCTATAATATGGCCTAAAATTGAGTTGTTTTCATGTGTAACTACATGGTAGGTCTTGTTGTTCCCAAAATTTGTCACTCATTTTTGGGACAACACATGAACTATTTTGGTCTTGCAGGCCAAAATTCCCTCTTCCCTTCTCAAAAGATTATTCTGGGCATTCAAATTCTCCATTTTTCAAGCTTATTCAACTAAATAGACTCCGTAAGTTCATTTCTATGAACTCTATAGGCTTGAATCTGTGGACTCTACAAACTTAAATATATGGACTATGTAGGCTTGAATCTACGGACTCTGCAGGCTTAAATCTATGGACTTTGTAGGCTTAAATCTACAGACTCTATAGGCTTGAATCTACGGACACATTTCTACAGACTTTGCAGGTAGGAATCTATGGACTCATTTTTATGAACTCTGCAGGTTCATTTCTACAGACTCTGTAGGAAAGAAACAAGCTCTCAACACTTAGGCAATTTCAAGGTTGGTTCAATGCCAAGGTTCAATGACGTCGGCAAGCTTAAAGAGTTAAGCGCTTCAACAAAATTTCAAAGTTCAACCGCTTCAGCAAGTTCAATGGCTTCAAAAGACTTAGTGAGAAAGAAGAAGGGTTGAACCATTGAACCATTGAACCTTGAACCAAAATGGTTCAAAGGTTGAAAGGTTCAATAAGCAGTTGGTTTAATCAGTTGGTTCAAGCGGTCAAGTGGAACACAAGAAGAAAGTGATTGAACCGTTAAACCTTTGAACCATTGAACCAAAGTTGGTTCAATCAATTGGTTCAAGCGGTCGGTTCAAAGGAGTGACTCAAAGCAAAAAGACTAGGTGCCCTTGCGGAGGATATTGAACCAAAGGCCAAGTGCTCTTGCACAGGGCAATGAAGAAAAGAAAGCTTCAAGAAACAAAGGAATGAACCGTTGAACCATTAAACCTTGAACCAAATTGGTTCAACAGGTTCAAAGGTTTAACGGGTTCAATGAGTTCAATGGATTTGAAGAGATCAAGGGACTTAGAAAAATAGAGAAGCGATGGAACAAAGGATGAACCAATGAACCGATTGAACCCTGAACCAAAAAAGGTTCAAAGTTCAAAGGTTCAAAGGTTCAAAGGAAGCGCCAGACAAAGGAAGGAAGTAGATGATTCCAGAGACTAGTTCAAAGGGATGGTTTAACCAAAGAACAAACAAAGGATGAACCATTGAACCGATTGAACCTTGAACCAAAAAAGGTTTAAAGGTTCAACGATTCAAAGGTTCAACAAGATTGGTTCAAGTGGTCAATTGAATGAGCGGAATGAAAGATTGAACCATTGAACCAAAGTTGGTTTAAAGGTTCAATGTGGATGATTCAAAGGAGTGCCCCAAAGCTAAAAGAACAAGTGCCCTTGTGGAGGGCAGTGAACTAAGGGCAGGTGCCCTTGCAGAGGGTAGAGAACATTGGTTTAAAGATCAAAGGAAGCACCGAACAAAGGGATGGTTCAATCAAAGACCAAGAAAGTGATTGAACTGAGAAAGCGATTAAGCTGAGAAAGCGATTGAACTGAGAAAGCAATTAAATTGAGAAAGCAATTGAACTAAGAAAGTGATTGAACCAGGGAAGCAATTGAACCAGGGAAGTGATTAAACCATTGACATCCTCGCAGACGTCAAATTTAAGATAATGAAATATCTGTCAATTTTCAAATACGACGCAGACCCTATGAACAAATTTATGATCGGCTAAAGAGATAGCCTAAGAGCTTAGATCACACAGATAAAGTCAAAATACAACAGAAGTCACCACGTGTCCCTTGTAAAACTTAGTGGAAAGCACCAAGTGTCAACGTCGACCATTTCTTCCTTTTGTCTCATTATTTAGTAAGGACTATGGTGGGCCCCGTGTGAGTTGCTAAGGTAAGTGGAGCATGCCAAGTGTCATCGTCTGTGTGAATCCAAATGAGTCCCACAAGTTTCTATAGTGTTTTTAAAAGCTTAGTGGAAGCTGCCATGTGTTATCTTCTATAGGACTCTCAAAGGATATCTTAAGCTTTTATAAGTTAAACGAATGCTGCCAAGTGTCCTCACCTGTTTCACAGTGGAAAGTGCCACCTGTCCCTTCATTAGGAATAAAGTGCTCGAGAGCTCAAAATATAACAAGGAAAAGGGAAATGATGGAGAAAGATCAAAAATATCCACGCATGGGATATGTTTCTAGAAGGTAAAGCACCCCACCAAGTGGATATTAGAGAACACAAACATTCAATGGTGCGACTTATTTTTTTGCATTGAGTTAAAGTAAATGAATAGCTACGCACACACACATCAGGCGGCCCATATTTAAAACTGATGCCCGATTCCAGCATAGCCCATGGACATAATTTAAAATGTATTGAATGCATCATAGGCCATCATTTTTGTGAAACAAAGTGACCAAGTCTTTCTTGGAGCACTATATAAATGACTCTCTCTTATCATTTTAGGGAGATCTCTCTGTTATCAAAAATAAAACTCTACCCAAATTGAAAGGCATTACTGATACTTTGAGCTCAGATTGTTGATCATATTTCGTTATTTGAATAAGAAAACAAGTGACTTTTCAAACTTTGTGCTGAAATAGCTTGGTTGTTGGGGAAATTGTTCTTATGTCTGTTTCCTTAATACAGTTTTTATCCATTTAATTAAATAAGCAAAATTAGTGAAAGTAATCAGGAAGGTGTCCTGAAGTTCGCTGTGGAGAGACTTTGTGTTGCCACAATTGTCTTTGGTTTGTCTATTTTTTGTTTCTATGTAAAGGATCTTGGGATGACTTTGTACCATCATTATCCTTCACATTTCACTCTTTGGCAGTTGAGGTGGAGACTTTGTGCTACATTTCATTCTGCTGTGTTACTACACCCTGTTATAGTTACTTGTCATTACCCAAAAGGTTCTTGTTGTCTGGTGAACAACACTTCTGAAAGAAGAGGAGTGCCTCCTATCATTTCATCAGGATTTATCCTTTAATTGGTGAACATCATCTCTGAAAAAAGAGAGATGGATGGTGTAATCCTACCCCTGAGTATTATTTTCAGCTTATTTATAGTAAATTAGCATATATATATATATATATAGCCCCTTCAAACTTATAGGGAACCTCCCCTTGATGAGAGGAGAGATTTGTCCCCTTTTGATGTGGTAAACCTGAACCTTTGGCTGACCAATCTTCCTTGATGTGGTTGATCAGACCTATTTTATTCATTAGTACGTTGGTGACAAAATATTCACCCAATAATTTTTGGTGACTCTGTTGGGGATTCAAACAAGCAGTTCCTATCCTTATCTATTATATACTCTGGCGAATCTCATCTGAGTCTTACCCATTATCATTATAGCCTTATCCATTTATCCCACTATGAAAGAAAGCACAGTTTGAAGCCTCAAGCTTCAAGCTGAAGTAGTGCCAGTTCTTTTTCATTTTTATTTTTACACTCTGGCAGATCCACGGTATACGCGAAGCCAAAGGGATAAAGGTATTGTTGACGCTGTATTCGAGTTGGTACAACAAAGTAATTTTGATATGTTTCCTTCACCATCTCACCTCAAATAAACCAAGATATTTCATCTTACTAAAGTCAAGTCTCCATTACCAGGCAAAACATCCATTTTTGCTATTAATAAAGCTTCATCAACACTTACCCCTCTAAGATTTGTTATTCCACCTTTCCATAGTCATACAATAGAAATTCAAGGCCCCTAAGGTAACTCTTTTGGCCCACTCAGTTTAAATCCACCTCTACATGAGCTACCATGCAGTTCAAGAAAAAATTTCCCCAAGTTCTATGGTGATAGGAAAGTTCACCCCGATGAACACATTGCAGCCTTCAGCATAGCCTGTGGTGTGATAGGCGTGGAATTTGAGGACGTGGCAGTTAGACTATTTGTGGAAACATTGCAAGGTGCTGTTGCAGACTGATTCTACCACCTGCAGGCTCAGTCAATAACTGACTAGAACACACTCAAAGCCAAGTTCAAAGCAAGGTTCAAGCTTGCAGAAGATGCACATGCCTTGTTGGCCCAGCTCACATAGATGAAGAAAGAGCCTCATGAACCAATGCAGGATTTCATAGCCAAGTTTGACAAGCTAAAGAATAGAATTCTTGTAATTGCTCATCCAACACTTGAGAATCTTAAATGTTTCTTCATTAACTCATAACTGCTTGAAGTAAGTTTTCTGCTGAAACATACTAGCCAAATAGACTTGCAGCTCAGGATTTGGCCACTGAGGTGGAAGATGACCTTATTTTGGCAGGAAATATAAGGAGAGATCCTAACAAAGATAAATATTCTTCATCTTCTGAATATCCATCTATAGGTACCACTAATCCAATGGTGCAGAAGCTGGAAAATGAGTTGATAGCTCTCAAGAAGCAAATGGCGCAAGGGATATCTTCAACTCCTTCATACAGAGATATGCCAAGGAGGACATTCCCCAATCAATCATACCAAAGCAATGCTACTAGGAATCAAGGATAGCCAAATCATCTTCCTCCCCCACAAGGGAAACTTTCCATTGAAGCACCCCCAACCAATTCAGTAGTTAGATATCTCAAAATAGAATTTGATTTCTCTTTCCAGCCTAAATTGAACCAAGAAAATGACACTGATCTCCTTGTAGAAGACCAAGAAGAATTAGCTGGCAACTCCAACATTGGTTTCCTAAATTACCAGGATGAACCCGAGGTAAATGTGAAGCAGTTGATGGATCATATGCTGTATTCACCTGGTCCCAGAACTAGTCAGCCCAACAAGCTAATAAAGGAAAAATAGGTGAATGAACTTAGCCTACAATTTTAATTACCAAACGAGGAACTTCTCTGCCTTTCCAGCCAAAGGACCCAATGAGTAATAAAAAGGTAAGTACATCAAACATTCCTCCATCTTCAACTTTAACTCCACAGACCAGTCCTCCCCCTCCTAAAAACTAAAAGGATGAACTACCTTCCCCTGTTCCTAATTCATTTCAGACATTTGACATAATTAACCATGTCAAGAAAACCAAAATTCAAATGCCTGAATTTGAATTCCTACAATCCAACCCTGAGCAGTTGGATAGGTTGGTTGAGTGTGTGAAGAATAAAGCTATCCCTATAGGACAAGATGTTAAGAAAGTAACTCATGTTTCCCCAAGGAACATGTCCCTCCCAAACAACCTTGTCATTACCCCTCCTGTTGCCCCTTGGAAAATAGAGCCTTTCTATGTTTCCCTGTTGATAAATGGTCACAAACTAAGCAATTGCATCATAGACTTAGGGGCATCTGACAACATCATGCCTGTCAAGGTGGCAGAATCTCTTGGACTCACACTGACTAAAACCTTTGGGAGATGTTTCTCCATGGAGAATAAACAAGTGCCACTGTTAAGACAAATCAAGGACCCCAAATTTGCATTTGCAGCATTCCCAGACAAGAGGATCAAGATGACAGTCCTAGTGGCCGATGTTCCAGCCTCATACGACATTCTTCTAGGATGAAATTTCTTCAAGGATGTTGGTGGAGAATTGAGCATGGACCTATCTGAAGTGAGGATCCCTGTCAAAGGTGTCATGAAGAGGCTGCTCCCTAAAAAGGAGGCAAAATATGTTGTCATTTAGACATCAGCGCCTGAAGCTCAAATTCTGTTTGAGTTCTCGGGTAGGGGTAATTATTTTTTGTCTACTGAAGACGTTCCTATTACAGTAGATGAAAATCTTGTAGGTGGCGATCCAAAAACTGATTCAAATAAGACATCAAAAGAATTGGTAGGGCACAGTACAGATGAAAAAAGATCTTTCCTCTCTAATGAAGAAAAATCTGATAGAAGATCAATTTTTGATGATGTTTGGATCCTAGAATTTGATGGCAGTAATTCCTCTATCAATGTTGGAGTTGGGATTGTTCTAAAATCTCCTCAAGGAGATATTTTTCCTTCTTTATACAAGTTGCAGTTTAACAACACCAACAACACTACCGAGTATGAATCTCTATTACTCGGGTTGAAGGCAGCTCAAAATAGAGGTATTAAACTCCTTCATGCTAAAGGAGATGCTACACTGATGGTTTGTCAGGTGAGGAACCTGTGTCAAACCAAGAATAAGAGATTGCACCATTACCGCAATCTAGTATGAGACTGTATTGAAAGTTTTGATGCTTTCAATATATCTGTAGTACCCAGAGAGATTCATAGTCATGTAGGTTCATTGGCTATCTCTATGACCCTCTTGGTTCCTCACCCTGATTTCAAAGATAATAGGTACATTATCAAACTAGTCATTCGACCTAGTGTGCTTGACAATGCCAACCATGGCAGGTGTTTGATGTTGATAATCAAATCATGTGCTAGACTGAACCAAAAGAGCAACAAGCTATGGTAGTGGACCATACTACCGCATGCCAAAGTCAGGAAAATGAACTCTTCACCAAGAGAGCAAAGATTTATGGTTTTTAGATTGGAGACCACACCTTGCCATGGGGTAAGAAGCGAGAACCAAAAGGAATGCATAGAAAATGTGATTCCTGGTGGAGACTTCCATTCGGCCATCGCCAATTCTAGGGAGAAAATGGTTTCTTATTAATTTATCAAGATGGAACGCCATTTTCACTGTCTCATAGTGGGTGGCATCTGAAGCGCTTCAATTCTTGAAACATCATATAAGATCATCTGTACATATGTATATTTGTATATTCTTTAGTTTTGTTTTATTCTTTTCATTTTTATTTTTGGTGCCTTTCATTTTTGGATAGCATGACTCCATATCCCAATGGCACACTTCAAGGCACTGGAGATTTTGGTTTCTACTTCCCTCAGCTGTTCCAAGTCTTCAACTGAAATAAGTTCCCCAAATAGAGCCAACTATTGTTCCCAAAATCTGTCACTCATTTTTGGGACAACACATGAACTATTTTGGTCCTGCAGGCCAAAATTCCCTCTTCCCTTCTCAAAAAATTGTTCTGGGCATTCAAATTCTCCATTTTTCAAGCTTATTCAGCTAAATAGACTTTGTAAGTTCATTTCTACGGACTCTGTAGGCTTGAATCTATAGACTCTGCAGGCTTAAATCTACGAACTCTGCAGGCTTGAATCTATGGACTCTGTAGGCTTAAATCTACAAACTATGTAGGCTTAAATCTACGGACTCTACAGGCTTGAATCTATGGACTCATTTCTATAGACTCTGTAGGCAGGAATCTATGGACTCATTTCTATGGACTCTGTAGGAAAGAAACAAGCTCTCAACACTTAGCCAATTTCAAGGTTGGTTCAACACCAAGGTTCAACAATGTTGGCAAGCTTAAAGAGTTAAGTGCTTCAACAAAAGTTCAAAGTTCAACCACTTCAACAAGTTCAATGGCTTCAAAAGACTTAGTGAGAAAGAAGAAGGCTTGAACCGTTGAACCATTGAACCTTGAACCAAAATGGTTCAAAGTTTCAATGGTTCAAAGGTTCAATAAGTAGTTGGTTCAAAGCAGTTAGTTCAATCGGTTGGTTCAAGCGGTCAAGTGGAACACAAGATGAAAGCGATTGAACTATTGAACCTTTGAACCAAAGTTGGTTCAATCGATCGGTTCAAAGGAGTGCCTCAAAGTGAATAGATCAGGTGCCCTTACAGAGGATAGTGAACCAAAGGCCAAGTGCCCTTACGCAGGGAAATAAAGAAAAGAAAGCTTCAAGGAACAAAGGAATGAACCGTTGAATCATTGAACCTTGAACCAAATTGGTTCAATGGGTTCAAAGGTTCAATGGGTTCAATGGGTTCAATGAGTTTAATGGATTTGAAGAGATCAAGGGACTTAGAAAAATAGAGAAGCAATGGAACAAAGGATGAACCAATGAACCGATTGAACCTTGAACCAAAAAAGGTTCAAAGTTCAAAGGTTCAAAGGTTCAATAGTTCAAAGGAAGTGCCAGACAAAGAAAGGAAGTGAATGATTCTAGAGACTAGTTCAAAGGGATGGTTCAACCAAAGAGCAAACAAAGGATGAACCATTGAACCGATTGAACCTTGAACCAAAAAAGGTTCAAAGGTTCAACGGTTCAAAGGTTCAATGAGATTGGTTCAAAGCGATTGGTTCAAGTGGTCAATTGAATGAGTGAAATGCAAGATTGAACCATTGAACCATTGAACCAAAGTTGGTTCAAAGGTTCAATGTGGATGATTCAAAGGAGTGCCCCAAAGCCGAAAGAACAAGTGCCCTTGTGGAGGGCAGTGAACTAAGGGTAGGTGCCCTTGCAGAGGGTAGAGAATATTGGTTCAAAGATCAAAGGAAGCACCAGACAAAGGGATGGTTCAATCAAAGACCAAGAAAGTGATTAAACCAAGAAAGTGATTGAATTGAGAAAGCAATTGAACCAAAAAAGTGATTGAACTAAGAAAGTGATTGAACTAGGGAAGCGATTAAACCAGGGAAGCGATTGAACCATTGACATCCTCGTGAATGTCAAATTTAAGATAATGAAATATTCATCAATTTTTAAATATGGCATAGACCCTATGAACAAATTTAGCGATCAGCCAAAGAGATAGCCTGAGAGCTCTGATTGCACAGATAAGGACAAAATATAGTGAAAGTTGCCATGTGTCCCTTGTAAAACTTAGTGGAAAGTGCCAAGTGTCAATGTCCACCATTTCTTCCTTTTGTCTCATTATTTAGTGAGGACTATGGTGGGACCCAAGTGAGTTGCTAAGGTAAGCAGAGCACACCAAGTGTCATCGTCTATGTGAATCTAAATGAGTCCCACATGTTTCTATAGTGTTTTTAAAAGCTCAGTGGAAGCTGCCATGTGTCATCTTTCATAAGACTCTCAAAAGATATCTTAAGCTTCTATAAGTTAAACAAATGCTGCCAAGTGTCCTCACCTATTTCATAGTAGAAAGCGCCACCTTTCCCTTCATCAGGAATAAAGCACCTAAGAGCTCAAAATACAGTAAGGAAAGGGGAAACGATGGAGAAAGATCAGAAATATCCACGCATGGGATATGTTATTAGAAGGTGAAGCAGCCCACCAAGTGGATATCAGAGAATGTGAACATTCAATGGCACGGCCTATTTTTCTGCATTGAGTAAAGTAAATGAATAGCTGCGCATACACACATCAGGAAACACATCAGGTGGCCCATATTTAAAATCGATGCTCGATTCCAGCATAGCCCATGGACAGAATTTAAAATGTATTGAATGCATCATAGGCCATCATTTTTGTGAAACAAAGCACCCAAGTCTTTCTTGGAGCACTATATATAGGACTCTCTCTTATCATTTTAGGGAGATCTCTCTGTTATCAAAAACAAAAATCTACCCAAATTGAAAGGCATTACTGAGACTTTGAGCTCATATTGTTGATCATATTTCATTATTTGAATAAGAAAACAAGTGACTTTTCAGACTTTGTGCTGAAATAGCTTGGTTGTTGTGGAAATTGTTCTTATGTCTGTTTCCTTAATACATTTTTTGTCCATTTAATTAAATAAGTAGAATTAGTGAAAGTAATCATGAATGTGTCCTGAAGCCGGCTGTGGAGAGACTTTGTGCTGCCACAATTGTCTTTAGTTTGTCTATTTTTTATTTCTGTGTAAAGGATCTTGGGATGACTTTGTACCCTCATTATCCTTCGTATTTCACTTTTTGGCAGTTGAGGTGGAGACTTTGTGCTATATTTCATCCTGCTATTTTATTGCACCTTGTTACAGTTACTTGTCATTACCTGAAAGGTTCTTGTTGTCTATTGAACAACACTTCTGAAAGAAGAGGAGTGCCTTCTGTCATTTCATCAGGATTTATCCTTTGATTGGTGAACATCATCTCTGAAAAAAGAGAGATGGATGGTGTTATCCTACCCCTGAGTGTTATTTTCAGCTTATTTATAGTAAATTAGCATATATATATATATATAGCCCCTTCATACTTATAGGGAACCTCCCCTTGATGAGAGGAGAGATTTGTCCCCTTTTGATGTGGTAAACCTGCACATTTGGCCGACCAATCTTCCTTGCTGTGGTTGATCAGACCTATTTTGTTCATCAGTACGCTGGTGATAAAATATTCACCCAACAAGTCTGTTGGTTGTTTGCCTCATTCTTGTCTTAGTTCTATCTATTATTTTAATGCTATTGGTTTGGCTACTAATGGTTCTATTAGTTTGGCCTTGGTTGTTGATAATGTTATTGTTGCTATTACACTAGTTGCTATTGTTTTTATTGGTTGTTATGCTAGGGAAAAGGATTCTAATAAATTCCAAGGTTCTGATTGGATGTGGAAGCTCCACGATCCAATGAGATCTCTCCATTTTTAATTATATTTTCAATGTAATGTTTGATTTTCACACATCACTATAAATTATAGCCATTGACCTAATGATATTTGTAGAATTCATTTCGCATGTACTAGTCTAAAATGTTAGTGCATTCAAGAATTTGCCCTTTTAGATAGGCCATTTAATCTAGTTAGCTAAAACGAGCTTGTGAAACACGGATTCAATGGGTTATCTAAGGTTGCTAAAGGCATGATGAGTAGGCATATTTATCCTTGGAGGAGGGTTTTGCAAAGGCATAGGTTGATATGTTTGTTACATTTATTGTGCTGGTCTAGGTTGTGGCACTTGCTACATATTCTACATTTGATAAAGAGGTTGTTGGTTAGGAGTTATGTGCATATGTGGCATAAGCTATGCAAATGGTGGTTACACCATTTAGACATTCTGTGACTCTATTACTCCATTCCCTACAACATTCTTGTTGTGATTAAATTGCTTAGATTTTTCATAGTTATTGGCCTGGGTTTGCTATGACACTTGTACTTGGATTGGACTTTGATTCTGGCCATTGTTCTAGTTTTGGTTTTGGGTTTGATTAGATGAGGCTAGTTTAATGGTCAATTTATTAATGAGGAATCTTTCAATCACCAAACCTTTGTCAATGATATCTTTAAATGTATGTGCACACCACTACTCCAAATTATAAGATATCTCACTATGTAGATTTTTGGTAAACGTAGTGGCTAGTTGTTTATCTGGTAGACTATGGGTGAATCAAATTGCAAAGGTTCTCCATCATTGCAAATAAATTATGAAGCTTTCTCTAATTTTTTATTTTGCTTATGTTAAATCTACCAATGAAAAGCTCGTGCTCAATTTTATAAGAGAAGTGTTGCACGAACTTGTCCGAAAGGTCATCAAAATTAGATATTAAATTATTGGGCAACTTTAGGAACCAGTCCAATGTTTACCCTTCTAGGCTTCATGGAAAAAATAACAATAGATATATGTCACTATAGGCCACTAGTTGGCACGCAATAAAGAATTCTATCAAACAGGCATTGGGGTCACCTTTCCCCTTGTATTTATTGAACTTTGGTGGTTCATACCTTGGAGGAAATAGTATTTATAAGTATTCCATGTTGAAAGGGTAAGAACACATTGTACAATTTGAAAATTTTGGTTTGTTTCCCCACTTTAATGAGGGAAATTACATCCTTCATTTATTGTAGCTCCCATACAAGGAAACTAGTGGGATCATTGGCTTGAGGTGGAGGTTGAGCAGTCACAAGTGGATTACTTTGACCACTGTATGACAGAGAATTTTTTTAGGGAATGTTGGATTGGATAGGAAATGGATAAAAAATATGCATACATGGATTAGGGTACAATTATTAAAATTACATGTGCAATTATGTGATATTCTGGTTTGGATTGGGTCTGTAGGCTTGATACTATAATTAGGATGGAGGAATATGGCTGTACTATGCTTGCTGAGGTTGCATAGGAACATGTTATTGACTAGTCATACCTAGGTGATTGAGAGGGACTTGTGAACCAAGATCCAATCACTGAACTTGTGGCACATTTTGCATGAAAGGCAACTATTGCCTAATAGTTACTTGAGGAACATTGGAACCTCTTGGTTGCACAAATCCCTATTGGGAAGTGGGTGCATATTGGAGATTCAACATCTGTCACTAACCAATATTTACACATTGTTGGTTAAACATTATTTGGTTTTAGATCAACATGTTAGTCTATGATTGAAGAGGTATATTCACTGTTACCTAATGAGGAAGAACATTGGTTACCCCCTATTAAGGTGGAAATAAATTTTTCCTGTACTATATGGGTATGTTGGATGGTGCTTTTTATTGTGGAATATTACTTTTTACCTATTGGGGTGGAGTAATATTCATCACATTTTGTTGTGGCATGGCACTGGTTGTTAGATGACTACTTAATCCTTGTTGTTGGGTGCTAGAAGAAGCAATTGGTTGAGGATTATAGGTAGTTAGTTGAGGTTGGGAAGTAGAATATCCTACTCCTTGAGTTTATGGACCACTAATGGTGCTAGTTAAAGGCACATTTTTTTGTTGATTATGTGTTTGTGCACTGACACCACTTTGGTTTAAATAAGACATTATTTACATATTGTCCACTATGTTTTACTCACTATTCTGCATAGAATCAAAAGATACTTCCTTGATGGTTGGGATATTGAACATGTTTTCTCCTGAAGTGATTTATGCAACTGGGTCAAAACCTTACTTTTATTGGCCAGTCAACTCAAGTAAGACTCTCGTTGAAGGAAGTGATCGAAACATGACCATATTATTAAAATTGCATGCTAGGTTTTGATAGGTCTAGTATGCTGTCTACATTTGAAATAATTGGTCCTCCATGAGGCCCCTTTGTGTGACAAGCATATGAGGATCTTAGTATGGCATCAATACTATGACATTAAGGTTACTAAAAGAGGCCTATTCGTTGTTATGATTATAAGACATGTTATAAGGTCCTCTTGGTAGATTTGACAAGTTACCATGGGGAAAGTCTTCTAGAAACTAAGTCCCTACATCATAGGTCGATGGCATTGTACCATAATAAGGTTGTTATTGGACATTTTTTGTAACCTTAGGTATGCTAGCTAAATATTGGGCCATTTGTTCTTGGTCTTGCTTTATGTAAGGAGGCATGGTAACTAAATAATTGGCCAAAGGATATTGACTTTGTTACCCTGTTTGAGTGTTGTTTGGTGGATAAGAATATGTTTCCCAAACAACATTATCTCAATAAGGGTCTTGAATAGAGTCCTCTTGTGTGATAACATTTTCATATCCTGGATTATACATGACTCCACTATGTGTATAGTGAGACATAGTAAAATCAATGACAAATGTTTCACAAGATGGGTTAGAGTTCTACAAACTCTGAAAAGCTATGCCTAAAAAGATAAAAGGTTCAACTAGGTCTAACTTGGTTAAAAGAATGGAGATGTATCTCGAAAAGGTCTATGTACATATTTGGTAAAAATAGTATAATGTTGAATATCTAACATTAAATGCTTCGCTCAAATAAGGTCAAGTAAAATGAACTAAAAACAAGATACCAAATTCTAGGTCCAAAGATGTCCCAAGTAGGTCTAAACTAGGAAAGGGAAAAAGAGTCGTTAGGACTTTTGTTCAAAAATGGTATCAAAAGCTAAGCTTAAAACAAGGCATATTCTAGGACTTTTGGCCAAATGTAATGTCAAAATCTTGTCTTGAAACAAATGAGTGATGATTTTAATCTAACAAACTTGGAACACTTTGGCATAAATAAAACACTTGATTATAGACATAAACTTGATCAAATTGGTAAAAAGAATTAAACAAAAGGTATTTGAAGATAGATTAATTGTCATTAATGAAGGGACAAACAATTTAGTTTTTGAATTTTGGGTCAAAAATTAACCTAAGTTATGCAACCCAAAAGAGAAAGATCTATGTATTAGCCCTTGCGAAATGAGGCCTAAATAGAAATCAATCAATGTTCGGATCTGAACTTATAAAAGTTAATCAAAGACTCAACTTAAGAAAACCTAGGATTTATTGACAAACAACCTAGACAAATTTGAACAACATGACTATGCAAAATAAATATTTAACAAGGCACAAAAAATTGGTTTAAATAATGAGAATTTAGACACAAGACAAGACACGTCTATTTAAATAATTTGAGTATCATAATGGCATTAGTGATCTCAAAAGATGTGATAATGGTTTGTTTCAAAGAATCTAAGGCATGAAACTTGAATTGATTTGGGCAACATACCATCACCCATCTTAATCAAGTGACACACTCAACATTTTTGACATAAATTTTTTCTAAGTTAAATCAAGGCATCAAATAAATGTCATAATGTCTCCTCAAACAATGGAGTAGTGTAGACAAATAAGCTCATATATGACATGGTTTAATAAAAAAAGTTTAGTCACAAAGCACCAAGTAATAAAAGAATAAATGACAGAAATATAATTAAGTGTATCATCCTAAGTCGTATCAAGGTGTGGCAAGTGGGGTTAACTAAAACTTACAAGCTACGACCATCTAGATTGATCCCAAGTGTGGATAACATAAGATAAACATCACATAAATTTAGTTCATAGTGATCAACTTATCATGTAAGGGTCTATTTTATTGCATGATGATTGCATTCATAGACTACTTAGTGGAATCCATTGATTGACTAGACCTAACTTGGACCTTTATTACTAAAAGAGAGGTTAGCCGCTCAACCCCCTAGCTCTAGCAGTATGTGTACCCTAATTTTTGTATACCCCACCATGGAATGAGGTTGAAACACTGTCGAGAGATGAATCCCCAAGTCAATGCTTCCTTAGAGAACTTATGAGAGGTAATGACATCCCCTTCACAAGCCTAATTGCATGAAAAATAAAGATTAGTATAAAAACTTTAGGGTTTCTTTTGGATCATCCAATACCATACAAGTTTTGGGAAGAGCCTAGGCAACTTTATTTCTATGCCTTGTACTAGGTACCAAATGCAGTGAAAAGGTGATTTTGATCACCTGAATTCCCTATAAGAGATGGGGGAAGATCATACACGTGCTATTCTTTTTGAGAAAATAAACAACCAACAACCAATTTGCAAGCAATTATGAGTGAAGTTTGATTTTAGGAACTAAATTGAAATGTGACTATGTTATTTTTTTGGCCCTTTGGCTTAAGTGTGAAAGTTTGAAAGAATTGAACAAGATAACTTAATCAAAACCACCTAGTTCATTCTAAGCTCAAAACCTAAATGTTCAAGATTTACCCTAAGTTCATTTTTTAACAACAAAAGTAAGTGTTCAAGACTTAAGCATTCATTTTAAGCACCAACAATAAAATGTTTGTAAACATTAACAATCCTAACTCCTTTTAAGCACCAAAGACCTAATGTGTGAGACTTAACATGTTTATTTTAATCACCAAATTGAATTGTGCAAGACTTCGCTAATTATTTTTAAATACCAAATTGAAGTGTGAAACCATTCAAATCTTGCAAATTTGTCTTCCAATCAAGCCCTGGAACTACAATTTTTAGATAGTATCCTTCTACTTTGAATCACTTTTGATTATGAGCAAATGAACTTTGGAAAAGAAGATCTCAAGTTTTAATTTTTGAAAACACAGTGACCATATTTGGTTAGAAATGATCAATGCCAGTTCAAGGCAATCGAGGCCAATCAGTTCACAGAGAACCAATACCGATCATTAATAACTAACATTAGTCGATTAAAACCATCATTGATCACCTGTGAACCCAAAGGCAAAACCATAGTAAAGCAAAATGTTAGGTTAGGTAATGGTTAGCTAAAAACACAATAAAATTTGTAAGCAAGGATTAGACAGAGAGCTTAAAGATCAAAGATGACAATAAATAATGATTCAAAATGCTAGATAGAATCAAAATGCAATCATTGTAAGCTATGTTTTACCCTACATACCAATCGACTATGGTTATATAGAATCAAGATCGGTTGGGCAAAACTGATAATGGTCACATAGAACTGATGTCATTTAGTTCTGACTAGTATTGGTCTTTGTGTAAATTTGAGATAATTCAAAAATAAAAAATGTGGTAAAATCAAAGCTAAAACTATAAATTTAAGGGAATTTAAGCATTTATTTGTCAATTTTTGACTTACATCTTCATCTCCTTGCTACATGGGATGCTTCTTATCCCATTGGGCATGCCATTTGTGATCAAGGAATCCAAGAAGGGTGGTTAGATCATATGTTAGTTTCATAATGAAAGAAATCAAAATGAAAAAAACACACTAACATGCATAACACTATTTTGCCTAGAGTAAAGGGAGGAGCATAGTGAAGAAAAACAATTGACAAAGCACAACTAAAATTCAAAAAAACAACAACCTTTCTTACCTTCCTTGAATGCTCCAAAAGATTTATTCATTTGGCTTGCTCAGCTTGTGCTCAAGAGGTCTACGACAAATGGTGTTGTGTGGCTCCTTCTCTCCTTGGCACCATTATTTGGCTCATGCTTGATTGATATAGCTTGATGGCTTGAAGTGGTTTGGCTTGTAATTTTGGCATTATAAATCTATAGCTTTGAATCATGCACCAAATCCTGCATTATAACATTACTATGTCTAAGCTCAATAAATGAAGAGGCAAATGCTTGTATTTATAGTTTTAGCAAAAGGGATTGGAATAGGTTCAAACCTCACCTTAGTGCATTAATTAACCCCAGTAGAGTTAAAAGGTGTCCAAACCTCATGATTAGCATGGAATAGGCATGGGTGAGATATTTTAGATTTTGGAAAACTCACAAAAGGTAATTATGAATTTCTAGGATATTCTTTGATTTTTTAATTTCCTTTTTGATAATTAATTTAATTGTTCATGGTTAATTCAATTTAGGCATTTGATTAGGTTTTTCAAGTTAATTAATTCTATTTAGGGATTTTATCATTTTATAGTATTTGAATTAATGTCATGGGTGCATTTTCTCATTTTAATGGATTAATAGGCCAAATTATATGTTATGAAGCCAAATTTAAGATGTTTAGTTATTCTTAGGCTAGATTTTGGAAAAATTGGTAAGAATCAGTCTAAAGTCTGGTATGAAGCCATTGGTGGCCAATTTTAGATGTCTACACTAATGAGGGTTAAGACATAGCTTATAAATCCTATATCTATCATGGCTAGGAATTACTACTCTACCCTGACCTTCCCAAGGTACCTTGGGTTGGATATAGGGTTCTGTGGAGATCGAGCCCTCCATAGGGCCCTATATACAACCCTTATTATTTTTTGCAAATTTTATAAACAATTGAAAAACCAATAACCCAGAAGTAGTTTGAAAACCCATTCAATAGAAAATATCACACATAGATATTAAATTATAAAGCCTACATGGTAAATGTATGAATGTCAAAGAAATCCAAACAAATTCCTTCTTTGCACTTGTTCACCTCTTCTCCACCTTATGTCTTCTCCTCTCAATATTTCATGAGTTAACCTATTCACAACCGCCATTATCCTCTTTTTATTCTTTTCCATCCCCCTTATCACCTTCCACTTCTCCACACTCTTTGGAAAATTAAACTCGCTCAAGAATATGCATGCCCAAATAGCTCAACCAACTCAAAGTCTACCACCATGCAAACACAGTGAACCCCATAATTTTCTCCCAAATGTTGCTTATCTAAAGTCAACGGATGATTAGTAACCTAATCATCTTGATGCTTCTCCCCAATCCCTAATTAATCATATTTTATTATTTATAAAATATGCGTGATAATGATTTAAACAATCTATCATCAACCATCTAAATCACATATCCCCATGTTTTATTCCATGTAAAGAATATCCACTAGTCGATACCCCATGTAACGACCATCAACCAAATACAATAAAATAATGATTACATAACTTGGAAATTCAACTAGGTATTATCAGACTAAAGTTTTATGTTGAAATTCTATTCATAAACATACATATCATTTACAATGAATTCCTAAAATCATTTAAATAATTAACTTTAATATATTCATTTATATATTATAAATATTGATCCTTTAATCAAATAATTAATCACATACAATATATTTTTAAAATAATGCTATTATCTTTTGACATTATAATATAATATCATAATAATAATCTTTAATTATTATATCTAAATCTTATAGATTAAGTAACGATTATAAAATTATCACAACATTACAATGTTTTACTATTCATCCATAAATAATAAGGTAGTGAGATAAGTAAACATATACAATTTCATTCATTAAATCAAACAATTACGTCAAACAAGATAAGCTACACATAATCACTAAATTAATGAAATCACTCAAACAACAACATGATCATTAATAATAACTATATTTAATGAAACATAAAAGAACACAACATTCATGTAAATGTAAAATAAAACATACTATAACTATCTATCAAATAATACAATCGTCAAATACAAATTTGGTATGTGCAAGGGTTTCTGGATTCATTCTTTGTCATCCTCCAACATCTCCATCTAATCACACTCTTCGATGATGCTTTCCCTTCATCACGATCTGAGGGAAGAATCCATCCTACATCCACCTCACGACAATGGAGATATTTAGATCGAAACATCATTACATCCATAAAATAATGCAACATAATAATCAAACATGATCACAATAAACTGAATGTAAAAGTATTGTTAGCTCATAGTAACTAATAATGTAAATTAAGCAACATAAATTATCCCATAATTAACTTATGCCATCAAACTTAATCATATATTAGTTAATCAACTAATCAACCATAATAATCCATGGATCAAACAAGCTATTTAGCTTAGAGAGAAATCAGGGTGTGACAAATGGTATGAGGTATTCACAACATATCATTGTAAAAATTTATCTTTCAACTCACATTTTCCATGTGTCTACTTTGATTTTTCAATTCGTTATAGGTCTCACCCTATGCAATTTTAAGCCTGAAGCTTAGGTTTTAAGTAATGTATAGATTAAATAGCATGGGGAGTTCTAATAGATTGATGGCATGAGGAACATTTGGATGGTGATATCACCTATATCAATTTAGTTAACTCATGTCATTGGATGATAAAAATCTAATGGCATGAGATCTCCATTGCACTACTTTATTTATACTAAAGCAAATATCCATAGGATGTTAAAATCAATTCTTAAAATCAACTAAGGTGAAATAATAGAGGCAAACTAAATATATTCCCTTTTTAATGGTAGATAGTAGACTAATTATATTTAAGTGAGAGACTGCTTGAGAGTGTTGATCTTATAAAAAATTCTTTGGCTACTTAATAAATATGTTAAGCTTCAAAAATATTATGATATTTTAGAACACTGATTGCTTACTAAGAGATCTTACTAAAGGGCAAAACTCATTGAACAAATTAGTAGCTCTCAAGGGAAGCATGGCTGCTAAGTGTTAGATACAAATCATGTCATATCCATTGGGCAATGAGTCAGAATGAAAATATTTGAAAGATTTAAATCCCCTTAAAATATTCATATTTTATAATGGCCTTAATATGTAAATATTTAAGAAACATGCAAGATTTTAAATAATCTTCTATACGAATATAAGTGTATCTTCTCTAACTTGATATCGCCTGTATCAATTTATTTAACTCATGTTGTTGGCTGATAAAAAATCTAACAACATGAGATCTCAATCGCACTACTTTATTTCTTCTAAAGAAAATATCCATAGGATGTTAAAATCAATTCTTAAAATCAACTAAGGTAAAATAATAGAGGCAAACTAAATATATGCCTTTTTTTAATGGTAGATAGTAGACTAATTATATTTAAGTGAGAGACTGCTTGAGCTTGTTGATCATATCAAAAATTCTTTAGCTACTTAAGAAATATGTTAAGCTTCAAAAATATTATGATATTTTAAAATGCTGATTGCTTACTAAGAGAGCTTGGAATATATTTTACTAAAGGGAAAAACTCATTCAACAAATTGGTAGTTCTCAAGGGAAGCATGCCTGCTAAATGTCAGATACAAATCATGTCATATCCATTGGGAAATGAGTCAGCATGAAAATATTTGAAAGCTTTAAATCCCCTTAAAATATTCACATTTTATAATGGCCTTACTATGTAAATATTTAAGGAACATGCGAGATTTTTAAATAATCTTCTATACAAATATAAGTGTAGCTTCTCTAACTAGTGCATTCTTTATTTATAGGTCCCTTCTCTTTTATATTATGTAAAATAAGATTGTTCTCAAGTTTAATAAAACTTTATTTTCGTGATTTCCCTTCCTTTTTGATAGATGTGCCATCTATTTTAGTTAATCACATCATTGATGTGGATTTTCAAGGCATTCAAAAGAGGCATTAGATTAGTTATTTAATTTATCAAATGTTCATGGGACATTTAAATTTATTACATGCTATGTCATGCCTTATTGATATCATAACAAGCCTTTTTATTTTTCATCCACTAATGACATCTTTCCAAATTAGTACACACTTGCCAGTCAATCTTTAAATCCTCAAGCCCAAGCCTTTTCTTTCTCATTCTAATTTGTGCATCTATTATTGCTTCATTTTGTCCTTTTATTCCAATATTCAAGATGGATTCTACTACTATTTCTTCAAGGAAACTACACTATATTTAAATTGGAAGGGGTTGATGAAAGCTTTGTATGTCGCAAGTTGGAGACCATTTGCATGGACTATTTTCAATTTATTGGGCAAAGTCATTCAGTTTTTAGGGGTAAATTTATTACCAAATATGCCATGATAAGCCCTATTTTTTCCACTTTCCAATTAGTGGTAAATATTATCTATTTCCTTTTCATGCTCTACTTTTTATCATTAATATTAAGTGGTGGCTGTATATTGTTCTTCTTGACAAAATTGAAGAAACACCCTACTTGATTCCACTTTCTCTTGAAGCAGCTCTCCTATAATTAGGGCATGTTCTCATGTAGCTATTCCTATAAGTCTTGCTCCTATTATTCCAATACCTATTATTCTTGATTCTCCTGTTGGGCTTAGTAATCTCTATCACCTAGTATTAGGCCTCACTATAGCTTTAAGAAGGTGAAGGGAAAGTTTCAATATATTCATGTGACTTCTACAGATTGACCCTTTTTCAATTGGATATGCATCCCACTTCGAATGTGTGTGTGTAATATTATTTTTGTGATATCTCAAGGGTGAGCTCCCCTATAGGTTATCTCATTTTTATTTAATCATATGTCTATAATTTTAATTCATATGATTGAGTTTATTATATTTTTCACTTATTCTTATTTTTTACAATTGATACAAAACTAAAATAATAAAAGATAATTATGTTTAGTAAAATTCGTAAATAATTATAATTAAACTTATTGAGAATGAAGCTAAGCATCTTATTATGATGGAAATTTTTTTCCTATGCTCATAAACTTTATGATATTATCTAAGCAAAACCATTTACTATAAGGGAGAAATATTTGTCTTTAATTAAAATATTTTTTCCTATGGTTATTTTGGAAGCAACAATAATCTTTTATAAGTGATTAATAAGATGGAAATTGATAAATTTACTTATTTGAGCTTCATCATTTTTTGTAGAATTTACCTCTACTTGAAATGCATCCTTATTTTGTAGTCATTTTTTTGTTTGACCCAATCAGGTGCTTGAGTTGAGATTTTGTAGATTTTAATTCTTCCTCATGATTTGATATGAGCATGTTCAATGGATTCCTTATGTGGTTTTTAAATAAGGTTGAAACTTGATTAGACATCCCTTTTTAAAAAGGAACCCTGGGCACTCCTTATTTATATTAGGCTCCTTCTCATTTTTGTTGCAATTAGGCCCATTCTGAGCTTGCTGATTCTCTTATGTGAGAGGGAGCTCTACATATTGAAAGAGAGCACAATATTATTTAAAGATAAATAATAAATTCACCATGTATAATATTTTACATTTTATTCTCTCTAATGATACTCTGTCTAAAGGGGAAAGTATTATTTATTTACAAGGAGAGCATAACCTTGTTCAAAGATAGACAAAGGTCCATATAATCATCTCATTGGTTTCTTAATGTTGTATGGAATCAATTTAATTTTGAATTATATCACTTCAAACTTCTTGTTTAGTAGGATTGGAAGGATTGAACTCATTAAATTTCATTTATAATATTTTTTCCTTACTACTAGTTTCATGACCAAGATCTGAAGGCTTTGAAATTATCTTTTGCCACTTAAGTTGTTCAAGAGATACGAATTATTTCTCTTCATCATTAGTCTAATATGTAATAAGGAAATCCTTAAGCCTTTATTTTTTAAATTGTATATAATTATTCTGAATAACAAACCCTTGATTTTTTACTTGCTCATAATCGACTAGTTCTTCCATCTTATCATAATGATAAGAAAAAATATGTTCACCAATACTCCCTCAAATGTTTTTTTAAATATTGTTGTAATTTTAGGGGGTTGGGTTTAATGAATTGTATTAATTTTTAGAGCTAACATGCCTTGGTGTTAGGGCCAAAAACTCATTGAAAATTTGTGTGATCAAGTTTTTAATCTCAGTTATGTGGTGATCTTGGGATAGTTGGGGTGGATTAAAAATTAACATGGTAGAGCCTTGAGACTTATTAGAATTTAGATAAAAATTAAAGGAGCCTATAAGTACAATGACATTGTATTTTACAAGTTTTTCCTTGGCTACAACAACAAATTCATAGGCTTTTGGTAGTGTTGTGTGACCTAGAACTTGTATCAATAATGTAAATAGCAGGATCTAAAGCTATTAGATAGTTAACATAATCCATACCTGGTAGGAGATGAAAATCAACAATGATCCTTTCCAAGTTTTATTGAATCTAAAGTTGAATCTTGCCATACATTCCATGGTAGCTCTCTTGATTGTAGAAAGTGTTTTATCAAATATAGACTATCCACTCTTTCCTTGAATTGATGCTATAAACTCTCATAAAGATAATCCCAAGTTGATATTGACTAAGATGCCAATTATATAAACCATTCTAATGTTTTTTATTTTAAGGATGAATCTAAGAGTATAATTGCCACATAATTCTCTATTGTATTATGTACTACACATGAATTTTCCAGATTTTGTATGTTTTCTATTGGGAGACATAACCATCTATAATAAAAATAGGAAGCACTTTAATAGCTGATGTAGGAATGGTATTCCATTGTTGCATTAATAATGGTCCTTCAAAATCCCAAGCAACAAATGGCAAAGTTTTTTTTTTGTGTGCCATTATGTACTAATTTCATTACAACAAGAAGAAGTTTTGAAAAAAAGCCTTCTTTGAGAAATACTTGGATTTTTTATTATTATGAAAACAAGGTTTGTTCCTTATTTTAATCTAAATTATTTTGACTAATAGAGTTGTCAAGTGATTAAATTGAATGCTTCAAAAGGTAATTGGATGTGGGATTCTCACCAAAATCTCAAATGAATTTTTTAGATATTCTCTCATATTTAATAAAATCAAAACATCTTACTTTGCATCCCACTAGGCATGCCAAAAAATGTTGATGGTCCATTATGTCCACTTGGTTGTACCAACATAAAAGTCACAAGATGGGAAATCTTTCTAGTGTGGGACTGATCTTGAAAGAGATCCTCAAGAGATAACTGGTTATGTTCCTCATTCTAATGCTAATCTACCTAATCAAAGTTACTCCTAATACATAAAATAAAGCTTAATGAGGAAAAAGGAAGAGGAATGTATAAAACAAAAGGTGTGGTGAAGCACCAGGATAAGAAAATGGTTGATTCCCTATCTTTGTAAACACATAAGTATCACCATGTAAGAATGGGATTGAACACACCACAAAAATTAAGTGCGAGAGGCAAGATTAAATTCAAGTATAGGCATGGAATTTCAATAGTAAGATAAGAGCTAGAGGGCAAGAAAATGACAACCATAGAATCTTTCATCGATTATAAAAAGTATGCATAGAGGAATAAAAGTAATCTTTCGTAATAAATAGTAAAGGCTAAATACTAAACCATAGTAGGGGTTTTAATAAATCTAAAAGAATCAATTTTTTTCTCAAATGAGTTTATACAATTAATAAAGGAAAAAACAAGAGAGGAATTAAACACTCTCTCATGTTGAGTACAAGAGTAGAGGGGGAAATTTTTAATTGAATTCTTTCTTTTATAGAAATTAAATTATGTGTTAGTAACTTAGCTTAGCATCTCTCATATTATAGCTCTTCATACCATTCCTTCATACTTTTCAACATGGTCTTGGTTTCTTTTGGATTAATACCTATTGTATGCAAGATTGGATTGACTTAAACTTTACATGTCATCCTTATGAATTATTCTCTTATGTTTCAATTATAGTTGCTCTTTTGAAAAGGTTAACTTGATGGTTCCTCATCCTTGATAGAACTTTAGCAGGCCTTCCAAAGGTATTTTAGCCATTAAACAGTTTGATCCAAGTTGGTGAAGCTTTTGAGTATTTGCTACAAGGAGTGTAATTCCAAACATTTTAGTAACTAATTATGGGCGTAATACTACTTTCATCAATCCATATCAACTTAAAATTGAAATTTCTAATTAAGAGCTTTCCAATAGGATTCATCATAGAGAAAATAACTAATTGTAATAAGAGATATAATTCTTTACGATCAAATATTTGTATTTCTTTCATTTCTATTATGCTTGATTGAATGGTGTGAAATTAACCCTAGAAGGTTGATCTAAAAGCTTGAGATCTTTAAGAATACTAGTGTCATCCTTTTTATTTAACATATCTCACATCATAGATCATTGATTTATAAAATTACTAGAGGGCCTTGATATAATGATTTTAAATATAATTGCTTTGGAGAACAACCTAAGGTTTAAATCTTTTAATAGACTATGGATTAAATGGCTAGAGATTAATATTGTGATCTTGATCTGATGAAATCAACAATATTAATATTTAATAATGGCCTTACTATGTAAATATTTAAGGAACATGTAATATTTGAAATAATCTACCATACGAATATAAGTGTAGCTTCTCTAACTGGTGCATTCTTTATTTAGAGGTCCCTTCTCTTTCATATTATGTAAAATAAGATTGTTCTCAAGTTTAATAAAACTTTATTTTCATGACTTCCCTCCCTTTTTGATATGTGTGCCATCTATTTTGGTTAATCACATCATTGATGTGGATTTTCAAGGCATTCAAAAGAGGCATTAGATTAGTTATTTAATTTATCAAATGTTCATGGGACATTTAAATTTATTACTTGCTATGTCATGCATTAATGATATCATAACAATACTTTTTATTTTCATCCACTAATGACGTCTTTCCAAATTAGTACACACATCCCAATCATTCTTTAAATGCTCAAGCCCAAGCCTTTTCTTTCTCATTCTAATTTGTGCATCTATTATTGTTTCATTTTGTCCTTTTATTCCAATATTCAAGATGGCTTCTACTACTATTTCTTCAAGGAAACTACACTATATTTAAATTGGAAGGGGTTGATGAAAGATTTATATGCCGCATGTTGGAGACCATTTTCATGGACTATTTTCAATTTATTGGGAAAAGTCCTTTAGTTTTTAGGGGAAATTTTCTTACCAAATATGCCATGATAAACCCTATTTTTTCCACTTTCCAATTAGTGGTAAATATTATCTATTTCCTTTTCATGCTCTACTTTTTATCATTAATATTAAGTGGTTCTAGTTTATTCATAGGTTGTATATTGTTCTTCTTGACAAAATTGAAGCAACACCCTACTTGATTCCACTTTCTCTTGAAGCAGCTCTCCTATGATTGGGGCATGTTCTCATGTAGTTATTCCTATAAGTCTTGCTCCTATTCTTCCAATACCTATTATTATTGATTCTCCTATTGGGCTTAATAATCTCTATCACCTAGTATTAGGCCTCACCACAACTTCAAGAAGGTGAAGGGAAAGGTTTAGTATATTTATGTGACTTCTACAGATTGACCCTTTTTCAATTGGATATGCATCCCACTTCGAATGTGTGTGTGTAATATTATTTTTGTGATATCTCAAGGGTGAGCTCCCCTATAGGTTATCTCATTTTTATTTAATCATATGTCTATGATTTTAATTCATATGATTGAATTTATTATATTTTGCACTTATTCTTATTTTTTACAGTTGCAACAAAACTAAAATACTAAAGGATAATTATATTTAATAAAATTCATAAATAATTATAAGTAAACTTATTGAGAATGAAGCTAAGCATCTTATTATGATGGAAACAAATTTCCTATGCTCATAAATTTTATGATATTATCTAACCAAAACCATTTACTATAAGGGAGCAATATCTACCTTTATTTAAAATATTTTTTCCTAAGGTTATTTTGGAAGCAACAATAATTTTTTCTAAGTGATTAATAAGATTGAAACTGATAAATTTACTTATTTGAGCTTCGTCATTTTTTTAAAAATTTACCTCTACTTGAAATGCATCCTTATTTTGTAGTCATTTTTTTATTTGACCCAATCGGGTGCTTGAGTTGAGATTTTGTAGATTTTAATTCTTCCTCATGGTTTGATATGAGCATGTTCAATGTATTCCTTATGTGGTTTTTAAATAAGGTTGAAACTTGATTAGACATCCCTTTTTAAAAAGAAACCCTGGGCACTCCTTATTTATATTAGGTTCCTTCTCATTTTTGTTGCAATTAGGCCCATTCTGAGCTTGCTAATTCTCTTATGTGAGAGGGAGATCTACATATTGAAAGAGAGCACAATATTATTTAAAGATAAATAATAAATTTACCATGCTAGCATATTTTACATTTTATTCTCTCTAATGATATTTTGTCTAAAGGGGAAAGTATTCTTTATTTACGAGGAGAGCATAACCTTGTTCAAAGATAGAAAAATGTCCATATAATCATCTCATTGGTTTCTCACTGCTGTATGGAATCAATTTCCTTTTGAATTATATCACTTCAAACTTCTTGTTAATTAGGATTGGAAGGATTGAACTCATTAAATTTCATTTATAATATTTTTTCCTTACTACTAGTTTCATGACCAAGATCCGAAGGCTTTGAAATTATCTTTTGCCACTTAAGTTCTTCAAGGGATACCAATTATTGCTCTTCATAATTAGTCTAATATGTAATAAGGAAATCCTTAAGCCTTTATTTTTTAACTTGTATATAATTATTCTGAATAACAAACCCTTGATTTTTTACTTGCTCGTAATCAACTAGTTCTTCCATCTTATCATAATGATAAGAAAAAAATATGTTCACCAATACTCCCTCAACTTTTGCTTTAAATGACCTAGAACTTGTATCAATAATGTAAATAGTAGGATCTAAATCTATTAGATAGTTAACATAATCCATACCTGGTAGGAGATGAACATCAACAATGATCCTTTTACAAGTTTTATTGAATCTAAAGTTGAAGCTTGCCATACATTCCATGGTAGCTCTCTTGATTGTAGAAAGTGTTTTATCAAATATAGACTATCCACTCTTTCCTTGAATTGATGCTATAAACTCTCATAAAGATAATCCCAAGTTGATATTGACTAAGATGCCAATTCTATGAACCATTCTAATGTTTTTTCTTTGAAGGATGAAGCTAAGAGTATAATTGCCTCATAATTCTCTATTGTATTATGTACTACACATAGATTTTCCAAATTTTGTATGTTTTCTATTGGGATGACATAACCATCTATAATAAAAATAGGAAGCACTTTAATAGCTGATGTAGGAATGGTATTCCATTGTTGCATTAATAATGGTCCTTCATAATCCCAAGCAACAAATGGCAAAGTTTTGTTTTGCGCCATTATGTACTAATTTCATTACAACAAGAAGAAGTTTTGAAAAAAAGCATTCTTTGAGAATTACTTGGATTTTTTTTGATTATGAAAACAAGGTTTGTTCCTTATTTTAATTTGAATTATTTTGACCAATAGAGTTGTTAAGTGATTAAATTGAATACTTCAAAAGGTAATTGGATATGGGATTCTCACCAAAATCTCAAATGAATTTTTTAGATATTCTCTCATATTTAATAAAAGCAAAACATCTTACTTTGCATCCCACTAGGCATGCCAAAAAATGTTGATGGTCCATTGTGTCCACTTGGTTGTACCAACATAAAAGTCACAAGATGGGAAATCTTTCTAGTGTGGGACTGATCTTGCAAGAGAGCCTTAAGAGATAAATGGTTATGTTCCTTATTCTAATGCTAATCTACTTAATCAAAGTTACTCCTAATACATAAAATAAAGATTAATGAGGAAAAAGGATGAGGAATGTATAAAACAAAAGGTGTGGTGAAGCACCGGGATAAGAAATGGTTGATTCCCTATCTTTGTAAACACATAAGTATCACCATGTAAGAATGAGATTGAACACAACAAAAAAATTAAGTGCAAGAGGCAAGATGAAATTCAAATATGGGCATGGAATTTCAATAGTAAGATAAGAGCAAGAGGGCAAGAAAATGACAACCATAGAATCTTTCATCAATTACAAAAAGTATGCATAGCGGGATCAAAGTAATCTTTCATAATAAATAGTAAAGGCTAGATACTAAACCATAGTAGGAGTTTTAATAAATCTAAGAGAATCAATTTTTTTCTCAAATGAGGTTATACAATTTATAAAGGAGAAAACAAGAGAGGAATTAAACACTCTCTCATGTTGAGTACAAGAGTAGAGGGGGAAATTTTTAATTGAATGCTTTCATTTATAGAAATTAAATTATGTGTTAGTAACTTAGCTTAGCATCTCTCATATTATAGCTCTTCATACCATTCTTTCATACTTTTCAACATGGTCTTGGTTTATTTTGGATTAATACCTATTGTATGCAAGATTGGATTGACTTGAACATTGCATGTCATCTTTATGAATTATGCTCTTATGTTTCAATTCTAATTGCTCTTTTGAAAAGGTTAACTTGATGGTTCTTCATCCTTGATAGAAATTTAGCAGACCTTCCAAAGGTACTTTAGCCATTAAACAATTTGATCCAAGTTTGTGAAGCTTTTGAGTATTTACTGCAAAGAGTGTAATTCCAAACATTTTAATAACTAATTATGGGCGTAATACTACTTTCATCAATCCATATCAACTTAAAATTGAAAGTTCTAATTAAGATCTTTCCAATAGGATTCGTCATAAAGAAAATAATTAATTGTAATAAGAGATATAATTCTTTATGATCAAATATTTGTATTTCTTTCATTTCTATTATGCTTGATCGAATGGTGTGAAATTAACCCTAAAAGGTTGTAGCTTGAGATCTTTAAGAATGCTAATGTCATCCTTTTTATTTAACATATCTCACATCATAGATCAATGCTTTATAAAATTACTAGAGGACCTTGATATAATGATTTTAAATATAATTGCTTTGGAGAACAACCTAAGGTTTAAATCTTTTAATAGACTATGGATCAAATGGCTAGAGATCAATGTTGTGATCTTGATCTGATGAAATCAACAACATGAGGTCTTCACAACATATCCTTATGAAAATTCACCCTATAGTTCATGTTTATCCCATGTCTTCTTTTACTTTTCAATTCATAGTGGGTTCCACGACGCACAATTTTAAGCTTATGGCTCAAATTTTTCGTTATGCTAACATGAGGGACCTTAGGATGCTAACATCACCCATATAAATTTATTTAACTCACATTATTAGATGAAATAAAATCCAATGGTGTGAGCTCTCCAATGTAGTACCTCACTTTGACGAAAGCAAATAACCATAGGCTTTTAAATTTAATTCTTCAAATCGTCTAAGGCAATAAAATATAGGAAAAACTGAATCTATGCCTATATATTTTATGGTAGATAGCTGGTTGATTGGATTTAAAAGAGACTATCTGAGCTTATCGATCTTATCAAAAATTATTTGGCTACTTAAAATATCTATTAAGCTTTGGAAATTTTATGATATTTTAGAGATTTGATCGCTTATCAAGAGAGCTTTGAATCTATCTTGCTAAGGTGCACAATTCATGACATTAATTATTGTATTCGCACCGATTTGACATTAATAATTGGTGGGTAATTTACCATTGCTTACAAGTATACCAATTTTGTGAACATCAAAGTGTGGATGCAATCTTGCCCAATAATTTAAATGATTCATCATTCTTTCCCCTACTAAGTGCAAGTATATTTTTTATTTATTATTTTATATTGATGCATGCATATATTCATATTATATATGTACATAAAAGTATGGGTATTATGTAAGAATTTAATTTGGTACAAGGTTTATTACTGAAATGTTTTTAGTTTTGTTTTAGGCATATGGTCCATCGATTCAAATTAGCAAATTAATGGCACTTTTTTGTGTGTTTACTTTCTCTTTCTTTTCCATGTAACCCCATTTTATCTTTATTTTTTTTTTGGTTTTAGTGATCCTCTCATCTCTCTTCTTCTCTTTATATTTTTTTATTTTTATTTCTGTAATACATTTACTGGTTCACCTATTCTGACCCATACACAATCAATGGGTCGTAAATTGCGTCCCTTGTTTTTGTTGGCCCTTTGCCCTTCTCCTTCATTTTTTCTTGTACTCTTTTTTGTGTTGTCTTAAATGCTTATAGGTTCATAATTTTAAATTTTATAATCTTATGTTTCTTGGGCTAATTCGCTTTCTACATTCGAAAAGTTGAATAAAGAAACTAGAGAAAATGGACGAGGTTAGGAATACCTGGATGTCGACTGCGCACCGTGATCCAGACGCTTGTGAGCACTCCTCTTTGGCTGTGGAGGAATGACACCTGCAAAAGAATGGAAAACTTGGACAAGGGGATGTTAGATAAATAGACGGTGGGTTGCCAAGCACAAGCTTGTTCCCGGAAGTGTAAAAACTTCCTCAAAGGGAGGTCAACCCACAGATGAAAAACAGATAAAAGACTGAGAAAGTATAAGATGCCAGAATACAGAAATGATGAATAGCTTAGAAATGAAAGAAAACACCAAATGGTTACCTGAAATAAGCAGTCGGGTTGATGACAGTCGCCGATGTCGGAAGTTCTGCCGGCGTCGGTTAGGAGGTCTGCCGACGTCGGTTATTATGCCGACGTCGGTTGGGGAAGTGACCGGCGTCGGTTGGGGTTGCGGCCTGTAGTCGGGCTTGAGCAGAGTCTGGTCTGAGTCTTGGTCTGTGCTCTGTGCGTGGACGGGTTGGACACTGATGGACGGGTCTGGGTCTTGGTCTGGGGATTGGTCTCAGGGAGAGATACAGGGGAAGGAAGGGACAAAGAGGAAGGAGAAAAGAAGGGTACACAGAGGAAGGGGCCTGAGAAGGCTTTGCAGCCTCTCAGGGGAAGGGACAAAGGGAGAGACACAGAGGACAACAGAAAACAGAGGATTAAACCAAAGAAAATAAAATAAAACCAGAACTAACTTACCTTTAGCCTGCTGAAAGAAGAAGATGGAGATGTTGCTGGAGCCAGGGAAGATTCTGCAAGAAGAGAATTCTGATGAAGAGCCTTTGCACCTGCAGCTGTTGTTGCACGAGGTTCAAAATGAAGACCAGACGAATGCCAAACGCCAAGAGAGTTCTGTTTTTCGAGCTCAGGAGTCCAGGGGTTGCAACGGATACAGGACGGGATAATGAAGGCTGCCGACGCCGGCAGTTTCGCCGACGTCGGCCGAAGGGTCGCCGACGTCGGCGGTCGCAGGATGGGCGCAGAGGCTAAAAATAGCCTCTGCCCATTCTTGCACGCCGCCGAGCGAGGGGTCATGGGCAGAACGGTCGCAAGGTTGCCAAAATGGACGAGGGGGGCTATAATGGTGAGATTTGGGCTAATAAATGCTAGGGGAAGGTGGAGGGATTCAAGGGAGAATCCAAGGAGGCAAGGGTAGGGTGGAAAAAGAGGGACTCAATTAATTAAAAGATGTTAATTTTTAATTAATAAGACCTAGGTGGGTTAGGGACCAAGGAGGACTAGGAGGGAGAAAGGACCAAGGGAGAGAACCAAGGTGCAGACACGTTTGCGGTGTCTACATTTGCCCCTTTTTGTCTTGTTGGTTGTTCTAGACGAACTGCAAGACAAAAACAGGAGTTGGTTGCCCCAGAGAAAGGATGAGGTGTTCCCCCCTCAAAGCGATAGTCGAGAGAAGGGAACCGAAGATCGAGTGTCGATTTGACAAAGAAATGGATAGAAAAGAGTGAGTGAAAACGCTGCCATAGTCATGATTGCGCGTAGTCCACTTCACGAGAGGGTCAGGTCAAATTGTCGCATGGTCAAGGGTCAAGGAGTGCCAAAATTGAAGTAACCGGGCCCCAGCATTTAGTCGTCTGCTGATCGGGTCACTCAATCTAAGCGGAAGCTCCAAATGGTCGTCGTGTCCCAGGTATCCAGGGCTCAGGAAGTGCTCCCAGAAACACGAAAAAGGCCACAAGTAGTAGGGGTCAACTGGCGCGTGATCCTACACTTGTGAAGGGCCAAGAATAGTCTGCGAACAATTCTGCTAACCAGCCGTGGAATAGCATACACGCAAAAACAACCAAGGCAACATTGTCTTGGAAGAAGGTCAAAGAAGAAGGAGATAGGGATGGTCGCCAATGGTCATTGGTCAAGAGGATGGAGGGACGAAAGGATGCGGCCGAGCTAACCCCAGAAGACCTGGCATCTGAGTGCTGCCTACATAGCCCCTGTCGTCGGGGGCCTCAGGCCTATGTAGTTCTCCCTTAAAGGGAGGGAGGGTCAGAGGGTTTGATTGGTCTTGGTCAAAGTCGAATGAGTGGTCGTGGACAAAGGTCTTGGTCGAAGGGTCTTGGTCAAAGGTGACGAAGTTGGGTGTGATAAGAGTCGAAGAAGAGAAGGTTTGTCCATCATAGAGATGAACAAACGAGGGTGGTCGAGCTAACCTCAGAAGATGTGGTATATGAGTGCTGCCTACATAGCCCTTGTCCTAGGGCCTCAGACCAATGTAGTTCAGACGAATTGAAAAGATTGGTCGGTGATGAGATTGGATGTGGTCAAAGTTGTCGATAGACTGGTCGTGGTCAAGGTCAAGGTCGCAAAAGAGAAGGTTTGTCTATCAAAGAGGCGAACAAACGGGGGTGGTCGAGCTAACCTCAGAAGATGTGTTATCTGAGTGCTGCCTACATAGCCCTGGTCGTAGGGCCTCAGACCAATGTAGTTCGGACGAATTGAAAAGATTGGTCGGTGATGAGATTGGATGTGGTCAAAGTTGTCGATAGACTGGTCGTGGTCAAGGTCAAGGTCGCAAAAGAGAAGGTTTGTCTATCAAAGAGACGAACAAACGGGGGTGGTCGAGCTAACCTCAGAAGATGTGTTATCTGAGTGCTGCCTACATAGCCCTGGTCGTAGGGCCTCAGACCAATGTAGTTCGGACGGTGGGTTAAAATGGTCAATGATGAGATTGGTCATGTGTCGAAATGATGAGGCTAAGATGCGGATAAAAGGATGCTACAGATGGTGTATTCTGTAGAAGTGGTCGAGAGTCTTTCATCTCTAGCAAGTTTCCAGAGTCGCGATGGATGTATGCTAAAAATGAATAAAAGGTCTATTTATGCTTCAGCAAGTATTGGTTTATGCTTAACATAAATTGGGTCTGGTCGATAGTTTCCATGTGTATTGGTGTCCATGGGAACTATGCGAAATGGACAAGGATGATGCCTGATGTCATGTTGAAAATGTCGATGATGGAGTGAAAAAGTGTTGAAGTTGGCTCGGTTTAAGGATGAGTCGACAAGAGACGTGGCCAAAGCGTGACCAAAGTGTAGAGAAAAGGTGAAAGGCAAATCGCTCTTTCATTGACAAGGACCAGAAAGGAAGCATAGATAGGGGTGATTAGAACCAAAGCCCCGCTCATGCATTACGTCGTTGACCAGTGTTGAGTCAGAACGGTAATCGAATCACTTTGACATTAAAGTGAGCTCGAAGTCCCTTGAGCGGGTGATAGGAGGAGGATAGGGTAACCCAGTTTAAGAGCAGGAATAACCTTGCCCCTTTTTAGAGGAGACCCTGAGACAACTACAAGCCAAGTCCATGACCCGTTTTTTTTTTTTTTTTTTTTTTTTTTTTTTTTTTTTTTGCGCAGGCTGATCGATGCGGGAAGCCTACATAGAGATGTCTTTTGATTTAGTGGTCATGTTGTGAAGCTGATCGATGCGGGAAGTTTCTAAAATAGTTGCTGTTTATTGCCAGAGTAGTCATAGCCATCCTTCGAGGGAGTGGTCTATATTTTTGCTTAATAATGTTTGAATAGCTGTCCTTCGAGGGATCAGTCTATTAACTACAGCAATGATAGCACAGCTGTCCTTCGAGGGATCAGTCTGTCTTTTTGGATTTGATTGTGTGACCTTGGATATGTTTGGATATCGTCTTTTTTTTTTTTTTTTTTTGAGTCATGGACAAGACTGTAGAAGTGCAAGGACTCCCTTTTATTAGGACAAGGTACCCATGTGCCATAAAAGGGTTGCAGAGGACTTGTTAAAGGGGAATAGGGTCGAAAGGAATAAGGAGCCAGAGGACGAGGATTGCTCAAGGGACGAGCTCAAGTTATGTGTCAAGTGGACAAGTACTCGACTAACAGAAGAATGGTCGAAGATGCAACGCATTAAGAGGCTCAGGTTCTGGCCGTCCGTCGAGGGAGGACAGACGATAAGTCCCTGATCCATACTTGTGCGTGATGATAAAGGGTCCCAGCCAATTGGGGGCGAATTTGCCTCGTTTACTTCGCTCCATATTGGTCACGTGTTGATTCTCTTTGAGGACGAGGTCTCCGATATTGAAATCTCGTTCTCGCAGATTTTTGTCGTAGGCCCGCTTTATGCGACTTTGGTAGACATGGAGATGATTGAGGGCAGCAAGGCGGCGCTCGTCAAGTAACTCAAGTTGAGCTAAGCGATCTTGACGAAAGTCATCGTTTGAGAGAATGTCATGCAGAGAGATGCGGAGAGACGGGATCTGTACTTCGAGAGGTAAGACAGCCTCTGTTTCGTACACGAGAGAAAAAGGAGTAGCACCCGTAGAGGTTCGGATGCTAGTGCGGTAGGCCCACAAAGCGAAGGGAATATGAATGTGCCAATCCCTTCCTGTATCGTCGACCACCTTCATGAGAATTTTGGTCAGAATTTTGTTGGAAGCCTCAGCCTGCCCATTTGCTTGTGGGTAGTAAGGTGAAGAAAAGCTGAGTTTGATGCCAAATGAGTCGCATAGTTTTTGGACAGTCTTGTTTTTGAAGGATTTGCCATTGTCGGTGATGATTTTGTGAGGGACACCGAAACGACAGATGATATGGCTGCTGATGAAATCGACAATTTTGTCGGCTTTTGTGGAGACTAGAGGAATAGCTTCCACCCACTTGGTGAAATACTCAGTGGCAGTGATGATGGACTGATGACGAAGAGACGAGTGAGGGTTGATCTCACCGATGAGATCCAAGCCCCACTGAGAGAAAGGCCAAAAATCCTGAGCGACTTGCAAAGCGTGGCTGGGGAGATGAAGCAGGTTAGAGTGTTGCTGACACTTGATGCAACGCCGGACATAGTCGCTACAGTCTTGATGAAGGGTGGGCCAATAGTAACCCAGGCGAAGGATGCGCTTGGCAACCGAGTTTCCACTGAAGTGTCCGCCACAAATCCCGTCGTGGACTTGTTTTATGGCATGAGAGGCTTCAGCAGAGGTTAGACAGCGAAGGAGGAGGCCGTCGAAGCCTCGCTTATAGAGAAGACCCCCTAGCATGGTATAGCGAGCTGTGCGCTTGATGAAAGCTCGCCACGCATTGCTAGAGAGGTTGGGAGGAGTGATAGAAAGAGATAAGTAGTCCACAAGTTGCTTATACCAGTCATCTTGTGGGCTAGAATTGATAGTGTTGATATGGTCGATGTGAGGAGAGATGTATGAAGGCAAAGGTACGCGATGCACTGTGACGAAGAGTCGAGATGACGATGATGAGGACGGGATATGCGAAGCAAGAGAAGCCATGGTGTCGGCAAACTTGTTCGTAGAGCGTGAAACAGTCTGCAAGAGGTAATGGTCGAAAGATGCCCAAAAGAGTGTCAGCACGATTTTTATACCTTTGTAAAATTTCATTTTTACAGAGGTATGAACCGTTGACTTGATTAACGACGAGCTGCGAGTCACCGAAGATGTTGATAGACTTGATGTGGAGGGAAAGGGCAGTTTGAAGTCCCAAAACTAAGGCCTCGTATTCGGCCATATTATTGGTACAATCAAAGTCAAGCTTAAAAGATAGAGGCATGGGTTCCCCTTCGAGTGGGATAAGGATGACCCCCGCACCCCCGCCGAGTTGACATTTGGAGCCATCAAAGAACATGGTCATTTGATAGACGGTGTCATCGGTGGAAAGTGTGGCGATAGACTCGTCAGGGAACTCAAATTGTGAAGGTTGATTGTCGGGAAGAGGGGCATCCGCCAGTTGATCAGCGATGGTTTGCCCCTTGATAGATTTCTGCTGGATGAATTCGAGGTCAAACTCAGCAAGCAGCATAAGCCACCGAGCCATACGTTGATTTTGATATGGCTTGGAGTGCATGTATTTGAGCGGGTCGGTGTGAGTGATGACAAATGTCTTGTGGTTGAGAAGATAGTGACGGAGCTTGGTGGCGGAAAAGACTAATGCCAAACATAGTTTCTCAGTATGAGTATACCGAGTTTCATAGTCGACCAGTGTTCGGCTGATGTAGTAAACCACCTGCTCACGATGATGCTCGTCTCGGCGCGCGATCATGGCACCTAACGAATGGTTGGTGGCGGAGATATAAAGGTAGAAGGGTTGGTCGTCTTTAGGTGGAATGAGGACTGGTGGAGAGATCAGATAGCTTTTGAGGGCATCAAAGGCCTCTTGACAGTCCTCATCCCACTTAAAGGAGACGTCCTTCTTAAGGAGATGATGAAAAGGTTGGCAGCGGTCTGAAAGCTGCGAGATGAAACGACGAATGGACTGGAGCTTCCCTTGGAGACTGCGAAGCTGCTTGAGATTGGTCGGGGGTGGCATTTCGAGGATAGCGTGAATTTTAGCGGGATCTATCTCGATACCACGAAAGGAAACGATGAAGCCGAGAAGCTTGCCTGAGAGGACCCCAAAGACACACTTCTTGGGGTTAAGGCAGACGTTGTATTGAAGAAGACGAGAGAAGATGATTGCGAGAATGGTCAAGTGGTCGCGGCGAAGCTTGGACTTGCCGAGAAGGTCATCCACATAGTCCTCCATGATTTTGTGGAGGAGATCATGGAAAATGTAGGTCATGGCGCGCTGATATGTGGCACCAGCATTTTTCAAGCCGAAAGGCATGACCCGATAGCAGAAAGTCCCCCATGGGGTGATAAAGGTAGTCTTGTGCTGATCTTCCGGTGCGATCAGGATTTGATTGTATCCTGAAAATCCGTCCATGAGAGAGAGCATCTCATGGCCGGCCGTGAGATCAACAAGTTGGTCAATGTTAGGAAGAGGAAAATCATCTTTGGGACAGGCTAGGTTAAGGTCGTGATAGTCCGTGCAGATCCGAATCCCCCCAGTTGCTTTAGTAACTGGGACGATGTTAGAGACCCACTGCGGATAATCGATGGGTCGGATGAAGGAGGCAGAGAGAAGGCGCTGAAGCTCTTCTTTGACGAGGAGCGCAACGCGAGGATGCATCTTTCAAAGCTTTTGCCTAACAGGCTTAGCCTCTGGTTTGGTGACAATGTTGTGGGTAGCGATGGTGGGGTCGATGCCAGGCATGTCGCTGTAAGTCCAGGCGAAGGCCTTGCTATGGTCGGAAAGGAATTGGGCATAGTCAAGCTGCTCCTGAGCGTCTAGAGATTGGCCAATCTTTAAGACGTGAGGAACATCAGAAGAAGAAGGGAGGTTGATGTCAATGGTGGATTCATTTAACATAATCTGGGTCTCAGAAGGGAGGGAACGCTGGATGAAAGAGTCATCGGCACCCATATAGGAAAGGATGGCGTCATCGTCAACGCAGTGGACAGTGTGAATGGTTGCCGACTCATCTTCTACCATGCTAGGAAAAATGAGAGGGAGAGACCTGGGCACCCCATTGAGCTGATAGGTCAGGGGTTCCAGGCGGATGGTGTTTATGGAAAAAAAAAAACTAGGAGGGATGGAGACCACCGACTCCGTAGGTGACGAAGGAGAAATGGGCGAGTTTGGAGGAGATTGGTTCACGGTTGACTCGGGACAAAGGTCGAAAGGAGCCTGAGTGGGGTCATGATATCCCAGGCCATATCGTTTCTTGGCATCGTCATCATTGAGCGTCTCGATAGGCTGATGGGAGCCCTGCTCATAACGTCCGAAACCAAAACCCTTCCATGCACACCTGTAAAGGTAAGTGTGTGCAAAGGCGGGGTTGCCAAGAAACGAGAAGTCTGAGGTGAAGGGTCGGGGTGACGAAAGGGAATTGTCGTTGGTAGGAGCTTGATTGAGCCCCCCATAGACAAAGTTGGTTTGGAAGTGAGGAGGACCATAAGGTACGACCATCCCAATCCGATGGTCGTAATTGGGACTGAGGTGAAGGCGTCCATACTCTTGCGGAGTTTGGAGCATGTCAAGGGTCAGCAAGCGATATTTCCCAAGTGATAATCGTTGGAAGACGTCTTCCATGGGGTCTTTGGTTGGCGCTTGAAGAGGAGAGGTGAGGGCGACCGCCGATTGCGAACTGGTCGAAGCTTCCGCAGATGGAGGCGATGCCAGAGTCGAAGGTTTGATGGGAATGAGGACGTCGTTGGGACGATAAGTCGTGTTGCAAGTCTTGAAAGGTGAGGGGTCAGCGGGAATGGTATGGACTTGCCCGTCATGTTCAAACTTCACACAACGATGCAGGGTGGAAGGAATACAGGCCATGGCACGGATCCATGGTCGGCCCAGCAGGATGTTATATTGAAACTCTCCTTCGATGATGTAGAAGAGCTCCGGGACTATGCATGGACCGACGCGAATGTGGAGGACGACTGTGCCAATGGTCGTGGCGGTGGTGTCATTGAAAGAACGTAAGATAGCGTCAGTTTTGGAGACGCAATTCTTGGGAAGAGATAGTTGGTCGAAGGCATGGGTAGAAATGATGTTGATGCTGGCGCCGCCGTCGATCATAACGCGTTTGATGCGTGTCCGATCGACATAGGCAGTGATGAAGAGGGCGGCGTCCTGATCTTCCGTGTTGGATGTGGGAATCTCAGAATCGCTAAATGTGATGGAGTTGATAGGAGATAAAGAATGGACGAGGGCAACAAGCGGCTGGGGGTCTTCGGGTTGGACCTCTGCTGCTTGCAAGGCTTGGATGAGGGCTTGACGGTGTTGAGGCGAGATTTGGATAAGGTCATAGAGGGACATCTTCACCGGTGTCTGATGAAGCTGCTTCAGCATGGAGTCTTGAATCGGCCCAGAAGATGAAGATGAAGAAGGCTGGGATGCGCCAAGGATAGAAATTTTGGGCTTGGGCATAAGAGGTGGTTTGACGAAGGGATAGGTCCAAGGAATGGCAGCTTTTTCTTTTGCCTTGTCCTTCTGCGACCTAGTGGTTATTCGGACAGCATTGATTTCGAAAACGGGTGGTGAAGAAGGGGTCGTGTTTTGTTGATGAGATGTTGTGGCCGAAGGTGTAGGATGGGATGGAGTCGAGGTCTGGTCGAGAGTGTCCTCAAGGAGAAGAGTGTCCTTCTCCATATGGCGGCGGATGACGGCCTTGAGGGCACAGCAGGTCTCAGTATCATGTCCTGGTGCATGATGATATAAGCAAACTTTTGTATCGTCGAACCAGGAGGGTTTAGACCCGAGAGGTTGAAAAGGTCGGATGGGCGGAAGGGTTATGCTGGAGGTTTGCAGAAGTCGGCGCAATATCACCGAATATGAGCCCACTAAAGGGTCTGTGTTGGTTGATATGCGCGAGGTCGGTGACTTTTGCTTGGGTGAGGCTGGAAGAGGTTTCCGTACCACTTTATGAGTTGATGGTGCGGGGACAGATGGAGGTGACTCTGGTCTGCAGATTGAGAAAGGCTTTTTGGGAGAGGGACGGCTGGAGGTAGGCGGAGGAAGCAAAGGAGGTAACGAGTTTCGATTGGAGGCCGGAGTGGGAAGAATGCTGGCCAAGGTCGAAGGATGGGGGCCCAGAATGGATGGCAATGGTGACGGGGAAGAAGGCGTTCGCTTAGGAGGTCTGGCAGTCTTCTTTGTCTTGGTTGGAAGACTGTTGCTGGTCGAGGTCTGGTCTAGATCCACCTTCACTTGCGGGTGAGTGAGGGCGGAGATAGGACAAACGCCAAGTGATTTGATGGGTTTGGACGAGATAGATGCATGTTTTGATTGGTTCGGTTGAGGTCTGCGTGTCTGGTCTTTGTCGCGAGTTTGAAGAGATTCTGCCTGGGGAGGATTGGCAGCATGTGATGAGAGGGCGCGGGTATGTTGAAGGGCTTTGAGACGTTCCCACAGCACCTGAGGCGTCACTTTCCTTGAAGGGAGAAGCTGGATCTTCTCCACTAACCGGGAAAATGGCTGAGAAGATGATGTTGAGGGTTGCGGGGTTGAGGACGAGATGGGTGTAGTATTGAATGGCGAAGTTATGATGGATTTAGACGAAGACGGAGGGGAGACAGGATCTTCTCTGGGTGGAGAAGAATCCGAAAAGCGAGGCTCCTCTAGCGGGTAAAGGGCGGGGATGATGGTGCCCTCTACTTGCGGCTGAGGAGTAGGAAGGGTTTGGTCCTCCACAGGTAGTAGAAAGGAGGATGGCGAGACTGGTGGGACTGGTAGAGTCGAGGCGTCCTCCAGGATGAGAGAGGTCGGTGGAGAACTAGCCGGAGAAAGAGGTTCGTCCACATGTGATGGACTGATTGATGGACTAGCCTCTTGAGATGGATTGGGGACGAAAGGAGAGACCGCATTGGCGGTTCGAATGTTGTGTTCATGGTTATCGTCAATTAAGGTCTGGACGTTGTTTTGGGTCGGCGGATGATTGGGAAAAGGTTGCTTGAAGATGTCAATAGCCTGATTAGGGGGCGCATTTGGATTGTCTAAGATAAGGTCCCCCTTTTCAAGCATATCTTGGATTATGTTTTTAAATGTTTTGCAGTTCTCCGTGTCATGTCCCTTAACACGGTGGAAGCTGCAGAAGTCATGCTCCCTATACCACGCGGGGATGGCGTGAGAGGGATCGAATTGTGGAGGAGGACGAGCCTGAGGGAGATTGAGGGCCCCCTGCTTAACAAGCTTTTCCAGCACAGATGCGTATGATTCTCCGATAGGAGTATATCGTCGTTGCACGTATCTTTGCTGGAACTGGCGGGTGGCGCTCTGAGATGTTGATGGCTCAGGCTGATTAGATGAGGGCGAGGAAGATGAAGGCCTAACGACTACAGCGTTAGCTGAAGCCTTGGGCTTAGAATTGGATGACGATGGCTTGGCTGAAGGGGAGTCATTGGTTTTAGAGCTAGGATTCTTGCTCCGCAACTTGACTTTATTCTCCTCGATGGCACGCAACTCAAGTTTGCGAGCCATCGTGAAGGCTTCGTCAAAAGTGCGGAAGGTTTGAACCCTCAGGGTGGAAGAGATATGTCTGGCGCAAGCTTGGGAGAAGAGTTTGATAAGCTCGGCCTGGGGTAAAGAGAAGGAGAGCTGGTTGATAAGGCCTCTCCATCGAGCTACAAAGTCGGCTATGGACTCGTCCTCGAATTGTCTGATAGAATAGAGGTCCATGATGGAGACCTTCTTAGTGATGTTAATGGAAAAATGATCGAGGAAGAGCTGGGCCAATTGCGTGAATGAGAAGACAGAATGGCTAGGAAGGGAGCTGTACCAGTCAAGTGCAGCGCCCGAGAGAGACATAGGGAACGTGCGTAAGAGTAACGCATCGTCATGGCCGATGAGGTAGCAGGCATGTTTGAATGCCCGCAAGTGTTGCTGGGGATCTTCCTTGCTTTGGAAGCGAGAAAACTTCAGAAGCTCCCATTGGCTAGGGTATGGTCTGATTGGGATAGAAGGATGGATGGGCTCGTTGCAGATTTGCTCATAGGAGAGAGCGTTGCGCGAGCCGGAAACAGAAGTCTCAAGATGGGTCATCTTGTCCATCAGCATTTTAATGATGTCTGCCGACGGATTGACGGGTGGCGCGCCCCCTAAGTTGTAGGGTGCTTGGAAGAGGTTAGGGGATGCATACGATGTAGTCGGTTGTCCTTGTGAAGGGGCAACATAGAGATAACTAGTCGTAGAGGAAGGGGCTAGAAGTGGTTGAGTGGAAGGCATAGGTAAGCCCGATGTTGCCACGAGAGGTGGGATAGTGGTAACAGGGGCCAAGGGGTAGGAAGCCACCCTGGTGTTGATAGGGGCCAGGGCAGGCGAAATAGAAACGACAAGGTTTTGAAAAGGAGAGGATAACGATTGAGGGGGTTGAGGTTGACAAGGGGCCGGAACCCCGATGGAAGTGGGCCCAATGATAGAAGGGGAGGCCATACCTGTAGGATTGGTCAAGGTCTGAGTCTGGTCGGTGGTCGAAGTGACAGGTCGAGTGTCTGAAGGTTGAACTACGGGTGTTGTCGATACAACCGTAGTCGCGGCAAGAGAGGTTGGCATTCCATAGATTGGATTGCCCAAGGAGTCTCGCGTTCGACTATGCGCGAGATAATGTTGCAAAGCCTTGACATTGAGGTCCAAGAATCACTCGAAATCTTGGTCCCCTTCCTGGACAATAGGAGTCAAAGGCGGGGTTGGACGGGTAGGAGTTCTTTCGGTCTCCGAGTTGAACTCCATTGTAGGCTTGGTCACGGACGGGGTTGACGGAAGTGGTTGACGGCTAGCATGGTTGACAAGAGCTTTGGCTTGGCTACGAGTCAAAACCATGCAAGGCAAGGAAGGTTCAGGTTTCAGAAACTGTGCTGTTTAGTTTCAGAAAACCGGGATGGTGTCTTTGACAGAAGATGGACAGGTTTCAGGTTGCTGGTTTTGAAAAAAAAAAGGACAGTGACAGAGACCGACGTCGGTTTAAAAACCGATGTCGGTAGGAAATGAGGCCGACGTCGGTCAGATAACCGATGCCGGTAACAGATGAAGCCGACGTCGGTATCAGAACCAATGCCGGTGACAGGGGACGCCGACGTCGGTGGCAGAACCGATGTCGGTCACTGTGTTTTCCAGAGAGCCGAAAGGTTCTTGGAAAAACAAAGAAGAAAGCGTCCTCACACACTCAAACAAACAGATGAGAAGAGGAAAACAGAGAAAGACAGACAAGCTTGAGCGATAAATCCTAGGAATTAACCTTAGAAATTTGTGGCTTATGCCTTAGATGAATGTTTGGGGAGATTGGCTGAAAAATAGGTCCTAGAAGAAGGCAGTCTAAAGATAGTTTCAGGTGTTGTTTTAGGTGCTCAAGAAATCTGCGTTAGGGTCTGGTACGCGGCCTGGTGCTAAGGAGCAAGCTCCCCTCACTTCACGATTCCAGTGGTTAGCTGGTCTCGCTTAGCCAAGATATACCTCGCCTAGAGTTTAGACTCCGCCAGAGAACGGAGTGGGCTTCCCCCTTGGTGATGAAATCCAAGTAGGGTCACTGAGACGGGTAAGGTATCCGCTGGGGGATGAAATCCCAATTGGGCCTTGTCTCAGGTAAGTTATATGTTTGTTTTGTGCATGTGAGTCGGTAGTGTAACATCAAGTGTCTAGATTTATTCAATATGCGCCTAAGTTACTAGATGTGGACTACGAAGATGCAAGCACAAGCAGAGATGAATGCAAAGTGTTTTAATGCCCAAAGTCGAAATGTGATATTGTTATGAAGACAATGTTTTGAGAAAGGGTCAAGAATATGACGTTTAGACTAGTCTAGCATGCACAAGGAAGAAAAAGAAGGATTCGTTTTAATTCTTGCTTATAGTGCCATTGAGAAGAAAAGAAGGAGGAGAAAAGGTAAGAACCTAATGCTCCTAAATGAATAGAAAAAAAAAAAGGAACCCAGGAGGAACCTAGGGTCCCACCGGGCGTGCCAGAATGTTTCTTGGGCTAATTCGCTTTCTACATTCGAAAAGTTGAATAAAGAAACTAGAGAAAATGGACGAGGTTAGGAATACCTGGATGTCGACTGCGCACCGTGATCCAGACGCTTGTGAGCACTCCTCTTTGGCTGTGGAGGAATGACACCTGCAAAAGAATGGAAAACTTGGACAAGGGGATGTTAGATAAATAGACGGTGGGTTGCCAAGCACAAGCTTGTTCCCGGAAGTGTAAAAACTTCCTCAAAGGGAGGTCAACCCACAGATGAAAAACAGATAAAAGACTGAGAAAGTATAAGATGCCAGAATACAGAAATGATGAATAGCTTAGAAATGAAAGAAAACACCAAATGGTTACCTGAAATAAGCAGTCGGGTTGATGACAGTCGCCGATGTCGGAAGTTCTGCCGGCGTCGGTTAGGAGGTCTGCCGACGTCGGTTATTATGCCGACGTCGGTTGGGGAAGTGACCGGCGTCGGTTGGGGTTGCGGCCTGTAGTCGGGCTTGAGCAGAGTCTGGTCTGAGTCTTGGTCTGTGCTCTGTGCGTGGACGGGTTGGACACTGATGGACGGGTCTGGGTCTTGGTCTGGGGATTGGTCTCAGGGAGAGATACAGGGGAAGGAAGGGACAAAGAGGAAGGAGAAAAGAAGGGTACACAGAGGAAGGGGCCTGAGAAGGCTTTGCAGCCTCTCAGGGGAAGGGACAAAGGGAGAGACACAGAGGACAACAGAAAACAGAGGATTAAACCAAAGAAAATAAAATAAAACCAGAACTAACTTACCTTTAGCCTGCTGAAAGAAGAAGATGGAGATGTTGCTGGAGCCAGGGAATATTCTGCAAGAAGAGAATTCTGATGAAGAGCCTTTGCACCTGCAGCTGTTGTTGCACGAGGTTCAAAATGAAGACCAGACGAATGCCAAATGCCAAGAGAGTTCTGTTTTTCGAGCTCAGGAGTCCAGGGGTTGCAACGGATACAGGACGGGATAATGAAGGCTGCCGACGCCGGCAGTTTCGCCGACGTCGGCCGAAGGGTCGCCGACGTCGGCGGTCGCAGGATGGGCGCAGAGGCTAAAAATAGCCTCTGCCCATTCTTGCACGCCGCTGAGCGAGGGGTCATGGGCAGAACGGTCGCAAGGTTGCCAAAATGGACGAGGGGGGCTATAATGGTGAGATTTGGGCTAATAAATGCTAGGGGAAGGTGGAGGGATTCAAGGGAGGATCCAAGGAGGCAAGGGTAGGGTGGAAAAAGGGGGACTCAATTAATTAAAAGATGTTAATTTTTAATTAATAAGACCTAGGTGGGTTAGGGACCAAGGAGGACTAGGAGGGAGAAAGGACCAAGGGAGAGAACCAAGGTGCAGACACGTTTGCGGTGTCTACATCTTATATATACAAAACCTTATATATGCATTTCAATAACAAGTATCAAGGGGCATCATCAAAGATTCAAGTGAATTCAAATTTAGACACACACTACAAACTAGTATTTTTAATATTAATAAATTGTAATAAGATTTAACCATATTTTTATCTTAAAATAAAGATTAAAAAATGTTCATATAATTACACTTCAAACAAGAAGATAAAGTGAAATCCTTACTCACATATTTTCATTCCCATCACAATATAACTGCATTAATTTCATTTTTTGCTTATAGAAAATATAGCTACAATTATTTGAAGGTTATTATATCCAACCAACCCTTTTCTTGTTCTCCATTCCTTTCAAAAGATTTTATAGAAAATTATGTCAAGAAAATAAAGTGAATACAAATTAGACATTTATATTCTCCAATTCCATAAAGAGATTGCATAGCTATACTCAACATCAACTTACGCACCTAGTTCGAACTTTACAAATTTAGAAACAAAGTAAAAGACACATTCAATGCCCATGTACTCTTTCAACACAATGTTGATTTTGACCCAATGAGATTTGATAGTCGAATTTGTAGTATAATAGAGGATTGGCTTCCAAAACTTTGTTACTGTCTCATAAAATTAGTCTACAACCAAACGTGTCATATTTTATACCTTCCACTATCTTTTCATTGTCTTTGCTTGAATTAATAATTTACATGTTTTGTTTATTCTTTTAATCTGATGATAGTTTTAGACTATTGTATCTTAAATTTCTCTCTTGTGCCTCCATTTTAATTGCTCATGCATGTGGTAATTATTGTAAAATCATAAATAGTTAAAACACATTGATGCCTATACCACCTAGTTTTTATTCACTCTTTTTAAAAATCTCTTTACAATAAAATTTTAAAATAAAATTTTATTATTTTAAATTAGATACATTTAATTCATATATTTAAAAATTATGTTTATACATGTTTAAAATTCTCATGCAAATCTTTAATTGTGTTTATTGTGTTTATTGAAGTTGAAATTTGTTGGTTTTTGTCAAAACTCTCACTCTCGACTATAGATGAACAATCACAAGCCTTTGACGTAGAAACCCAAGCCATTACCAAGCCTAAAGGATTGGTTTTGAATTCAAATTCAAATAGCACGTATGTACTATTTTGTAATAAGATCGAAAACATCTCTAGAATCATGTGAGTGTTGCAAATGAAGGCAACTTTGGCCATAAACTTATATTTACTACTATAAATGTTAAGTATTTATACTTTAATTTTATTTTAGTAAATATAAGAAATAAGGTCACTCAACATTTGATAGAGTTGGTCTCACAGTTACATGCCTTACGATATGAAAAATAGTTTTTCAAAATCTAATCTAGTTAGTACTTAGGCATTTTTAGGGTCTAAATATTAAACCTAGGGAGTTCAAAACATAATTTTTGTAATTGATGTCCATTTTGATAAACATATAGTCATTTTTACATTTTTGTGCCTTCCAAATTGATTCCTATAATTTCTATGAGTCTTAAGTTTGTCAAAATTTTAGTTTTTAAACTGCTCGCTTTGAAATTGATGCAAAGTGGTGTGATTGGGGTAACATAGGTCACATTGATGACCTACACACATTAAATGACCACTTTGTGTTAATTTAATTTTCATCATCTCTCCCTCATCCCTAATCACTTATTACTCATGCCTCCTAACCCTTAATCACTCTTTCATCATTATTAATTATCCCTAATCACTCCCTCATTAACCCACACTTTTCTTAGTCATCTCTAATCACTCCCTCATGATCCCTAATTACTCCTCATTGACCCTCACTATCCCTCATCATCCTTGATCATTCATTCCTCATCCCTCCTTGTCCCTCATCACTCCCTCATTGACCCTCCTCATCCCTCATTCATAATCTTTAATCACTCCCTAATCATCCCTAATCATTCCCTCATCATCTCTTACCATCCCCCATCATCCCTAATCACTCCCTCATTGGAAATCACCATCCCTAATCACCACTTCATCATCCCTAATCACTCCATCCTCGTCCCTCATCATCCGTAATCACTCCCTTATTGACCCTTACATTTTATCACAATTTATAATCACTCCCTCATCATCCATAATCACTCCCTCATTTCTCATCACCATCCCTCATGATGTATAACCCTATTGCATACTCTTCTTGTCCAAACTCTCTGCCAATATCCACCTAGCTTTCACTTTGTCTTTTCTTGATTGATCTCTGTCTTTGGAACTTACATACATTTCAAATTCACATTTACATTTTATTCATTTCATTAATTCTCAACCATGTTTTGAATGGTCTCACTAAACTCTTCATTATATTCTCCTTACTCAATGCATTCAATCTCTCTTACTTTGAGACTATCCCCTTCAGTAGTCTTTATGATTTATAACAACTTGGACCAAATCTTGTATTTGGTTCCTTAGGATTTAATAGGTTTCTAAAAAACTTCCTTCCAATCATTTGAGTGCTCTCTAACTTCTTCTCAACCCTACTTAACTTCTCAACACAATCCTCATATCATACACTACCACTCTATCATAAAATCTTCTTGTAGCCTTTTTTTGGGATAATTTCCTTGGTATGATATTGTAAAGACTCAAATCATAAAATAAACCTCATTTATGGATACCCTCTAACATCTCCCATATCTTCACAAATTTTCAAGCTTTGGTTCAACTATTTGATTTTTTGCTCTTTCTACTCTCATTAGGTCATTAGGTTTCCTTCTACTCTGTCTACCACACAGTCCTCCCCCATCCATACTTATTCATAATTACACACCTTAAAAACACTATATTATCTTTATGTATTTTTAACTCAAAATTTTCATCAAATTTCATTAATTATTTATGGTTATTACTCTTAAAGATTCAATTTGAAAGTAGAAACCCTAATACAGGGTTTGGACTGGTTTTACAGACCTGAGAAGGGTCAAAATGAGATTTCAATATTCTAAAGGAATTTATAATTATTGTGACTATTGTATTAGGTCTAAGTTGACCTTATGAACCTTTTAAAAGTTTTATATTTCCATTTTTAAGTTATAGTAGATCGACTTAACCAAATTTGAATAGATTGTGTACTCAATCACAAGGCTATAGTAATTTGAGAAGAGGTTATTTGTTCTAATCAATTCCAAAAGGGGTTATAAAACAACATGAATGTTTAAAATCCTCTACATAATGTTTATAAAATTTAAACAATCAATTCCTTCCATCTCTAACACTTTATTTGATAATTTCCATGAGATACCACTTTGATTGTGTTAAGTTTCTTGATGACTTCAGGACTATGTTAGTTTTATTTTTGCTCATCCAAATATATGAAAGCTAATTTAAAGAATATAAGACTTAATTATCATATTATAATCAACTCACCAGCATATACATTTGAATTTTCACTCCAATACATGCATATACCTTCTCATACAAATGTATACTTAGAACTTTTGCTCACAGAAAATAGGGTTGTGCTGTTCAACACAGAATTTCCTTAGCAGAATAAAAAAATACATTGGTTAAATACTATTAAGGAATTGTTATGTCAAGTTAATAATTACTCATACTTTCCAAAATCCCACCAAACAAAATCTCCTCTTCCACAAGACTTTGACCTTCACTCAGATTTCAAGTCACAGTTTATAAAAGCTCAGGGTATACAGTTTGTAATTTGAACATTCAAAATATTTGAAACTTAAATGACAAATGATATAATCACCATAAAATAAAAGGTATTTTAAACTTACCACTCACACCAAGATCACAAAGAACTTGTTACTAATCATGTTTCACCATTAAACATGCACACTATCAACTATCTTTGCATATATTCAAGAAGATACAGGGTCTGTTTGCTTTCTTGTCTAAAAATAATCAAAAATTATCTTTATTCACTTATTTTGGGTTATTTACATTCATAATTTTGAATCCTAACCCCTCCAACTCTCTTGAATCTGACTCTTATTACCAAATAACCATCCTAACTAACTTCTAACTTCTTTTGTACATTGAGAGTGCCTCAACTAACTCAAATACTAACATATTTTTCAAATACAAGTTTAGGTATATGTGTTGTAACATCCTAAACTCCAAATTAAATTATAACTACACCAAATTCAATGTTGGACTTCTTGAAACAAGATTGAAGTCTCTATGAAAGTTTAAAAATTCAAATGAAAGATTTGGTGGGAAATTTCAATAAAACTCTAATTCAAAATTGACACAACACTAAAAACTTAAAAAGACTCCTACTGAATTCTTATGACCTTAAACACCTTCTAAAGACTCAAAACATGTAAACTAAATCACTATTTACATTGAGTAGTGATGTTCTTGCATTACTACATCATCCCTAATAACTACTTTATCATACCTCATCATCTCTAATTACTCATTCTTCATCCCTCATCACCCCTAATCACTCACTCATTAATCTTCACCATCACTCATCATCCCTAATCACTCCCTCATCCTCTTTAATCACTCCCTCATTGACCCTCACCATCCCTCACCATCCCTATTAACTTCCTCATCATCTCTAATCAATTTCTCCTCATCCCTCCTCATCCTTAATCACTCCATCCAATACCTTGATGGTGTTATTTTATTGGGATTTAAAAATGTTAGGAGCTACAAGTGGAGAGTTGAGTGCTAGCATAAAATATAAGACATAGTGATTAAAATGATGTGGAGGCAATTTTAAAACATAAATATTTAACACCTATGAAAAAATATGGGCCTATTAGAAATGATGTAATTCACAATTGAAAATTTGCCAAAAAAAGAGAAGTAAAACCACCATATCACCAAAAATTTGTAGTAAATACATAAGGATCACCAAGCTATGTAATTTCCTGAAACTAATCATTTGTTTTCCACATGAGGACATTTTATGATCCAAATAATTACATTGAAGGCCTTCTATTTGTATGTCTATTGATTGAGTCATCATACCAGAGAGTGGAAAATAAATTTTAAATGATTAGAACAAGTAGTCTAAGATTGGAAAGTGGTGCTTAATTCATAACTTCAATATTCAATCCAATTAAGAGTGTCACACTATGAGCTCTCCACTTGCACATCTCAAAAAGTGGGTAAAAGTTATCTAGCACTATAAAAGGTAAGTAGATAATAGATTATGAACCCAATGATATGGTCGGCACTAAAAATATCTCTACTTCCCCCAACAAGAAATTATATAAATTAAAAATATTATTTTATTAACAAATGTAGATCGATGGTGAGCTAATACACTTCATCATTTCCAATGGAATTCAAAAGAATTTAATTTCTCCTAAAGCATATTTTCAAAAATTTAACTTGAAATTTATTCATCATCTATAACCATACACTAGTGTATGGTCAAGTGTAGGCCTATAGAAATGGATCACCTAGTAGTGTCACTTAGTGTACAAAATCAAACTTTTTAAAGATGCAATCATTTGTGACATCTCACCATTAGAGGTGTGTGATGTTTTACATGTGGTCAACCATATATTTACCATTGAAATGTAGTCTATGAATTAAATCCTTAAAATGTTGCGATAGATTGTCATGATCTGAAATACCATATATCATAGTTAGTTCATAAGCTTTCAGTCATTAGTGCTAGGAAGTGCAAGAATCTTGTCAGTTCTAGTAAGAAGTATACTCTTAATGGTAAGAAGTAAATGTAACAACATCCTTATGTCACCACATTATATTGTGGTTTATCCAACAATAACAAAGACAAAATAATTAAACCATAAACTAGATGAATACAAGATATCTTTCAGTCACCTAAATAAGTGCCCACATACTACACACTAAAAATTATTATTGATTTGATCCCTTAACTACCTCTACCTCAAACCTCTTTATACAACATATCATTTCTAGAGAATGAATAAATCAAGTGGTGGATCCATGAAATCATAAATAATGGACACATCATGCCCAAATCATTACCTTGCAGAAGCCCAATTGTGTTTGTGCTAAAATTGTGAATCAATTAAAAAAATCTTAACAAGTTTAAAGTGAAGAACTATTATCCTCATTTAAATATTAAAGCATTTTTTTTCCATATCCATGGTGTAGAAGTCTTTTCCAAAATTGATCTTAAGTTTGGGTATCATCAAATTTATGTTAAACATCTAGACATTTGTAATATAGTCTTAAAAAGAAAGGAAGGATTGCTTGACTAGTTGGTTATGCATTTTAGGTTAACTCATATAATGAATTCATTCATTTCAAGATGTTGAAAGACATCCTCAGGCCCTTTACCTATGTCATTTTTTTTAATCTACCTTGATGACATATTAATCTTCAGAAAACATGGGATGAACATCTACACCATGATGAACTAGTGTTTCACATTTTGTAGAAACATATTTTTATGATAACATGAATAAATATTCATTTTTCATGTAAGAGCTAAAATATTTGTGACACATTACACACACAAGGAGTGCATGTGTTAACCTACCAAGATTCTATTCATACATGAATGGGAAACACTAAATAACTTTACATCTGATTCAAATCTTCTCATAATTAAATTTTATACAAGATATTTGTGTTTAATTTTTATCTTTTGAACTTGTTGGCCATTCTTTGGCCCACATACCAATTTTTGCCTGAGTGTGAGAAGATAGACTTTCAAGTAGGAAATGGTAAGTCTTTAGAAGACTTCAGACTTTTGGCAGCCCATGACTTAAATGGTTTTATAAGTTACAAAGTTACAAAGCTCCAAAGTAGTAAGTAACAAGGTGTTAAAGACCCAAAATCATCTTGAACAGAAGGCTTCGGGTTATCTCATTGGGAAGTCTTCAAGTTTTCCAAAGGAGACAACTTTAGGTTTCCTAGGTAGCACAACTTATTTCAATTTATGAGTAATTAGTAATGATAAGTTTGAAGTAAGTAGTGGGGCTTGGAAAGCCTTATTTGGTCTGGGCAGTGTATTTCAGGTTCTCCAAGGAGCACTACTTAATTACTTCATAAGTTATGAGCAGTCAGAAACCCAAAATAAGTAATGAGACATCAAAAGCCCAAAGCAAGTTGAGTATCCATGAAAACCCAACGACATGATCAAACGAATGAAAGGCTGCCATGTGGCATAAACTAGAGCAAAAAAGGCATTTTCAGGAAAGGATAATTTCAAAAAACTCAAAGGGTATTTGCCCTTTAGGAATGCCACTTTTCATAATTCTGAAGGGACGATTTAATCTCCAAAGGGTCATTTTTGAAGGCCCAAAGGGATCTTTCTTTTAGGAAGTCTTTAAGACCAGAGGCCTAAAGGAAAACAATTCCTTCGAACTTAAGTCTAAAAGAAAAAGGAATCAAGAAAGTTGAAGGCTCAGATAAATTGTCCAAGGGTTTTCCTTCGAAAAATCTTGAGAAAGAAAGGGGAAAAATCCAAAGCCATAGATAATTCCCGTGGGTATTTTGTTCATGGGAAATTGACAAAATAAATGCTTGACTCAACATTGTAAAGGAAATACATAGGCAAGGCACATGCAGGAAAATAAAATCTAAAAGTAAGAAGTTGTGGATGAAAACTCCAAAGTAAGTAATAATCAATGAGAAGTCTGAAGTAAGTTGTAAGGAGTACGAAGCCCGATGAATAAAATAGAAAGTTTTGAAAGGAAAATTATGGGAAATAGTCCATGAAAAGCAAATGGCCATGGAACATTAAGGTCAATGGTCAAAAAATCCAAAGGGCCAATAAATCAAGGACAAGTGGCACAAGTACATATAGATCACTTCCAAAACATGCAAAGTGGTCAAACAAAGGATAAATGTGCCCAAGTGGAGTAGTCAATATGCAAAAATCTGATTGGGATAGTCCAAGTTGTAGTAAAGAAAATGTTGAGCCTTAAATGCAAAGGTCAAATCACTCACACTTGGTAGGAACATGCAACTACCTATGATATGACCCTATTAGTTCAAAAGGAAGGGACTTGAATGTAGGAATGGCTATAGGAGATTTGGTGGTGATCTTGGGTGACACATCTCATGGTCAAAGGAAGATGACAACAACAATCCCAATCATCAATGACTTCTTCCCTCTTCTGTTGTTCTCACGTAGCCCTTTTTCTCTCTCTTCCTTTCTCTATATATATCTCATGATTTGCCATTGTAAAGGCCCCAATTTTTTAGAAGTTTTGTCATCTTTCTATGAGATGGTTGCTCACTGAGACGTTTGCAAAAAACCTATTCCTTCGACCAGGTTAAATCCTGTCAAGATATTATAAGAACTACCTCTTGAATGTAATGAGATGATTTATTTGCCTATTTATTGTCTTAGATTAGTGATTTAGTATGCTTGTGCTTGGTGGATTCGTGAATGAGTGTATTCCTAGTCCATTAGCCTTCTACTTGCCTTTTAAAAGTATTTTCAAGCTTTTGTAGTTCTGGATTAGTGTTCTGCCTGAACCTCTTCCATCGTGTGTTTACTTGATTTTGAGATAGTACAAGTCCAAATTGTCTCATGACTGATCTAGAGCAGGTTCAAGCATAGATGAGTGTCCATTTATTTCTGGTGCATCACTTGATTAGCCCTCTTAGGAGCCCTTATCTCCCTTTTAACCCTTTTCCCCATGAAGTTTCATTTTAGCATTAGCTTTAGGTGATCCAACAAGAGGAACTAGCCTCTTTAAAAATATTAGAGGCTCAACCTCACCATAAGATACCCATATCTTGAAGTTGTTCCCATGCTTATAGCTAGAAGTGGGAAAGCCTAAAAAACTCTTCCAGAGCAGTCCAATTTCTAGCTACAATAGTTCTGGTACTCTCGGTGGGACTAAGGTCTAAAGCAATGAAAGGATTTTTGATGTTGTTCTTTTACATATCATCTTTTGGAGGCATTCAAAAAATATCAATGGCAACTCTGAGCATCTATCAGTTGGTTTAAACAACCCAAGTGCTTGATCATTATTATTTGCTTTTGAAAGCAAGTATTAATGCCATTGGCAACTCCAAATCAAAGCTCCTAGTTATGAGCAGACCAGGTTTATCTCTTTGAAGTTTTAATTATCTCCTACTTGAATTATGAGGCTAACATGAATAGATATGGTGAATATTCCTATTATTCACCTCCTTATTAGCAGCCCCAATATGATCCCCATGATCCATATGAACTCAATCAGCTCTACCAAGATTTATATCAAGGCTATAATGAACCTTGACAAGTTTCTCATGATCCATATATGTAGGAGCATTACCTTGATCATCCATATAAACAAGCCCATCAAAATATTTCTCCTCATCATCCCTATCATGAGCCATCTATATCAAAACTTAGGCAAACTTTAGTAAACCTTGACAAGCATGCACTAGAGTTGTGCTCATAAAAGTGTTATGGCCAAAATGTCCCTACTCACCAGATCTATTATGTAAGGGATTCATTGCAATAAATGAAATTAGAATGGGCACTTATTGAGAGAGCAAATTGGAACAAACTCACTGGTGACATGATGGATATATGTAGTTACATTCAGAGCATTGATGACAAGTTGGAGAGACTTGAGGAACAACAGGGCCAACCCTGCCAACCTTTGGTGCCTACGTACACACCTCCACAGTCTTCTTATGTGTCATTCATTCCTCCTAAAGAAGCAATTTCAAGTACTCCTTTGAATCTTTTAAGTTCATCATATGTTTCACAGTCTTTTCCTGCTTGGAAATCCATTCAAGGGGGATGTAAAAATATGAAGTGCTTGTTGTGGAACAACTTGCTGTTTGGGACCAAGACTTCATCCCTCTTCAAGAGCCCTCTTGTGTTCCTAACTACCTTAAGGAGGAGATATTTAAAGAGAATATAGCAAAGCAAATCAGAGAGTTGGAGCTAAAAGTAAGGGAAGAAGAAGAAAGGTAAAATCAATAAATAAAAGTAGAATTGCTACCTTTCCCATCTTGGAGCCAAGTCACGCATCCACATAGATCAAAGGTATTTCAAGCCCCATCCCTCCCTCCTCAAGAGCCTCTATGTTTTCCATCTTGGAAATTTATTCAAAATAGTGGGCAAAAGAATGAGATGGTGATTCTTGAAGTCAATCAAGAAGCCTTGCAGCCTCCACTCCTTTCCCCTCAAAAGCCTAGAGCCTTTCCTTCATGGAGAGTCATTCATGAAGTGGAGAATAAGGAAGAAAAGGTGGCTGTTCCCTACACATTTCCATCCTAAAAATTGGTTCATCCAATTTAAGAGAAGAAGGAAGATGAGGTGAAGGTGATCCAAGTAAAGCAGCTTTAGGAACCAAATCAAGAACCTATGGGAGATGCATCTAAAGAGGCTGAGGAAGAGAATATCATGAACAAATACAAGGAATAAATCACCATAGGGTCCCCCCTTAGTCAATAAAAGATCATTGCAACCTTATTGAATGAAGGAGAACATATTGAAGACTCTTTTGCAGTTGTGCATGAAGTGGACTGCACTATTGAGGATGTAAAGCTGCTACTTTATGTGGAGAATGAGGGGGTCAAAGCTGTCATTTCCTTGAATGAGATACCACGTGATGAAGAGTATGAGGAAATGAATGAAGTAGCTGATCAAATTGATGAACTTATGGAGTAGCTAGTGGTTCCCAATCAATTAAGAGGCTCATTTGAGGACTTTTTTAAGATCTTGGGAGCTAGTTATGTTCTTTTCCAAGGTAACTATGGTCTAGTTGCAGCCAAGGAGAGCATCCTTGTTAAGCGGATCAAAGGGGATGGAGTGGGAAGTCTTCCAACTCTATCACATCAATATTTCATTACAAATATGGACTTGTTTTAGATCTTGAAAATAGGCTATTAGCTCCTTGATGAGCCTAAAAAACATGAGATAATGAACAAATCTAGTCTTATTGAGGAGGTTGTAGAAATCAAAGAGGTTTGCCTAGTTGAACCACCATTGGAGGCTACAGTTAAGGAGCCATTCAAAGAGATTGAGACCCTCTGTATTCACATAGCTGACCTTTTTGGAGCTACTTAGTTCTCATTGAACATGGTGATGGAGAAGCTGACAGTTACAATAAAGAAGAAACAGGCATCAAGGCCAAGGGTCAAGAAGCTGCATGCCTTGTTCAATCCTTTGTCTTGTAAGAAAAGGGAAGTATTAAGCTTTCATTTTGATCTAGGAAGAAAGGGTTACATAGTTTTAGGATGTATATATTAGGATTAGTTTTGTTCTAATTCCTCCAAGTGTTGTTTTAGGCACATTTATTTGTTGTCTTTGCTTTATTATAGGTTAGTTTATTTTCAATTGGTGCCTTGGGCACTTTATTTTGTGTTGTTTTGTGCTATCCTCATTGCTTCAAAAGGGAGTTCCAAAAAGGGTTAGCCTTGTATCCAATTTTAGACTAGCCTAATTATAGAGGTTGATGACTCCATGCCCAATGGACTAGACAAGACAAGTGGTTGGGTTCTCAAGCAAAATAGGCATGCTTCCCTACGAGTCACCAAAAATATTCACCATTTTTTGGCCCACATACCAATTTTTTCCTGAGTGTGAAAAGATAAACTTTCAAGTAGGAAATGGTAAGTCTTTAGAAGACTTCAAACTTTCAACAACCTATGACTTAAATGGTTTTATAAGTTGCAAAGTTATAAAGCTCTGAAGTAGTAAGTAATAAGGTGTTAAAGACCTAAAATAGTTTTGAATAGAAGGCTTCAAGTTATCTCATTGGGAAGTCTTCAAGTTTTCCAAAGGAGATAAATTTGGGTTTCCTGGGCATCATAACTTATTTCACTTCATGAGTAATCAGTAATGATAAGTCTGAAGTAAGTAGTGGGGCTTAGAAATATTGATTTGGTTTGGGCAGTGTATTTTAGGGTCTCTAAGGAGCACTACTTAATTACTTCAAAAGTTGTGAGTAGTCAGAAACCCAAAATAAGTAATGAGACATCAAAATACCAAATCAAGTTGAGTAGCCACAAAATCCTAAAGTCATGATTAGATGAATGAAAGGCTACCACGTGGTGTAAGCTGGAGTAGAAAGGGCATTTTTAGGAAGAAGGGTATGTGTCTTTTAGGAATGCCACTTTCTAGAATTTCGAAGGGATAATTTAATTTTTTAAAGGGTCATTTTTGAATGCCTGAAGGGCTCTTTCTATCAGGAAGTCTTTAAGACAAGAGGCAAAAAGGAAAACAATTCCTTCGGACTCCTTCAGACTTAAGTCTGAATGAAATAGGAATCAAGCAAGTTGAAGGCTCAGACAAATTGTCTGAGGGTTTTCCTTTGAAAAAGCTTGAGAAAGAAAGGGGCAAAGTCCAAATCCATAGATAATTCCCATGGGCATTTTGTCCATGGGAAATTGATAAAACAAATGCTCGACTCAACATTGGAAAGGAAATACACAGGCAAGGTACATGCGGGAAAATAAACTCAAAAAGTAAGAAGTTGTGGATGAAAAATTTGAAGTAAATAATGAGTAATGAGAAGTGTGAAGTAAGTTGTAAGGAGTGCGAACCCTGACGAGTAAAATAGAAAGTTCTGAAAGGAAAAATATGGGAAATAGTCCATGAAAATCAAATGACCATGGAACATTAGGGTCAATGGTCAACAAATCTAATGGGCCAATCAGTCAAGGATAAGTAGCACAAGTACATAAAAATCACTTTCAGAACATGTAAAGTGGTCAAACAAAGAATAGACACATCCAGGTGGAGTAGTGAATATACAAAAAATTGACTGGGATAGTTCAAGTTGTAGTAAAGAACATGCCCAACCTTAAATGCAAAGGTCAAATCGCTCACGCTTGGAAGGAACATGTAGCTACCTCTAATATGGCCCTATCAGTTCAAAAGGAAGGGACTTGAATGCATGAATTACTTGAGAAGATTTGGTGGTGATCTTAGTTGATGCATCTCATGGTTAAAGGAGCATGATAGTAGTAGTCCCAATCATCAATGACTCAATGATTTCTTCCCTCTTCCCTTTTTCTCATGTAGCCCTTTTTTTCTCTCTTCCTTTCTCTATATATATCTCATGATTTACCATTGTAATGGCCCTAGTTTTTTAGAAGTTTTATCATCTTATTGAGAGATGGTTTCTCATTGAGATGTTTGTAAAAAATGTTTTCCTTCGACTAGGCTAAACCTTATCGAGATATTGTAAGAACTACCTCTTGAATGTAATGAGATGATTTCTTTTCCTATTTCTTGTCTTCAATTAGTTCTTTAGTATGCTTATGCTTGGTGGATTTGTGAATGAGTGTATTCCTAGTCCATTAGCCTTCTGCTTACCTCTTTAAATTACTTTCAAGCTTTTGTAGGTCTGGATTAGTGTTCTGCCTAAACCTCTTTCAGCATGTATTTACTTGATCTTGATATAGTGCAAGCCCAAATTGTCTCATGAATGATCTAGTGTGGGTTCAAGCATAAATGAGTGTCAATTTATTTTTGGTGCATTACGTGGTTAGTCCTCTTAGGAGCCTCTATCTCCCTTCTAACCCTTTTCCTCATGAAGTTTCATTTCAACATTAGTTTTAGGTGATCACCAAGAGGAACTAGCCTCTTTAAAAATCCTAGAGGCTCAACCTCACCATAAGATACCCACATCCTAAGGTTGTTCCCATGCTTATAGCTAGTAGTGGAAGAGCCTGAAAAACTCTCCCATAGGGGTGAAATTTTTAGATATAACAAAACAAAACTACCAAAGATATTTTGATGAACTAAAATTTAGACTCTATTATATGTTAGTACTTATGTTACTTGACTATAAATTTTGAAGATCATCTAATTCATTCAATAATAAAATTGACTATCACAAATGGGTATTGACAACACAAGTCCTAGAAAAGAGTCAATTTTTATTGTAATGGATTAAATAAAATATAATTAGAATCAAAGATATCTTTAGTGTATATACTTATGTCAAATGATGAGGGAGCGATTAGAGGGATGGTGAGGGTAAATGATGGAGTGACGAGAGATGGTGAGGGTTAATGAGGGAGTGATTAGGGATGATGAGAGATGGTGATAGTCAATGAAAGAGTGATTAGGGATGATAAGCTCGAGTGATTATAGATGATGAGAGATAATGAATGTCAATGAGGGGGTGATTATGGATGATGAGGGAGTGAATAAAGATGAGAAAGTGATTAGGTATGAGGAGGGATGAGAAAGAGTGATTACAAATGATGAAAGATGGGGAGGGAGTGATTAGGGATGATGAGGGATAGTGAGGGTCAATAGAGGGGTGATTATGGATGATAAGGTAGTGATTAGAGATGACTAGGGATAGTGAGGGTTAATGAGAGAGTGATTAGGGAAATAAGGAATGATGAAAAAGTGATTATGGGTAATGAGGGATGAGTAAGAAATGATCAAGGATGAGGGAGGAATGATGAACAAGTGAAATTAATATAAAGTGGTTATTTGATGTGTGCAGGTCATCAATATGACCTACACTACCCCAATCACACCACTTTGGATCAAGTTCAAGTGATTAGTTTTCAAACTTTAGTTTTGACAAACTTAAGACTCCTATAAATGCTAGGAATCAATCTGGAAGGCACAAAAATCTAAAAAATGACTATATATTTACTAAAAATGAATATCAATTGCAAAAATTATGTACTAAAATCCTTAGGTTTAATACCTAGACCTTGAAAATGCCTAAGTACTGACCAAATTGGATTTTTAAAAACTATTTTCCACATCGTAAGGTGTGCAGTCATGGAACCAACTCTATCATATATTGAGTGACCCTAATTTCTTATATTTACTAAAATAAATTTAAAGTATAAGATAATAAATATAAAAATATAAATGTAAACCTATACTTAATGCGCATGTGTTGTGTGATATGGTATATAATGCGTACACACCATTTGAATTTGAATTTAAAACATTGTTTTAATGTGCAAAACAATACTAACATATACACGTTATTGTTTTTACAATAATGCGATCGTATTATGGCTTGGTAATTATCGAGCCATAATTTAAATAAAATGATTGTGTTAATTAAATAACACGATCGTGTTAATTAAATAACATGATCATGTTATTTATTAACACAATTGTATTACTTAAAATGTTCACAAAATTGTCCTCCAACTCCGTGCACTTACCCAAATGGTGCTAACTAGATATTTATGTTGCTCATTTGCCTTGACATCTAATTAATGTAGTGGAGTGACATTAAATCATGTTTATAGTTATATATTTTAATGAATTTATTTTGATAAAATATAATTTATAGACAAAGTTTAAAAAATTTTAATTATATTTTATATATAAAAAATAAATAAATACAACATTCAAATATTGTACCCTATTTTAACAAGGATTAAAGATAAAGTACATGTATATTTTTAGCAAGGAACCTTTAGAGATAACTTGTACCTACAATTGGCTAATGGGGTCTAGGTTGATTGGTAAAGTTTAGGTATTTATCAAGATGAGGTCTTAGGTTCAATTCCCATTGGCTTGTCCGCTTATGATGGGAGTAGTCTGACTGACGTCCCTAAGACCAACATTCCTGAAGGTTCGTCCACTGTATGAAGGTGGTATAAACTTAAGTTACTAGTGATCTGTGCTCACACCAGTTCCTAGTTTAACGAAACGGTAAGACACTGTTCTCAAATTGTAAAATGTAATAATTCTCTTATATTAAAAAATACAACTTGTATCTACAATTTAAACATAACCTAACTATAATTATGACCCATACATATTAAAGTGTAATAAAATGAATAAATGAGTATAAAAAATGGCTATTTTTCTAAACCTTCTTTAATTCATTATATAATTGATTAATTAAAAGTGAATTGATAATATATTTTTTAACAAAATTGAAAAATAAATTACATAACTAACTTGACAAAATAATCCAATTAACAAATAGAATACCTATCTGCAAATTTAGATTTAAATATTTTATGTACAAATTTATATGGATTATGATAAATAAGCACAAATGCGTGTAGGTAATAGAAAGAAACCTTGATATGACTATTTGTAGGAGATTTTAATTAACACTTGAAATGCGGTGACAACATAGTGACTAATTGTGATATTTTATAATAAGTATCTGTATCGTAAGTATAATTATGCTTATAATAAATAAATTATGATTAAAATAAATAAATAATCATTAATATTATTAAATAAATGCATTCAGTACTAAGTCTCTATTGCAAGAGGATAAATAAACTAGTGGCTGTGCCGTATAGTACATATAAAAAATTGGTAGGCCATTTGCATTCATTGCAACAGAGTATGGGCGATGCATAAATAGATCATTTGTTCTCTGTTATCTAAGCTGCTAGATTTTGTCGAAGTTTACGTTTGTAGAGCCATTGTTAAAAAACATGTCCATGTCATTAACCAGCTCAGTGTCATTGATATATCAAAGATTGAGTTAATGGAGTTTAGGTTGTTTGGTAAAATTCGGGTATTTATGAAAATGAGGTTTTAGGTTTAATCTTTATTTTATTGATTTGTCTGTTTGTGATGGGAGTAGTCCAATCGATCAACGTTATTAACGTTCGTCAGTTATACGAAGATGGTATAAAACTTGAGCCCCTGATAATCTGCGCTTATACCAATCCAGTGAAAGACTATTCTCAAATTGTAAAATGTAATAATCTTAAAAAAAAATATACCAAAAATTAAAACCAATCACAAAAAATTATTTTAATTAGTAAAATTTTTTTTTGGTTGCACCACCATTTGATTGGTATGACAATAAAATTATGAAACTAACTAAATATTTCTAAGAGATTGTAAGAGAATAAATTTTCTATCAATCGTGTCCAAAACTGTAGCTAGATGTGACAAGACAGATGGTAATTGAAAAATAATTATTTAAAAAAAATTTATATAAAAAAAGTTAAAGATTGTAGTAATTGAAAACCGAAGATACAAACTTCTTTCATATAGATTGGAGCTTGCAGGGCAATGGCTGAAGGCCGACACTACAGTAAATGTGGCATCCGATTTAGCCACAATTAGAATTTAATTTAGAATTATGGAGAGTGCGCACAATCATTACCAAATGGTAATTCAAATTACTCTTAACAATTAACAATTGATCAGTTCATTGATGTAGCTAAGATTTTCCTTGGTAAGGTAGGGTGCGTTATTATACCAATCCGATCACCTTCTAAGCAAAAAGAGTTCATTTAAGGTTATATTAAATCTATAGAAATATAGTGATGAGTTGGTTACTTTTACTTTTATTTTTATAGTTGTTAAATCAAGGACATTTAAAGTTGTATTAAATATAATAAATATATTTTAATAATATAAAATATATTATTATTATTATTATTTATATGATAAATTTAAAAAAAATTATAATTATAATTAATATATATGTTTCAAGCTATTTAATTGGATGAATAAAAAATAATTAATTGAAAATTGATTTTATTAATTCTTTTCAATAAAATTTAAAAATTATATAATATTATTATGATTAAAAATAATAATCGTAATTAATATTGAAAAAATAAAATAAATTATAATTAAGATAAATTAAGTTAAAATAACAATAATTAATATGTAGATCAATTTATGATGACGACAATGATAATGACTTTTAATATTTTTTAGATTAAATTGGTTTATAGGAGCTAACAAAGTGTATAGACAATACAACTCACTTTGAGTCTTCTTTACAAACTTTGCAATTTTTGGACTCTTCCCAATCGAAGTGTTTTAGTAATCCTTTGATTCTTCTCAATCTAAATGCCTTCATAATCTTTAGACTCTTCCCAACAAAAAAGCTTTCATAATTTTCAAGTTATTCTTGATAATAAAAGTACCTATAAAATGAAGTGATGAATTAGAAAAAATCAAGACAATAAATTAAATTAGAGACACAAAATAAAAAAGAGACAAAATTGAAATAAATTATTCTTTAACACTTTATTTATTGAAAGAAATTTTGAATTGCCAAAACCTTATTTACTTGTGTAAAAAATTGATTCAATAAGTATTAAGATTTAAAATAAAATTACTACATTTTGTTTGATTATTTAAATTAAAAAGTTCATAAATAAAATTAACTTCAAATGCCAGTATAAACATGTATTATATTACTATATAATAAAATTTGTTTTATATTTTATGAATAACATAAATAGATTCATTTTCCCAATATGTTTTTGACAAATTCAATCTATCAATTCTATTATGTAACTCAGAATGAGAATTAGTTCTTAATTTGCAATCAATTTTTTTTAATTAAAATTGAGAACCTTAAATGAATATAATAAGTATTCAAGTTTAAGATTAATAATGTTTTTATAAAAAAATATATTTATTTTATTTTTGATATTTTCATTTTTAAAAAAAATTTTAAATATTTTTTTATAATTTATTATTTTAAATTGACATCATGTGAGAGGGTTGTTCATCATGGATGGTCCAAAATTTTAACATTTATTAAAATATTTTTTCCAACTTAATTTTAAATGGATTTGCATTAGGCATAATTCTTAATGAGAAATTTATTGTCTTTATATTTTCTAATTTATGTTTTTATAACATATATAAATTAAAGTTTCATTTATAATGGGAAACATATCAAATTCTCACAGGAAAAGGTGTATTTATTAGTCCTTGCTTTGAAAGGAATTATAGGAATCTATTAAAACAATAATTCTTATAAAATGAATCAATAAAATACAATTTGCCATTTTATATATTAAATTGAAAAATTGTTGTTTAACCCTATAGTCATATTAAACTCACCATTTTTGAGATTTTGGTAAAGAATTTGACGAGAAATCATATCAAAGGCAATATGTTGAGATATAGATTGTCTTCTTTCTTTGCGTTAACAAATTTAGAAAGATTCAGCAAAGGCCATTTGGATTTAATAAGGAAGTCATGGGAGAGAACCAACACTGTCACATTGCAGTTTTTAATCTTTACAAAAATGTGAGAAGTAAATTCTTACCTTTGGGCAAACATTGATTATCATTGTCAAAGAAAGAGGAGATGTTGAGGGGGCACATATCAACAAGCAGTTTGCGTACAAAGTATGTTTGACAGCGGCTGTGATATAAATATATCGTGATATAATACATTATCTCCATACGTAATGTTGGAAGTGGGTTGTTCTTTATTGCTTTGAATCACAAGTCTGCTCGAATTGCAAAATCAACTCTTCATTGGGGAAAACCGTGTGATATTTATTCCCATAAAGAGTCATCTTGGGGAATTCCAAGAGTCACCAAGTGAAGACAAACGATTAAGGGCACAATTTCTCATAAAGGGACACTTTGAGAATACGAAAAGTCACCAAGATAAGGACAAAAGTGGGAAGGACATTTTTGGTCATGAAGGGTCACCACACGACTTTTCAAATGCAAGAATATGAAGGGTCATACAAGTTTGGCGCCATTTGTCATGAGGATTGAAGGGTCACAAAGGGGGAAGGCCAAAGGTCATTAGGAAAGCTATAAATAAAGCTTGAGAAGCCATTTGTAATATGAGAGAGAGAGGTTGATTTGATATTGTAATATTTAGCTTAGAAGAGCAATTGTGAGAGATGAATTGATTTGTATTTGTTATATCTAACTTAGAAGAGCAAAGGTGAGAGAGAGGAAAAAGATGTTGTATTGATCTATCATTTGTTGAGGTAGCAACATTGAGAGATAGGTGTGTGGTAGACACAATGGGGTTGGTGCTCCTATGGGTTGGTGCTCGGCAAAGGGGTGTGGTGCTCCTGTGGGTTGGTGCTCATGAATAGTTGCTAGGTTGGTGCTCAGCAAATGGGTTGGTGCTCCTGCAAGCTTGGCTTGCGAATATTGTTTGGGTTGGTCCTCATTCATATACTTGATATTGTTCTCCATGGTTTTTCCCACATTGGGTTTCCATGTTATATTTGGTCTCTCTCTCTATCTTGTGTGTGGTGTTTATTGTTTGAGTTTTATTGCATATCTTGAATGTTTGATTAAGTGGAATTCGGTTAAGGAAAAGATTTATAAGATATATGATATACAAATTCACCCCCCTCTCAGTATATCCCATGCTTAACAATTGGTATCAGAGCAGGTTCCTTTTGAAAAGTTTTACAGCTTAAAGGTAGATCGAGAAAGCACGATGGCTAGGTCACAGGAAGGGTCTTTAAATAGAATAAGATACCTTGGAATTTCCTACCCGCTACTGCATCGATAATGTTTTTGTACAAACCTGTTCTGTAAAATTGCGCCAGAAGGAATCTAGATAGAGGATGGAGTTAACATTGACATCTGTTAACATTGACATCTATCAGGGAAAAAATATGCTACCTGTCATTTTAACATATGTTACATGTCATTACAAAATATACGTGTTACTTATTAACATAAATATGTAAAATAAATCATTTAAAAAAAATTACTAGCTTTTTTTCTTCTCATTTTTACTATATAAAAAAAAAAAATTAAATAGATATATAGGGGTTTGACAACCTATGTTTTTAAAGATCCTATAGTACATATGATTCACAATTATTTTTTTGTTTTACAAAACTTTACATTTCTATTAATATTTAATTTTTATATTATTAAATGTAAAATAGTAGTTAATTACGTATTTATTAATTTATTATTATTATAAATATATTATAATAATATTATATTACATTAAATAATATTATAATAAATTATAAAAATCACATTATTATATTATAATATAATTATAATTACATTATACAATTATTTATATTATATATTAATATATAATAATATTATGTTTATAATATTATAGAATATATATATTATATTTTACACACACATATATATAATATTCGATCACTATATAACAATATGGAACCCACATAACATAAACAAAGGCAACAATAATATCGATAATCCAATATTCATTATCCATGTTTGCTTTGTACAAATCAAAAATTAAATTTTTGAATTCGAATTTTTTTATAATGAACTCATAAACTTCATACATCATCACACCAAATGCAATAAATCTACATGCTTACATAAAAATGGCTCAACTACATAATGTAGATATAAAACCTCATGGCCATTACAAGCCACATCAAGCATGTTCATTGATGTTGATAGATGCAAAACTTACACACCAACCCATAATTATGAAAGAGTAAGCATCCACAACACCACTATAATAAATATTTAATGCCTCATAATTAAAGTACATAACATATTTAGTAAAGTTAACTAGATATATTTATTAAAGTATGCAATAAAAGCTGAAAACAAATTTGAAAGCTACCACCATATGTTGTCTACAATATCAGTTACAGTTATAAATGAAATTTATACAATGGTTGTGTACAATAAATTCTTCATTAAAACCATTATCAACTATGACATAGGTGCACAAGAGATGTGGTGGTTGGATTTGATGACCTGCATCACCCATTGTAAACAATTCCATAGTTTGTAAGGTGGTGACATATTTGATTTATCATTTTTTGTTGTTGAAGGTGGATGAAGATGTCATGAGAGTTGATTTGATTGCAATAGATATCCACATATAATGTGCAACATGAATCAATGATGCTATATCATAAATGTGGTAACAAAACATTGAGTCTCAGAATCTATCTTATTACTTCTATTTGTTTATGTTACTAATATATTGACACTCCAAAAGAAAAATTACATCACTTTCGATATTCCTTGCACCATTAAAATAACCATTAATTATAAATTAAATAATAAAATTATATTGAAGTCTACAAATATGTAAAATTTTGAAGTAAAAAATAAAATGTCAAACTCTTATTGTTGTCAAGGTCCGTTTATATAGGATCATAATATATTTTTTATTGGTAGATTTTTTAATTTTTTTAATTTGATTTCCAATTTCTCATAATAATATATCTTTTCAATGTTATAAGTTAAAAAAATTATTTATTGTGTTAAAAACATAAAATTGGAAGAATAACAATAACAAGAATAATGAAAAGGGGTAGATGTAGTTCTTATTGAAGAAAGAATAATGAAGGATGACTTGAATCTCAACAATAGTAAGCAGGATGGAGGTGGAAGGAGAAACACATGGATTTCTTTAGCTTTAGGTGTTTGTATCTTTGTTGTAGAAGAATAAATCCCAATCATCAAGATTCAAGATAAGAAATTGAACCCACAATTTTGTATCTCACTAAAGCAAAAATACAAGCTTTAAATTTAACTTTGCATCTCACTAAAGCAAATATCTATTCCATTCTCAACTTAAAAAAATGTTAAGTTGATCCAGGTTGATCAACATAAAGACGTGAATTTTGGTTTTGAAATAGGCTTAGGGGAAAAACACCCTCTAGGCCTCCCCTTTCAAACTCAAGGAATATAGAAGTTCAAATCAATATCGGTAAAGGTAATCAAGAGTATATTTTGAATATGTTTTTAAGTTCTTAGGATTAGTTCTTCAACAAAGAAAACCTAAACCCTTATGGTATGGGTGAGGAGGATAAAGGGAAAAAAGGATGGAATTCAAGAATCTTCAAAATCATGAAGGAAACAATCGAGTATTTTAGGGGGATAAGCCCATCATATACAACAATAGTGGGTTGACTTTGCCTTCATGTTAATTATTTCTTGGAATTTGTGTGGGCTTGATGTCCTGCATAAGCATAGGTTTTTGAAACAAATTATATTTGACAAAAAGCTAGACATCCTCCTTTTACAAGAAACTAAGATGGATGAGAATCTCTTCCGATTGACTATGAATAAAATTTGGAAAAATAGTAATTTTGTGATAAAGAGTGAAATTGGGTCTCTGAAGGTATAGATGTATTTGAAAACCCCCTCTCTGTTTCAAGATTTTTGCTAGATGCTTATGTCAATTGGAAACCAGTTAAATTTGATGAAATTGGATCAAGTCAGATTTTCTATTACATTAACACTATGGCCCAACTTCAAGGCAAGACCAAAATCTTTATTGGCTATCTCTAAAAAGCCATAAAATTATCTATCCTAATGATAAATGGATTATGGGAGGGGAATTCAATACCATTTCTTCCCACTTATAAAAATTAGAGGTTTTTGAGCTCTCTCTCTATCAGATTCAGAATTCACCCAATTTATTGAGGATACATTAGTTTTTGATGTTAAACCAAAATATGGAATATATATGTGGTCTAATAGAAGATTAAGGAACATTTTTTTGTCTGAAAGGCTTGATAAGTTCTTCTTAGGCTTAGACTAATTTCACCTTTGATTTATCTTTGGAATATGAAAATATAATGGTTGCTAGCTTATAACATTAGTCCATTAGCCTCTCTATTTGTTCAACTACACCCCAAAAAAGAGACCTTTTAAGTTTTAGCTGACATGGACAAAAGAGGACTCTTTGAAAGACAAGATAAAGGGCTGGTGAAACACTGTAGTGATAAGGAAAATTATTTACATTCTAGCATGGTAATTGAAATTTATCAAAAGCTACCTTAAATATTGGAAGATAAGAAAATTTGGATTTATTTATTCAAGGAAATAAAAAATTCAAGGAAAAATATCTAGTATCAAAGCCCTCATTTAGCAAAATCATTTGATCAAAAGATTAAAATATGAGAGAAAAAACCTCTTGGAAGCTTGAAAGAAAATTATTCTCTATGAAAAAATTTATTGGAAGCAAGCTGACAGGGTAAGATGGCTAAAAGAAAGGGATACAAATAGTTCTATTTTCCACAAGATGACTATCATGAGAATAAATTTCAACAAGATCTCCAAAACTACCATCTCTGTAGGTAAGACTCTCTTGGATAAGGATTCGATTTACTTATAATTTTTTAGATTATAAAAGGATCTTCTCATTGAGACCCCTCAAGATATATCTACTTTTAGACATGAAATGTTAAGATTGATTCCTCCTCTAATTTTTGAATTAGATAATAACTATCTTTCTACCCCAATCTCAAATGATGAGGTCAATTTGGTAGTATTTTATTTTAAGCCTAACAAAGCTCCTAGAACTGATGGTTTCATTACCATCTTATACCAAGTCTATTAGGATACTATTAGGAGTGATGTCATGGTTTTGGTGTAATAATTTGGTAAAAAATTCCTCTGATTTTTGAATCAGATAATAGTTATCTTTCTACCCAAATCTCAAATGATGAGGTCAAATTGGTAGTATTTTATTTTAAGCCTAACAAAGCTCCTAGACTTGATGGTTTCATTTCCATATTCTACCAAGTCTATTGGGATATTTTCAAGAATTATGTCATGGTTTTAGTGTAAGACTTTGGTAGAAGTAAAACAATCCTAAAGTAGTTAAAGTCCACTTTCCTTGTCTTAATTCTAGAAAAATATAATTCTAACTATTTTGATTCCTTAATGCCAATTTACTTGTGAAACATATCTAAAAATATCCTCAAAAATGATGTCTAACATACTAAAAATACTTCTACCTATATTCATCTCCCCTAAGTAAGGAAGTTTTTTAGCTAACCAATAAAATTTAGATGGTATTGTCTTTGCCCATGAGCTGATAAACCCAATTACTTCTCAAAATTAGATAAATATGTTGATCAATATGGATATGAATAAGGATTTTCATAAAGTTAACTTGGACTTATTGTTTTCTATTATTGAAAAATTAGCTTTAACAAGTATTGGAGGGATTGGGTCTGTAGTTACATAAGGTCTCCAAAGTTCTCAATTCTAATCAACTGTGAAATAAATAGTTTCTTTGGAACTTTAAGATGTCTCAAAAAAGGGGATCCTATATCCCCTTATCTATTCATAATTTTTTCAAATACTATTGGTAGATGGCTTGCTCTCCCATCTCAAAACATCAGTTTCTTCAAAAAGAGTTACTAATGGAAATAATGCTCCAAAAATTTCTCATCTTCAATTTGATGATGACCACAGGCTAGTTGGTGTTGCTTCCATCCTTAAATCACTCATGATAAAGTAGGATTGAGATTTTTGTGAAGAAGCCTCTAGGCAGTAGGTCAATTAGGATAAATCCAAAATCTTATTCTTCAATACTGACAAACATGCTCAAATTTCCATTTATTAAATTTTGGATATCAACCCAAAAAAAATCTCTTGCACCTACTTAGGTATTAATCTCTTCAAAGGTATAAATTCCATTTGTATTTGGAAGTCTATGGTTGACAAAATCTATAGGAAACTAGAAGTTTGGAAAGGAAAGTGGCTCTCCTTCATAGATATAATTTAGTTTACGAGATCCTCTCTTTAGGTAATGCCCATCTATATGATGTCAATTCTTTAAATACCCAACAAGATTGAAAAATATAAAAAATCTATTCAAATAATGTTTTTATGGAGTGGAATTGATCAAGTTAGAAAACTTCCACTTGTTAAGTAGGATCAAATTTCCATGCACCAAGGTTGGGGAGGGCTAGGGATCTAGATTAATAAAAAAATGAATTTGACTCTAGGTGATAAGTTAGTTTGTAGACTCTATATTGAGCATCATTCCCTTTGGAGTATAATTCTAAGGAGAAAATACCTAGAAAACATGGCTCTTAAAAGAATCTTCACTATCATTGAGCATTTGAAAGGCTCACACGTCTAAAATCTCATGACTAAAGCTTTAAGAATTATTTTCCCTCTTCTAAGATAGAATGTGGGAAAAGGTAATAAAGTTATTTTTTAAACATATGCAAAGATTTTACCTCTCCCCTTACTTAACTTGGCCCAATAAAATAAGTTGCATGTTTGGTGCACTGAAAGGTATGGAAAACTTGTTAAGGATTAGTTCAATCATAACTTTAGTGGATGGAAAAAATTTCAAACTCCTCCACACCTCCAAGAAGAAAAGAAATTAATTTTAGCCATTCTCATATCCTTCCATTTCTCCAATCATGAGGAGAAGCTGATTTGGATGAGATCTAAGACTGTCATCAATAAAGTAAATGATTATACAAAGTTATCTTAGCCTTTGATCTCTAGGACTTGGAGCCTTTTAATTCACATCAAATTTGGTTCAAATATGGTATCCCTAAGAAAAATGCTTTCCTCTAGACTTATTATTGGGACAATATTCTCACTTGGACAAACTTGATATAAAATGGTTTCATTGCCCTTTTGGGTGTGCCCTCTATAGGAAACATGAAGAATATCTTAATCATGTATTGTTCTCCACTCTCACTTTTCCCACCAAATGTGGAACTATCTACTTCACAAGTTCAATTTATCTTCTACTACTCTGTAGGATTTAAATAGTCTCTTACTAGCCTAGTCTCTAGACCTCTAATGCTGACTGCTTATGTAAATATGGAATTCCATTCTTGCTCTTACCTATGAGTATATTTGGTTAGAAAAAATAGGATAATTTTTAACGAGGAAGAAAAGGATGCAATCATAGTTCTCTCACTTATACTTACCTATATCAAGTAATGGATACATTCTTAACTCCAAAAGAAAGGTAATATTGATCTAGAAGATTTTGGTTCTTTCTCTATTTGGAAGAACATCCTTGATCTAGTCCCTGATAAAAGGGTTGACTAAATACCATGGTTTGAAAGAAGGTGAATTATAATTCTGATAAATATTGACACATTGATATTTAATTTTATGGGTCTACAAAATGGAATTTAGGGTGGGCAGGAGCTAGTCAATTTTTTTGAAATGAAAAAGGCTCCCTTATTCTTGGTTACAAGGAAGTTTTAGGGAAATGCTCCAACAACTTTGTTGAGGCAAAAACTTAATGGAGTGATTTTAAAATTTCTCTTGAGAAAAATTAAACCAATTTATATATTTAAGGAGATTCAAAACTCATTTGGGAAGCCTTAGGAAAATATATAATTAGAAATTGGTAGCTCTCCTCAATTATTGAAGACTACAAAACTATACTTATGGGTTTTTTTTGTGGCTTCATTTTAAAAAATTCTTCATTACTTTTTGTGAAACCCCCTCAATATATGGTAAACTCAAAAGTGTAATTATAGAATATTTAAATTCCCCTCATTAAAATTAAATCCCTAGCACCATGGTTGTGCATTGGATGTCAGAGCAAACTTACTTGAGTATTAATGACTAGTAATCAAACCAAGGTCTTGCATGATTTTGAAATGATAGATGTAAGTCATGCATCACATACGGAGAGGATTAAAATTCACCAACCTTCATTTCTTTTGTGATTTTGGATGAATATAGGAAGGTGTGGTGATCTCAAACACCTACTCATATAGGTATGTGTTTGGCTCATCTAGTTTTTTATAGTTATTTTTCCATATTTTCATAGTTTACATTTGGTTTTTGTCTTGGTTGCCTGGAATATTACGGTTTGCTACACAAAATTTCTCCCTGTCCATGGTATACCAACTGTGGGAAAGGGATTACCCAAAAGTCTCCTCAAAGCCAATTTTTTCTTTTTAAATGAAAAATCCACCTCTATTCTTAATTTCATTCATTAAAATATCTTGAGAGGTCTTTTGTTGTGGGTTTTGCTTTGGACTTGTAAGAATAATTTACTAATTTTTATAGTTTTTTGATTTACATGCATTAAAGTTGAAGATTCACTCCTATGCCTCATCAATGCCTTCCATCATACCCCCCATGCCTCTTAATTGACCCTTCTTCCAATGTCATGATGAGGATAATTAAAAACCTAATTCCAAAAATTGAATTAATCCTCAACCACACATCTCAATCTTGAGATGGATGATTGAGGTTGATTCTGATCAAATCCAAAAATATATAACTAAGAGTCTTCACAAAATCATTTCTAAGCTATTTTGGTGTAAAGTTATTATGCTCAAATATATTCAAAGGACTTGATAATGCAAATTTATAATGCCAAATTAATTCCAAGACAAGCCAAGCTAAAGCCATAAGGTGCCAAGGAGAGATGGAAGTAGCCAAGCTTCTATTGTCAAGGACTTCTTGAGCACAAGCCGAGCAAGCCACTACTACAAAGACATTTGGAGCATCCAAGGAAGGTGAAGGAATTCTTGAATAATTTTTTTATTTTAAATATTTGTTTTTTGTTTTCTTCCTTGGCTTATTTATTATCTACTTTAAATCTCTTTTGATATTTTATATTGCTTTGAAATCTTATCTTAATTGAGGTGTTGTGTAATGTTTTTTATCATCATAAAGACATTGAATAAAAGCTATAGCTTTCACTGTGTAAAGACTTTTAGTTTATTTGCTATAGCAATAATTTTTATATAGTGTGGTATCAGAGCCATGACAGAGCATTAGAAGGTGCAATAAAACATGGCTAGGGTGACATAGGTGGGATAAACAACAACCATATAAGTGTTGAAATATCTCAATTAGCATTGGAAGAAAGAATAACTGAGGATTAGAGAAGAGATATTACATATTTGAGGAGACTTGTAGTTCTTGAATGTAGTCAATAATAAGAAACAAAGTGCAGTCCCCAAGTTATCTAGTGAGTGAAAAGAAAGGCAGTATAAATTACCATGGCAAATCAAATAGAAATTGCCCAAGCCAACCCATAAAAATAATAATAAAAAATATGCCAATGAAAAGACAAAAAAAGGAGACAAAAGTAGATGAAACAAGGGGAGATTGGAGTAAAGCACTACCAAGTAGCTAGCATACAAGACAAAAGAGGGTGCAATATTTTCCATAGTATTGTGAAGATAGTAAAGAGAATCTACCAAATTATAACCATTCAATAACATTAAAAAAAGGGAGAAATATAGAATTGATTCAAATCATGGTAGTAAATAATATTGTCACTCAGCCTCAAATTCTAAATTTTATAGGTAAAAATTATGATTTTTGGTCTATCAAGATGAAAAATTTGTTTTGTTCACATAATGTAAAAGATCTAATGGAGAACAGATTTGTAGAGCCTGCAGATCAAGCAACCTATCATGATTTGACACAAACAAAGAAGAACTAGCTTAGAGAAAATAAGAAGGATGTAAAATCCTTGTTTTTATTTAATAGACAATGGATGAGTCTATTTCACCTAGGGTTGTAACATCAACTAGGTCCAAGAGGGCATGTGATATTTTATAAATAGCTTATTAGGGAACCACCAAGGTCTAAGTTATTAAATTACAGTCTCTTAGGAGAAATTTTTAGAATGTATAGATGAAAGATTTAGATTCTGTAGACCAGTTTTTTAGTCTAATCATAAATGTAGTCAATAAAATCAGATCACATGGATAAAAAATACCTAATAAAAATATTTTGGAAATATTGTCAGGAGTCTACTTGGTAAGTTTGGTTCTATTGTTGTTGTTATTGAAGAATCTAAAGATCTAACATAGCTATTTGTAGATGAGTTGATGGTATCTCTATTATCTCAAAAATATAGAATGAATAGGAATAATACTTCCTCTTTAGAGAATGCTTTTAAATCATAGTTTTCATTCAACATATGTAGAGGAAGAGAAATGTCAAGATTTAGAGGTAGAGGCAGAAATAGTAATCAAAGAGGTGGAAGGAGTAGTCCTGATCAAGGTGAAAGGACAAATCATAACTTTAATACTCATAGTTCTAGAGGGCATAACCAGTCTCATCAACATTATCATGGGGATAATAAATCCAATGTTTAGTGTCATTATTATAATAGGTTTGGTAATTATGCATATGAATGCTAAAAAAAAAGCAGATGAGGGTAAATAAAATGCCAATTTTTAGATGTATTTAAAATAAAATATGAGTCATTATTCATTAAATGTCATGTTTCTCAAGAGAGTTATATTGATATTTGGTTTTTAGATAGTGGATGTAGTAATCATATGACAAGAAACAAATATTTGTTTGCAAGCTTAGATAGTTCTGTGATGTCAAAAGTCAAGCTAGGCAATGATAATAAAGTATCAACAATGAGTAAAGGTGTGATTAACATTTTCACTAAACATGATGAAAGAAAATATATTCCAAATGTTTATTTTGTGCCAGGTTTGAAGCATAATCTCATGAGTGTTTGGAAACTTGTGCAAAAAGGTTACAAAGTATCATTCAAAGATAATGTGTGCAATATACTAGATAGATATCAAAATGACAGGTTGATTTCAATGGTTGAGATGAGCAAGAACTGAATGTTCCCACTTTGAATCAAGAGTGAAAAGTCAAGACAAGAAGAGCCTGAGGAAAATTACAAGGCAACCCATTTAGATCTGACATGGTTATGGCATCTAAGGTATGGGCATATTCATTTTGGAGGTTTGAGTTTATTGTAGAAGAAGTAGATGGTGAAAAGATTACCACCAATTGAGCATCCATTGAGTTCATCTGAGAGTTATATTTTGGGAAAACAACATAGGGAATGTTTTCAAATAGGAGTGTCTTATAGAGCAAAGGCACCACTAGAGCTTATTCACACTAATATATGTGGATGTACGTAGACTCCAACATTAGGAGGAAGTTTATATTTTATAATATTCATTGATGATTTTAGCAAGAATTTTTTTATATATTTTCTCAAGCGGAAGTCTAAATCCTTTAGAATATTTAAGGAGTTTAAAGCAATGGTTGAAAAATAAAGTGGCTAATATATCAAGGTACTTAGTTCAGATAGAGGTGGTGAATACACTTCAAATGAATTTCTATATTTTTGAAGGAATCATAGAATTATTAAAAAATTTACAACAAGATACACACTACAACAGAATGGTGTTATAGAGAGGAAGAACAAAACAATCATGGATATGACTAGGAGCATATTGAAGGACAAACACTTTTCTAATGAATACTAGGTAGAAGCCATTGTATGTGAAGTTAATGTCTTAAAAAGAGTGTCAAGGATAAAATTCCATAAGAAGCATGGAATGGTAGAAGGCATAATGTATCTCACTTAAATTTTTTTGGATGTGTGGTATATGTACGTGTCAGAAGAAATAATAAGAAAGCTAGATGATAGAGGTGAAAAATGTATCTTTATTGGTTATAGTGAGTAGTCAAAATATTACAAGTTGTACAATCTCATTTCTAAGAAGGTAATTATTAGTAGAGATGTTGAATTCAAAGAAGAGGACACTGGGATGGAAGTATTGATAAAATAATCACATTTGGAATAAAAATACCTCAAGAAGAAGAAGAATCAATAGAACAATGTGTGCAAGGTGGTCAACCAAGTTCACAAGTAATAAGTATGCCAATAAGAAATATAAAAGGAGGTAATTCAAGAGAGTGAAGAACATCAAAGAATTTTGTATCAAGTGAATCATCAGTGCATGCAAGTCTGAATTCACAAGGAAGTAATGAATATGATCCTAAACTTTCCAAATTAAGATCAAGGTACAAAAGTAAGAAAAAAATAAGTTTAAAATAAATTTAAGATCAAGGAGAAGAGAATTTAGATTTACATTAACATTTTGCTTTATTCTCTCATGATCCTATATATTTTTAAGAAGCAGTTAAGGAAGACCATTGAATCAAGGTTAAGGATGAAGATATGGATTCTATTGAAAGAAATGAAACATGGGAGCTAGTAGATCTACCTAAAGGTAAAGACAACATAGGAGTCCAATGGGTCTATAAGACCAAGTTCAATGCAAAAGGAGAAGTTGACAAGTATAAAGCAAGGTTAGTAGTAGAAGGTTTTTCTCAACAACATGGAATTGATTATAACAAGACATTTTCACCATTTTCAATATTTGATAAAGTTAGGATGGTTTTAACTATAACAACACAAAATAATTGGAAGGTTTACCAAATGGATGTCAAATCAGCTTTTATGAATGGGTTTTGAGAAGTAGTATATGTGAAACAACCACTAGATTATGAAGTGCATGGACATGAATATAAGGCATACAGATTGAATAAATCTTTTTATGGGCTCAAACAAACACCAAGAGCATGGTATAGTCAGATTGACTCATACTTGATAAGAAATAGATTCAACATGTGTAAGTTTGAGCTTATGTTAGACATAAAAATCAATAATCAAGGCCATATTTTAATTATATGTTTATATGCTAATGACTTAATCATTACTAAAAATTTGTTTGTAGACATGTTCAAATCAACCATGAAGAAATAATTTGAAATGACATATTTAGGATTGATGAAATATTTTCTTAGCATCGAAGTTATTCAATCAAATAATGGCATATTTATTTATCAATATAAGTATGCCAAGGATGTGTTGAGAAGATTCAAGATGAAAAATTGCAATCCAGTACCAACTCTAGTTACAATGGGTATAAAACTCAACAAAAAAGACAAGGGATCTAATGTTGATCCAACTATGTTCAAAAGACTCGTTGGGATTTTGATGTACCTCACATCTACAAGGCCAGATACTATGTATGTAGTTAGTTTAGTTTTAAGATTTATGGAGTCATCAAAAGACTCACACTAGCAAGTTGGGAAGAAAATATTGAGATATGTTGTAGGTAAAACAAGATATGAAATATTAAATTTCAAAACTAATGATTTTGATTTGATTGACTATGCTGGTAGTGATTTTACAGGTAGTATAGATTATATAAAAAGTAATTCTAGATATGTTTTTAATTTTGGCACAAGTGTGGTTTCATGGGAATAAAATAAGAAAACTATAGTGATAATTTCATCAATGAAAGCATATTATGTTGCAACAACATTAGCAATATGTCAAGCAATTTGAATGTGAAGAGTGTTGACAGATCTATTGCATAAACATGAGAATTATACATTAATATTTTGAGATAACAAATCAAAAATTACATTGTCAAAGAATCATGCTTTTCATAAGATAAGTAACCATATTGACACCATATATCATTTCATCAGAGAGTTGGTGAACAATGGAGAAATCTAATTAAAATTTTTATTGCATCTCGATTCCTCGCTAAGCAAACTATTTGACTATTCATAGATATTTATAGTGGACACATATAACATTATTTTATATTTATGACTAAGCTTGAGATTTATGATATTATGGGATAATAAAATATTGCTTAGACACATGATGAAACATGGTTGCTTACTGAGAGTTGGTTAATGTATGTATTTACATTTTAAGCATATTAATATACTATTTCAATTATATTATTATTTTATGTTAATCATGTGATATGATATAATTATCTGTGTGTTGTGAGGTAGATGCAAGAGAATTTATTCCTCAAGCATGCCAGTGGGAGAGTATCATTAGAGAGGGTGATGTAGATGGAGATGTCAAAGGTCTACGAAGAGTTGGCAAAAATCTTGCACACACCATAGTAGTTAGTACATGGTATAAATGCATTAAAAATAATTACTTATTGTGTGTTTATTTATTTCTTGGGATATTATTTTATGTGGTTTGCTAGTATAGGTAGATGTCATAATGAGTTATTTTGTGAATGTGACATGTCTTGTCATTAATGATGGTAGGAACAATTTTGGCAAAGGTAAATTTAAAATATAGGTTATATATAAATTTGTCATTTAAATTGCTTTAATATATTTATATGATAATTTAATTTAATAAAATTATGAGATTTGGACATTCCATATTAATATATATATTAAAAAATGGAATTTATCTTGAAAAAAGAAAAAATGGGAAAAAAATAAGGAAATTAAATAAAAGAAAAACCAGATATTAAAAATAGAAATACTAAAAAAAAATTAAAAAAATTAAAATATCAAAAACAATAAAATAAAAATAAAAGAACAAAAAATCAAGGAAAGGAATGCTATGCCTATTTTTACATAAGAAAAGTGGGAGAAATATATCTTATCGAATGCTTTGAAGAAGAAAAGACCAAGGAAAGAGGCAAGGGGCGCAACTTTGAAAGAAAGTTTAGAGAATCTACAATAGGTTTTCGAAGTAGGCGTTGTAAATTTAATTCTTAGCTTATAAAATTATACTATGGTGAATTTTCTGTTCCATTTTCTATATATTTAAGTCACAAATTATCTACAAAATTTTCCCGTAGAATGTAGAAAACTATAGTATGCTATATATATGTAATAATATATAAATTATAGATGTGTTTAGCCATATGTTTGTCTATAGGGATAGTTAAAACAAGAATGGGCTTTGATTGAGATAGGAAAGACTTAAGTCACTATATATCATTTTAGATTCTACAGAAGTACGTACCTCAATATCAGAGAGATAAGTAGTTGAAGATTAAGTAGTTTATTATGGGTTTGAGGCCCCAGATTGGTGGAGAGGTAGATGTTCATGGACCTTCTACCATGGACAAGGTCTTTGAGAAGGTGATAGAATAGGAGAATAAGCTGAAGTCTCTTTCGTAAGCCAAGAACAAGTTCAAGAAAAGGTTTAGAAATCCTAAGTTAAACTTCAAGAAGAATTGGAAATAGAGAAGTGGAGACTCCAAGAAACAATTTAAAAATTAGAATGACAAATTCAACAATGGTTTAGGTAGCAAGAAATAGGGCAATGAATTCAAAGATAGTTTCAAGGGAAACCAATAGAATGTCATGAAGGACCTGTAGGAGGATGTTTCATTTTTAGAGAGGATTATTATGCTTGTGATTTTCCATAGGAAAAGTCAAAGGGAAAAGGCTCCAACCCTCAATAGGGTAGTTTTTAATCAATAGATTCATGTAGCAGTCGACAATCATCAGGCTAAATATCAGGGATTATCTATTGAGCTATTAGGTACTTTGTTTGACCATCTAGTTTCCATTTTGATAGATATAAGAACCATTGAATGTTTTATAGTTCCTAGGATGCTTAGTAAGTTTACTATAAGAGCTGATGTAATGGAAAACACATGGTCAATATAGTACATGAATGATGTAAAATTCATGGTTGATAGGTGTTTAGTCGAAGTAAAGATTAAGTTTCTCGAATTCACAACAATTATGGATTTGTATGTAACACCTTAGGATCATATGATGTGATATTAGGAGTCATCTGGCTTACAAAACATAAATCCAAGGTTGATTATTACCTAAAGAAATTTGAGTGTCTTGATGATATTGGGAATTAGACACAAATTCAAGATGAGAAGATAGAGTTGAATCTCAGGCAGATTTTAGCTATGCAACTTAAGAAGGCTCAGGAAAAAGGGTGTCAAGCATTTATCATCAAGATAAATGAAATAGAGGAACCTAAGGAACCATATCTTGAAGATTACCCATTTTTTGAGATTTTCATGATGTGTTTCTAGAAGAATTGCTGAGTTTTCCTTCTAGATGTCAGTTTGATCTTTATGTCAACATCATACCTCATTTGGAACCATAGTCTAAGGCACCATATAGGACGACAACCACTAATTTGGTTGAACTAAAGGCTCAAATTTAGGAATTGTTGGCTAAGGTGTTGATCAGGCCAAGTGTGTCACAATGGGGTACACTGGTTATCTTTGTCAGGAAGAAGGATGGTACCCTTAGACTATGCATTGATTATAGAATTTTGAATAAGGAAACCATAAAAAATAGGTATATACTTCCTCATATAAATGATATTTTCGATCAAGAGCAAGGAAAAACAACATTTTATAAGATTGATCTTCAGGTGGGATACCATCAATTGAGGATTCAAGATGAGGTCATTCTAAAAACATCATTCAGAACTCAGTACAAGCACTATGAGTTTATAGTGTTACCATTTGGACTGACTAATGCTCCAACAACATTCATGAATCTTATGAACAATGTATTCAGAGATTAGCTTGACCACTTTACTTTAGTTTTTTTGGATAAAATTCTTATCTATTCAAAGAATGAAAAAAAACACCTTCAACATTTGGAACTTATTCTACAATGGTTGTGGAAACACAAGCTATATGGTAAGTTATCTAAGCGTGCATTTTTCTAGGAAAGAGTCCAGTATTTAGGACACATTATCTCTATAGATGGTATCTCTATAGATCTAGGGAAGATTAGAGCCATTGTGGAAAAGTGCTCAGATGATGCTTTCCTTCCCCACAATAGTACTACTTATAGAGATGACACTTGAGATTACTATAGATACTTGAAGTTTGAGAACTATGCTTTGGGGAAGCCAAGTATCTTATTTATATATTATAATATACTGTACTTATTATTGAAAATCATCATGAAGAGTTGTAATTATTTTTTATTTCAAATTGATAGTGGTGACTGTATATTTGTATCAACCATGGCTGAATTATTATAATTACTTTCTATATTTGTGTTTTAACATACTCTCATGAAGTTAGAGATCCATGATTTATATTATTTCTATTATCATGCATGTGTACTTTAAGTATCTTTGTTAGATTGTCAGGATGTAATATATTTTGGTATATGTGTTTAATTAATTTTTTTCATGCATTTCAAGATGGATCCTAGTGGGGATGTTACAGTTTTACAGATCTAAAGATCAGTTGGAAGACATATATACAAAGGCATTAGCACAGGGGAATTTTGAATGCTTAAGATAAATTTTTGGAATTATGGATATTGAAGCAGTTAGTGGTAGAAATTAAGGGGGAGTGTTAGAATAAGTTGCTAATTTCTATAGTTTTTTGTTTTACATGAGTTAAACTTGAAGCTTCGTAACTTGGATAAAGTTTTTTTATTTTAAATCTTTGTTTATTATTTCCTTCCTCATTTTATTTATAATCTACTTTAAATCTCTTTTGAGATTTTGTATTGCTTTTAACTCCTCTATTTATTGAGGGATTGTGTAATGTTTTCTATCATCAAAAAGAAGTTGAATAAAAGTCGTAGATTTCACTGTGAAAAGACTTTTAGTTAGTTTGTTGTAGCAATATTTTTTCTATAGGACTGAGCACTTCAATTCATGATGATTTTAGGATCCATTTTTTCTTGAAATATCCATCTCTTGTAATAGCAAGGCCTACATTGTATTCTTGGAATTGTGGTGGGATGACTTGATTTCCTTTCCTTTTGACTCTTAGGATTTTCATTATTTTCCAATTTATCATATTATTAAGGAGTTTTATATTATTTTTTTCTATGCACAAAGCTTCTATTGCTATGGTCATGGCTATAAATGAGAACTATATAGGGTCCTCACGGATGATAAGGTAGAGTAAGGGGAAAGAGATGACAATTAACACTCTGAAGGAAATGAATCATGAAATGATCAACAAATTTTCCTTGGAAGATATTTACTATTATTTTTTAGATTTGGTTAATGATTTAAAGATAAGAAGTTTATTAATGTGGGTGTTTTGGTGTAAAAAACCACTCATTTAATTATTGAGGCCCTCAATTTATCGAAGAGTGCCTTGCTTGAAGGTATTGAGGATGAAAAATTACTTAAGTGGATGGCCACAAATCCTTTCATAGACTAGTTGGCTACTCAGATGGGAGAGGGTACCTTAATGCATTATATTATTCAAATTATGGAGAGTGTGCAAAATCAATGCCAAATGGTAATTCAAATTACTCTTTACAATTAATAATTGATCAGTTCATTAATGTAGCTAAGATTTTCCTCGATAAGGTCCGAGGGCATGTTATTATACCAAACTGATCACCTTCTCAAGTAAATATAGTCCTTCCAAATGTTATTTCATGATAACATCTCAAGCCCATAAATTCATGTCGTAATCCTACACAACTACGGACCACTCAATATTCAATAATAGCCTTTTTGGGGTACTTCCTCAGAGCACATGTTAAAGTTAGATTAAATTAATAGAAACATGATAATGAGCTTGTTAGTTTTAATCCTATTTTTATAGTTGTTATATCAGATGCATTTAAATATAAAAGAATATGCTCTAATAATATGTAAGGAATATGTTATTATTTATATGACACACTTTAGAAAAAAATTATAATTATTATCAAGATATATGTTTCAGGTTATTTGATTAGGTGAATAAAAGTTAATTAATTGAAAAATGATTCCATACTAATAATTATTTAACATTATTATATTTAAAGACAATAATCGTGGTTAATATTTAAAAAATAAAATAAATTATATTAAAGATAAATTAAGTTAAAATAACAATAGTTAATATGTAGATCAATTTATGATGATGACGATTATGATGACTTTTAATATCTTTAGACTAAATTTGTTTATAGGAACTAACAAAGTGTATAGACAATGCAACTCACTTTAAATTCTCTTTATAAAATTTGTAATCTCTAAATTCTTTCTAATCGAAGTGCCTTGGTAATCCTTTGATTCTTCTTAGTCTAAATGTCTTCATAATCTTTAGACTCGTCCCAATAAAATCAAGACAATAAACTAAATTAGACACAAAATAAAAAAGAGACAAAATTGAGATAAATTATTCTTAACAACTTATTTATTGAAATAAACTTAGATTGCCAAAACCTTGTTTACTTGTGTAGAAAGTTGATTCAACAAGCATTAATATTCAAAATAAAATTACTAAGCTTTGTTTGGTTGTCTTAACTAAAGACTTCATGAATGAAGTTGATTTCAAATGTCAGTATAAGCATGTATTATATTATTATATAATATACATGTTAGTTGAAAATAAATTTTGTCTTGTATTTCATTTGAATAACATAAATAGATTCATTTTCCCAATATGTTTTTGAGAGATTCAATCTATCAATTCCATTATGTATTTCGAGAATGAGAATTAATTCTTAATTTGCAATCAATTTTTTATATTGAAGTTGAGAACCTTAAATGAATATAACAAGTGTTCAAGTTTAGGATCAATAGTATCTTTATAACTATAACTATATATATTCTTAAAAAGGGTTTTAAATGATTGTTTATATATATTTTTAATTTAGGTCGACATCATGTGAGAGGGTTTTTTCAGTGTGGAGGGTCCAAAATTTTAACATTTATTAAAGCATTTTTTCTAACATATTTTTAAATGAATATACATTATGCATAATTTTTGATAAGAAATTTAATGTCTTTAATTTTTCTAATTTGTGTTTTTATAACATATACCAAATTAAAGCTTCATTTTTAATGGGAAAGATACTAACTTCCAAGAAGAGGATAAGGTAAGGTGTATTTATTTTAATTTTGAAATTATGAATAGTGAATTGTTTTTTATTTGATAAATTTTGTTCCAAGTTTTTCAATATATTGTTCTACCCCATACTTTTCAACTATAGAATATCATTGGCACTACAATAATAAATAATATTTTTTGATCCCAAAGCCGAAGTTCAACATCTCCATAATAGGCCTTTGATCTCGATTTTTTTTTTTCAATACTAAGGTCTAGTTTAGTATATGATTAGGATAAAAAATTATATATAATTGTGAATTATTTCAAGTAAATAATAGTTGAAGGAAGTTATAGTTGGTTATTTTGTTTTGATTTCATAATCATGATTTTGATTTTATCACCATTTACAACTAAACAAGTATATTATAAAATTCTTGAAGAGCACTTAAATTTTATAAATTACCACGTTGTTTGGAAAGGAAAACAATATCATCCACACACAGTAATATATCACATATAGTAATAAATTACAAAGGTTGATACATATACACCCAACCTTTTCCAAATATTTTCCTAAATAATCTAGGTAGAAACCCCAAAAATAGTTGACAACCTTACTTTATTCAAATGTTTTAATTAATTTCAATTTTAAGTTTGAAAATGATGGACTCATAAAGTTTATATACCATGATCTCTAAATTTAGATGATGCATGGTCCTAGTGGCCACTCTTTACATTGGTTTAATCAAAAACCCCATCATTAAATAATAGTATTAGATTTCAAAACTTAATCAATGGTCAAAATACATAAAATATTCATTCTAATCATTCAATAATAGTATTAAATTTCAAAACTTAATCATTAGATGGTTCCCATCATAATGATGAGCATTGGAAAATGTAAAATCTTTGTTCTAATTACGTTAGAGGCATCTCTACTGGGAGGAACATAGTAAAGATTCATCTCGGGATTGCATTCTTGACTATCACATGTACGACCACTACATATACTACCTATTTAGCTAAAGTTTATTTAACCACTTGAATAATGACATGTGCACATGGTAGGCTAGTGCTTAAGTGCCATATTGAATGCTCGATAACTGTATCACTAATTGGCATGCACTCAACTCCAACATACCCATAAAATAATTTTTGATGCACCATGTCGTTCATTCTCCATTTCTTGAAGGTTCTCTCCCATAATATAGACAACACATATATTTCAAGTCCTACACCCACACTTTAAAAAATATTAAGTCTATGAGGGTGTCCTGTGAAACATCATGCCATGGGAAGGATCAGTGCCTCGTATGTTGAAGGGATGATCAATATGAAAATGGTCAGGAAGATGCCCATGCTTCTGATGGGGAGATCCAAGATTATGATTTACCTATTGAAAATGTATGTTTGTTACACTATTTTTATAATGTAAACTAAAAATAGGGTGCTCAACATAATGGTTCTCACCCACATGGAAAGGACCCTCAAAAGCATTTTCACCTCCTCAAGTTGAGTCACTATGCAAATTATCCACGTCTTTTATTTCCTACTTGTTCCTTATTCAAAGTTTGACTCCCTCACCACATTAGTTTTGTACAACACCTTGCAAAAACACCATATTAGTGAGAACACAAATACTTAAAATAACTAATAGCTAATTTTGTATATTAGATTGATTTTTTTTACTTACCTATAATCATATTAAACTCACCATTTTTGAACTTTTGGTAAAGAGTTTGATGATAAATCATATCAAATAAAGGCAATATGTTGAGATCTAGATAGTCTTCTTTCTTTTCTACCAAAGACTCGAGGGATAGTTTTTTTTACCAAACAATGTTTAGATGGAACATGTAATAATTGTGGTAGTTTATCAAATTTGATTGACTGTATACATAATAAATTACACATGAATTTGGAAAACAATTAGTTGATTATAATAATTAAAAATCTATAAAGTATGTGTTAAAATATGGAAAAGATTCATCAAGAAGTTAGTTGGTTACGACCAAAGTTTCCATATCTAGTTTCATGTTTGAATTGAAGAAGAATATTATCTACTAATATGAAAGACACACAAAAATAAAAATGTCATCATCAGTACAAATATACCTATGATGGAAATATCCTCAACATAGACAATTAGTATCAAAATGTCATCACCATTACTTTTGACATAAAGATTCAGATTTAAAAAACCACTCCTGAATCTAGAATCTTGTAGATGTTAATTAGTTTTAATATACCAGGTTTATGGAGCTTGCTTATGCTTGTATAGAGAATTAATAAATTTTCAAACTAGATGATCACTACCAAAAACCCAAAATCCTTTAAACTGCACCATGTATACCTCTTCACCAAATATCCACTTAGTAAAGCACTTTTGACATCCATTTGAAAGACTTTCCATCCAAAGTGAGCTGCTATAAAGAGAAGCAACCAAAATTTGACCATCTTCATGATGGGAGAAAAAGTTTTCTCATAGTTTATTTCATCCTATCAGGAAAAGCATTTCATAATAATATGATATTTGTACTTATCTATGTATCATCAGTTTTGCACTTTATTTTGTATGCCCATTTACAACCAATGGGTTATTTACCTTGAGGTAATTCCACTAATTTCTAGGTATTGTTCTTCATCAAGGCATCATATTTTTATTGCATGGTAGTCTCATATTCAAGTTTATATTTCCCTCTATAATAAATCCATGTTTCAAATATCATGAAGATATCAAAATTAAGATCAAAGTGAATATGATTCTTAGTTGAATCCACAACTCGTTTGCCTATCTTCTATGGCTGTGCATCTAATTGAGGCATTTTAGCCTCTTGCACATTCTATAGAGTGGATTATAACCCACTTATGACTATATTATACTGAACAAACATGTATTTTATAAATATTATCCCATGTTAACCAACACAAGTTGGTGTCATTAATATACTAGTCAAGTATTATAAATATCAATCACGGGTTGTTACACTAGAGTATGTAACAAAGTACTAAATGACATTGATTTCTCATCTTTCAAATGAATGACAACACTATATTTAGGGACCTCAAAGAGTATTTTGTAGTTACTAATAAATAAGGATTTTATTTCCTTCACATCAACAACTCTACTAATAATTATCTTGTTAGTGGAAACATAAAAAAGTCTATAGTCCTTAGATTGGTCACTATAGCTAGTGAAAAAATATCTAGAACTCTTGGAATCTAGTTTACTCCTCTTTTTATTAATAACCAAATTATATGCAACAAAACCAAAAACATAAAAATGCGTCACCCCAGGTTTGATTCCAAACCATGCTTGCATAAGTCTGACATCCTACAAAGCTTTACAAAAACTTTTATTTAGGATATATATTATCATGTTCACTACTTCTCCCTAGTGTTTGTACAACACACCCATACTATGCACCATAGACCGAACCATATCCATGATAGTACAATTACACATATCAACCACCCCATTCTATTATAGAGTGTACAAGGTTGTCTAATAATAATGAATTACTTCCTAGCTATAGCAATTTTGGAACTCATTAGAAGTAAATTCACCCCCAATCTCAAATCTTAGAGTCTTGATCCATTAGATTATCTAGTTTTCCATCAATGCTCTAAACATCATAAATGTAACAAAAAAATCATACTTATCTCTAAGAAGTAGACCCACATATTCCTAGAGAAGTCATCCAATAGAAACAAAAAAGTGCCCTTTCACACACTAGGCACATTTAGTAAGAAATGGTTTCTAATTTTACTTGTTAGCCAAACACTTTGCACATATATCCTATTTTTATTAGATAGTAGGAAAACCAGGAATGATTTTTTAATTCTAAGTTTGATTATGTATTGAAGGTTGAGATATCCAAATATCTCATGCCACATAATGTTGGTATTATCCTTTACAACCAATGCATGTAATTTGCTAATGATAAGATCAACAAGTCGATACAGAGCATTCTACTCAATGCCTAGAACCACTACTCTGCCAAGTTGTACATCAAAAATAATACATTTCTTCCCCAAGAAATTTAATAAAATGTTGAGATTTTCAGTTAAATGACTAATATATATGAGATTTTCAATCATTTTAGGGACATACCTAAGATTTTTCACCATGAATTTTGTAGAATTTAGAATGTGTATATCTCCTACCCCTTCCATAGCATGTGATCTTCCATCGCCTAATGAAATTAAATAAGAAAAACTTGATTTTGAATTGAAGTCAACATACTTGTCCTTGTGACACATGAAATGTGTAGATGCACCGAAATCAAAGAACCACAAATGGTAGTACTTTCATCTGAGCACGATGCCATGAGAGCATATTATTCTTTAAGCTATCATTTAGCTTCAATTATCGCCGCATTTGTTTTCCTCTTCAAATATTTATTATGTTACTATTTCTTTCCACAATCTTTCTTGACATTCACAAACTTATTACAATAATAACACTTCACCTTATTTTAGGAAGTAGATCCTTTAGGATTCCATTTCCACTTCCCCTTCAATTGAATAGCAAATTCACTTTCTATTTGTCTATAAATGGACCCACTAAATCATGTTTGCATGCCTTATTTTTGAAAAAAATAAGAACTAATGTGATAAAACATTAAGATATGAGTTTCTACCATCAGGTGTAGATCTTCCATAAAATATTCATAGAAAAAGGTCAATTTTTTCATAACTAATCCCACCATATCATCTTCATCATCCATATTTTTATTGATAGTTAATAGTTGGTCTCAAAGATCTTTCATTCAAAGCAGGTGTTCAAATAGAGACCCACCTTCATTCATATTTTTAGAGAAAAACATATTTTTTAGATACAAGATTTGACTCTTCTTGGAAGTTTGGTATTTTTTCTTCAGAGTAATCCACAACACACTTGCCTTAGTGGCATTTTGGACCTCAGGAATCATATCATCTAATAAATATAGTTTCAATAACAAAAAGGCTTCCTTATGACATTTTTCATAATCAAAAAAGTTTGTAGGTAAGCTTGCTTCAGTGTCGAGAATGATTTTATCACAATCACGATATTCTATGATTCTATAAATCTAATGACTCTAAATATTATAATTTTTCCCAGTAAACTCTTTTGCTTCTAGGAGAACCATATTTTATATGTTGGCTATTTTATATAGAATGTTTGATTGTGAGTAGAAAAGTAAAATATAGAGCTAGCCCAGAATTCAATGCAAAAAAGTATAGTTTTCTAATATGGTTATCAATGCAACATAAAAATATAGTGTTCTAACTTTTGCTAAAAAATAATTAATTTTAACTAGGAAATCAATGTAATAGGAATGAGTACCACAAAGGGTGCAATTCTGATTCATAATTTAATGCAATAGTTTTGATCCAAAAATCAATGCAATAGGAAAATATAGTAAAGGGAAATATAGAATTTGTAAACTTACTATTTTATCTAAAATAAAATGTGATTGTACCATTTGATATTTGATTTGATTCTTCACATGCCATAGCTTGCATCAATACACACACTTCCTCTACCCTAGCTTGTAATTCTTACTGTGAATTTCATTTGTTTTCACACCAGGTTTGTTGTTGCATATTATTTTGGACTTTTTGGCTCGTTTGTCCCTTCTGTTCACATTTATTATGATTTGGTTAAGTTGGATGATTTTTTTTTTATCTCATGGTGTGACTACATTGCCAATGCATCTCTAAGTCTTATTTCATCACATTTTTTTCGTGTTTTTGATGTTCACGTATTACATCTTTCTTGAAAACTATGTGCCCTAACATGATTTCACAACATAAAAACAATGTTCTTCTCGTTGACGACCTCTTCTATGACACTTTTTTATTACATTTGGGTTGAACACAATGACTATTTTATTTCTACTGCTTGCACATAGTCATCTCCCAATGTCCCTTGGATTGAAAGACACCTTTGTAATGATGTTCATTAAAAACTTGAAACACGACCTCTTCTTTTCTTTTGTTCGTACCTTACTCTTAAGGCTCTTGAACAATGTATTCCTCGAATGATTGGTTCTCATATAATGTAAAAAAAATTGATTGATAAAAGAATGAAAAGATAATAAAAGGTACACATTAAAATGCATGTGCATCCTTCATTTATTATTAAATCTCGAAAGGGTATATTAATGGAATCAATTTGTTTTAACTTCTAATTAAACTCATTCTTTTCTATCAACTATAAATCATTATTTTTTGTGCACTAATTTTTTTTTGAAAATTTTAATAATTAACTTGTATATTTATTATTATAAAAAAAGAAAAAAAATTTATCTATATTTTCATTAATTAAAATTATTTTCATGTTATTGAAGGAGAGAGTGATAACAATCATATCCAATACATTCAAATAAATATATTCACATTATTAATGCATAATACCCGCTATAAGTATGGACAAGTGGGCTGAAACTATCATGCGTTTCTTTTACGATTTCTAACATTTACATCTACTTGTTATTAAAACATGACGCTAACCCCTTTCTTCAGTAGATCAAGGAATAGCAACAGCCTGTAGGATCCATGGGGAAACAATAGCCTGTTCGATCTGTGGAACATTCCCATCTCTAGATTTTGGGATGCCATGGATTTAAATGCTCCAGCTTTTTCCTTCTCGAAGGATGCGCAGTCTATCACCAACACCAAGCTTGACTGGAAGGAAACCCCTCAATATCACGTTTTCACCGCCGAATTTCCTAGTAAGTCTTATATTTTCACACATTTCTTCTTATTTTTCTCGTATCTCTTTATTATTTGTTGGAAGTCCTTTGAAAATATATTTAATTTTTAGGTGTGAAGGAAGAACTGAAAGTGGAATTGGTGGATAAGGGCGCTCTGAGAATAAGCGGAGAGAGGCACAAGTAGAAGGTGTAGGAGTCCGACCACTGTCACTGGATGGAGCGCTCAAGCAGAAGATTCATGAGATAATTCCAGCTGCCGAAAAATGCGAATAGTGAATTGATTTCTCCAAAGCTGGAGACTGGAGTGCTGAGGGTGGATGTGCCCAAGGCTAAGCCCGATTATTCTTCCAATAGCGATGTTAAAACCATTGATATTTCAACTTAATAAGGGGGAAATATGAAATATATTTCGCTTAGTAATGGGTAATGGCTTGGTTAACTCCATGGGCATAGCTGTTAGCAGGACTACATAATCTCCTATATATACCTCATCTCTTCTAAATTACCCAAAGAGGCTAACAAGGAAAATCATAAGTTTATTTACAGATGGAATAATCACTCATGGAAGAGGAAAAGGGAATCAATATGTTGAATATTGTGGTTGCCGTGGATGAGAGCCAAGAGAGTATGCGCGCCTGTAAATGGGCCTACAAACGTCTCTTGCCTGCTTACACAGATATCAGCCAATTTCACACTATTTTTATGTTCGATCCCTTATCTATGTCTTTTCAGGACCTGGTAAGTAAGCTCTCTCCATTTACATATATTTCTAAATGCATTTTTATTCACATTGAATCTCTGTATCTGCAACTCCAAGTATATATCTGATTAATAATGGGTTTTGATTTGCAACCTACATATTGTGCAGTGAGGTGCTTCATCTTCTAGAATATGAAGAAGTTAGAAATACCCAAAAGATATTGAATTTAGCTCTAGATATCTGTAATTATTATAATTTTAAAGCAGAAACACATGTTGTAATTAGGAAATCAAAGGAGAAGATCTGTGAAGCTGCCCACAAGTTGGGAGCCCATTTTCTAGTGATGGGTAGCCATGGTCATGGTGATTTCATCAGGTAATGGTTCCTATGTCTATTTACGTCTCTGCATTTCTTTGCCATTTGAACTACCATTTAAAATTTTAAGATTGCTGATTTTGCAGAGCAATCAATGATGTCAGAATGCCGTGTGCCCTGTTGTAGTTTTTAACAAAAATGTTTTGTAAGGATTGAGAAGGCGGGAATACCCTTTTCTGGCTTGCTGATGTTGTCTGAGAGATGTATATATTCTGGGAGGAGGTTTGGAGAACAGAAAAACCATGATGAGTGCAGGGCATGGGAATGCCACACATTTTTTGTTTCTCGTATGAACATTATGCAGGTAAAAGGCCATGACTAGGCTTAAGTTTTGTGCTTGCTTGAGGGAATGAGTGAATGAAAGTAATTCTCCCGTTTTGATTTCTGGAATATTTCTAAGGCCATTGACTAGCAACCAAATATCTTAATCCATATGGTAATATCAGGTTATAAACAGAGCAACTATATTCCACAACATTCCCAAAAGCATCTTCCAAAACATAATACATGAATTAGCACAAAAAAATTGAGAGAACGTTGCAAAATTCCCTCAAATTGGAACTAGAACCTATCAAAAGGGTATATTATTAAGAGGAAGGAGAGCTCAAAATAATTTCACCATTTAAGAGGCTAATAATGTCACGGCCACAAACAAAACATAGTGATACTGATCCCTGATATTTCTTTTGCAAAACACATATAGAATGTGGATAATATGCACATTTTAAAGGAAGTTTCATGTTCCAAATCAGATTCACATTGGGAACATATCAATAGCAAGGAGGACAATCATTTCTATTTCTCTAATGAAGCTTCAATGTTCAATTTTTTAAATTGGTTGCTTAGTTCTTAGATATTGGCAACCAAAGAAATTGGAGATAATAGATATCAAGATGTTGAAAACATTTGTGGGAGTTGTCAATAAAATGTATGTATGTCCCTGCTTTCTATGACACCTTTTCTATTTGTTCTTTATAAATTGAAGTTTTTAACTTACAATTACAAATATTGGATAGAAATTGGCTAGACTTACAATGTTCTTATGCCATTTCTAACTATGGGAATCAATGTGGATTGCTTTTGTTTTTATTGTTCCAAACTTTGAAATTTTGAAGTGTACTATTTCCAATATACAGTACATAGAAAAAGTGAGAATCTTCCATCAATTGGGTGACATCTTTTACTAACTTAAATGTTTAACTTTCAGACATGTAAATATTTCACTATAGAATCATGCTAAATTCATTGGTGGTGATTCAAATTCATGTGTATTTCTTAACATTGTTTGGGAATTAGTCACATGTTAATGTCTTATTCTCATATTGATAGTGTTTCTCTTATAGTGAGAAAGAGTTATCTCGATAATCAATACTTAAATCAGAATTTAAAACTATTCTAACCTCTTGCAGGGACATGGTGTATGACACCCTTGTTTAAAAAGAAGTTAGATACAATTAAAGTAGTTGAAAACTAACTATTAGATACAATTAAAGTAGTTGACAACTAACCATTAGTTAATAACTAATGATTTGGTTCACATGCAATAGCTCGCATCAATATGCAGACTTTCTCTGCCTTGGCTTGTAATTTTTATTGTGAATCTCTTTTATTTTCACACTAGGTTTTTTTGTTGCGTATCATTTTGGACTTTTTTATCATTTATCCCTTCTATTTGCATTTTTTGTGCTTTGGTTAAGTTGGATGATTTTTTTTGTCTGTCTCATGGTGTGACCGCACTACCAGTTCATTTTAAAGTCTCATTTCATCACATTTTTTCTCACATTTATGATGCTCATGTATTACGTCTTTATTGAAAACTATGTACCCTAACATGATTTCACATCATAAAAAGCAATGTTCTTCTCCTTGATGAACTGTTCTATGGCATTTTTTTGTTACATTTGGGTTGAACTGCTAAGTCAAATCACAATGACAATTTTCTTTCTGCTACTTGCGTATGGTCATCTCCCAATGTCCCTATGGATTGAAAGAAACCTCTATAATGATGTTCATTAAAATCTTGAAACATGACCTCTTATTTTATTTTGTTTGAACCTTACTCTTAGGGTTTTTTTGAATAATGTATTCCACTTGTACCTGACTAGGCTTCTTTGAACGATTGAATTTGATACCAAAGTTAAAAAAATGATTGATAAAATAATGAAGAGAAACTGAAAGGCACACATTGAAGTCCCTGCGCATCTTTAATTTATTATTTAAAATAAAATTACATACAATTGAAGTAATTGGCAACTAACCATTAATTAATGATAACTAATATAATATTAGTTAAGGTTAACTAGTATATTGAATCAATATATTTAATAATAGCTCTGAATCACAGATACAATATAATAAATTAGTTGGCAATGTAACCCTTATCTCTTCTTTACAAGCCTTTGATGATAATATTCAAAACTTAAGCCACAAAATTGGCAAGAATGGATGTCAAAACTCCTTGCTTCAAAAATATTTCTACCAATTGGTGAATTGCAATGTGGTAATAAAAAGGACTTCCTATTCCTATAATAGAACTGCTTGTTTGTGATCAAGCCAATAAAATATATGCAAAAAGTCTATAGAAACATGGTGCCCAGTTTCCTCCTAAACATCAAGCAATCCCTGCTGAAATCTCATGAATAACTAGCACACATGGAGAATAATGCCCATAGGGTCACCATGACACTCTCAATTGAGCCTCACAAGATACAACTAGAGTTGGATATGGTCGAAACCAGAACATATGGGCATCCACCTCAGTCGGTTTGATCATCCTCATGCAAACAACTAAAGTCCCACTGATAATATAAAGTGTTATTGAATTTGAAATGAAGGGAGTCGTACAAAAGCTAATTTTTTTTTGTCCTCATGTGGAATTTTCCCTTGGTAAAATTGAAATTATGGAAAAGTTTGATATTGATAATAATATGTTTTCAAGAAGATATGATAGAATGTCATGTTATAAAATTTTAAACTTTGACGATCCTTCGATATGTAGCAAAAGATGTAATATATATTTTTATATGCTTAAGGACTAATTAAGAGTTAATGTAATATATTTTTGTAAATGGATATGAGTTAAGAGTTGTAAGTGTGAATTGTAAGTATGAAAATACATACTTGTGAAGCTCTTTGCTTGACCCAATATCCATGGGTTTTTAATAGAAGGGACCAAAATTTAATATATATATGTATTTATAAAAATAAAAAATGATTTATCAAGTTATGGTATAACGATTACATAGATGTATTTATATTGGAGTAATTTAGGTTCAAATCTCACTAGCAGTTAAGCAACCTACAATAGGGGATCCATGATTATCACATTGGTGGATAAATGGTTTGGGCTTAGTTCAAAAACTTATACTTGGAGATTACTTGGTATCCTAAAATTTGGACCTGTACTTAGTACTCAGTACTTAGGTGTTTCTCGATAATTAATAGCATTACTCAATAACTTCAACACTACTTAATAAAGCATATAAATTAATAAAATAAACTTAAATAACATTTAAAAAATTATTAAATAACATGATAAATGAATGTAGAGAATGCATAAGTATAAATTCTATTAATTTTAACAAAAAATTACAAAGCACAAAGTTACAAACTACAATGCTTATAGGGTCATAGACTCCATTGACTAATATGAAATATAAAATATACACATCATCTCTAATGCCTAGTATAAGTCTGTTATAGTTGCCTCATGGAAGTGGAGGGCAAAGATTTATCCTCTGCAACAACATTATCTATAAAGATATCATATGCATCCTCACCAAACCCTCTTGATGCCTCTACTTCCATTGATTCTATTGCTTCTTCTGCATCGATCTTCAAATCTTTAATATATCCTTCATAGTAAACATGGGATCCACATCATCAATAATCTAGTTGGCATATGGATCAATATCATCCAATTCAATTGCCTCATAACTATTTACCCCATCCACTTATTTCATGCAAATACAAAGATTGTATTTCAAAAAAAAACAAGGCCATTGAGACATGTTATCAACCTATTGCACTTTGTTGGTTTAGGTTTTTTCCCACCATGTGGTTTTATCTACACGATTTTATTTAGCTTGCTTAGGTTTATTCTAGGTCATTAGTGAAAGACAATTCCACATACATGAGGCTATTGAGACATGTCTATATTTCACCTATATAGGTATATTTTCTATTGCTTTTTTGGATAATGCATAATGAGGTAATGCTATTTGCAACTTTTTTTTTTGTGACTTTTTTCTATCATTTAAAAATTATGAGATTTCACTTTATAGGTTCTTCATGCATGTTTCACTATTCAGTTGATTGTGGTGTAATTTGACATGGTATCAGAGCCATTTTAACAACCATTTGCTATTCGAATCTTGGTGAGATCCTTGCATTGCATTCCCACTATTTTCATTGATTTTAATTTTCAAGGGTTTGGTGGGGTTTCTAGAAAACTCATGTAAATCTAACCACTAGAATCTCTAGATGAAAAATAGATAGTGCTATTGGATTCAGAGGGTGCAAAAACCTTAAGATTAAATGTAAACACAACCTAGTTTTGTGATAGCCATTTTTGGCCATTTTTGAGATTTTTATTGGTTTTTGTGCATATTTGTACTGCCTAAGTCTTTAATAAAAATAATTTATGTTTTTCAAAAAACTTAGTGGGTTGTTGTTGCTTTTAGGAAAAGGTGAATGGATTTTTATTGATATGAGGTTATTTGTGTAGGGTTTTCACCCCTTATCTATTATATCAAAATTTGAACACGTAGATTTTTTGTAAAATTTGGGCCCATTGTCCTCCATTTGCACATGCGTGCACATGTTTCCACCCAAGTAGGCTTGACTACTTGACCTTTCACCGCATGATGATGTGGTTTTCCACACCTTCACACTTTTGTGGGTTGTTCAACAAGTTATCCATGTGGTTATGTGGCCTAAATCAACATTTCTACCCATTTTTTATTCAAGCTCAAATCTTAAAAAAGGCTATAATTTTTGATCGATAACTCCTTTTTGAGTGTCATTTTCTTAAAAAGCGCCTAGGTTTTCATGATCTACACATTGGTGGTATTTTTGGGCCCTCAAAATCTCTCTTCAAACCAATTATTATACACTCATATTTATTATAGATTGAGCTCAACTTCTCTCCATTTTTCTCATACTTATGCATAAATTATTCAAGATGCCTTCTTGACTTTGTCTAACATCTATACGATCATGCTTATGTTTTCAACTTTAAGAGGGGGTCATTCCAATAGTTCTAAGGGGTTATTGTGTGGTGCTTTGAATTTACTTTTCTACATTTCTTATTTACTTTGTGCAAATTTTTTTAATTCTAATCTATGGATTCAAGTCCAATAAATCTACCCACACCTTTCAATTATCATGAATGGAAATCTAGAATGGAAATCATTTTTTAATCTAAGGGTTACCATAAAATTATAATGGGCACTGAGATTGAACCTACATAAGCAAAATTTAAAATAAAATGGTTCAACTATTGTGATAAAATCTATGGACTATTATGTCTTTCCATCTCTCCTAATATACTCTTTCACATAAAATCTACCAAAACACTCACTAAAATATGGTCTACTCTAGGAATGCTCTTTGGGGATCATGATGTGATAACAAACCTTGAGATGGAGAAATAACTCATCAACCTAATCCCAGATGACTATAACACTCTATAGGACTTTTTCACCAAGTTTAGACTTCTGAGATTGCAATTGAAAGAATGTGGAATTAACAAAAAATATGAACAAACTATTTTTATTGATACTCTCTAAACTAGGTCTAGAGTATTCAGTATTTGTATCCACTTTTTATGCCATAAAAGTGCTCTTGGATCTACATTGAAGATGCCTTCTTTAGATACCTTTTTTGATAACCTAATTTGGGAGCAAGATAAATTGACACAGATGGGAATAATGAAGTCCTCAAAATCTCATGAACTTTTTGTTAAGAAAGAGAAGGCTTCAAACCAAAGAGATAAGAAACATAAAAAAAAGGATCAAGAGAAGTATATAAATATTCCCACCTCCAAATCCAACCACGAGACCTATTCTTCCATTTTAAGCCTAAAAAATATTGGAACAAATATGGGTTTTGATTATAGAATCATGATGAAAGAAAATGTTTGAAGAAGTAGATTGACCAACTGACTAAGGTACTCAAGAAATAAAACATTCATATTCCTGATTCTACCAATTATAATTAATCAGTCCATAAACTCTAAGGCAAATGACCATGGTAAAGAAAATGCAAAAGAGAATAGTAAGGGGAAAATAAAGGGCAAGGCCCTAGTTATCATTATATCTTATACTCCTATATGGGTCATTGACTCTGGTGATTTACATCACATGGCATCTTCATACATAGAGTTTAATTCCTTAAAACCATGCGGCATGTCCTCTATATAACTGGGTGATGACACTCATAAAAAGGTTATCAAGAGAGGATCTATTGAATTAAGTGGTGGAACATTCAATAATGTTCTGAGATTTCCCTCACTTTTAACTAATCTCCTATTAGTTTACCAAATAACTCCACTTGGTCTAGGCGTCCCAGTTGAGTTCACTCTAGATTTAGTGTATGTTAAAGAGATGCACAATGATACTATTTTTAAAGTGGGAATGGTCGATAATCAAACTCAACCATATAACCTCTCACATTTGTTCTTGACTCTTCTTCAAATTCTTCTTCTTTGGACTCTCTTGAAATTGATGACATTTCTGACCCTAAACACACTTATGATACTGATGACTCTTTTTCTAATACAAATGAATATATTAGTGATGGGGACTCACCTCTACCATATCCTTGTCACCTTTTAGATATTGGGGAGTTAGTTCCTGATCAATATACCCCTGGTCAACTTCAGACATTATAAGGAATATGTATACTGATATAGGACACATAAGACATTAGATAGTCTATACCATAGTTTCAAGGCATTCAATAGTCCTTCATTACCTCTACTCCCATTCAAATATCATTTCATAAAGAAGTTGGCCCATCTACCTAGTATGATGAGAACACTTTTTTTGTATAAGAATCACCCCTTAGTTTAAGATCCATCAGGCACATGGTATACACATTCACTATTCTAGGGTAATACACTCTTCACTGCATCTACTTTGATCCATAGTTACTCCATGAAAATCCTTTACAAGACACATGGTGGCTATAGGAAGTTTTAGACCTAAGTGGGGATTTTTAACCCAATCTTCTTATTTTCTCTCTTTGGGGAGGAGTTTTTTTCCTATGGGTTTTCTTCTTTTATCCATTTTATGGGACATTTCATTATGCTTGGGTACCTCATCAGGCCTCATTTATGGGACCTAATCCTTTTACAAACCTAAACTACGCTTAAGGGGAAGTGTTGGTGCATGCTTTTTAACACTATGTGGTTTTATCTACATGGTTTTATTTAGTTTGCATTGGTTTATTCTAAGTCATTAGTGAAAGATAATAACACAAGCATGGGGATGTTGGGACATGTTTATCTTTCACCTATATATGTACCTTTCCTATTAATTTTTTGGCTAATGCTTAATGAGATAATTATATTTACAAATTTTCTTTTGTGAGACTTCTTTATTTCATTTGAAGGTTATAAGATTTCACTATACAGGTTCTTCATGATTACTTTGTTGTTTAGTTGATTATGGTGTAATATGACACGTTTATTTGTGTGAAAAAATTCAAACATGATCCATTTAAGTTTACATTCATAAGAGCTACATGATGGGTATAAAATGTGGATGGATAGCCTTAAATGTGGTGTTTTCACACCATAATATTCCCAACACATACACAAATAGGTAACTTATAATTTTAAAAGTTAACTAGGCTTGAATAAATAAAATAAGTCTAGTAGTATCTATGAGTAATGGAACTAAAATATAAAAACAAGTGAGTTAACTTGTTTTTATTTGGTTGAGTGGTATTTCTTCTTTTAACATATAAAGTTGAAAAAAATGTCCCCATTGCATTCTTGTAAAGTTGTAGCTCCTTAATAAATGTTTCACTAAATGTCATCATTAGGGATCATCCTATGTATGCGTGTATTAAGAATACTCATAACCTCCTCATTGGATTTAAATGATCCATAATAGAAAAACATAGGCTTCAAGTAGTAGGCCTCTACATGAATATGTCAGTGGAACATCTTATTCCACTTGTGATCAATTATGCACCAAATAAGTTCATATTTTCTTTCACTTTTCCCATAGTATTTTTCTATGGCTTCCTTGGCCATGTCTATGGCCTCATATAAATAACCCATTGGGTTTTTCTTCGCATCCACCAAATTTATAAATTGAACCAAAGGATCTGACACCTAAAACAAAATAATTTACAAATTTAAAATCAAAATTAAGATTTTTTATTAACAAATAAATGATAAATAAAACATAGTTAAGTGTAAAGTTACCTTAAGGACTTACTACATGTGATTCATAAACCTATAATAAAAAATGGTCTTCAAAACCCTTTCCCCTTCGATCCTCCTAACATATAAAGTCTCCAATCACTGGTGACTCATAAACATATTCTTAATGGATGTTAGTGAGGATACAATACTCTATAATGTGATGAATATAATGTAAAATCATGTGAATCTCAATCGCACAAGATCATTTCTATTGGTGTGCTCTCTCATCAAGTTTAGTACCCAAGTTGGATTGTAGATGAACACTTGGTGATAGTTCTTACCTCTTTAACCATATTATTCACCCACAAAGTATTTTCTATGTCCTCAAGTAAGAGATCAATACAATGATTTGCACAATGAGTCCAAAATAGTTTAGGATGCCTCTCCTCAAGAATTATTCCTATTGTTACATATGTTTTCATGTTTTCTATCATAATTTGGATGACATTATACAAAATGGGTCACTAAAATCATGAGGAGTATCAGCCTTGAACCCCTTATTGGCAATGATCAATGCAATGACCAAATTCTCTTGATATGGAATTTTCACTAAATTGAATATAATGTTGTTGTAGTACCAAAAGTTTTCTACATCCATCCTTATTTCATTATGTGCTTTCCCATTCCAAGTGGTACCTTAAAGTGAAGGTTTTACTCCAAGGATATTTTGACGAATAAGAAAAGTAGTCAGACTATCTTTAGTAGATGAGCTATATCCCCATCCATAATCCCTTGGAGTCCTTAATGTCATAATCATCTCTCATTTCCCTCCATTTAATAAGGTTATAAGTGTTGGAAATATTATCATTTATGTCAAAGGTGATTTAATGTCACGATGCTAGTCAAGTGATAATTTATTATGATTACATTAAAGGCGACTTATTAATTTATTATGGAGCCCCATTTAAAAGTTTTTGTGCATAAATAAGGGCCGGATGACCCCTAATTATAGGCACTCAACTTTGGGCACAAGTCATCCCACTTGAAAGGTAAAGGGACAGCTCTTTTGAAAGAAACACCTCCCTTGGATAATTTTACCCTCTCCATGAAGAAACATCAAGAGGATATAAAAGAGATCTAGAGAGGTTGGAGGAAGTATGGAAGCAAATTGTCTTTCTATCTTTCAATTCTATGTATATTTGGTATGAAGGAAATTATAATGACCATCATCTGTTGAAGAAATAATATTTTGAATATGGAACTTCATTTTTTGTGGAGGTTGGTACCTCATAAAAAGAGATTGGTGTCTCTTGATAAGTTGGTGCTTAGCAGTGAAGATTGGTGTCTCTAGTAGGTTAGTGCCTATAAATTTTGTAAAAGGATTTTATTATTTGGGATAGATTTGGATGGTAGATCCAAGTAGATCTTCTTGTGGTTTTTATCGAGAGAGGATTTTCCACAAAAATCTTGTGTTTCTTAATAGATAAATCTCATGTGAATGTTTTTATTGTGGACATTAATTTTAAGAAACTAAAGTTTTAAATCACAATGATTCACCCCTCCTCAGTGTGTTGTGTGCTTAAAAATTAGTGTTAGAACTAGCTTCTTCAGAAATAGTCTAATCGATGGAAGGTAGATCTTTGGAGCACCCATGGCTAGTCAATAAGGTTTATCCATAAACAAAGCTCTATTGTTTGATGGAACAAACTATGCATTCTGGAGTATAAGAATGCAAAATTATCTAATGGCTCTTGGTTTCAATATCTAGAAATTAGTTGTGACTAGATATACAATTCCAAAAACTCTACTAACGTATTAAGCCCAAAAAAGGTGAGTGAAAACAATACCAAAGTAATGAACTTGATCTTATGTTGCCTATTAAAATCAAAGCTTATCAATATAATGGATTGTGAATTAGCAAAATAAATATGGGATAAACTTCAAAACATCTATGAAGGTGATAACAAAGTTAATAAGGCCAAGCTCCAAATCCATAGAAGATAGTTCAAGAATTTGAAGATGAAAGATGAAGCAAATTTTGTGGGATATATTCTTCATATGGATGAAAATGTCAACACTATTAGAGGGCTCAGTGAAAAAGTTGAATAATCCATGATCGTTCAAAAAGTGCTAAGGTCACTTCCCTTGAGATTTGATGAAAAAGTTTCTCCTATTGAAGAAATAAAGGACCTAGACTCATTAACAATGGATGAATTTCATGGGATCCTCATGATGTATGAAATGAGAATTAAAAAAGAGAAGCCATCAAAAAAGGAAGTAGCTTTTAAAGCTTCAAATAAAGTGAAGAATAAAGAGCTTGAATCAAGCGATAACACCAATGATGAACAAGATGAAAAGGAGGCCTTTTTGGTAAGAAAGCTTAAGAAATGATTCGATAAATATAAAGGTAAGATACCTTTTAAATGTTTTAATTGTGGTAAAATAGGACATTTTTTTGATAAATGTCCACATAAGGATGATAGTGATGATGAAGAAAATCATAATGAGGAAAGGAAAAAGAAGGATAGCAAACCTCACCAATACAAGAAAAGCTACAAAAAAATGGATATAAGAAAAATTTCAATTAACACAAGAAAAGTATCTATTCTAAAAAGGATAGTAGCTTAGCTAAGGAGAGTGATGAAAGTATATGTAGAAAAGCCCAAGATCTACGTAGATGTACTCAAGGGGTCTGTGAATGGTGGAAATGACAAGAAGAAAGAGCATGTTACTCCTCATAAAAACAACAAAGGTGAGTATAACCCCTTTAAATTTTTTAAAAAATCATTCCTTTATGGTAGTGTAATATGATCAAGTACCCAAGTTCATTTTATGGTTATTTTTATTTATGCAATCATTTTTGGCATAAATCAATAGAGTGTAAAACACGTGCAAGAAATAGGTATGCATGGGACAATGGAAAAAGTGCCTATGGATTTTCAAGTAGAAATTATAGCTCATTTACCCCTTTATCAAATTAAAATGAGAATAATATTGTATATTATAAGTGAAATAACTTTGGACATATAGCACGTTTATGTATAAGTATTTTTGTAGAACCTCCTAGACAAGCCAAAAAAGTGGATGCTCTTGTTGTATAGAATTTTTTTTTACCAAAATATAGAAAAGGAAATAAGAATATGATAATCAAGACAAGGGTAAATCTATGATTGTGAAAATAACATTTAATTCATAAGATGAAGGACATCAATGTTATATTGACAGCGGGTTCTCAAGTCACATAACTGGAGATGAGCAAATTTCTATCTTTAAAAGAAATAAGTGAAAGCACTATAAAATTTGGAGATAATGTTATGGAAATAATAACTAGAAAAGGCATTCTTAGTCTTGATAATGGGAAGATGAAAATAGAAAATGTCTTGTATTTTGAAGGTTTGAAGCATACTCTTCTAAGTGTTAGTCAAATGTGTGATCAAAGACACGTTCTCACATTTTATACTCAAGGGTGTGAGATTAGGAAGGTAGATACAAGAAAAATGGTTGCATATGCTAATATAACAATAAACAACTTATACATACTCAGTGAAGTCAAGAGAGAAAAATGCTATATGAGTCAAATTGATGAAAACTGGCTATGGTATAAAAGAATGGGCCATATGAACTTTGATAATTTGGTGAAAATCAACACCAAACAAGCTATAAGAGATATGCCAAAAATTTAAAAACCTTCAAATAATATTTGAAAATAGTGTCAGTATGTGAAAAATACAAGGGCAAGTTTCAAATCAAAGGAGTACTCAATAACTAAGCCATTAGAATTATTCCATACAAACCTTTGTGGGCCTATAAGAATGTAAAGCATATAAGGTGATACTTATTTCATGTTACTCATTGATGATTATTCTAGAATGACACAGGTGTCTTTCCTAAAAGAAAAATCTAAGGCATTTGAGAAATTTCAAGCTTTTAAAGACTTGGTTGAAAATGAAAGTGATTCAAAGATCAAGTGTTTGATATCAAATCAGGGAGGTGTGTTCCTTTGAAATGAATTTGAAGAATTTTGTGAGTATAATGGTATAAAATGACACTTCTCAGCTACAAGAACTCTACAACAAAATGGAGTTGTATAAAGGAATAATAAAATTATTCAAGAGATGGAAATAACAATGTTGAATTAATCTAAGCTATCAGATCATTTTTGGAGAGAGGTAGTTAACACCATAGTCTTTATTTTAAATAGAGGGAAAATTAGATTAAATAGTAGAAAAACACCTTATGAGCTATGGAAGGGTAAAATAACATTATTTAAATAATTTAATATGTTTGGGAGTAAGTGTTACATCAAAATAGATGATGAAGAATTGTGAAAGTTTACCTCCAGAGCTGATGAAGGTAGTTTTCTTGGATATTCCTCAAGAATAAGGCATATAGATGTCATAATAGAAGACTAAAAAAGATTTTAGAAAGTGCCAGTGTAATAATGGATGAAAAAAAGCCTAAAAAAGAGAGTGGTCAAGTAAATAACCAATCAAAATAATTGAAATACAAGGAAGAAGAAAAATAAAAAGAAGTGGAACAAGAAGATACAAAGGCACCATCTAGTTTTATTCAAAAACATCACTTAGAAAGTCAAATTATTGGTGATATAGATGTTGGATTAAAAACTAGAAGAATATTAGTGAGTACATATGAAAAAATAAACTTCTATTTGCTATTTAAAACAAAGCCTAAAAACTTTTAAGAAGCTACCAACAACAAGCATTGGATTGATGCTATGAAAGAAGAGCTGAATCAAATTATGAAAAATGATACTTGGGAACTATTGGCACAAAATATTTCACCCTAGAGGAGGGTTTTAAATACTACTATAATATTTTGGTAACATTGGAATATTTTTGGGCCTGTGGGTTGCTTGTAGTAGAAGTAGACCTCTAGATTTAAGGGTTAGCTCCCTAGATTTGCCTTAAAGTGCTTATCACCTACACTAACTAATTGATTGAATGAAAAGAGGTATAAATGTGAATGAAATTAAACTATTATAAGGGGGTGATACACCATGAGGATATCCTCAAGATCATCATAATATTTCACTAAGAAACATGACCTATAATACTATCTTAAAAGTCCTAAGATAATCTAACATCAATATTTCAATTTAGAGGTGATATGCATAAGACAAATCAAGGTAAGTAGACCACAGGTCATATTATAGGATCCAAGTACAATTTAACACTTTAATGAAACTAAACATACTATCTACACTCCATATGACCTGTTTGAATGAGAACTTGCACTAAGCATGAAAGGACAAAGGGAAGACAAGAATAGTTGTTTATCACTAGACCTCACCATACATCACTTTGCACACTTAGAAAAGATGTTTATAAACTCAAAAATAGATTTAATTTATTATTCAAAATCAAATTACAACATCAAACTAGCAAGGCTTTGCCATACTAGGTGTGGTATTAGAAATCAAGAGCTAAAATGACTAGTACTCATAGAATGTGAGAGAGGGGAGAGAGAAGTGGAGCTCAAGGGTCATAATACCACTTTTAAAGGCACAAGAATAAGTTATTTTGCATAGGGATAGAGTATGAAATTAACCATGCAAAATCCCTTTGGACAAATTTCCATTCAAAGCATGAAAACTCCCTAAATTTAGCATAAGACCCTTCAACTAGCTTCTTTGAAACTATATTCATCATTAGTTTCTCTTGAGCACTCCAAAATAGGCTAATAAAAATTGAAACATGTGAAATATGATTATGGGGGTTAATAAAAATCTCAAAATTTCATTGGAGTGTCCCTAATCATCAATACTCTTCTAGACAAGCGTTCTCACTATCTAAAGTCACTATCATGCTTCTTTCACTCATTCTTTACACTTGTCATTGAAGTGATCTTTAGTTATCTAAAAAATATATAAAATGGATCTATGAAACCTTTAAAGATCCCTCATATCCATAAATTCATTATGAAAACCTTAAAATGTCTCCCAATTAAAGTTATCACCTTCTCACTTGGTGATCACCTTCCATTCACAATGCTAGTTTAGACTGCTTAAAGTGAAGGTGATTTCAGATGTACATATGTATTTTTTTGAAGTAATAAATGAGTATGAGGGGTTATATTAGGTCACACTTGGTATCCTAAAGTTATTCTCATATTTCAACTCTCCCTTGAACCTGTAAAACATCAAAATGTGTCAAGAAAACTAGTTTTGTACCTTGTTCATATAAATAGGGTGTAAGCCATCTTGATGGTAAGGAGCCTGGGGGAGTAATATAAAAGTACCAATAAATTTATAAGTCACACTAGATCATTTTGATTCAATTTATTCTTTGTTTTTCCATTGGGTCATTATAAAGGGTTTTGGAGGGTTTTGAGTGGTTTTAACCCTTAAGGATTATTCATAAAAGTTTGAAATTCAATCCTAAAATAAATTCCATTAAGACCTTATTTAAGACCCTCTTCAACATATCCTAAATACTTAGGTCCCCATGCTATATGTACATAAAAATATAAGCTTCTAAATTTAGCCTCTTGATCTCTTCTTTGCATTCTGTGCACTCTGAGTTTGTCCTTAGGCCAAGAAATGACCTTATTATGAATTTTTATGTAAAATAAAGGTTTAACTCACCTTATAAATCCACATGAAGGTCCTCTAATTATTTTCAAGGCTCATCTAGCTCTATAAATGACATCAACCCTCCAATTGTGCTTTAGGCCTAGTCAAGGTCTAATAGGCTTGACTGTTCCTTTATGGGTTTAGGCAACCATGTCTAGCCTCTAGCACCTATGAGGCCTCTTTAATGTTCATGTGTACCTTCCACTTTGAAATGATTAGTTTTCAAGTTATGTAACTGTGTTGTTTTCTAAGAAAATGGCATACCTATAGGTGTATACTATAATATTAAGCCTTGTCCATTGACCTAAGACATTCTTGGAGTCCTTAGAACTCATATACTAATTTAAATTATCTACAATATGCCTTAAGTGAGACAAACACACCCACTATTTAGTCCAACTTGCATTATCACCCTAAAATCAACCTATAGATGTCTATTCTAAGAGCAAAAGAGGTCTTGTAGGTTGTGATATGACTTAAGACCCCATACTTCAACTCCTCTTAATGTCATTTAAACCATTATTTCTATTTTAATCCTAAACAATTATTTTTATGTAGAGTTATGCCTCCGTTAGGTTTTATATCACCATAAATCCATTTGGGATTCAAAATCCTATAGATAACACTGAGGGACTATAGTGAAATATTGCATGAGTTGGGTGTTCTCCATCATCATACTCCTTTGGCCAAATAGACCACTTGTCATGCCAAATCATAGCCCCTATGATAGGGCTCCATGATGGAAATGTTTAAACCTGCCAATACGTCATGTATTTCACTGTGGGAGGATTGAAAGAAGGGTAAAAACCCTATTTTGGAAACTTTAAGGTAACTGGTCCCTTAGGTTACTTAATCAATGTAAGAGCATGGTTTCAAGGCTATTTGCCACTCAAAATATTTAATACTGATTGTTATGTCACCCTAAACACCTCAAGACCTTAAATAATGACCAAACAAGTTTCAACATATGCATTCCAATTGCACTGTACTTTGTATGAGCCACCTATAGGTGCCTATTGTAGGACACAGGGAAATGAAGGTGATATATTGACAATATGCATAATGAATGACCCTATAATAAATATTAGGCCTCCATAAATTCTTAAAATTTATCCGTTCCATCTTGAAGTAATTCAAACTAGTTTTAATGTCTTCATTCTAACATGATTAGTCTCTTATGGGTACATATAGGTGTCTATCAATGATATAAGACTGTGTATAGAGTTTGAATTGGTTGTCACAGTCTATTATATGTCATTTGAATGAATTATATTGATTTATCATGTTATAAGAATGTGTTAAACCTCTTTAAAATCTTCATTACATCTTTATGACTATTTTAAAAACTTCCATTCACCTAACTGTAGGCGAATACATGCAGGGAACTAATTGTGTTGGCCTTTCTTAACTGCAACTTCATTGAATGAATTAGATTGATTTTGGAAGGAGATGTGACCATTAAAATATAATAGGCATGAACATGACATATAACCTTTGATTGAAACCACTACATGAAAAGAAAACCTCTATAGTTGATGAACATGCCTGCACATGGCAATGGAGATCCTACTTAACAAACTAAGATGTTTTGCTCATCAACTCACCTTCACACATGAAATAAAATATGTATAAAATGATATAAGGATGTATATATATTATATAATCACTTTCATCATTTGGTTTGTATGGACTGACTCAAACAAGGAGGAAAACTATAGGGTGTGGGGATAAGCATGCAGAAAGGAGTAGTCAACTTCTTAACATTGGTTCATAAAGTATAGTAAACCAATATTTGAAATCCTAACATAAAAATTAATTATACTAATGTTAATAATATCCCACAAGAGTTTTTATCTTGAATCAACTTCTGTAGTCTATACTCAACCAAAACTAGTTGGCCACTTTTGTATGCCTAGTGGAGTGATGGAGAAGTGAAATGGTTTTAAGACATTTTTCAGACTTCCAAAGATAAAAAAGTGTCAAAGTGAGCTCATGGGAGCTGAATATTCACTTCAATGCTTTCCATACATGCCACAATTTCTGTAGAAGTCATACAACTACCCACAATTCCTCTTTCTAACTATTTTCTTGGTTTCAATGTGGTACCTAATTTTTTTTCAGTTAGGACTGACATGAATGAAAATAATGTGACATAGGTGATGTTAAGAAACATTTTTACACCTTTCTCTACTTATTAAAAATGTGCAACCTTCATAAATGGCTTAAAAATGACCCCTTATGACATGTAATGGTACAAGGACTAAAAGTTGACCATGAAAAAACTAGTGACATACCAAATGACTCCAAATAAGGCCATGAAACACTTTATAATATCTTATAATACCTTTATATCAAGTTTTTTACTATAGGGGTTTGACTTATTTTGACTTGTGATCAAATAGTCAACATTCTTGGTGATATCCGAGGGGTGCTATGCTTGCTTTGCCAAGACCAATAGCCTACTCCCATCCATTGGGATATGGAGTCACTTATGCAAAAATTTGACACTTAATTGATTTTTATAATACACTAAACAACAAAAGACACAAAACCACACACCTAAGCAAAAACACGTGTTCTCAATAATGCTTAGGGAACACACACACAATAAAAGCAAAAACACACACCTATTCTAGTATTTACAGGACTAACCTTCATCTCATCAATAATAGAGATTTAAATAGATCCCATTCATATTGATAGACAAATCTTCTCCACTAATTATTGTTAATTAGAAGGATTTTGTTTGTTTTCACTTGATGATGACATATGGTCCGCTCTATAAAGTATCAAATTCGGTATGTTTCCCTAGCTTTGCTCTTTCTTCATCCCATTTTAACACTATGTCACCTTTTTAGAATATTCTTGGAGTTGTATTCTTATCAAAATATCTCTTCATTATCACTTGGTGATGTTCCATAGCTTTGTGAGCATTATGTCTAGTCTCTTGCAGCTCCATCAAATTTGTCAACCTCACCTTGAATGGAGTGTTCTCAAGCGATTTGAATTGATGTGACAACTCTAAGGCAGGTAGATCTTGGGATATAGATAACCTATCCTCTCTCCCATAAACAAGAAAAATTGAGAGTTCCTTATTAACCTCTCGAGAGTTATTCTATCAGCCCATAAGGATGTCTTTAATTTAGTGTGCCAAGCCCTTTGATTGTCCTCCAAAGTTTTCTTGATGATTCTAATTAGGTTCTTGTTAGTAGATTCAGCCAACCCATTACCTTGAGGGTAATAGTTGGATGATGTACTCAATTATATACCATTATTATTTACCCAATCAACTATTTTAACTCCCATGAAAGTACTAAAATGATGGTGGAAGGCATTACAAACCTTATTATGATACTTTCATAGAACTCCAAGATAGAATTTTCCTTGGCTTAATTCAATGCCACTACATCAACCCACCTTGTGAAGTAGTCAGTTGCTGTGAGTATCCATTTATGACTAGCACTTAATGGGGGATTTATCATGCCAATGAAGTCAAAACCTCATTGCATGAAAGGTTGATCAACTTGAATAGGACTCAAATAGAGAGGTGCAAGCTTCTATTTTCCTACAAAGAAAGCACATTTTACACACCTTCTCACCTAAGCATAACAATATTTGAAGAGGCTAGGCCAATAATATCCTACCCTCATTATCTTGGTAGCTATGGTTCTTGGGGAGAAATGACCTCCTACTATTTCATCATGGAACTTTTCAAGTAACATTCCAAAATGGTCATTATCAATGCATCTCAATCATAAACCATTATTATATATTCTAAAAATCACACCATCTACAAGATACTAAGGGATATCTTGCAATCTGAAATACATCCTTTTGGGTTTGCTCAAATCATTAGGGTGCTCACTACTTTAAATAAATTTGATGACATTTTGTGTCCAACTTTGTAGAGGCATGAAATCAGTCGGTTGGGAGCAATCATGATTTACTACAACTTATTCTTTTGACTCATGGAGGTCTGAATCTAGGTGTTCATAAAGACCTTTACCCCTTATCATATTTGTCACTTTGATATCAACTTCACATTTCATTACCTTGGTAATCCACTCTACCCTCTTTTTACTAAGGTTCTTGCTCAAAAGAAACTCTTTGGTACTAGGATGAGAGACCATAATATGAATCCTATTGTTTGAAACCATGTGCCTAAACTTATTTAGTCCTCTTACAACAACAAGGAATTTTTTCTCCATAAATATTTACTTGGCCTCATAATATTCCAAACCTTGACTAAAGAATATAATTGGTTGTTACACACCTTCATCATTTTTTTACATTAGCATAGCTAAGATAGTATCAAGGTTAGCAAATGAATACAACACAAAATATTTAGCAAAATTAGGGTTCAAAAGAGTGGGAGCTTGTGTAATTGCTTGTTTGATGGATTCAAAGCTACTCTTACCTTCTTTAATCCAAGAAAAAACTTGGTTCTTCTTGATCATATCTGTGATAGGTTTCACCAAAGATGCAAAAGTAGGTATGAACCTTCTCAAAATTTTTATCTTGCCTAAGGAGCTTTGGAGTCATTTATTATACAAGGGTAATGATAGGCCTAGAATGGCCTCTATCCTTTTAGGATAAATAGTTAGACCATATTTAGAAACATGTCCTAAGAGCTTACCTTGATGGACAATAAAGATGCATTTTTTAGGGTTGAGAGATACTCCATACTATCTACACCTTTCAAACACTTATCTTAGGTGTTTCATATGTTCATTAACATCCTTAGACAAAACTGTTATGCCATCTAGATTTACTAACATCTCATTGATTAGACCTTTGAAATCCATGTCCAGTGCCCTTTGGAAGGTGTCATCAAATTTTAACAAACCAAAGGGCATCTTACTATAAGCAAAAGTCCCCCATTTTGTAGTGAATGTTGTCTTAAATTGATCATCTTAATTCACTAAAATATGATTATAACTAGAATATCCAGTGAGGAGAGAGAAACATTGAGAAACTAAAATAACTTGCAAAATTAGATCCATTGAGGGTAAAGGATAGTTATCTTTGAATGAAACTGTATTAATATCTCTAAAATCCACACAATGTCTTATCTTCTCACTCTTATTTCTAACAGGCACAAGGTTAGCTACCCATGTTGAATACTTGGTAGGAAATATTATTTCAGATTCAAGGAGTTTGGTAATTTTTAACCTCATGAGTTGTTAAACCTTGGGGTTGATGGGCCTTTATTTTTGCCTAAATGGTTTAACTACAGGTTCCAATTCAATGATATGGTGTGATAGGATAGGATAAAACCATCTTAGGTCCTTATATTCCAAAGCAAAGATGTCATGGAACTTTCTACACAAATCAATGTATGCTTGATTTTCTAATGTAGAATATACCTTGCCTAGTTTGAGGAGTTTATCTTTGAAGATCAAGACCCTTTCATAATTCTCATCTTTTGTAGACAAAATTATATTTTCATTATTCCTTTAGTCAAATTCATTAAATATAATCTCTAAGGTCACTAGGCCCTTAGGTATCTTATTTGTTCTTAGCTACCCAATCTGATTATCAAACTATACTTGGAGACTCTTCTGGTTTCTTGAGGAAAACTCAGCTTCATTTTACAAAAAGTATGTAATATGTTTGTCACTATAAAACACTTGCCAAGACACCTAATTATCAGGTATGGAAGGTATGATAATGATATTTATGTGGGATTTATTTCCTTATTACTTTATGGTCGTAGGTGTATCAAATTGAACTCCTATGGCAACTAATCTATCAACATGAATATTTTGCTCCCTTAAGACTGATTGTATGTTAAATACATTGAAGTCTTCAAGTAAATATCATACCATATGCTTATAGGACTTGATAAAATGGTTCTTGGTAGCAACCAAATTATTAACTTGATGCACGATCAATTCACTATCTCTATATACTTTCAGATTTTTGATTCCTTTTCTCCTTTCTCATTGAAGGCCATGAATCAAATCTTCATACTCAACCACATTACAAGTGCAACGAAAATGGAACCTATATGAAGAATAATACTATTGTTTATATGGGGAAACAACCATAACACCAGATCTTTCACTAATCTTACTTCTTGAGCCATCAAAAATACATTTTCCAGATTCCATCATTATCACCTTCCTCTTTGGCAAGTGAAGGTATTGACATTCCTTCCTCATGTAGGCAATACACTCCCAAATTAGTTTCCTCCATAAAGGCATAAGGGTCATGATCATATGTGTTATTACCATAAACATTAATAAACAAATCATAAATGCCTTCAATCTTAGAATAAGCGCCATCATCCACAATAGGATCCTCTTTATCATTGATAACACAATTCAATTTGGAACTTGTCTCAACATAGGGTTCAATGTGAAATTTGGCAAGTGGTTGAATCCTAATTTTTACCTTTGATCCATACCTTTTCCTAAAGGCCAATAAGTACCAATCAACTGATAGGTAGACTCCTATCTTGGTTATGAAATCCTTTAAGAGGTAGATAACAAAGTGGGCAGGTAAGTCAACAACTACAATATCTTGAAGGATGGGGAAACTAAGACAATCATGCAATAAAACCTTCAACACTTTTATCAATCCTAATAAATTGGTAGGTTTACCATATAATTTAAGCACTCCCTTACTATGTGGTTCATATTTTAGACCCAAATTTTCAGCTACAACCTTGGGCATCACTCATGTGCTATCTCTACTATCAACTATGTAGTTATGAACAAGTTTATCCCCCACAATGAGAGTGAGATAGAAACGTGGAGGCTTCTCAGATTTAGTAGAGGGTTACATAATTTTATTAGGAGAATTGGTAAGAGGAACATTAATATGACCATGATTTGGTGATGGCTGAATAACATGGATAATGGACAACTGTTTTTACAAAAACTCTTTTTGGCTAGGCATATGAAAGACATCCCAAAGAGAAGTGGATGTCTTGACATTATTCAATGAGTCCACAATGTTTAGAGTATAAATACCTAATTTTTATTGCGTCTTTGGAGGCAAGGAAGTGCTTGGAACTTGAGGTATTGAATCACCTTGAGCATACTTTTCAACATTTAGACTTGAAGGAGATGCAGGATTTGTAGGGATAGTCATTCTTGTAGTGATGCTTTGGTACCTTGTAGGAGGATTACATGAACTTGTAGGCACACCATTAGAATATCCTAAATCCCTATTTTTATCTCTAGCTACACATTGAGGAATTGATGGTGAAATGCTTATTTCTATTGTTTTGAATGGCCTTAGCCCTAGCTATAGGAAATTTCTAAAAATGTTACAACTTAGTGATAAGATTAACAAATCTAATTTTGATTCCATTTATGATTTTTTCACTCAACATGAATGATAATTTACAAGAAAGAAAGAAAAACCTATTAATGAGGTCCACTATACCATAATATGTAATCCATTATATGAGCATAATATAAAACATTCTTTGAAGCACTTTCAAAGATAGAAACACTCTCCATGGCACACTTCTAGACATAAGCATCATTCTGGACATATGGATCATTATAGTTCTCTAAAGCGTAGACATCACTCTAGTTCTCCAAAACATAGACATCACTCTGATCCTCAAAAGCATGAACATTACCATAGACATTCACATGGACATAAGCACAAACACAAGCACAAGCACAAGCATTCTTCTTCATGTGGATATTATTCCTCTAGCTCTAGTGGATGTGAGAGAACATGATACAATTATGGTGGCATATGACACCTCTATATAGAGTGACCCTCCAAAAAGAGGTCCTCTCAACATCAACATAAGGTAAAATCAAACATTACTGGTCACTCCAGTCACTCTTCTAGTTCCTCTTCTGGCTATTCTTCTGATGGATGGGATGACTGTAAAATTTCATGCTTCATAGTTGATGACTATATATTTTGAGATGGTAACACACCCATCTTGTGCAAGTTGCTAGGATCAAGATTGGGATTTGATGTAGTGGAATTTTTTGGCTTGTGTACTTTGCTTTCATAGATCTAATGTTGATATGATATTTGATATGGAGCATTTTAGTGTTTTATACTTGGTTTATTTATTACATGGCTTCTCACTTCTTGCCTAATAAGGGGAGAAGATATTGCATATTGGTTTTTTATTAGTCATCAGTGGTTGTGGTACAATTAAATATTGAGTTGCTATCATTATTAGTGCTAAGCAAAGGCCTGGAGGAGATGTTGGAAATTGTTGGGTATCAGTTTGATATGTTCTATACATAGTATGGGGGCAATCAATTGTTGGATAGATTATATTTGAGGATCAATGTAGTTGGATAGGGCATGATCTTGTTATACTTTAGTGTGGGGATGATCAAGGTGTTGATCAATCTAGGATACACTATGTACCAATTTTAGTTGCAGTAGAGTCTACTTGGATGACTCACAGTTCATTGCTTTAGTCTTTCCATACCCCTTTGGATCAAGGGGAGTTTGTTGGATTATTTTATGATCCAAACTATTTTGTTTTTATTTTATTTAGTTTTAATTTATTATTTAGTTTTATGGGTTTGTTATACCCATCAGTTGGTTGCCTTAAACCAACTCTCTATAAGATTTTTTAAATATTTCATTGTACACAAATGAAAGATGAAAATTTACATTGAATATTTTTTTCTACATTATTCCTCCATTTATCCTGGCTATCAATATCCAAGTAGCTCTTATTTGTGGTTTTTTCCTAAGAGAGGGTTTTCCACGTAAATATTTTATTTATTAATAGACATATCTTGTGTGATTTTTTTTATTTTGGACATTAATTTTAAGAAATCAAAGTTTTAAATCACACTGATTCATGCCCATCTCAATGTGTTATGTGCTTAACAACAAGTGCATCAAATTTCCTTTTTATTTATCTGCATAAGCCATATGATAAACAACCATATTTCTCTGAGCCTCAAGTATTAATTATATGGATACTAAGACATCATTCCATAATAGATATGCAATGTGGAATTTGAGGTGATAAATGCTCCACTCATCTTCTTTGCACAATAATTGTATATAACACAATTTTCCTACTAGTTCATAATGATTCTAAGAAGGGTCAAGGGAATTACACTTATGATGGATAGTTGAATTGGATTCTAATTCCATTATTGAACAATAAACTTAAACCCTTATATATATATAAGGGTTTAAGTTTATTGTTCAATAATGGAATTAGAATCCAATTCAACTATCCATCATAAGTGTAATTCCCTTGACCCTTCTTAGAATCATTATATATATATATATATATATATATATATATATATATATATATATATATATATGGGTTTAAGTTTATTGTTCAATAATGGAATTAGAATCCAATTCAACTATCCATCATAAGTGTAATTCCCTTGACCCTTCTTAGAATCATTATATATATATATATATATATATATATATATATATATATATATATATATATAATGTAACCCTAATTACTAATCAAAGGAAGTAGATATCATACTAGATAGGTATAGTCTTATTCAAGAGTACTTCAAAATTTAAAGATAATCAAATAAATTTTTATTATAGAATATAGGTCATGGAATGAAAATTGAGTGATAGATATAATGTACATTGTAACACTACATTTTATTTTATTTTCTTGTTAAATTTATTTCAGATTATGTATTCCTAAAAAAATAATGAAAATGAATACTTGTAGGTTTTATGTATTCCTTGAGGCTTGAAAACTCTAGTTGATCATTGTATGTATTCCTTAAGGCTTGAAAACCCTAGGCTTGTACCACTGTCAATCATAAATCTTGAGTTACAATATGAAAACCCAAGATTCAATGTCACAATGAATTTATTTGCAAATAAAAATGTAGAAAACTAGTGGTAATTTTTTTGAATGAGATTGTTTTTTACATTTTCAGAATTTTATTCTTCTACTAGCTAAGTAATGGAGATTTAATCATCAATTTTTTTTGAGTAATCATAGATATTACTAGGCAAAAATCATTGATTTATCATCATTAATATTCTTTTTATTTTCCTATAGATTTCTTATTTTTCCTTAAAATAATTATTAATCACCAAGTTTTACTGATTTAAATATGTGGGTTAAAACACTAGACCCTTGATCATGTTCCATATGGGTGTGATCCCATTCAATAATTCATTAATCAATTAAAAAAAGAACCCTTGATTTTATAATGGATCACATGGGATTTTACTATATTTGTAGTTTTTCTCATGATTTTTTTGTGGTGAAAAATGAGGCCTATGAATTGATAGTGGATAACATATATAGATAATATAAATGTGATGAGTAGAAAAATAGTTTCCTTTTGAGCATGTGATGGTCATCAAGGAGTCTTGATCTAACAGTGCCAACTAGGTAGTTTATTATTAGAGCATAAGTTTTTTCAATTTTTGTTCACCATATTATTTAAATGTTTAGTGCTATGGGTTTATCTAGTATAGTTTATGGAGTTCACTCAAAAAATATATAACAACATTTTGGTATCCTTAACCTAAGTTGGGGGTGAATTTAGTGAGACAAGATTGTCTACATCTGGTTACAATGTAGTCCATAAATAATCTGGTGTTGTATCATAGTTAAGTATTAATAAAGATTAATTTTATCCTATTTACATTTGTAAACATGCATTTTCACTATAAAACAAACACACAAGTGAGGGGTTTAAAGGCGTAACACTGATAATCAGTATTAGATGCCTAATACATTCAAGTGAGTGACATGCATTTTTTTGGTCCAAATAAATAGACTTCGAATTATTTATTTCCATAAATTTTAGTTGGTTATTTCATGCATTAAAAAAATATTTCTAAATAATTATATTTTATTTATGAATAAATAGTTCTAATAGTTATATTTTCAAGGCAATATAAGAATTTAATTATTCCATCTTTTATACTCGTATCTATAATAATTATTTAAATATTGATTAACTCCTTATTTATTTCAAATAAAAATATTGAAGTGATAAGATATTTTGTGTTAAATTATTTTTAGGTAGTTACATTAGGTTGCAATTTCCTCCTCTAGCAAGATCATCTCAAACACTGATAAATCATTGGGAAGTAGAAACACTATTTCATGAGTTCGACCATGCTATACACTATCTTATTTCATGCAAAATATTTAGTGATTCAGACTATTAATGTTTATCTTATTTTTTAGTCAACTTTGATTCATTGAGATGACATGTTCAAGAGTTTCTTTTAGGATTATCAACATTTAACTGGGACAAGGACTATACTTGACTTTGCAGAGACACTAACAAACCTCTTTGAGTAAGTATGGGTAAATATCAACCATGATTTCAGCTATTTTATACTTTAATATAGCATTATGAATTTTTAGGGCTATCTTAGCCATGGTTTCATCTATTACGGCCTTTAACATGGCATCATGCATTTGCAGGGGTTGATCCATGTTTAAAATGTTATAGTTATTCCCTAATTAGAAATTATGAGTACCAATTGAGTAGGATGGAAGTTTGTGCTATTTCATTGTCACATCCTTCATCATGTGGTAATTTTTATGATTTTTTTTTGAAACTATTACTTTTAAAAATTTAAAAATGTTTCTACTCAAGTCTTGAAAATAAGTATTAAGAGATAAGCCTCTTTTATTCTAATTCCTAATATTATTCAATTGAGTTTTGTTAAAATTATAATTTATCGAAAACATTTAAGTGGATGATGTTTCATGTTTCTAGAATTTTTTAAATGTCTCATAAATGGAATGCGTCAAAACACCTAGATAGTGTTGATAATTGACAAGCAATTTTGTAAACTGTTTGGCTTGGCATAAATTCTAGTAGAAATGTTTTAGTTAGACACACACGACCTTAGAAATGGATTCAAAAAAGGTATAACCATTACATAAACCCTACATTTATTGAAAATTTTAACAATATGTTACTTTTACCCATTACCAATCTTCCTTTTGATAAATTTATTTAGGCGCTTGAGGACTCAACTAATGGGAGAGGTTTTCCCTCAATTTGACTAGATGGAGATGAAGAAGCTTAAATTACCAAGAAAATATTAAAAGACTCAAATGGGGATCAGTTAGGATGAGTTTATAATTACTTAATATTCTCTTGGCCACACAAAATTATCAGTATTGGTTTAGGTCTATGTTGCTGGAATTGTCCCCACTCATCCCCTAATTTACTATTTGATATGGAAATGCCCCAAAAATGTTTGAGATGTTTTTGGGAATTTTGAGGGTGTTTTTAGTGAAAATTTAAGTGAAAATCAATAAAAAAAAGATATAAAATAAAAATTAAACCCTAATTTTTGCTAAAAATTATAAATACACAATCAACTCACACTTACAACACACACATCCAACATTTGCTATTGTAAACAACTAACAATAACAAGGAGGAAATCAATATAAGGAGGAAGAGTTTAGAGGCATCCATTACAAGGATGAAAAAATTAGAGGTAGATATTGAAAAGAAGAGGAGTTTGAAGGCAACCATTATAAGGAGGAGGATTTTGGACACAACCATTACAAGAAGGAAGAGTTTGGAGGAACCCGTTATAACAAGGAGGATTTTTGAGGTATGCATTACAACACAAAGTAGTTTGGAGGTAGCCATTATTGATTTGAACAAGTTCTTATCATCTCATTTTCATTCAATAAATTAATTCCATTTTCTAGTCTATAAAATCCTAAATCATTTAAAAAGTAGATTTATCAAAATTTTAATTTATTGGTTCATTGAACATTTTATTCTTAATTTTTGTTTTTTTAGTTATTTATTTTTTAAACTATTAATCACCATGATTCATAGGGTCTAGTTTACTTTATCTAACTCTAACTTATATGTATGCTTTTTTCTTATGCATAATGATGTCTTGCAAAATAGAAACAAATTTAGCCACCATAAATTTATTTTTTATGTAAAGTTTAAAAAATATTTAAATTTATAGTTATATTTTATTTTTTTACTAGTTTTTAATATGTTAATATCTTAATGGTGTGTATGATCTGACCTCATAGCGTTTATGTGATCTTGGCGATCAAAATCATATTAGGATATCCATGACATCAATTTAAGCTCTAGGGAGATGGAACAATGAAGTAAACTAAGAAGAAGACCAGATTCTAGTGAAATATGACCCTACTCTCTTTGAAAACATGAGAGTGGTTGAGAACATTATTGGTGGTGGTTCTCATGTTTGGGTATGCAATTATTTCCATATCACATATAAGTCCTCATATACTTGACTCAAAACTCATTCGAGCATGTCTATATGATAAGGGATCAAAGAATGTGAAAATTTTTTAAAGTAAAAAATGGTGGACTGCATGAAATAAAAAGAACAAGATGATGCATAAGTTGATTCAAAAAGTTGATATAGAATAATTTATTTCTAAATAAATAGATTAAAAAGACCACCCACACCTTCATCTTCAAATATTCCTTTCATCCAAACTTAGGCTTAGTCAACTGAAACACCCTTGGATGATGAGACAGAGACCATATCATAAAAAAACAAAAGGACCATTGGAAAATCATTCAATGTTGAGAAGAGGGACATTGTTGATGAGTTGGTTGCTTGATGCATTTATGCATGTGGGTTTCCCTTAAACATTTTGAGATCACCTTATTGGCAATGAATGTTAAAAATAGTCAATGAAGCTCCACAAGATTATAAAGGCCCTAATTATGAGAAGGTATGAACCAAACCCTTGGCCAAGGAAGTGGAATATATTCAAACTTATTTGTATCTAATTAGATATTTTTAGGGGGATTTAAGAGTATCTATTATTTCAAATAGATGGAAATATTCTCAAAATAGGCCTTTAATCAATGTTGTTGCAGTGCACCCTAAATGGGAAATGTTCCTAAAGGCTATTGGTTGTGAGGGCCAAGTGCAAGATGCTCAATTTATTTCTAACATTTTGATATAGGCTATTAAGTGTGTGGGCCCATAACATGTTGTCTAAGTCATCATAGACAACACAAAAAAATTTAGAGCACCAGGGTTGAATGTAGGGGTAGATATGAGCACATATTTTGAATGGCTTGTGTTATCTACTCTCTCAACTTGATGTTGAAAAATATGAGACAAAATATCATAGATAAAGAGAGTTTATGGAGAGGAATATGACATTTAGATGTTTGACACAAATAATCACATGTCCTAGTCCATATTTAGGAGATTATCGAGGTTGGAGTTGTTGAAGGTAAGAGAACAAATTATTTATTTTGAAGTTATATCTTTCTAATTCTAACCATTTATCAATGTTTGGACAATCAAAATTATAAGTCTTATTTTTTTTTTTAGATTACTAAGACTATATTTGCCTTTCACACATTCATCTCGAGATGAATTATGAAGGTAAGAGAGGCGTTAATTAGTATGGTGATTAAAAATGTTTAGATTATGTGGAGGCAAATAATATCTAAAATACCCCATAAGAAAAAATAGTTCATTGTTGATGATAATTGATGGGCCAAGCTTGATTACTTGCTTAGTTTCATAGCGCATATTTTATCCATGATTAAATAAGATGATACAAATGAAAATTGTATGGGAGAGGTTTATGATGGGATTGACTCCATGATTTAAAGTATGAGAAAGATCATATAAAATAAAAAGTAATATCCAAAATAATTTTTAATAACAAAGTTAATTTTTTGGTCATAAAGAGGTGGAATAAAATGACCACACCACTCTATCTCCTTACTTATGAATACAAACCAAAGTATTATAGTAGTGAAATACTTTGGATACCTAATAGGAAACCACTATATGATGATGTAGAGGTTATAATTAGAACTAGGGAAACATTTTAAATTTGTTTTGGGATCCATCTATAGCTAGTATGGTCCGAAATGAAATGGTTATGTTAATAGCTTCATAAGGTAGCATGGGATAAATTGAGGCTATTTTTGAAAATTAAAACATGAATCCAATAAATTGGTGGTATGTAAATGGCCATGATGCAAAGTACCTATGACCTATCATGATCAAAATTATCTCACATGTATACAATAAAATCAAGAAATTTATTAAGTTATTAACATATATTTTTATACATTGTTACTAATTTCAATTTTAAAATTTTAAAAAATTAACAACCTTTTTTTGTGATAGGTGGATAGTAATTATTCATTAGAGATGAATTAGAGTACACATGACTTTATTCACTCTGCTAAATGAAATAATTTGGCATCCAAGAAGGTTGAGGATTTGATATTTGTGCATTCCAATTTATGCCTCCTTTCACATAAGTTTGAGGACTATATTTGAGGGCCTAAAAAGCTTTTGGATATCCTTCTAGACACTATAGACTTGGATGTTTTTGAATCTAATCTTGCCCACATTTCACTACTTGGTGGTGATGATGATAATCAAGGAATTTATACCAAAGGGGTGGAGAGTGGAGCTAACGGGAATAACATTCATGTTTATGAGGAGAATCTGAATCTACATGATTTATTTTAGATTTGAATGTATTTGTAATGTCTACTTTGAAAATTTAAAGTAAAGAATGAATGAATACTATGTGTTTTCAAGAATTATACTAAAAAATAGTATTATACATTGCTTATAATAATAGTAATAATAATAATGATGTACAAACATTTCCATGATGTTTCCAAATCAATGGTTTTAAAAAATTGGCATTTCCACATTTTGGAAATGTTTTCATTTCTAAATAACCTAGGTTTAGGTTGAATGGACACATATTATTAGATGGGTAATTTAAAATTTGGCCATCCCCTAGGCTTGACCACTGAGAGGGCACTCGTTTGATGCGAGGAATTTTCCCTATGAAAAAAGAACATGTATTACATTTTTTAGTGTGGAGTGCGAAAGAAATGATATGGCTTCCCCTTCTACTTAACCCAATATAAATCAATAGGTGGGTTGGTGGTGAGAGGTGTGGTGAATCACATAAACTCCCTAACTTGACCAATTAAAGAGGTAATGGTTTGACATGGGTTTGTTTACACCCTCATTCAATAGGGAGAGGAGATCAAGGTGTGGGCATGAAGCATACTTATATTTATCACATCTAATAGACTCCATTCTCATCAAGAATAACAAACTTAGTTACATAAATAAAGATATTTTACACCATTATTTAATAATTAATGAACCCCCCTCCTTCCATAAGATAGGTTGAAGTAAAGGAACATAAATTCCCTATAGGCCCTCTGCATCCTAAACCTAAAGTGGATGATGTGGTGCTCAACCTCCTTAGCCTATTATAGGTTGAGAGTGTAAATGACAATGAGGATATGAAGGAACCTCTCTTGAAAAAATAGGGGAAAGATTTTGGTTATCACCCACATAAGACATCATTGATATTGTAATGTATTTACAATTAAATTTTTAAATAGTTTTAGATTCATCGAAAACCCTAGGGTAGAATTAATAAATACTTATTTATATTGTAAAACCCTTACAACAAAAAATATAAATGATGGAAAATGATGGAAATAATTTCTAAACCTAAAGAAAAAATCCATATATATTACAGATAATGACATTTGTAACATAAACACTTAAATCATATTTAATATTTATTTTCCAACACTAAAAATAAAAAAAATACTAGTTGGATGTATAAATCAATTTTTTGACCAATGACATCTCAAACAGATGGAATAGACCAAATGATGGCCTTATAGATTGAAATAAGTGAAAACAACCAACTATGGGTGATGTCATCCATGAAATACTTCCATTAATGTGATGTCAACCCTTGGGATGATGATGTCATCCCTTTAGATGATGCCATGGATATTGTAGATGATTCCCAATACATAAATATTAATAATGACACCAAAAACATATCCTAACTAATAAAATTGAATTAAAAACTCTAAATATCTGATTAGATGCACAAATTCAACTCTTGGATGAGTCAACACTAAAGATTAGAGGGTTTTCATCCCTAAATTTGGTTGTAATGGAGGGTTTTAATCCTTAAAAGTAGAAGTTGAAGCAAAAACTCAAACTCATAATGTAAATATAGATAATGGAAAGATATGATTTTCAAATGACCCTCCAATGCCTTTTTATAAATTCACTTGACACTTTTGCCAAGGAAATGCCCCAAAAGTAACTTTCCATCTTTGAATTTGATTTTGACTTGATTTATTTGGAAAGTCACCTTTATTATTTTATTTATAATAATAGAATACGATTAATTTGTCTCTTTTTTATGAAAAGTAAGCCACTTGACAACTTACAAATATTAACTTTATTATTATTATTTTATTTGAAAAAGGATCATGACAGATGTTAGGTCACACTCCATGTATGCTTGGACAGAGGTGAGGCCCTATCCCCCACATGTTTTCTAAGGGAATGCAATTATGACATCTGGGCCAACATCATCAAGAATATGAGATTTAAGTTTTTGAAATTACCAATAATGAGGGCCTACTTGTCCTTTGAGTAGGATTTATGTAGGATAAAATATATGAGGGTTTGTTTTACCTTTCTGGTAAGCTATACATAGGTTTCATAATGAAGCCAAAGTAGGAGACCATTATTTTCAATAAGAAAGGCCTCGAAGGAAAATTTCCAATCATAGACCCATAACTTCTTTACATACATGGAGACTTAAATGATGTAGTAAAATGAATAAATGTGATGGTTTTACATTTGAACTTGTGAAGCTAATCTTCGTCACCATTAGGTAGTGTTGTAATGAATTTATTTTCAATTGTTGATGGCTATGCCAACCAACAACCATTAGTACTTAGAATTCAAATAACATGTTTTAATGTTAGGGTAAGGGAGGTTGTATAGGTCATCCATATATTGAGCACTTCTTATTGATAATATAAAGCTATTATTAATCTTTTATTCTTATATGTTACATATTGGTATGTATTTACCATTTTTTAATCGATGCTACTTTGTAGTGTAGTTTTATAATAATTTTTTTTGGTTCATGCATTTAAGTGTGTTGGCTCATGTTAAAGTTGGTATAAAAATAACATTTTTTGACAATAATTATTGAGGCTAACATATATGATGGATAATTAATGGATCAACCAATATAAAAAGTAGTTGAAATAAATCAACAAAAACCAAATGCCATCATATAGGATTTCAAGTATTTTTGGGATCTCTATATGTGTGAACACATCAAGGAAGAATCTAAAAGACCCCAAATGACCATAGACTCTGTCTTGGAAAATTTGAAAGTGACATAAAAAGTATATCAAATAATTTATCATATACCTTGACTATTTTCCAATCACTCTATTATCTTATAAAACCTCCATGCAAAATGTGAACATGAAATATGATAAAAAATAGTATAAAAATATGAGGAGAATTCATTGGGAAGAGGAAGAAAGTTTTGAAGAATGACGCCAAACTAGAAAATACTAATGCCATTGATCCTAAAAAAGTCAAATAAGACAACACAATAGGGAAATAAAATGAGAAATTTGACAATTTATTAGACTCTTGGAGCAATAAGAGTTAACATAGAGGTTTCAAAAAGTGACCACCTCTATAAATCCCTCTAGTCAATTACAAGAAAGTGGCAAAAGTTAAATCTATTGGAAAACCAAGGAAGGGTTTAGCTAGTACAATAACACTATATACCACTCAAAAGTATGAAGTTGGTGGATATTATAACACAAACACCCCTTCTAAAGGAGTAAAGTGTAGACCTTTTTGATATAGTTGGTAAATCTAAGAAAAGTGTACTCATAATACAATAACGATTAGATAGATCTCCCTCATTTTGAGTAAGTCTTGATTTTAAGGTAGAGTGATGTAGAAGAATCTGGGGTCTACTAAAAATATTGCATCAACAAAAAACATGATTTGTAGGTGAGATTTTATGTTTGTGTGCGTGTTTGTGCAAATTAATGACTACATTAAGAAGGTTGTTCACATGGAAGAAGATCAGTAACATTCCCAAGTATTTTGTTAAAACTTTAGAACACCAATAAGAGGACATGAAATAAATTATAGTCACATCCCTATGTAAATACTTTAAAACATTACAAAGGGGAAAATAATTAGGTTTCAACCATCTCTTTAGGGTCAAATAAACCTCATCAGGGATGGTGACAAAAATACCACTTAATGTAGTTGACAATTTTAAAATCATTAGTCTACATTAACCAAGTAAATGCATAAAATGGGGGAAATTACAAGTGGACCATTTTCAAAACCAAAGGGAGTTAAAATATCCTTACAATATATCATTATTGGGTAGGGGATATTCAAATTAATTTTTAGAAAGAGTGTTAGAAGCCATTTAGGAAGATAGTTTGGGTGGGTGAAGATAGTGTTTAAACAATTGAGGGGAGGTTCCAATTCCAAGAGTAGGAGAGAACTAAGTTAGATTCAAGAGACAAGGGAAGATTGAACCAAGAGTTCATACAACATGCAAGTGTAATATATGTTTAGTAGTCATAGGATATACAATCCAGGGGACTACATTAAATGTCTTCTTCATAGTTTAGCAGTAAATATTGGGTGTTTGAATGAAATATTTTAAAATTATTGTTATCCAAATGTGGTGTTTTTTTTGGTATCATTATAATTATGTGTTTCCATGAAGAGTTGAGTGTTTTGAGCTAGGGAGCAAGACAACCATTTATTTGGCCCATTAATTCTCATTTGTATATGACATAATCGAATAACTACCTAATGGAATAAGAATGAGTCACATATGATAAAAAAATCCAAGGAATCAAAGATCCATTTATTTAAGATACATATCCACCTACACTAGGGAATCCCCTATAACAAGTTAGAAGGAAAAGTACATAAAATACCCATGTCAATTACCAAGATATTGTACAATCCTTTTTAAAAAAACAATCAATTGTTGTGTTGTGGAGCCTATTTCTAAAATGTATTTTAAAATAATATACATTTTAAATGTACTGTACACTCTATATGTTTTGCTTTCTAGGGTTTAGGTTTGAGTCGAGCCTTGAACAAGGGTTTAGGGGCGATAGCCCCTGAAAAGTAGGGATTTGGGGGTGGCAGACCCCAAACGGGGTATCAGGGGAAATAATCCCTAACAAATGGGGGTTTAGGAAACTATTTTTGGTTGATTCTACCCATGGTTTTAGTATCCATTGTTTTTTAATACCACTTTGTTGAACTATTATGTATTGATGGATATTTCATAGGTAATACATCATGAGAACAAGGGTTTGATAAGTAAGAACAAAGTGTGTGAATTCAAGCATGAATTTAGAAGGGTTTGTTGAGCACAAATCCAAACAATATTTGTGCATTGTAATTGTGATAAGACTAATTAGAGAGTGGTTTATACTCTCATGGCTTATAATAAAATTTGAGCAAGTGTTTCTAGGTGGATGTAGTGAACATTGGGTGAACCATGTTATATCTGGTCTTATTATCGTGCATTTTATTTTTGTTCTTTTTGCATCTCTATTTATATCTATTATTGTGATTCTATGAAATTATTCTACATTGATTTTTGTATTTATTTCTAATAATTGGTATTAGAGATTTAGGTTGTATTTGCTGAAGTATTGAATCATAGGAAGGGTTATTTGTTTAAGTGGGAGCTATCCTTGATAATCATAAATCAAAGGTTGAAAAGTTCAACAAATAGAACTTTGTTCTATGGAAGATGTAGATGGAGGACTACCTCTATCAAAAATATCTCCATGTTCCATTGGGAGGAAAAGTAAAGCAATCAATGAGTATGATAGATGAGGCTTGGGAGTTGCTTGATAGAAAAACACTTGGGGTCATTAGGTTATGCCTTGCATCTTTGGTCACGTTTAATATATCATAGGAGAAGACCACCGAAGGTCTCATGAATGCATTAGGGAAGTTATATGAGAAACCCTATGCTTCTAATAAAATATTTTTGATGAAAAAGTTATTTAATATGAAGATGTCTGAAAATGGTTCAATTGCTGATCATCTAAATGAATTCAATATGGTTGTGAGTAAGTTAAATTATATAAAAATAGATTTTGATGATGAAGTTAGGGATTTGATTATTTTGTGTTCCTTACTAGAGAGTTGGAATAACCTAGTAATGGCTGTGAGAAAATCAGTCTCTAATAATGCCAAGTTGAAGTTTGAGGATGCCATAGGAGTAATCCTTTGTGAGGTAATGCAATGGAAAAGCTCTGGAGAGACTTAAAATTTAGGTGATGCTTTGGTGGTGGAGATTAGAGGGAGATAAAATTTTAGAGGAAAAAGAAAGTGTGGAAAGTCAAATGGTCCTGGAAGGTCAAAATCAAGGACCAGGATGGTATACTGGCATTGTGGAAGGATTGGGCATGCGAAGAAGGATTGTTGGTTTCTTCAAAACAAGAACAAAAATTAGGAAGACACCAAGGAGGTGAATGTGGAATTAGGGAATGTTTTTTAGGATGCATTAATTCTCTCTATTGATAATATTGTTGAGTCTAATTTTTAGATTTAGGGGCTTCTTTTCATGCTACACCATATAGGTATTATGATTATGTTCAAGGGTATTTTGGACATGTTTACCTTGCTGATGATGAGCCTTGAAACATAGTAGGAAAAATAAGTGTTCAAATCAAGATGTAGAATGGGAAAACTTGGCTACTAAAGGATTTTAGGCATGTACCTAAGTTGAGATGGAATTTGGTATCCATAAGACAACTAGGCAGTGAAGGTTGTATGGTGACATTTAATGTAGATTCATGGAAGGTGACCAAGGGTGATCTTATGGTAGAAAGAGATAAGAAGGTTGGTATACTATATTTATCAAGTAGTGCTGATTATTATAATTTAGTTGATGCAGATGTAGATGCAACTTTGTGTCACAATAGGCTCAAATACATGAGCTAAAAGGGTATGCAAATTTTAAAGGATTGATTACCTAGATTGAAAGGATATGATTTAGATTTTTGTGAAGACTAGTGCATGGAAGAAAAGGGTAAAGTTTCTCAAGGTTGGACCTATGAGGAAGGAAAATAAGCTGGAGATGGTTCATTCAGATGTATGGGGTCTAGCTCATGTATATTCTATTGGTGGGTCATCTTATTATGTCACTTTTATCGATGATACAACTAGAAAAGTTTGGGTGTATGGCATTAGGAGAAAATATAATGTATTTGATATGTTTAGAAGATGGAAAGACTTGGTTGAGAATGAAACAAAACTCAAGTTAAAATATCTCATGTCATATAGTGGCGGGGAATATTACAATAATGCATTTTTTTGATTACTATTCAAGGAATGGAATTCACAAATAGAGGATGATTCCAAGAAATCCATAATAAAATAGAGTGTCAAAAAGGATGAACAAGAATATCATGGAGCGTGATAGGAGCATGAGGTTGCATGTAGGACTACCTCTTCAATTTTGGGTAGAAGTAGTAAACATAGCTATATATCTGATAAATAGAGGTCCTTCATCTACTTTGGATGGAGGCATACCTAAGGAAGCTTGGTTTGGTAATAAGGTTGATTATTCATTTCTTAGAATATTTGGTTGTGAAGCTTTCATTCATATTGATAAGGATGATTGAACCAAGTTAGAGGCTAAGTCTAAAAAATGCACCTTTATTGGTTATGGTGAAGATGACTTTCGTTTTTGGATTTGGAGTCTTAGAGACATGAAAATATTTAGGTCTAGGGATGTTGTCTTTAATGAAAAAGTCATGTATAAATAGCACTTGTAAGATTAGAAATAATATTTAGAAAACATTACATAGTACTAGAGGACATTACAGATGATAAAATGTCCAAACAACTAATTTAGGCACCTACTCCACAAGAACCCTAAAATCTTGTGGTGAGAAGGTATTATAGGGCAAGAAAGGAACCTAAACATTTTTATTCATCTCTTAATTATTTATTACTCACTAAAAATGGAGAGCTAGAGTACTTTGAAGAAGCAATGCATGTAGATGTTAGGAAGAAGTGGGAATAAGCTATGGATGAAGAGTATTAGTCTCTCATAAAAAATCAGACTTAGGATTTGGTAACCCCACCTGAAGGTAAGAGATTATTATAGAACAAGTGGGTGTATAGAGTTAAAGAAGATGATGGAGGAAAGAAAAGCTATAAGGCCCAGTTGGTGGTAAAGGGATTTGCATAGAAGAAGGGAATTGATTTCGATGAGATTTTTTCCCCAGTGGTAAAGATGACTTCTATTAGGACTATTCTTGGGATAGTGGCGGTAGAAGACTTAAACTTAGAGTAGATAGATGTGAAGATTGCATTCCTTCATGGTGATTTGAAGGACTTGTATATGGAGCAACCACAAGGATATGAAGTCATAGGGAAGAACAACATGGTGTGCTAATTGAAGAAGAGCTTGTATGGCCTGAAATAAGCTCCATGATAGTGGTACAGGAAATTTGATAGTTTTATGATGGAACATGGATACTTCAGGTGTCATTCAAACCATTATGTATAGATCAAAAAATTTGATGATGGTGATTCAATTATCCTTTGTCTGTATGTGGATGATATATTGGTTGTAGGTAATAACATGTAGGGAATAAAGGCACTCAAAGAAAAACTCAGTAATTCCTTTGCTATGAAGGATTTGGGATCAACAAAACAAATCCTTAGTATAAGAATAACTTAGGATAGGAAGGAATGAAATCTAAATTTATCCCAAGAAGAGTACATCAAAAAGGTCTTGGAGAGGTTTAGTATGTAGGATGCTAAACCAGTTAGGAATCCTTTGGTAGGTGATTTCAAGTTATCAAAGGATTAGTGTCCTAAGATAGATGAAGAGAGAATATATATGTCACATGTACCATACTCGTTAGCTGTTGGTAGCTTGATATATGCCATGGTGTGTATTAGGCTAGATATTGCCCATGTAGTGGGAGTAATAAGTAGGTACATGAGTGATCCCCATAGAGAACACTAAAATGAAGTGAAGTGGATCCTTCAGTATTTAAGAGGGACCATGGGGAAGATTTTAAGCTATGGTGGATTGGACACCACTTTGTGTGGTTATGTAGATTCATACATGGCTAGAGATTTAGACAACATGAATAAAATAGGATATGTATTTCTTGTAGGTGACACAATAGTGAGCTAGATTTCATGACTATAAAAACTTGTGGCTTTGTCAACCATAGAGGTTGAGTATGTTGTTGCTATAGATACAAGAAAAGAAATGATTTGGTTACATTAATTTCTTGAAGAGTTGGGGCATATTCAAGATGAAGGGAAGCTATATAGTGATAGTCAGAGTGCTATACATCTAGCAAATAACTTTGATTTCCACTCTAGGACAAAGCATATACAGTTAAGGTACCATTTCATCAGGATAGATTTGGAGGAAGAGAAGTTGAATCTGGAAAAGATTCATTTGAGTCAGAATCCTATAAACATGATGACCAAGGTGGTCACAAGGTAGAAACTAAAGCTATGCTCAATTTTAGTTGGCCTTCACAGTTGATAGTGAAGGGTTGAGAAGCTTGCTCAAAGGAAATCAGTCTCCAAGTGGGAGATTTTTGTGTTGTGGAGCCTATTTATAATTACAATGTATTTTCAAATACTTTACATTTTAAATGTACTATACACTATATATTTTTCTCACCAAGGTTTGGGGAAACTATTTCAGGTTGAATTTGCCCATGGTTTTGGTACCCATTATTTTGTAATACCAATTTATTGATGTATTATGTATTGATGGATATTTCATAGGTAATACATCATGAGAACAAGGGTTTGATACATAAGAATAGAGTGTGTGAATTTAGGAGTTTTTGTTGAGCATAACTCCAAACAATATTTGTGCATTGTAATTGTGAGAAGACTGATCAAAGAGTGGTCTGTACTCTCATGGCTTGTAATAAAATTTGAGAAAGTGTTTCTTAATGGATTTATCCCACATTAGGTGAACCACATTATATCTGGTCTTCTTGTTATGCATTTTATTTTTATTCTTTTTGCATCTCTGTTTATATCTATTATTGTGATTCTATGAAATTATTCTGCATCAATTTCTATATTTATTCATAACATCAACTTTAAATATCTGTCTAACAATGCTAAGAGAACAAAAGAACATTCAATAAAAAACTTCTTAAGGAGGATTATAATATATTAATAGCCTTTCAAAGAATTTAAGACCTTAAGAGATGACAAAAATATTTTCTCATAGATTTATAACTAGGGAAAGCATGAAAATGTATGGGATTATAATAGGAGACTCAAGAAGCTATTTGGGAAGTATGAAAAGGAACCAACCAATAACTTGAAGAAGATATGGTTCATTGAAGCATCAATACTCTCATTTAATAAAAAGATGAAGATGGTCCCACCTTCATTTTATGAGGACATTTAAAATCATGCAATGAATATTGAATGTGATAATAAAACGTCTTTAGATTAAAAATTATGGAGTGAAGAAGCTGACTCCTAGTGACATTAAACTAAAATATGATCAAGGTATTTGAAAGGAGATGCACTAGATGATTAAAGAATTTAAAAATTATTCCAAGGAGGAAGGAAATTACCTCTAGTGAACATACTATAAAATAGAAGTTAACATGAAGTTTAGTTATAAAATAAATAATTTCTATGAAATCTACCAAGTTACAAGCCATGCACTTAATAATTTCCCATATAACTTAAATAATAAAGGTGCTCAAGTTCCCTTCACTCAATGAGAGCCTTGTCAAAACCTACCAACCTAAAAAAAATCCTACAATGAATAAGGGTGAATCTTTTGGTGGGTACTAGAATCAAATAAATATAATAAACACCAAAGTAATGTGGGTGGAAGCTGTAGTCAAATCTAGTATGATGTCCCTTGGCCAATCATAAAGGAAAATGTTTTATAAAATATGTCAATTAAAATCCAAATGGTCAATTAATGCCAAAATAAATGAATGACTAATAGTTCCCAAGTTCTCTTCACTTAAGGATAACCCTAAAAAATACCTACTACCCCATAAAATCCTACAATGAATAAGCATGCATCCCTTGTCAAGTACTAGGACTAAAATAATAATATACACTCAAACAATATATCTAGAATCAATAGTTCTATCCAATATGATTACTAAGGTTTACCATCGTATAATGTCATAAATTAAATTAGGGTACATTTCACATGATAATATCATACTAACAAAAAAAACTAGATAATTATGCTAATGGTGTGAGCCCAAAGACCAAATTATGAAACTTTTACAAAGCAATAAAATGTCAACATGATTGACATAAATGAGGATGAGAGTGTGAAAATCACTAGGGTGCAAAAAAGTAAATATAAATACCCAAACCCACATATGGAAAAGGAAAGAATCATTAAATCAAGGATGAGAGTCAAGAGGGTAATTGGTGAAGAATAATGAAAATCACATGAACATGCAAGTATAGTGATGAGTAGACTCCAATTTAATAAATATAATATAAGACAAGTCATCTAGAATTTTGTACCAGTGAAGTTAAATAACATATTAAAAATCATTCCATAACTCAAGAATGTTATCACTACTACCATAAAAGACATTACGCTAAAAATCAAGCTTACAATGGCTCACCTAGTTCCATATGGTGTCAAGTGATGGGTAGAGTAAGAAGCACAATAATGAACACATAGATAAAGCCCCACTTTCAATTGATCAAGTGATTAATCCTATACTATTGATGATGAATTTAGCTCAGTGAACAATAATTATGGATATGGAAATCCTGAGAAGGAATCTCACAAATACCATTATGGATGGGAGGTAGGGTGTGGACATTTATAATTGAATTACTTAGATGTTTGCATAATAGAATATTATATTATAGAAATAAGAGCATAATATATAGATCCACAATAATAATTGATAGAATATTAGAATATCTGATAAATACAACTAATCCACTTCGAGGGGGAAACCTTCAAAACCATACAATGGGAGAAAAATTCATAATATGATCATCAAATACTAACCAATACCTCTTATATATACTATACTTAGCCATGGCTATTTGATAGGCTGACCTTACTAAGAACATAAATAAATGTGACAATATAATATAAGAGGTATGTAAGCCACAAGTTAGCCACACATATCCCTAGACATGTCATAGGTTAATGGTGTAGCAACATTCTTCAATAAAAGACTCAGAAGAGTTTGGGGAAGTCCACTATATGGTCATGCATTTTCAAATTCATGGGAGTTGATCAACATGGTATAAGGTTTTTGGGGTTCCTTATAGCTTCTAAAGGTAACCATTGGCACCCACCAACCATTTATACTGATTTTTTTAGTTGTCTCATTGAAGAAATAAGGCCTATGATACATTATTGGATTGAGTACGGTTGGTAGCAACCAAAGCCAACAATAAATTGATAAAATATTTCATTTCTATGTAAAAAAGACAAGATGCATGTATTATAATTTAAAAAAAAACCAATAACAAGCATGAGGCCTCATTAGACTAATCTGGTTCAAAATCTAAAGAAAAAATCTCAATACATTGAAATTGAGATACTATGGTTCTAATAAGGAAGGGGTATTGGATTTGTTATCATGCTCTAATAACAAGACAAACTACCTCAAAAAAATTTTTGATAGAAAAATAAAAGATTAATAAAGGTTTTAACCTAGTTACAATTTTATTGATATTGTGGAGATTGAAGAAGCTGAACACCCAAAGTGGGAGGAGTATAAAATCATACATGTGATTCCAAATCCTACCAATTAAACATTCATTTATAGTAACTAGAAACTTAAGTTGGTGACTCCTAGTCCATATAATCCCATTAGTTTAAAGATAAATACTAGTAAGGGGAGAAACATATAAAATTAACAAGAATTGTGCTGCTAAGGTCTAAAAAGAGATTGATTAAGTGCTAGAGGTGGGTATAATAAAGTGGAAACAAGAGAATGCATGTCCTTAGTAGTAAATAGTCTGACAAAGGAATTGGAAAAAATAAGCATATGTGTGAAACTCAATATTTTGAACAAATTCACTATCAAGGACATATTCCCTATGCCATTCATATATTCTATACTTGAATAAATCACTGAGCATGAAATTTATTATTTTATGGATGGATTCTCTAGGTACAACCAAATTAGCATAACCAAAAAGGATAAAATGAAAACCACTTTCATAGTGGAATATGGATCCTATGGTTTAAAATCAGATGCCACTTAAAATCTACAATGCCTAACTATCTTCTAGTGGATTACCTTGCTCATTTTTGACAAGATAAAAATTGGGAACATAAAAGCCTTCTTAGATGATTGGTCAATCGATAATGGTCTAGAATCCCATCTATGATCTATGAAAAGGTGCATGCAATGGTGCCAAATATCAAATTATATCTCAAGCTGAATTAGTGTAGGTTCATGGTACCACCAAGAAAAATTCTTGGCCATAATGTTTGCAAGGCTAGAGTAAAGACTGAACTTGACAGGATACATGTATTGGTCTAAATAGAAGCTCCCAAAGATGCTATAGGGGAAATTAATTCATGGGCCTAATTGAATATTATTGATGCTTCATAAAAAACATTACCATAATTTTTGATCCCCTATATCCACTAAAAAAGAAAGAATCTTCGTTTGTATGGCCAAATGAATATGATAAAAAATTCAAAGAACTAAATGCATCCTTGATTACTTCACCTATCCTTGTATATCCATATTGGGATAAGGAATTTGATGTACACGTCAATGATTCCAACTATGTTTTTGGTGAAAATATGACACATGTAGGAACTCAAAGGCTAAAAAACATTGTGTTCTTTTTCAATCAACTATTTTCTAATGTGGAGGATAATTATATCACCATATGACAACAAACTCCTAGCATGATTTATGCAGTGTAGAAGTTTTAACATTACCTATTGGAAAATCCCAAGTTTTGATGATCACTATGGATAATGAACTTGGTCAACAAGCCCATTATCCAAGATTGGATAAATAGGTGGCCGATTTTGTTGCAATCAAGCATAGTAAGAGCCATGTGATTAATGACCACCTTTCCTAAATAAATTCAGGTGAACCCCTTGATGTTGTAAATGAGTATTTTATGGATTCTCATTTATTCCATGATTATGACATATTAGAATAAGAATAATGGGTATTATTCATATATTCTATCATTTTAAAAGGACATGAATGTACCAAGCAGAGGAAATTAGAATTTGAGGCTGAGTGTTCTAGTTGGTCAATGGAATTTTTTATAAGATGAGATGAGGTGATGTGTAATGAAAATATCTAGCAATACTCTTATAAGCACTTCAAGAATCAATAAATGGTGACATAAGAACTCACATTATTGTAAGAAAAGTTCTTATAACAAGACTATGGTAACTAATGTTGCAACATGATGTGAAGGAATGGGTGTAGGGATGTGACACCTACTAAGGGACTAGGAATCCATTCAAAAGAGACATTCCATCTGAACCTCAAGAAAATTTTGAATGCTAACATATAAATTAAATTATATTTTTAAAATAAAAAAATTCCAAAAGTATTTAATGAAGTGATTTGAAGCTAAAGCCTTTCCCTGATAATATTGAAAAACATACATAAAAATTCATCTATGCATAAGTAATGCCTAGTTTTTGGAATGCTAACATAGATCACCAATGATTGAGGTAGGTATTTTTTCAACCATTTGATTTAGTTGATGAGAGTTTTGAGTCTTCTATATAATATTGGGTCTATACTATCGATGAGGGAATGCCAAAACATAGGTGACTAATAATGTTTTTATATCATCAATCTAAAATTCATGTGGTATAGAGCATGCAAATTCAACATAACACTTACCTATGGTGTTGTGGGTCAATTGTATGACCAAACAAGTAACTAGTAACCATATACCCTTCTAGGTGATGTATGGTTAGAAGGAATTTATTATGATGGAATGTCTTGGGACAAGATTAAGGATAGCTATCAAGAACCAACTTAGCAATGAGAGTCTCATAAAATGACTTATTTAATCCATCCCTATGTGAATGTTGTTGTGACTTCATCAGATATTGATATTAGGGATGATGCGAGTTCTTTACAAGATGACTTTTCAAAGAGTTTCTTCTTTTGTGTTTGAAGCAATAGAGACATGAATTTTTTTCTTATTATCAGTATTGGAAGGAAGTTGGGTCATGTATAAGGTTGTGCCTTCCCCCCAGTTCAAAATAAATCCTCTCTTCACATCTCAGTTATGATCATCTTTCCTTATGTTGTTCTCGCTTCTCTCCCCTGATGGCCTCTTTGATCTTGGGATTTCCTTACTTGAATTCCCCTCTATGGCTCAACCCTCATGAAGATTGTTTTTACTCTTTCTATCTCCTATGATGGTTTATTTATAAGAACTTATGGTTGTTTTTGTGCATAAAATGTTGTATTTCCCCTATTGTTGCACTTAGATTTGAAGTGGTTGCACAGATACAAAGATAGACTCCTTTTACCTCTCAATTGGGCCTTGGTTATTGCTGGTGGTTGGGCCATGTATGAAGCCAAGGGTTTCCTTATTTTTCACATCTTACACATTTTTATTCTTTTTATAGGCAAGGTTTTTTTCTCCCACATCTCGTATGGTCTCATTTTTCTCTCACATCTTGTATGGTCTCTTCCTTTTTCTTCTATTGGGTTTTCTCTTAGTTCTTCATTTCTACTTTGAAAATGTTCTTCCAAAATAATTTTGGCTAAAGACAAGACTCTTTTTTTTGGAAAAAAAAAATGTTTTTTAGATTTGGCTTTTCATTATTATGTTTGACATTTTAGAGCACTAATCCCTTTTTATTACCCAAAGTCTTGGTTCAAGTGGGTATTGGGTCATGTTAGTAGTTGAACCTTTCTCCAATGGGTATTTTAAAATATTTTATTCTCATCTCTCTCAATAAAATTCAACTCTCAATGAAATCAAAACTACTCTCTTCAGCTATATTATATATATTTTTCTTTAAGTTGTTGTTTTAGGGTATCCTACTAACCCCCATATTGTGCATATTTTTATGTTTATTTTTCAATGGGATGTTGTTGATTATTATTATCTCCTTTCATCTAATTTGGTATCTATATTTCCTTGTTTTGATATCCCTTTATGACACAACACTCTAGAAGACTCTTGCCATTATTATATGTTTAGGTATGAAAAAATGTTAAGAAAAGGAAATTTCTAGGTTTTTCTTCCTATAGTATAATTTAGATATCTTTGATTTTTGTGTGCTATTTTATTAATAAGTTTTGTATCTATATTTTTGGTGAATTATTTGTTATCGTATTTATGCATTAAAAAAAAAAAAATCCGTGCTAGCACATTTACTAGTTATGTAATTATTCCTCTCTACTTTCCCCCCTCTCTTTTTATTTCCTTTCTTTATTTCATTGCCTTTCACAAGGGTGAGAGTCCCAATAGAAACCTTCAATTTAATAATAATAATAATAATAATAATAATAATAATAATAATAATAATAATAATAATAAAGGATAATATTTAAGGAGCAAACAAAAATGACTATACATACAAGAAATAAATACACCACCAAGGACTTTTTTGAATAATATAGACTTATACCCACTAAAGTGGAGTGGAGAAAAATTTCTCCAAAAATATTTTTTCTATTTTCAAAATAAATTGAACTATTTTAAAGCATTTGGGTACAGATTATTTTGATTAAATTAGACTATTTTGAATAATTTGGAATTATACCCACTACATTGGAGTGGAGAAAAATTTCTCCAAAAACAATTTTTCTATATTCCAAATAAATTGGATTATTTCAAACAATTTGGGTACAGATCATTTCGAATAAATTTGACTTTTTCAAATAATTTGGATCAATACCCACTAAGGTGGAGTGGAAATTTTTTTCCAAACATATTTTTTCTATATTCCAAATAAATTGGACTATTTCCAACCATTTGGGCACAAATCATTTTGAATAATTTGGACTTATACCCACAAAAGTGTAGTAGAAAAAGTTTTTTTCAAGAATAATTTTTATATAGTCTAAAAAAATGGATTATTTCAAACCATTTGGGCACAAATCATTTCATATAAGTTAGATTTTTTCAAATAATTTGGACTTATACCCACTAAAGTGGAGTGGAGAAAATTTTCGCCAAGAATTTTTTTTCTAATATCCCCAAAAATTGGAATATTTCAAACCATATGGGTATAGATAATTTATAATAAGTTTAACTATTTTGAATATTTGGGACTTATTCTACATTCCAAATAAATTAAACTATTCCAAATCATTTGGATAGAGATCACATTCTTGAAATATTCCAGGGATAAGGCTCATATTTTAATATTTTAATATTTTAGATGTGACTACAATGAGACATTTGCACCTATATCAAGGATAGAAACATTAAGGACAATCATATTCATTGTTGCTCAACACAAGTGGAAGGTACATCAAATAGATGTTAAGTCAGTCTTATTGAAAGGAGTGATAGAAAAAGAGGTTTACATGGGACAACTATTCAGATATGTGATTATTGATCATGAGAATAATGTATATAAGTTTAAAAAGGTATTCATGTATGGGTTCAATAAATTCTCAAGAGCATGGTACAACCGTATAGCCTCTTACTTGTTAAGCAACAACTTTATCAAAAGTGCTAGTGAGCCCATGCTCTACATCAAAGTGATCAAAGATGATATTTTGATTGTAGTTTTATATGTGTATGATCTAATATTTATCAAAAATGCAAATTAGTCAATGGGAGAGTTCAAAACATCCATGAAGAGGGCATTTGAAATGGCTAATTTAGGCTTCATGAAGTACTTTTTTGGGATAGAAATCAAGCAAATGTATAGTGGCATATTCATATTCCAATATAAGTATGCAAAGGAGATTTTGGAGTGGTTTAGGATGCTAGATAGCAAGCCATTATCTACACTAGTTGAGACAAGCTTGAAGTTGTGCAATGATGACTATAACAATAATGTAGACCCCAAACGATACAAGAGCTTAGTGGGAAGCTTAATGTACTTAATTACAAATAGGCCAAACATCATGCATAGTACTTTTTTGGGATAGAAATCAAACAAATGTATAGTGGCATATTCATATTCCAATATAAGTATGCAAAGGAGATTTTGGAGTGGTTTAGAATGCTAGATAGCAAGCCATTATCTACACTAGTTGAGACAAGCTTGAAGTTGTGCAATGATGACTATAACAATAATGTAGACCCCAAACGATACAAGAGCTTAGTGGGAAGCTTAATGTACTTAATTACAAATAGGCCAAACATCATGCATGCATTCAACCTCATATCTAGATTCATGGAGATGTCAAAGGAGAGACATTGGTAAGTGGGAAAAATGATATTGAGCTACGTGAATGGAACAAGAGATTATGTAGTTTTGTATTGAACAACATATGAGTTTTTGCTAGTGGGTTACCTAGATAGTGATTGGACTGGTATCTTTGATGACCAAAATATCACTTTAGGGTATGTATTTTATCTTGGGTCAGGAGCCATATCTTAGAATTAAAATAATCAACCTATAGTTTCACTTTTTATAGCTAAATCAAAGTACAAAATAGCCAATGCAACAACATACCAAGCTATATGGTTGATAAGTATAATTTTAGATTTGTATGAAGAAAAAGAAGGATATTTTATAGTCTATTATGATAATATATACTCTATAGTGTTATTAAATAACCCTATCTTTCATGGTAGGATCAAGTGCATTGTAATCAGGTATCACTTCATTTGATATTTAGTTGAGAAACTTGTGATAGCGCTTAATTTTTTAAGTTAGAACAATAACTAACTGATATTCTTACTAAGTCATTATTAAAAGACATTTTATTTCACTTAAGAGGAAGGTTATGGATTATTAATGAAACAACATTGGGCCCATAAGGTTTTATATTAGCTCTAGACTCCAATAGCTCAACTTTGGACTCTAATTGGCCAATTCTAGACTCCAATAGGCCAACTCCAAACTCCAAAAGGATAGATCCAAACTTCAATAGTCTAGCTATGGACTTAAATAAGGTAGCTATAGAATTTGATAGTCTAGCTATGGAATTTAGTAATCTAGTAATTAACTTTGACATTACAATGATTGAATTCAACAAGGAAGTTCCAGACTTGAACAAAAGAGATGGAGGAACATAACGATAGGTAAAGAGAAGTTAAAAGGATGTTTTAGTAGCTAAAATAGGTTCATCAGATCATTATAAGAAGGTAAAGGATAAGGGGACTATTAAAATATGTTATCTCTACCCCTATTTTCACCTACCCAATTAGTTATAGACTTTCACAATAAGACCATTTGAATGAATTAAATGCACAACAGGTTCAAATTTAAATTGTGTGTACTATTTGCAGTTTTAGAGGTAAAAAATGTGGTAGGTGAGAAGAATAGAAGTAAAGAAAAAAATGGAATAAGTGGAATAAAAATAAAGAAATAACCTATAGATTTTTTATGCAATGCCAATCAGAGGAAGAGTAGAGCATAGAGCCTAGAGAAGAAAGTGAAAGGCAAAAGAAAAAGATAGTAGCAGAGGAGAAAACCATAACATTAGAAAATAGATAAAATGCATAAATAAGAATAAGAAAATTATAAAAATAGATCAATATAGAGGAATGCTTACTGGCAACAGTCAGAGGAGAATGAGGACAAAATCTTAGTTTGTAAGAGTTTTTGTAATAATTGTAGCTATGTAAGTTTATGCTTTGTAGTCAGTTTGTAATAGGAATTTTTAAGTGAATTTAATACAAGAAGTTATATATTTTTATATAAAACTTTACCTACCTTATTTTATTTATTTTAATCTTATTGTAAGTGGAAATTTATGTGCATATTGGTAGCTATAAGACTAGTCTGGAACTTCACAATTTTAATGTTATAAACTAGCTATTTGACCTTCTGGGTTTGCATTTTTTTTCTACCAACAAGTATTACTAAATTAAAATTCATATTTAAAAAAAAGGATTAAATTTCAAATAATTTTGATTTAATTTGTATGAAATTGATGATAATGTTACTAAAATTTTAGTTTACAATCAATAAATATACTTGAAAATTCATATGGTGAAGTTACATCCTTCTAAACAATGTTTCACAACTGATGGCATGGATTTTTTGGTTTCTCCCAAGAATGTGATGAAAAAATTAATTTTGATTATCCAATATTTTTCATCCTTTTGAGTTCCATTTACATTATATCTAATTGTCGTAACATAACTCATTTGCAATTTTTGTTTTGTAACACATTTTTGAGAATTGTAATCAATGAACACTGTGTTGACAATTGAAAAATTGTCTTCAAATGTCTCTTTCAAAATAAATTCATCTAATTTATATATATTTATATTTAAAGGATTAGAAAATTTCCCCCCTTAAATAAACATTAAATTTGAATTTGTGTAATCCATGGCTTGAAGGAGTATCCTCAAATGATTGTCCTCTATCATTGACCAAAGGCCAACATGAGTAAAAGACTGCACTGCCACCTTCAAAATCTATTTAGAATGATCTCAAATATAGTATGAAATATTTACTATTATATAATATTCTTATCTTCCCATAACATTCATTTGTATATCTTTTGTTTTGTGCACAACAAATAATAAGTCATCCAACCACAAAATCAATAGTTTTTTAGAAGTTAATTTTAGCTCCTCCTTTAAAACATCTACAATTTGTTAAAAAATAAAATAATAATTTACCAAAAATATTATATTATAATAAATATAACATAAATTTTTTATGAGAAAATGTTTTCATGTTAGATTGATCATTGATGCACTTTTGATTTGCATTTTTATTGTAACATATAAACATATTGCATTTGAATCATTTGATGTATTTTTTATTTGCATTTCCTTAAATATTATAAATATTCATATAAACATATACAAAATATATACATGCTCATGCACATGTAACTATACTCATTATACACAGATCTATAATTTCTATTGCTAATTTTGTAATATACAAACACATATACATGTTTATGATGAATCCTCATAACTTGACTATAATGGACACTTCTTATGCATTTGTTAAAATAAATGTAACTCATCATATTTAAAAAAAAAAAATTGATTACTTCTAAAATCTATTTATGCCATTTAACATATGCACACATACATGCATGCACATGCACACGTGTGCACACACACACACATACACACATTTCTATGCCTTTTTTTACCAAAGTGGATTTGAAATAAAGATCATGTATAATCTAAAGATAATTTATCGTCTTCAAGACATAGTATATCAAATATTGTATTATTTTAAGCAAGGTGAATTCAACATTTAAACAACATGTAAATGGGTAAATATAGACAAATTCAAGTCGATAAAATAATAAAATGAACCCACACTTCCAAATCCTAAGATGATGCACTATATTTTATTATCTTCTACTCTCTCCTATTGATAAATAAAAACTCGATTGTAATGTGTTTAAGTAAATAAATATAATCTATATATTCTAGTATATGAAATTGTTTAATTACACATTCATTGAAAGGGATTTTTCACCTTTTTTTGTCTTTTTGTAATTTATCTAGCTGCACTATTTTGTTGAATCTTTTTATTCTTTATTCACTACAAAGTATTATGTAATATAGTAATAAAAATTATCATCATAATTTGATTTGATATTTGTATTTAAAAAAAATGTTTTGTTATAGAGTCTTAACTTGACATGTTGTTTTCATGGAGGCTTCAAGCTATAGAGCTGTGTCTTGGGTTATTTTATTTGAAACACAAAATTATAGAGCTGTGTTGTGAACTATTTAAATTGAGACATAAATAGATGAAAAAATAATTTGTTAGTATTAATAATAATTGATAAATAAAAAATTATATAATTATAAAAATATGCATGATCTTATCTTACCTTCTTCAACTTGCAATTTGTCATGTTTATTGATTTAAATTTTCCATTATTATTGTTTCTTCATTTTAATTCAATGACATATTTGTTACACACCAAAAGATTACGAAGCTGTTAGGTTTGAAAAATAAATCATACACATTGAAAGAGTGTTAAGATATTTTATTTGAAAAATAATGTTTGATTATAAATAAATTGAAAATGTTATGCACTTGGTAATGATCAAAGTGGTTATTCTAGAATTGGTTACCATGAATGTATCAAATATTTTTGAAATTCAACATTAAAAAACATTTGTTCTTCAGTTTTTGTAATTCAAGATAGATTAATTTGTATTTATGTACAAGCACACACCAATCCAATACCTGTATATACCCTTAACACTTCACATGTATCTGAATTGTTAAAAGTAGAGATAATTTTATCCCAAAAGAATTTATCTAATTCATTTTTGAATGGCCTTCATATTTTGTGTGAACCAATCAATTGAAATGTTGGTATGTCTTTATTGATGACAACACCTTATTCTAATTTACTTTGTTGTGAATTGAGGATGAAATATTTAAGTTAAAAATTAGTGAAATATTAAGAAAAAATGATACTTTTAATATGATTCCTATTGAATACATCATTATATGGACCCCAAAGTATGACAGTCATATTTTGCATATAATGGAAAGGACCAACACACAACTTTTCAAGAGAGTTTTGAATGCCAGAGAAATGATCAAGTTTGTGAATGATGAATATATTGAAAGCCCCAAAAATAAATTTATCAATCAATGCCTAAATAAATAGGCAAAGATATTCATCATTAAAATCTTCAATGACATTTAAAAGATCAATAATTATCAAATCAATAGTCACACAAATAATGAAAATTTTACTGAAATCATTTAAAATTAATGGCCAAATACATGGGGGGCCATAATGGAAGATAAAGCTTTCTGTATCTATCCTAGGAAGATGACCTCCATCACTATCTACATATTTTATCATTATGCTTACTAAATATTGAGATAATGCTTCCTAAATTTTTTATTTTTTTGAAATACTTTCATTCAAGGGACAAATCTTCAAACATTTTTGTAGAAATTTTGCAACTCTCCATTACATCTTTAGGTGTGATTATTTTATCTGATAGAAGTGTCAGATCATGATGGATGAAAAAATCTATAATTTTTTTATAATATGTTAATTTCCATCTTCACTTTTTTGTGCCAAGTGTCCATGTTATTGCACCTAGGGGTTTTCAAGAAAGAAATAGACCCTTTTTCTAATTAATCTACTAATATTTTTTGTCTATCTAAAATCTATTTGAATATTTCTTAGTACTATTTTACTAATTAGATTTAAATCTTATTGATCTGAACCTGATAAAGTATCACTTTAAAAAAAATCAAACGCATTATTAAAATAATCCCAAATATGTTATTCTATGAGAATAATTTATTTTCTCTCCTAAAGTTGTTATGCTAAGCAGTTCATTTGTGTGAACAAGTGTCTATCTTGTTCATGTATTTTTTCTATTTTTTTTTATTTCAATATTTTTACAACCTCTTAATTAGATAAGGTCATGGCAGATCAAACTCTTTCTAAAAATGAAGCCTTATTAATTTCTTCATTTGCTTCATTATATTGGTTACATATTTTGTGAATAATATGAAACAGAGTAACTATTTTTAGAAATCTTTCCCTTTTAATAGAACATTTGTCTCTCAGTAATAGTTAATTGTATTTATCATCTAAAAGAATTCTCTATTATGAAGTAATTATGTGTTACCCATCTATAATTTTAAACCTTAATTTTTTTTTCTCCATCATATCTTCAAGGACTTATTTTGATTCAATAATACTTTGAGGGTTATTTGGATCAAAAGGAATTAACAAAGCATCCTTCATTGGAACCTCATTATATTTTACGAATGAATGAATTATGTCATTCACCCATATTTAATTTAGATTTATTATTTTGATATTAGCACCCCCTAATTCACAGAGCTCTACAAGAATGTTCAAAGCATAATTGCTAGAAGAAATATACCATGCAGAGAATTCACTATGTGTCTGATCAAAACTTTGTGCCAACAAAAGGTTATCAACCTTCTGTTTGATCTTATATTTCTCCACTAGTGTGAGTATATTTATAGCCTTTTTCAAATCTATATAAAAATATGTTGTCCTTACTTTTCTTATTTTCTTCAATGTTTTTTATATCATAATTGTAAGGTATCTTAAATGATATTTACATGGTGGAAAGTAGAAGTTGGTGGCCCTTGTTCATGTTTTAATTTCAACATATATTTTATTTTAAGGACCAAATTATATCTATCTATCAACCTAAAAATTTCAAGGTTTTCATAGATATTCAAATGAAACCCAAAAGTTTCATAAGAAGTAGAAACATTCATTTTTATCAATTGTATTTTGCTGGGTGTAAATTTATTGAAATTAGTTGTAACACGATGGTAAATTTTGTCTTCTCCGTTCCATACTTCCAGTTGGAATTGAATGGCATATTCAATTTCATCCTTATCATAGACAAGGATTATTCCAATCTGAGATGATTCTTTTCCATATATAGTGCTAAACAAATAAATATTTGCATGTATATTTGTCATACTAAATAACTCAAAATACCAACCATCAAGAGGAATTTTGTCAGCACCATAAAATAAAATATGGTGATGTGGATTTATTTTTAGTTTTAGTATTTTAAATGGTACTATATTCAAATTTTCTTTGATTGAGGGCTTATTCTACCTTTTAAGTGTAGGAATTTATTTATCACCTGAAGACATTCTATAAAGCCATTAAAATGATTAAATTATTAGTCTTTTATAAAATCTAAGTTGCATATTGTATCACTTATAAAATTATTTGTGATTAACTAGTGATTATTTGTATATTACCAAATGTGAGATCTAATCTACAATATAAAATACATATTAAATATTCATAATATATACACTAACTCGAACATAAACTAAAAATTTATAACTAAATTGAAAATAAATTATATATAAATAAATGTAAAACTCATTCAAAGGGGATTGCATAATAGCTTATTATGCATTTCTAACATATCAGACACTTACTAAGCATATCCTAAAATTATAAAACCATACTTAGGGTTCTGACACATTGAGATAGATGTACTTTTTAAAAATAGTAATTGTTTAGCTATCCTTTTCATTGATAAGCATGTTGAAGGTATCTCCTAGGAGATACCTTCAATTTCCCATTGAATTTATGACAAGGCCTACAAAGGAATATCATATCCAAAATAGGACTAACCCAAGGAAAGTGGAGGGAATTTTAAATATAATTATTAAGTGTCTCAAGGATTATAAGTAAATAAAAACACCAGCCAATATAAACTGATAGGCAAAGGAATCTAAAAACATTTATTTTGAAGGAGAAAGAAGAGGGGAAAGTATGTTTCAAATATTCAACTTAAAGGGTCTAAGGTGAGGTGTTAAATAATTAGACAAATGTGGAAAATCTATAGTTTGAGGCTTCATCATTGTTTCAAAAAGATAAGCCAACCTCCATGCATAAGATGAGGTATGATGTACAGATACCAAGTACGATGCATATTAATCAACACCAAATCCTTCATTCAATGACAATATCCAAAAGGAAAAATGTATTACAATGTTTGATAACTTGGGTAAGTTTATGAAAACTATCACAACCACTACCAAGGCCCAAGAAAAAAAACACCAAAAAACAAAAAACCTTACAATTATTCTTGTATCACAATTTCAAAGAAAATAGTCTCAATGAGCCACTAAGAGATGTTTAGTACCTAGAGTAGGTGAAATAAACCTTGAGTAAGATCCCTCACCCATTATTTGTAGGAGTGGGTGGGAAATATTTATTTCAAGAGAGGATTAAAATGGACTAAAACTATCAAAACTAGCCTACAATTGATTATTATGTTAAAATGCCCATCAACATGTACCTTCAAGATATCTCCTAAGAAATACCTTTCAAACGTGCACAAGAGTGATTTTTTCATTCAATGTATCTCTTAGGATATACCTTAAAGCTACACATGAAGGTATTACAAGGGTATTTGAAGGCCCTTGTAGGAATATCCCAAGATATATCTTGAAGGGAATTGTCAATAGTCATACACTCAAGCGGATGTTGAATGTATCTCTCAATAGTTACCTTCAACATGCACATAAGTGGAATTTTCCTTCACCCTGAAGGCATTATTTGAATGGATTTGTAATAAATTCAAGGGTAATTTCAATGTATCTCCTAGGATATATCTTAAATTTACCCATGAAGGTATTAAAAATGTTTCAAACATTCTTCAATAAATTTAAAAAGCTTTACAACCCATATTTTGATTCTGCCAAATCTTCAAAAGTATGAAACTTGGAATCCCTTCATTAAAATGGGCTCACAAAAGACATCTCAAAGGGTGTTGTCATACATTATAAAGGACATTGAAGGTATCTCCTAGGAGATACCTTCAACATGTACATAAGTGGAATTTCCCTTCACTTTGAAGGCACTAATGATTGATACCTTGAAGGGCCTTGTAATACCTTCAACTGTACCTTCAAGTTATCTCTTAGGAGATACCTTTAAAAAATTTGAAAAATAGGATTCAAGGTATATCTCCTAAGATATACCTTTAAGTTACCCATGAAGGTATTACAATGCAACATAGGATTTAAGTGATCTATGCTCCCACATTCTAGGGACCTGCCAAGTGGCATTCAGTAATTTTGTTTGATGATTTTACTCGATGAATCCCTCCAATGCATTTTGGTCTTCAGAAATCCAAACTCTACATATCCCACATGAATTTAATTCTTCAACATTTCCTTTGGAGGATTTTTTAGAATAGAGTATTCAAGAATTTAGGGTATGGGACCCAAAGCTACACATTTTGGTGTTTAATGAAAATGTTTAGAAATTTTGTTTAGGATGATCGTAAAAAATGTTCTAACTATAATATTGACTTTTGAATATCAAGATATTCATTACTTAATAAACTAAAATTGAAGAAGTGATGAAAAGACACTTGGTAGAGGGTAATGATGTAACAGTCCTACTAAATGTCAATAGTGCCTATATGGCATACCCACCAAATAAGGTGTCAAAGTTAATATTAAACAAACAAAATGAAGTTACAGGCATTGGACATTAATAACACTTGAACTAGAAATCAATGCCAAACCTATATCAAAGTAGTTCGAATGAAGATGTGCCCATTTGACCTTGAGATAACTTATGAATTTACTTACTCTCCTATGATAACTTAAGGGGTTTATAACTTGTAGGGTGGTGGCATATTTAATTGGTGAGTTTATATTATCAAGGGTGGAAAAATACATAATGAGAGTTGAAATGATTGTGATAGGGCTCCATGTTTGATGTGTGACTTGAGTAAATGTTGTAATGCCACTAATGTGGGGATAAGACATTGAGGTCTTGAAGTTTATCTTGTAGTTTTCATTCATCCATGTTTCCAATATGTTGACACCTAAAGCAATTACATGAGGCTTAAGAAAATACAAAAACACCATTCTCAGACCCTTGGAAGAAATGGCAACCACCTTTAGAGTCTATCTTCATAAGCATGTTATTTATCCTCATTGGAAAAAATATAAAATCTAAGGGAGCATTGGTTAGGAAAAATATGTTTTTAAGGGATTATTAAAGTGAATATAAAATTATTGTTGCTTAAAACTTTGTGCACATAAGGTGAGACAAGATCAATGGTCATGGGTTTAAACTAAGGTACGATTGCTGATTTACACTCATTCACTTTACAAAACTTCATTTTACCAAAATAAAAAATTACATCCCTTCCAGCGTAACTCGTACCTTTTGGATAATTATTAATATTTATTGGTTGGAAGGATTGGTCTATAATAACAAATCAAATATGCCATTATATTTATGTTAATAAAAAAATACCAAAATAAAAATAAACCTCTTACCATATAATTTATGTTAATGAAAATAATCCCACAATAGGCCTCAGGGTATAGCTCACTTGGTATTGATAACTTGTAGAGGTAGTCCTAGTCATGGGCTTGACTCTTGACTTATCTTGTGGTACAAGGTGAGGGTCCCTATCACACCATCCAAAGGTTATAAGGGGTATCACGTTGTGTTAAAGAAGTTAACTCAGATGTTAGACAACACCTTGATTTTGGTTATAAAAAAACCCAATCTCACAATAAAAATGACCCTTTAACTAACATAATAATCAGTTATGGATAAATATATAAATAAAAAAATAGATTTTAAAAAGACATTGCATTTACATGCAACATGTGGTATGTTTCAAGATAGGTTCCTTTGTTTTATTTATCCATACCACAAATAAAATGGAAACGAGATCAAGTGATGATAGTGGTGGGACCATAAGCATGTATCCTCATTATTTAGTGTCTATTTTAGCACCCTACCTTCCCCTAATGAAGCCCATCATTTATGCTGTTAGCAATGAATTTTTTTGGATATTTTTTTTAATTTCACTTGTAAATGTGTACCTCCACTAAATTTATTTAATAGTTATGACAAGAGCATATTCCATCCACAATATTATTGATTATCATTTATTTCATTTATATCCAATTAGGGGTCTGATTTTCCCTATATAAAAACAAGAGTCATGAAGTGGCTCTAGTACCTACATGTAGCAAAATTAGTGGTTGCATGGAGTAGTTAATGAGAGATTGGCAGAATGAAAAATGAAAGGCATAGCAGAAGGAAATTTTAGAATCTTTTTCTAAAAATAGCCTTTTAAAAAATCCATGATTTCATGGGATCACTTTCTAAGTATAAAATCTATTGTTAGTATTATTTCCCAGTCCATTAATTAAAATCTGTACTGTTATATTATTATAGCAATATCGATATTTTTATTTCCCTAATTGCTAGATTTGGAATAACCTATCAAGTTATGTTTTATTATTTAATTTTTTTGATAGATAAAAAGTTTATGGTACCCATGCTCGATAAAAAAAATTAATATATACAAAAAATACTAATCAAAATATTTTCATTTCCTTTGCATAACATAGGTCAAGTTATAAAAAACTTAAAATGTATTAACAGGGTGTAAGAAAACATAAAAACATTAGTAAATCTAGTCAATTTGTATGATTTTGATAAACTTGAAAGTAGAAATAGGCATATAATAATAAATATCCAACAAAGGATGATTTACATAAGTCGAATTAACAACCACCACATTGGGACTAGGAACCATTGAGGCAAACAGAGTGTTTAACTACTTGGACTTGCATTTGTCTACAACCAATTATTTTTCTAAAGCTGTGGAAATTGTTGTTGGAGTCTAATTGACTAGCCACTGAGGAGAAGGGGAAATGCCACAAAACACTAGCCTACCCAAAAATTTATTTGATTCAATCCTTGGGTGGGAATGGCGAACAACATGCATGTGTTTCAGAATAGGTAGAGGTGACAAAGCATTATTTAAAGGTGGTGGGGAAAACAACAAACTAGATAATATATTTGATTTCAACTCCAAAATATGGGACTGAATGTAATAATGGATAAGAGAGAATCTTATTTCCAAGTCCCTGAACATGGCCATTGGCATGAACCCAAACTTGTCTTTCTTAAAGAGGGTAGAGATTCTCCCTAATCACTATCTAGGATGGTTATAGCTTCATCCAGGCCAACCCTTAAGACTGGATTAACAAATAATTAAACTAAGGATTTTATCATCTCCTTGTTAGAGACAAGGAACATTATATTGGTAGAAAATACAGAGGCAACATTGAACTAAATTTGATCATGTTAGTAGAGGAAATAAATTCTTCCTTGATAATAAAAAGATTAGCATTGAAAACTTATGTAGAAGGAATCTAAAATATGTTGTATAGATGACGAGGTGAGAATTTTCCAATGAAAACTATTTGTGGTCTTTGGCATGAGCATATAACTAAAGGATAAACTAAAGTTTCTTGCACAATAGGCTCCATTGACCTTTGAGTAGAACTAGATGGCAAGAGCAAAGACTTCAAAGCCAAGTTATTAAAAAAACCATGCCAGGAAGGAAATAAATAAACATGAACCAACCATAGCCAAAATATGGTGGTGATAGAGGCAAAGAAAGAGAAAAATGAAATTTATTACCAATATCAATGCCCAATCTTATTAGCGAAGCATAAATATGATTATCAATGATAAGATATATTGATTATTCAATTGAAATATTTTTTAAAGCATTATTAATCTTATTAATTTATTAATATATGTTATTTTAACTTGTGAGATGAAATTTATAAGATATGTGATGACATATTTTTTATTGATATGATCGATTTCAAAGTGATAAATTTAGTTAATACTCATTTATTAGTGTTTAATGATCTAATAAAGGGTTTTTGTGACATGGATTGAATTTAAATATACTCACCATGCCATTCAGAGTTAGATATGGTAGTCTCCCATAACTATTAAAAATGTCAGATCTCGGTGGAGATCTCAACACATGGTGCGAGGATTCCTTGTTTAAACTTTTATTGGTGCATAAGACCCATATCAAGAGAAAGTGGTATTTTCATTCACTTTGAAGTAACCAATTTAAGGGCCTTGTAATACCTTTAAGGGTACCTTAAAGGTATATCCTAGGAGATACCTTCATGTTAACCATGAAGGTATTAAGCAGGTTTTAAACATTCTTTGATAAAGTTAAAAAGCTTTGCACCTTATATTTTGATTTTTCCAAATCATCAAAAGTATGACTTTTAACATCCCTTCATTAAAATGGGATCATGAAAGATACCTCAAAGGGTGTTGTCATAAACTCTAGGGGGTGTTGAAGGTATATTTTAGTATATACCTTCAACATGCACATGAGTGGAATTTTCTTCACTGTGAAGGAACTAATGGGTGATACCTTGAAGCACCTTATAATACCTTCAAGTGCACCTTCAATGTGTCTTTTAGGAGATATCTTTTAAAAATGTGCAATGGTGGATTCAAGGTATATTTCCTAAGAGATACCTCAATTTACCAATGAAGGTATTACAAGGTAGCATAAGTTTTAAGTATTTTATGCTCTAGCACTCCAAGGACCTACTAGGTGGTACTCCTTCGATGATTTTATTCAGTGATTTTAATCAATGAATCCCTTCAATACATTTTGATCATTAACATTCTACACTTTACATATCTCAAAAGAATTTAGTTATTCAGAGTTTTCATTCAAAGGATTTATTTAGAACATATTATTTAGGAATTTAGGGTACATGACTTGAAGCTGCATTCGCCAAGAATTATAACTATTCAAAAGTTACTCTTAGGCCACTATTCTTCAAGAACTAGGTTTCCAATTTTACACTTTGATTTATCTAGGTCTTAAAATAGATTTTTTTGATAGTTTTTATTGGTAGGTCCCTCAAACACATTTAGGCATTCAATGATTTTACTTAGTAGAAGAGTGATGAGCCTAAAAAATGGCTCATTATATCCATTAAAAAACATCCTTTTTCCTTGCATAAGAAATGGATCTAAATATAGTTTCTAAAATTATAGTTTATTTAGAATAAAATAGAAAGTAAATATCATAGTTATTTATTTAAAATTCATTATTTTATCTTTTAAAGCTATTTCTAATGATTATCAAGAAAAATATATCAATATGTTGATATAAAGTCCATACTAAGTTGGAAAAGATGAGGTATGAAGAGTAACCATTTCAAGAACAATGTTGGAGTAGTTTTAGAGTCTGTTAAAGTATCTCCTAAAGAAGATATAGAATTTTGGACTCTCATTGTAGCTTTGAAATCACCTAGTAGCTTCAAACTTAACTTCAGTCTCACCTAGTAGTTTTCTCACCTAGTGGTTTCAGACTCAGTGTCAGACTAGATTCAGACTAACCTAGTCAACAACCAAAGACTAGTTTTGGATTCACCCAGTCCATAGTTACAGACTTCCATAGGTAAACTATAGACTTTCTATGAACTATGAAAAAAACACCACATAATCTTTCGAAAAACATTCTAAAGTATTTTAATTATTTTTGGTCTATTTTAAGATGACCAAGATCATTTCCAACTATCAAAATACTATTTTTTATTTAGACTCTTTCTATATATAGATTTATATATATAGAATTTCCATTCATAGATTTTATCTAAATGTATATTTTTATACTTTCACTCCAATCAATATATCTCTCCATATTTTATGGAGATGGAGATTATGTTGTATTCTTAGAATAAATATATCTCTCCATATTTTATGGAGATTGAGATATGCTAAAATATCTACATTGTTACTCCTAAATTAGGTGTTGGTTGGAATCATGAAATTATAAATGCAACCTCCCACATCTAAATTTTATTGAGCATTGTTCTTATTGTTGAAGTTTGACATTCATATTGTCATTGATGTCAAAGGTTATTAATAAAGGTGTTCATGAGGTCATTGAATAATGTTCTTGTTTGATAGCATCATTGAGAGGTATGAAATTATTTGAGGATCATGTAAGGCATGTGAGTAAGGTATAATATCATCAAAAAGTGTTTCAAGGTCAGTTATCAAGTTTTAAGTGCTTGAAAAGGCTAGTCATGACATGAAGAGACCTTGTGAGAAGGTATGAGATTGGTGGCTTGGTGAAATGAGTGCACACAAGCATAAATGGATGTATAAGGTTTATTTAGAATTTATATGAGGAATTGGATCACTCATGTGAGTATCAAGGTGAGCCTACAGGGGTAGGACCTATAGACCTAGCATGTAACTATACTACTTCTAGACCCTGTTTGGCCTAATGAGGCATCATGATCTGGTGTCAAGGCATATGAAGGATGTTTGACATTATTTTAGAATGTGATATGTTGTGTGATCATGTGAGGTGGAAATCACATACAAAGAGGCATGAAGGTTAATTTTAAGGCCTAACATGATTTTAGGTCAAGGTCTAGAGAAGAGCGAGATGGTGGTAAAATTATGTATGATAATCATATTTCAAGATAAGAATGAGAATGTGAGAATTTTAAATGGTTTGATACATTATCCTAGTTTTTTGACCAAGTTTGAGGTCATGGTTTGTGAGATCAGGGATGAAAAGTGGTTTTTAGGTCTCTCATGTGTACAGAATGAAGGGTTCTCAACCCGAGAAGGACTTTCAAGTGTTCATTGGCATGTGTAACATTTTATTGGGAATATAAGATATTAATGGTAGATGGAGAAGGATAATATCTCAAATTTCTAGGCATTAGTTTTTGAAATGAGGGACTAAGCTTTATGAATGATTGCTAATAGTGGAAGATGGTTTAAACCCTCAAAGACCCCTAATAGTGACTCAATATGAAATAAGTTGTTATAATGGATTTATATGGATATTTAAGTTATCTAAGGCTACATTAAACTCTTCTAGGCACCTATAAGTGTGATTAGCTTGTCAGGTGTGTGAGTAGACCCTACAAGAAAGTGCTAGTTTCTCAAATATTTGTTGTATAAATTAGAGTTGACCAAGTCAAAGTTGATAAATGGATGGAGATTTTTTTTTATACTTTTAGTTTGTATACATGGTGGTTTATAAATAGGTTATATCATTCATGGGTTCTAAACTAATCATCCAAGTTGACCAGTCGCTAACATACTTAATGGTGAAAACAATGAGAAACCTAGATAGTAGTAAGGAGATGTTTAGGGATGTGTTAACATAGAATAGGGATGAATCCAAGTGCATGGAGAAATTTTAAAATAATTTTAAGACATTTTTATGTTAGATAGAATTTGTTAAGGTCAGTGGATATGATGAAAATGTTGCTCATAGGTTGATCTATCTATTTTAGATGAGATAATGAGTTATAAGATTATGAGATAGGTCTATAAGACCAATATTTCTATTTGAACATACTATATTTATACATAAGAATGGTATAATGATCACATAGGATCATCCACATGAATAATTATTATTTTAAAGTGGTCATAAAGGTGTTTAAGGTTAAAATCACCATGACTAGTCTTTAAGGAAAATTATCAATTCTGAGTGAGCAATTTGTAGGATTGTTTTTGAGTGATTTTGCAATGTGTAATGAAGTATAATGAACTTGGTAAAATTTTTGAGGTATTTAAGGTTCTGTGTATATGTTTTATTTCCATGTTTTTTTAATCTAATTGGTGTTTTATCTTCAGTAGTTCAAGATAAAATTTTTAGGTATGCACAGGCCTAATGGTGAACATTACTAATGGTGTGCTTCAAGTGGTGGTTGGAGCTAAAAGGTGTCATGACCTAATAATATATTATTAAGGGTATATTTTAGTTGAATATGAAGTATTACTATCATGTATGAAGTTTTAAAGTGATCCAAGAAGATTAAAGGGTAACATGTGCTAATGAAGGCCTAATTAAAATAGGTCTCCTCAAGGCCTAAAAGAGGTTTTGGTCTTATATGCTATGACTGAACTATTATAATATTTGATTAATGTTTGTGAAATGTCATAAGGCCTATTTTATGGAAAATTTAGGTGGGAAAGTGTGTATGTCCAACCAATATGTGTATGAGAAAGAACCTAGTATAAAAATAAGGCCTAATTGACTAGTTAGAGAATGAGTGAGCTGAAATGGAAGATATAACACTTTTAAGAGATAAATGAGGTTTAATAGACCATAATAAGGGTATAGATAAACTATAATGAATATATAATAGGGGTAATATAGATGAATAGTTTAGTGAAGGAGCTTAAAAGGTAGTTTGAGAGGGCTAAGAGTGTGAAGAGCTGAAGAGGTGGTGATTATTAGTTGGCTGAGAAATAAGATGTCTTGAAGGTGATCAAAGAAATCAAGTGTCTAATTTTGTGCTGAGTCATCTAGGGGTTATTTCCCCCTTGAAATTAGGTGCTTGATAAAGCCTAGGAAAGTGGGTGCTTGGCTAGTTAGGGTTGGTGCTTGATGTGAAGTTGGTGCTTCACTACATCTTGTGTTTGTCTTATACGACTGCAGTCCATTTGTAGATATCAATGGGTTTTCTTCCTCTTAAGGGTTTCAAAATCAAATAAGTTTTTTATGTGTTATTCTCTTATCTCATGCTAATATAAATGGTTATTTATGTGTTGCTAGTTGACTATATTGCTTTGATAGTTCATGAATGATAAAGTAAGGTTGTATTTTTTTAAAACACCAATTCACCCCCCTCAATCATTGTGATTCCAACAAAGTAATCAATCAATATAATTTTATCTCCATCACTCTAAGTAATCTATTCTGAAGCTTATGTTTTGAATAAATGCTCTTCTAAGGAATAAGTTGGCCACTCATTCTAAGGAAGAAGAATCAATGTATTTTTATTTATTTCTTTGTTCTGTAATTATTATTTTATTGTAAATGTTATTTTATTTATTTGTGTCTATAACCATTCCTTTTTATAATTTATTTTGAACCTACATGTGTTTTATTTGTTTATCATTTATTTTTAATTCAATAATTTACTTTCTTACAAGTGTGATTTAATTTCATGCATGTGTTATTTAATTTCTTCAAGAGTGATTTTCAATTTCTACAAGTGTGGAGTGTGGCAAAAGGGACCGTTTCCAAGAGATATCCTTCTCCTATTACATATTTCCTTCAGACACCAACCCTATATTGACATTATTAAATGAAGATGATTGATGGCCCTCATCAAAGAGTTTTGCACATTTTTGTGTTCATCAAAAATGTTCATATCTTTTATTCAAGATTCTTGCAAAGAGTGTTATACCATGACTCCTTATTTTTAACTATAAAAAGATTCATTACTCAATAAAATAGAGTTGAAGAAGCAATAAAATGACACTTAGTAGAGGGCAATGATTTGGTACTCCTAATAAATGTAAAAAATGCTTTGTATTATCTTAAAGGGTACCTTGAAGGCATCTCCTAGGAGATACATTTCAAACATGCACAATAGTGGATTCAAGTTATCTCCTAAGAGATACCTTAAAGTTATCCATAAAAGTATTATAAGGCAATTGAAGTTTTAAGTGTTCCACAAGGTATTATAGAGACATGGAAATATATTAGTTAATCAACAAGGTTTAAAGTTAAAAGGCTTTACACCTCCTATTTTGGTACTCCGGGATCCCCAAACATATGACACTTGGCATAGAATATTAAATAGTTATTTTAATTTTTGGTCTAATGCCCTAAAATTCTATTATCTCTAGGCCGCTGAGATCTCAACATGTGGCATGATATCATTAATTTATGACCATGAAAGGTTCAAGCACAATGAAATGTATGAATCCACAAATTAATGAGGAGTTAACACCTATCATCATCTAGAGGAATTGACCCCAATTATGTGGTAATCATCATTGATAGCTATCTTCAAGTCAATCACTAAACATTCAAAGTTAATGGAGGTTTTCCATATGGTAGGTGATTGAACCCACTTAAGTTGACTAGCATTTTAATAATGAAATGGACATTTAAACCAAATGTATGTATCTCCATTAATGGCACATGAATACATTCAATGTTCAAATCTTATGAATGATAAAAAATATACGATGAAAGGGAATTCACTTACCTGTTATTCTCAAGTAAACACTACATATTTGAGATCTCATATGTTTAAAAGTCATAATTTGTGAGAGGTGTTTCTGAATTTGAACCAACATTTTTGATAGAACTAGACATGCACATCTAGTTTAATAATGGAGACAAATTTAAAACAATTAAATGTCCCTTATCTATATGATTTTATTAGCGTGTCTGAGTACATCGATATAATGTCCAAAAAAATGTTTCAAATTTCAAATTCCACCATTATTCTACACTATAGGAAAAGGTTGAATTAGTAATGTTGTACTAAGCTCAAGACACAGTTGTACTATCTTATAAGTAGTACATTGGTGATTTTATACCCATCAAGGCACATGGTCTTCATTAGGAAACTACAAAACTAGAGGTAGTGCCATGCATAGACCTTCATAGAGCTTTATTTTTCAATGGTAATTTTGCTAGTGATTGATTATATATTAGGAAAAATAAGAAAGTTTTTGTGTACATTTTAGGTAGGTATTTTGAGAGGTATCTTAGGTCACCTTCACATGAAACAACCTACAATCAAAACTTGACTAATGTCTGGATTAAACAAAACATTGTAAAGGATAAATTGAAAGAGTGGCTTGTTTAAGTCTAGAAATTAAATTGCAAAGGGGGCATTACATCTAATTGCATCATTATATTTAAGCCCAAAATTAGGATATCAATTGATTTATTAAATAGGTTGTATGGTTTTTAAAGTATTTCATAGGTTCAAGTTGAATGGTTTCTGTTATCAAACATTTTCTTGACCTCTAATCCATTGGTTGCACTGGGAGAAATTATCTAAGCCAGACTAAAGTCCTAAATGTTCTATCAAAACCAAAGGCCATAAGATGGTAGTTTTTACATGATGTCTTATTTGTTGGATACTATTATGGGAACTATTTACAAAAGCTATGGTGAGTTGTGGAAACCCTCAGAAGAATTGTGGCTAATAAAATTGATGAAGTTCATTCATAGATATAGGTATGAAATTGAAAAAATATGCAATGAAGTTTACCCTTAGATATATCATGAAATCCATGGGAAAGTTATGCCCAAGTTGTCTAAGAACATTCTGAGGACACTCAAAAAATGGGGAGACTATTGGTTTTATCCAGATGTTACAATAATTCATATTGAATGGATAAGGACTTCTACCTTATTTCTACCACACCATGTTCTAGATAATATTGCTAAATAAGAAATAACTTTTCAAGTTTATAATAACATTTATGAGGAACTAGTTTAGAGGAATTTGGGTTATTATTTTAAGACTCCCATGAGCATCGACCAAATATAGTATGTGGTCATATCATATTTGAACCAAAATAGAAAAATAAATACCAATTACAATCTAAAATTGACACCATTAATGGAATGAGATTCAAAGAAAAGGGTTAGAGAATACCTTCAATAGTTTTAAGAGAAGAATAAGGTGCATGTTTCTTATGGGCATGAGGAGTATGACCATGATTCCATATTATAGAATGAACCTAATGAGTAGGTCATATGGAATAATATGAAGGACAAGTCAATGTCCATAGTCTAGGCTCAAGCATTATAGTATAATACTTAGGTCACTAAGGAAGAATTTGAGAGGGAATTGAATCACCAATGGGCACCATCCCAACCTCATGTATCTCAAAAACAAGAGAAAGATCCTTCTCCTCTACAAGAGCCTAAAAATGATAAACTAATTAAATATAATGTCCAAAGAGAATCTAATCCTCAATTTAAAAGATATATTTTGAGGGGTCTTACAATTCCCCATGACTCTTCTTCGACAACATCTCCTAACACTTGAGTTTGGGGCACAACAACTAGAAGAGATATGTTGGTAGCTTCTATAGGAAAAGAAAGGAAGAGTAGTTTTGTGGTGACTCTTCCCCACCCCCCCCCCCCCCACCCCCACCCCCCCTCCCCCCCCCCCCCTTTACAAATGTGACCCAGGTGAATCTTCTAGATTTATTGCAAAATTATTTCTTTTCCATTTCAAATGTTCTTGATTTTTCCATATCTACTATGTCTAGCCCTTCATCACTTACATCCATTGGTGAAGATACCTTTACTCATGCTACCTCTACCATTTCACCTCTAAACACCTTTCATCCTACTTTCACAATAATTGTTATCATGAATTCACCACCATCTCTTGTGATGCCTCCTTTCATTGTTATTCTTTCAGCTATGTCACCTTCCATTCCACCTTCCACTCCCCCCATCGTCACCTACAAAAGGAAGCCAAAAGATTATATTACTTTTACTAAGAGAAAATATTTGGAATAAATACCATCTATTAGTATATCTACTATTGATTAGTCTCCTGAAAGGGAAAATTCAGAGGAAGTTAAGAAAGATAATGAAAGAGAAATTTAGGTAGGGTTGTTTATAGAATAATAAATAGAACCAATATCATTGGTTAATTACCCAAATGATGAAGATGAAGAATATTATTTTGAGGAAACAAAAGAAGCACAACAAGAAAATATTGAAGAGACTCACTCAAATGATGAAGAGGTGGAGTTTGAGATAGCTAAAGCCTTGGCTCTGGGAGAGCAACAAGTCCTCATATAATAACTAAGCCAAAGGATTGTTGAGGTAGTCTCTTCCACTATTTATTAATCTATCAATGTTAAAATCCCATTTTTAAGTCTTCCATTTGTTATATCTCAAGGTTTTATATTTATTCATCCTAAGGATTCATCAAATCTTTCCCCTCAGCCAATAAAGATCCTAGAGAAGTGGATCCATTTTGAAGACCAAGTAATAGTGTCTATTTTTGATCCTTAGATCCTGCCCACTTCATAAATAAAGTTTGAAAAAATAGGAGTGCCTAGTCTACAAGCCTCACTAGTAGCCTCAACCACAATGATAATGGAGAGAACCCATGGTTTGGTCAAGTACATAGTTGAGGTCTCGACAAGAAGAGAGTCATCTCTAGGGGAGAGAATTGTCCACCAACCTCTCCTATTTCCCACTTATATTAATAATTCCACATTGAATCCATTAATTACACCTTTGATTATTACTCCTTCTTCATCTCAAGGCCTAAATATAATTTAATAAACATGGGTTCTCTTAGTTCCCCAATAGGTGAAAGAGATGTAGAAATCTAGGGATGAAAGACAAAATCTAGTTGTAACTGAATTGCCCATAGTCTCCACTAGGTTTGATAAGAAGAGTGGGATAATTAATAGGGTAAGGAATAGGAAGGTGGTGCACTTTGGTACAAGTGAGGAGATGGAGTTTAAGTAGAGAGAAAATATTTTTCCTCTTGTAAAGAAATAGAAGAACCTAAGGGATCCTATAGAATATATTGATAACTTTAATGATTTCATTAATTTCATAGGAATAACATTAAAGGAAATGCACCATAGTACTAAGGATGCATTGAGAAGGTGGAAAAAAATTCAAATCACCCAGTCCACTCAATAAATTATTGCTGATGTGCATAGTACAACCAATAAGCTGTATGCTATTTTGTATAGAATTCAACCTTTTAGAGCAACTTCCCATCCTAACTAGGTAAACAACACCAAGCTATGGAACTAGATGAAAATTTAGAAAATAGGTTGAATTTATTGATTTTGTGTTCAAGGAACATTTATTTTAACCATTTAAATTTAATGTCTGATATGAATGTAATGTGGTGCTTAAATTATGTCATTATGACAAGAGATGCCTCTCTGCATTTGGCTTAATCAGTTGAAGTAAATGTTGGGATATTTTACAGAATATGAGAGTGACGCCTTGGAAATTTTAGAAGATATGAGGGTCACTCAGTTAATTAATCTTACTAGTGAGTTGGTCAATAGGCTTAATTTTGGGAGCTACCTTCATACAACAACAAACAATTTTAAGAATGAGGTGGAGGATATCATCTACATAACCAATAAGGAGTTTTTACACCTGGTCAGTTTTGTTAAGAATAAATTAAGGTTGAAGCCTTAGTATATGAATTTAAGAGTGTAGAGGAAGATAAATATAGGTTAATGGTTGAAACATGTTGACTTATTAAGCCTTCCTTATTCAATTTTGATATTTTAAACAAAGAATTTGAGGTAAGGGGTGAATTATTGGGGAAACTTAAAGAAAAAGAGAAAGATTCATCTTCAATTTTGATTAGTAAACCATCTAGAAGTGTTGCTATAATAACTCACGACTCTCAATCTTTTGGGTTTACAATAATGCAAACTCCAATATGTCTGACATTAATTTCACCCACAATTACTCTCATAACAACTTCAATTTCTTCTTCAAATCTTCCAACTAATGGTTACATATCAGTAACATGATTATATATGTGAATGTATATTTAAGGTGGAACTATAATTCTTAATCTATTTATTGTACATATTGTAATTTTGCTAAAGAGTCTAATTTTAGAATCTTCCATTGTACATGCATATTTTGTATGATCTTGAGCTTGTGGATCTATTTTTAGACTTGTAATTTGAGGTGAAGCTTGAAGAGATGAGGCCTTCCCATCCCAATATTAAAAATACATGTAACCTCTTAATGCCAAAGACTGGAGAATATTTTCTATTCATAATAACAATAAATTCAAAAGAGTTCTATTTCACTTTGTCTTTATGTGCAAATCTTGATTCTTATCCAATTATGTGGATTAATTGAGACTTTCTATTATTCTAGAAAATTAGTGTTTATAGTTGTGTATGAGTTATCCATTTTAAATATAGTCATTCATTTTAAGCTATAATGTATTTGAATATCTTTTGCATGCTAATCATAATCCTTCTTGAAGATGTGTAATAATAGTCTAATAACAATCTAATAATACTATATTTGATTATTGGTGTGATATAACAGCTTTGACACTTTGGATTTTTCTCATTCGCATTATGCAATTTGGTAATCATAATTGGGCATTTGCCATTTACACAACAATAAAATTTGCTTCACCTTGAAAGCACTACTAGGTGATAAATTGAAGGGCATTGTAATAATTTTAAGGTATATCTTAGGAGATACCTTTAAAACATGCACAAGAGTGGATTTTTCCTTCAAGATATCTCCTAAGAGATACCTTAAAGTTACCCATGAAGATATTTCAATGCCCTTAAAACCATCCCATATGTTGTGTACATGCATCTAAAAACCACCTTTGAGTATGTTCAAGGGCACAAATGAGTGCATCTGTACATTCCTTAACACCATCAAGTACTGCTACCCAGACCCAACCTAGGATCACATCTATCTAATAACATTTCGACAAATTTATAACATTTTTTTGATTGTAACTTAAATAGTGCTAGGTAGTAGGGTCAAGGGATTTGGATATATGTAAAGTTGAAATAAATGTGCACAAGAGGGGTTGAAATACATAGAGTCATGTATGGCTTGCCTACTTTGATGAACACTCATCTAACTAAGTTTATATTCATATGCATAAGACTTCATAAGAGATAAATCAAAGGTCACTATCATTTATTCAAAGGGATGTTAAGGGTATCTACTAACATACACATGAGTGGATTTTTATTTCACCTTGAAAACACAGTGCTAGGTGTTAAAATAAATTATTCTTACCCTCACCTACCCCTATCTCATATATGGATCTCCCCCTCAACAAACTTATTTATTACATTAGTTTGAATTTGAATTTTTTGGGAGCATTTGGTGTTTGGAGGGAAAACAAAGTGGCGGATAAAAGGACAATTAGTAAAAGATAAAAAAAATAGTGTAAGCAAGGGGATAGAGAGGAGATTAGTACAATAGTATTAGTCATTAGAACATAGTAGAAACTTGTATAAAAAGAGTAGAAATAGAAGAAAGTGCATAGAGGATGTAGAGTTATATCCTAAAGGAAGTACATTAACACAGTAGCAACCTATGTAAGTCAGATAAATAACACCATCCTAGAGAAGAAAAAGACAAAGAAGATATAATACAACAACAATCTACAAAAAATAAGGGAAGAAAAGAATAAATAATAGAAAGAAGACAAGTAGATAGTAGTCTAGTATAGATCAAGTAGAAGAAGAAATATAATCAACAGAATAAAAGGAAAGTATAGAAGTTTTTTGTAATAATTTTGAAACAATTGTATCTATGTAAGTTTATGAATAAAATTAGTTTATATTATATTTTTAAGAACAAATTAATATATTCTATTTGAGTGATTTTTATGCTGATAATATGCTCTCCCGTATTCTATCTTTCTTGTATGATCATTTTATGTATTTTAAAAACTTATGTCAAGCTTTGGGATTAATCCAAAGTTTATTTTATTTTTTATACCCTTATCCACCTAGGCTTGGACAATTTATTTTTATTCCACCAACTGGTATTAGAGACCTTAGGTTTTAACCTCATTTAGACATGACAAAAGGTACTTCTGGTTCATGATAGTAGCCCCTACATTTGATGGAAATAACTATAATGTGTGGAGCATCAAAATGAAGACCATATTCAAATCTCAAGAGCTATGGGAGTTGGTTGAAGGTGGATATAATAAGGTTGAAAACCTAGTAGCCTTCAATGCATTAACCTAAGAACAAAGGAATGCATTGAAATAGAATAGGAGAAATGATGTCAAGGCACCTAGTTACATACAAATGGAACTCACTGATTCAATCTTTCCTAGGATAAAAACAATTGTCCATCTTAAAAAAGCATGGGATATTCTTAAAAATTCCTATCAAGGGAGTGACAGGGTGAATCTTGTCAAGTTTTATCTCTTAAGGAGGGACTTTGAGACCTTAAAAATGAAGGAGAACAAGTCTATCAGTGAATTTTCACAAGGACACTCAATATTATCAATTAAATGAAGACATGTGGTGAGACCCTTAAATATCACAGGTGTTGGTTCCTAGTTATACACCTCTTATGCTTAGCCTTTCACACTTGAGATAAAATAGAAAAAAAAGATGAAAAACCCATTAATATGTCATTTTAGGCAAGGGAGATTTTGGCATTTAGAATAGACCGAATGAAAAAAATGACTGAGAGGCACCTACAAAGGGTATGGTCAGCTCCTTGTTACTTTTGAATCTACCTAAACCAAGGTGAGAGGACCTATGGGGTATTTTTCTCACATTCTATCATTCAACCTCCATAGGTATTTTTGGTATGAAGAGACATAAATGAGACCAGGGTATAACCAAATTCGTTCACTCCACCCAGGAAGGGTTGTCACATGAAATGAACAAATACACTAGGTCACACACAAGCTACTAAAGATAAATGAAATTGTGAATACAACCTTCATTCTAAAGAATTTTAAAAATAAGGGTCAAATAAAAGATTGTAGGGTTGGGTCTTTGAATCACAAGATGTAAACACATGTTAAGTGTGTAATATTCTATGTATTTGTGGGCCAAATAACACTTATAATATGCAAAGGGTGTGTTATAAGCAGGGTAGGATGGGGTAGGACAATTAGATGATTAAAAATAAAGAGGGTGGTGTGTTGGTGGTTTTTAAACATTAGGGTTTCTTTTAACATATATGACATCACTCATTGCAAAAAATGTAGAAAAATGACTTACAAGCTAATGGAAACTACCATGAATGATCTGCATCCATTGGTACAAGTACAATGCAAACATCCAAATGATCCCTAAAAACCTTAGAGCATACATTGTAACTAATATTCAAATACTTTTTCCTATTGAATCCACAAACCCAAGGTTTCCTTAAAAGGTATTCAATAACATGTTTCCAAATTACTTGCAGAAAGGGATTTATAACCTAGATCTAAGCCCAAAATGACAACCAAAAATGAGCATAAATCAATATATCTAATCAACTAAACTTGCAAAAAATATCATTGTATTTCATCAATAGAAAAGAGTAATAACCACAAGTGTTTTCCATTAACTTTAAAATAAATATTACACACATTAGTTTTTAAAAATGCTACCATGGGGGGAAGCATGGTGGATTTGCTCCATGTTAGATAGGGGAGACTTATAGAGATGTCCTCAAAGATCGATAATGGCTATATAGCTATAACCACCTTATAATAAGAGACAAAATACACATAGTATTGATCCCAAAATGTGTGAGAGCCTATACTAAGGAAGAACATAAACCAACATAATGACCAACACAATAGTCAACCAAACCCCTGAATAAAAGATAAGCCTTCTAATTATATATTTTTAAATATGGGACTGTGGGTCACAATTTACAAAAATGCAAAACAAACTTTCAAGTCCACTAATATGATTCTATCTAAAAAATATTCCCTTGCCATGCTTAAAATATTCATTCATTTACAAGAAAATCATGGCTCTAACTAACTCTATAGGGAATGATGAAGATTCTACAAAAAACTATTTGATTTTTATGATTGGAAATGCTGATGAACATGATATGGAAGGTGGAAATTCATGGTGGAGTCCTAAAAAACAAATTATTATCATATACAACCACCTGGAGATATTTTTGACCACTTACCTGCATATCTACATAGTTGGAGGGAGGAAATAATTTGAGGAGCCAAAAATAATTTGCTCTCATGTGTAACCATATGGAGATGCTCTCATGCTAATCAATTTTCAAATCATGGAAGCTACTAGACATAAATGCTCCACTTGGTGCACACCAAGGAAAACCCATTACCTTGTGATGATTATAATTGGAGAGCTCTAGCTATGATGAAAACATAAAAGACACATGACCATTTAAAAATATGCTTTTGGAATGACCCATAGACTCTTCTCTGTTCTTCAAATTTCTACTGGTTTATGAGGGTACCAAAGATCACTAGATATTGACATATGGCACACCACATCAAATCCAACTAAGCACTCATAAGGCTTAAAACTAACTAAGCCACTTTATTGGTTTCATCTAGGAACGTGTCACTTTATTATTGGTTTTGAGCCATTTGAAAAGACCATCTTGGATCACACTATTGGATTTGTTTGCCCAAAGAAAAGCATGCCATTGATCTTGATCCAAAGGATAAAATGTCATTGGCTATCCATAGGTCTTGTATTTAAAAGGTACTACTTGGCAGCTTTACGAGCTCTCTATACTTTGTTGAAAGGTATTGACTTAATACATGCCATATATTGGATTGTGTACACTTGAAAACATACCATCAATCTTTGGGAATGTTCTCAATCTTTATATTATGACCATGAATTGATTTTTCAACTATGTTCTTATACCATTAGATATTTTCATATGATCAAATGCACATCATTAGATTTCAATCCATGAGATTGAGCATCATTTTTTACTTTTAATCATGCCTTGTGAGATAGACACTTGTCATGCCTATGTTTGTGCTGAGTTCCTTTGAATATCCAGCTTTGATCATGCACTGTCAGATCATATTATTCTATGTTAATGTGCACTATTGGATCTACCTTTGTTTGAACTCAAAGAATTACTTCATGGGTCCTAAATTTGATGTTCATGCGATTGTCTTGGAACATTTGAACCCCAATGAATATTTTCTTTGGCTTAAAGTTGACGTCCATGCACCCGTCACTTATGCAATTCAAAAATTTCCTTTGGGAATTTTTTTCTACAAGTATTTAGTCTATAGGTTCTCTGTCTTCAAATTCTCTATTTCCATTTGGCCTTTGGTCCTCTGTATTCCTATCTTCAACATTTTTATCTTGGTATCAATTTTTACACGTCTTTTACTCTTGATACTTATGCTCCAGGGCCCCTTGTTTATCAGACAATTATTTTGGACATTTTTTTTGAGATAATTTTCCCAAAGAAATGAACTCTCTCCCACAAAAAGTTGGTCTTCAACATATTTATCATTGGGATAAATGTTTTGGACATTTTTTTACAAATAATTTCCCTAAAGAAATTAACCTTTGCACTTTTGCTTTTGCCAAAGGAATTTGGACTTTTAAACTTTTGCCAAAGGAAATGACTTTTTTCAAGCTTTTTACCATGGGAAAAATGCTTGAAGGAAAAGTACCCTTTGGATTTTTTTCCACAGACAAAAAGTTAAAAAAAATGAACTTGCAGACCTTTTTCCATGGAAAAAAGTATGAAACAAATAATACTTTGGCTTAAAACATAGAATTTCATTAGACTTTGCATGAACACTTTGCCTAATAGAAATAAGTCTTTGAAATATGCTAAGTAAAGATCAAATAATACTTATCCAATTCAACATAAAACTTGACCTTTAATATGAACAATTGAAATCATGAATTTGGATAAGGACTTAGGTATTTTCACTCGACTCAGGTTGGACTTAGACATTTTAACTTGACAAGGTCCCTAGTATAAGTTTGGGAACTAACATTGGCTCTCACTTGAGGATGCATATCCCATGCAGGTGTGCAAAGAAACACAAAACACAAGACCAAGTGCCAATCCATTAGGTCATGAAGTCAAGACTTAAAATTTTACCAGCAATACTCATGAAGGCTCAACAAAACATGACATACTTAACAAAAATAGGTTAGAAGGATTTGAAAACAAACACATAATAGAAACATGAAAGGAAACTATACAAAAAAATCCCAAATTAGAGGGGTGACAAAGCAATGAAATAATATAAATATAAAGCTATATAATATATACATAGTTATGGGCTTTATCGAGGAAATGTTTTAGGTGTGTGCCATTAACTGGTAGTTCTATAATTCTACCATCCCTTAATCTCTTGAACTTTTACAGTATCTTGTTGTCCAAGATGAAGTAAACCAATATTTGCACATGCTTGAAGGGTTTATTAATAGGCTATGATAGGATGAAAAATAGAAACAAATCCTCTTTACATGATCTCAAATTTGGATAAGACCATGCTAAAAGGTTTTGGTACTCCTTCAATAGTCGTAAATAAACCTATTTCTTAGCTACAATTAGGTAAGTACCAATAAAGAGTGAATTAGGATCAATAATGTCATTTATGCACTCAAAGTACTAATCAAAATAAAACTATAAGAATTTATTCTTAGGGACATAAAAGATAACCCCATATTCACTGAACGTCATTCTCCAAACAAAACCTTTATTGTTGTCAAACTCAATAACAAGAACAATTGATTGCTTAACAATATCCACATTCCCAATGGAGTCACCCAAGTATACATCCATGTCTGACACTTATTTCAAATCAAATTTTAGTTCTTCAATTGCATCATGATTGGGTAACTCATTTGCTTGTGTCATACTATCACCATTATAAAACTCATATGTCATCACCCTTTTGGTCACACTCCAAAACTGATCAATAATAGTAACATTCATCATTTCCATGGAGGTAAAAAACATACATTTGGGACTTTGATAATTGAACATAAAAACCTCATATTTGGATGAGGCATAATCCATATGATCTACATCTTCATCAATTGGTCCAACAATATCATATGGGTGATGTGGGAGGAAATACTCTTCACACCAATCAATGCCAAAATCAAAATTCATAGCACTTACCTTGGCATACAATAAATTAGGCACTTCCATTCTACCCTCAAAACTTGTATCCTTCATTTTTAATGTAAACTTAGTGGTGAGACAAGGTTCTTAGGCAAGTCACCTTTATTGGATGGCCTCAATCCTTCTATATTTGTAGACAAAAAATACTAAAAGTTGAAACTTAACAAAGATATTCAAAATAGGCACTGATCTTCCTTAAAACCAGATGATAAAATTGGAGTCACCACTAGAATTAAAATTCTAGAATATAACACTTAAACATACTCATTGTGATACATGCTGAAAACATACTTACTAAGGCTTAATGAGATGACAAGCAAAGACATTGAATTTTTTTAGAATATGTTCAAAAGGGAAAAAGGCACCTTATACCATGCAACTTTAATAGCTCTTTGCAAGAAACATAGTTGATGTCAATTTGTCAAATATCTTAAATCCTAACACGTCCCTAGTGGAGTGGTATGATGTTAGAGATCAAGATAGTCTGAATGTAGCAAGTATAGTAGAGAAATTCAGAACATGAAATACTTATATCCCTAGATCTCTGTAAGAGTCCTTAGAAACACAAGTGCCATGGGTATTTTTTATCCCCAACAATGGTGATAGAAGAGTGGTGACATTGACAAACCAAAGATAATCAGATCAATATAAAGGGGTAGAGAATTTTTGAAACAACAACTCTCTATAAGAGTCCTTAGTAACACAAGTACCATGGGTGTCTTTTCTTTCTCCAATAATGGTACTAGAAGAGTCGTGATGTTGATGGACCAAAGATAATCAGATCAGTATAAAGGGGTAGAGAAATTTTGAAACAATAGCATCTCTCTATAATATTCCTCGATAACACAAGTGTCATAGATGTTTTTTCTTTCCCTGATAATGGTGCTAGAATAGTGTTGGTTCCTAATTATATATCTCTTATGCTCGACCTTGCACACTTGAGAGAAAATAGCAAACAAAGATGAAAAACTTGTTAATATGTCATTATAGCTAGGGGAGGGTTTGACATCTAGAATGGATTGAATATAGAAAATGATTGAGAGGTACCTACAAAGGGTATGGTTAGCTCCCTATTACTTTTGGCTCTACCTAAACTAAGGTGAGAGGGACCTATGGGGTAACTTGCTCACATGGAGAGATTCTATAATTCAACCTCCATGGGGATTTTTGGCATGAAGAGACTCAAATGTGACTAGGGAAAAACCAAACTCATTCATTCTACTTGGAAAGGGTTGTCACATAGAATGAAAAAAATCACTAGGCCACATACAAGCTACTAAAGATAGATGAAATTATGACTGCAACCTTAATTCTAGAAAATTTTCAACAAGGGTTTAGTAAAAGACTATAGGGTTGGGTCTTTGAAGCATAATATGCAGACACATGTTAAGTATGAAAGATTTTATGCATATGTAGGGAAAATAACACTTATAGTATGTGAAGGTTATGTTTTATGCAGGGTATGACAGTTAGATGATTAAAAACGAGGGTGTTGTGCTGGTGGTTTCTAAATAGTCGGTTTATTTCAATATACATGACATCATTAACTATAAAGCATGCAAAAAAATGACTTAAAAGCTAATGGGAACTACCAAGAGTGATCTACATCCATTGGTGCCAATATAATGTAAACACCAAAATGATCCTTGAAAAACCTAGAGTATACATTGCAACATATTTCAAATACTTTTTCCTATTGAATTTACAAACCCAGGGTGCACTTAAAAGGTATTAAACAACATGTTTCCAAATTAATTGAAAAAAGGGATTTATAACCTATATCTAAGCCCAAAATGACAACTAGTAGTGAGCCTACATCAAGATATCCAATCAACTAAACTTGTAAAACATATCATTGTATTTCATCAATAGAAAAAAGTAAGAACCACAAGTGTTTGCCATTAACTTGAAAATAAATATTAAAAACATTAGTGTTTCAAAATGCTACCATGGTGAAAATCATGGTGGATTTTCTCCATGTTGGATAGAGGAGACATATAGATATGCTCTCAGAGCTTGCTAATAGCTATATAGATGTAACTACCTTAGCAAGAGAGAAAAAATATACATAATAGTGATCCCGAAATATGGTAGAGCCTATATTAAGGAAGAACATAGACCAACATAATTACCAACACAATGGTCAACCAACCAACTAAATAGAAGACAAGCCTTCTAATTATATATTTTTAAATATGGGATTATGGGTCAAAATTTATAAAAATGCAAAAAAAACTTTCAAGTTTGACAAGATGCTTCTAGCTAGAAAATATTTTCTTTCCATGCTCAAAATCCTCATTCATTTACAATAAAATCATGGATCTAACTGACTCTATAGGGAATGATGAAAATTATACAACAAACTATTTGATTTTTTTGACTAAAAATGTTGGTAAACATGAGCTAGAAGGTGGAAATTCATCGTGGAGGCCCAAACCACAAATTATTATCATATGAAACCACCTAGAGATTTTTTTAACACTTTCTTTCACAAATAGAGGGAGGAAATCATTTGAAAATATTAACAAAATTTGTCCTCATGTGTAACCATCTAGAGATGCTCTCCTGCTAATTAATTTTCAATTCATGGAAGCTACTGGACAGAAATCCTCCCCTTGGTGCATGTTAAAGACAACCCATTACCTTGTGATGATTATAATTAGATGTTAAGTTGTGGAGCTAAAAGCTTCACTTATGCAAATGTGGAGGTTGCTGAGTTACAGAGTAACTGATATTGGTCAGGCCAACCAATGTTGGTCGGGCCAACCAACGTTGGTCATCTTCAGCTACACAGTAACTGAAATCGGTTATGGTTGGCTGGCATCAGTCAGGCAAGAACCGATGTCCGTCACATGTGTGTTTCTAGAACTATTATAATTTTAGATGAACAATGAGTTTGCATGTAAAGACTAATTTTAGTCTAGATCATGTGTTTCTAATTATTGTTTGGTTTGGGATCTATTTAAGAGACCCATGGGGCTGTATTGTAATTGTATTAGAGGCAACAACAATTGGGTTGATTGTCACAATCAAAGTAGGCAACAACAACCATTGGGTTGATTGTCACTGGAGGGAACAACTCAGTGTTGAGTTGGTTGTAATTGATTGAGAGAGAGAAATCTTGAGGGAGAATTACTGTACACCCAAGAGGTGTGGGAAGAGTGAGATTTCTTCATTGTATTTCCTTTTGGAAGAGTGTAAATATAGATTGTATTGTTTCTCGTATCTCCTATTCTTTGCTATTTCTGAATTCTAGTTACATATTACTTTTGGTTTAATTCCATGTTTAGTTGCTTATACAAAGGTAATCAAGTGTACTCTTAAGGAGTAGGATCCTAACAATTGGTATCAGAGCTTGGTTCACTAACAGTTGGTATCAGAGCTTGGTTCACTAACACCTTGGTATCAGAGTGTGTTAAGTGTTTGTTGATTACAGGTCACTCACAGGGGTTTCTATTTGAGTGGGAGTAAAGCAATGGTAGAATAAAGTAAGCTAAGAATGAAGAAATTCAATGGCAAGAATTATCAATTATGGAGGATACAGATAGAGGATTATCTATATCAAAAAGATCTGTACTTATCGTTGGGTGGGGTTTCATGTAAGCCCACATGTATGCATGATGAAGAATGGAAGGTTATTGATAGAAAGGCTCTGGGATCTATAAGTTTGAGCCTGGCATCGTCTATGATTTCCAACTTATCACAGGTAAAGACAACGGTAGAGTTAATGGAATCTTTGGCAAATTTATATGAAAAACCCTCAGCTTCGAATAAGGTATTTCTTATGAAGTAATTATTTAATTTGCAAATGCTGGAAGGTGGATCTGTATATAGTCATCTTAATGATTTATATGGAATTGTAAATCAGTTAAATTTAGTCAAAATAGTTTTTAATGATGAAATTAAGGTTCTCTTAATCTTATGCTCTTTACCTGAAAGCTGGCATAGCTTGGTAATGGTAGTTAGTAATCCTGCGTCTGCTTCAAATATCTTAAAAGTTGATGATGTTGTTAGTGTAATCTTGAATGAATAAATTTGTAGGAAAAGCACAAGGGAGACATCAGGTAATGCTTTAAGTGTTGAAATTAGGGGATGGCAAAGAGAGAAGGGCAAGCAAGGGAAATCAGGGTCAAAGATAGGCAGTAGATCCAAATCCAGGTATGGTAGCATAACCTGCTGGAATTGTGGAAAGAAAGGACATGCAAAGAAAGATTGTTGGTTGAAAGAAGATCAGCATGAAGGTAATGAAGAAGCAAAAGATGCAGGTATTGTTGCACAGGATGCTCTCATATTTTCTTTGGATAGTCAGGTAGAATCATGGGATTTAGATTCTGGTGCTTCTTTCCATTCAACCCTAAATAGAGAATTTTTTCATGATTATGTCCATGGAGACTTTGGAAAAGTTTATTTAGGGGATGGTGAGCATTGTCAAATGGTTAGCAAAGGCGAAGTGCAGCTGAAGTTGTAGACTGACAACACATGGGTGTTGAAGGATGTCATGCATGTACCCATCCTGAGGAGGAATTTTATTTCTATAGGAAAGTTGGGTGATGAGGGTTGCACAATAACTCTCATAGTGGAATCTTGGAAAGTTTCTAAGGGTGCAGTTGTATTAGTAAGAGGTAAGAAAGTAGGTACACTTTATCTATCTACTTGTATTACTAATTCTCATTCTATTTTATCTACTTCAGATGTAGATGCAAAGATGTGGCTCTGTAGGCTTGGTCACATGAGTGAGAAGGGAATGCATGTTCTTAAGTCAAATGGTAAGCTTTCAAATTTTATAGACTGAGATTTCTATGAGCATTGTATTTTTGGGAAATAGGAGAAAGTGAGGTTTCTCACAACTGGGTCAACAAAGAAGAAGCACAGGTTGGAGCTTGTTCACACAAAGGTGTGGGGACCAGCTCAGGGAGCTTCTATTGGAGGATCACAGTATTATGTTTCTTTCATTGATGATGCTCCAAGAAAGGTATGGGTTTATTGCATAAAGTAGAAATATGATGTTTTTGATGCATTTAAGAAATGAAAAGCCTTGGTTTTCAAGGAGAAGATGATGGATAGAGATAAGCTCAAGAGGCTGAATAATTCTAAGCAGGGCAATGTTGATTTGGACAAGGTTATGATCCAAAATGAGATCGTGAGTAAAAATCATCACTCATAGGAAAACACAGATACCAACATCGGTCAGGTGAGAACCGATGTCGATCAGGCAGGAACTAACGTCGGTCAGGTGAAGACCGAAGTCGGTGATGTTGGGTAGGTTCAGGCAGGAACTGACATCGGTCCAGTGGAGACCAAAGTCAGTGATGTCGAGCAGGTGTAAACTAATGTCAGTCAGGTGAGAACCGACATCAATCGGGTTGGTCACATGGAATTGACATCGATCAGGTTTAGATTGAGAGATGACTGGGATTGGTCACTGTTAGAATGAAATTTAGGCAGACAACAAGCTGTCAATGAGTCTCAAACACCCATGAAGAGGCCTGAAAGGGTAAGTAAGCCTCAAATTCATTATTCCCCTTCTTTATACTACTTGTTGCTCATTGATGGTGGAAAACCAAGAAGTTTTGAAGAGGTAATGCAGGTAGAATCCAAGAAACAATGGGAGCATGGCATGAATGAGGAAATTGATTCCTTGGAAAAGAACCAAACATGGGATTTGGTTGAGTTTCCAGTTGGGAAAAAAGCACTAAAAGATGGATGGATTCACAAGTTAAAGAAAGGAGAGAATGGACAGGTGAGACAGAAGGCCAGGTTATATGGTCTTGAGCAAGCTCTAGGACAGTGGTATTTGAGGTTTGACAAGTTTATGACAAAGCATGGCTTTAGTCAATGTTAATGTGACCATTGTATTTATTTTACTAGGTTGGATAATGATAGCTACATTATCTTGTTACTGTATGTAGTGTATATGCTTGTTGCAGGGTCACACATGCAGGGAATTATTGAGCTAAAGGTAAAAGTAGCTCAGACATGTGCCAAGAAGGATTTAGAAGGAGCAAAGAAAATCCTTGGCATGAGTATTTCTAGAGACTAGAAAAATCACAGGTTGATTTTGTCTCAAGAGGATTATGTGAATAAGGTAGTGGAAAGGTTCAATTTACAGGATGCAAAATCGGTAAGCACACTTATGGTTGGACAGTTCAAGTTGAGGTATGAACAGTGTCCTAAATCACATGATGAGGTTGAGTACATGGTATGTACTAGACCTGATATTGCCCAAGCAATGGGAGTTATCAGCAAGTTTATGGCCAATCCAAGGAAGAAGCACTGGAAAGCAGTTCAGTGGATTCTCAGATATCTGAGAGGGACCAGCAGCAGGTATTTATGCTATGTAGGGTCAAGCACTTCTCTACATGGGTATGTAGATTCAGATATGGCAGGTGACTTGGATGAAAGGAGAAGCACCATAGGATATGTGTTCACTATTGGTGGTTGATCTTCAAGATTGAACTTGAAGATGGAGATACAAGCCAAAAACAAATTAGAGGATGTATAGGTATAGGTACAGGTGCAACTGTTTATCTCCAAGTGGGAGATTGTTAAGTTATGGAGCTAAAAGCTTCACTGATGCAAATGTGGAGGTTACTAAGTTACAGAGTAACCAACATCGGTCAGGCCAATCGATGTCGGTCATCTTCAGTTACACAGTAACCAACATCGGTTATGGTCGACTGGCATTGGTCAAATAAGAACTGACATCGGTCACCTGTGTGTTTTCAGAATTGTTCTAATTTTAGACGAATAATGAGTTTACATGTAAAGACTAATTTTAGTCTTGAGTCTGTGTTTCTAATTATTGTTTGGTTTGGGATCTATTTAAGAGACCCATGGGGCTGTATTGTAATTGTATTAGAGGCAACAACAATTGGGTTGATTGTCACAATCAGAGTAGGCAACAACAACCATTGGGTTGATTGTCACTGGAGAGAACAACTCAGTGTTGAGTTGGTTGTAATTGATTGAGAGAGAGAACTTTTGAGGAAGAATTACTACACACCCAAGAGGTGTGGGAAGAGTGAGATTTCTTCATTGTATTTCCTTCTAGAAGAGTGTAAATATAGATTGTATTGTTTCTTTTATCTCCTATTCTTTGCTGTTTCTAAATTCTAGTTACATATTACTTCTGGTTTAATTCCATGTTTAGTTGCTTATACAAAGGTAATCAAGTGTACTCTTAAGGAGTAGGATCCTAACATTAGAAAGATATAGCTTTGATGAAAACAAAAAAGATCTATGACTATTTAAAAAATATGCTTTTGGAATGGCCCATAGACCCCTCTCTATGTTTCAAATTTATATTGGTTTATGAAAGGAATTAAAGATCACTAGATATTGACATATATTACACCACATCAGATCTAACTATGTACTCATAGTGCTTAAAACTAACTAGGCAACTTTATTCGCTTCATTTGGGCATGTGTCACTTTCTTATTAGTTTTGATCCCTTTAAAAATTCCATCTTGGCTCGTCCCATTGGGTTTATTTTCTTTAGCAGAAGTGTTGTATTGATCTTGATCTAAAGGATCAAATGCCATTGGCTATTCATAGGTCTTGTATCAAAAAGGTTCCAATTGGTAGCTCGATGGGATCTCTACACTTTTTTGAAAGGTCTTGACTTAATACATGCCATAGATTAGATTATGTACACTTGAATGTGTACCATTGATCTTTAGGAATGTGCTCGATCTTTAGGTTGTAACTATGTATTAACTTTTTAACTATGCTCTCATGCCATTAGATATTTTCATCCAATCAAATGTGCATCAGCAAATTGAAATCCATGAGATTGAATGCCATTTTTTCCTTTTAATCATGCCCCATGAGCTAAACACTTGTCATCCCTACACTTATCCTAGGTTCTTTTGACTATCTAGCTTTGATCATGCACCACCAGATCATCTTGCTCTACATTAATGCACACTGTTAGATCTACCTCTATTTAAACTCAAATGACTACTTCACAGGGCCTAAATTTGATACTTATGATACTATCTTGGAGCATTTAAACCTTAATGACTATTTTTTATGGCTTAAAGTTGACGTTTATGTGCTCGTCACTTTTTTGATTTAGAAAATTCCTTCAAGATTTTTTTTCTACAAGAATTTGGTCTGAAGGCTCTCTATTTTTAAATTTTTTATTTGTATTCAAATTTTAGTCCTTGACATTCCTATCTTCAACATTTTTATCTCAATAACAATAGTTATAGGCCTTTTGCTCTTGGAACTTTTGCTCAAGGGCCCCTTGTTTATTGGGACAATTGTTTTGGACATTTTGTCTTGGAAAATTTTCATGAAGAAATGAAATCTCTCCCATATAAATTTAGTCTTTGTCATCTTTATCAGGACAATTGTTTCAATTTTTTTTCCCAAAACAATTTCCTTGCATAAATTGACCTGTACACTTTTACCGAAGGAATTTGGACTTTTACACTTTTACCGAAGGAATTTGGACTTTTACACTTTTACTAAAGGAAATGACTTTTGTTGAGATTTTTATCATAGGAAAAATGCCCAAAGGAAAAGTACCCTTAGAAATTTTTGTTGTGGATAAAAAGTCTAAATAATATGTACCTATGGACATTTTACCACAGATAAAAAGTTTGAAATAAATAAGACTTTGGCCTAAAACATAAAATTTATTTGAACTTTACATGAACACTTTGCCCAATAGAAATAAGTCTTTGGAATATGCTAAGCAAAGACCAAATAATACTTATCCAATTCAACATAAAACTTGACCTTTGAAATCAAAAATTGAAATCAAGAATTTAGCTAAGGATTTAGGCATTTTCACTCAACTCAAGTTGGACTTAGACATTTTCACTTGATAAGGGCCCAATTGCTTCAGTACAATTTTGGGCATTAACAATAGGTTCATAGAGAAGGTGTTGAGGAGAAATCCAATCAGATTTAAACCTATAGTGGTTGTAATAAAAGAGTTAAAAGATTTGAGGCAAATGATAATAAATGAACTAATGGGTTCCTTGCAAACCCATGAACAAAAGATGAATAGGTCATCCACATTCTCCCATGAAAAAACATTCAAGACCAATGTGAATGTGAGAGGAAGGGGAAAGGATAAAAAAATAGAGGAAGAGGAAGAACTTACAACAATTAATAAGGTTGAAGGAATGCCCATCAAGAGTCACATAGAAGATGGAGGAAAAACACTTCTAAAGTAGGATCTACACAAAGGTATGATAAGTCTAACATCCAATGCTATTATTTTAAAAGGTATGGACACTATTCTAGTGAGTGTATAAAACAGGAGTATGATATGAATAGACAAAATTTAAATTTCTCCAAAACACAAGAGGCTAAACCTAATAAGAATGAGAGAGGTGGAAACTTATTCATAACATGAAATATTGTAGAGCAAAGTGGTAAAGAGACATGTTAATTGGATAGTGGTTGTAGCAACCACATGAGTGGGATCAAAGAGATGTTAAATGACATTAATGAGTTCATCAGATTAGAGGTAAAGATAGGAAATAATGAGAAATTTCCCATTATGAGAAAATGTAGTATATCTATTCATACCAAGTAAGGAAACAAAATGCAAATTCAAGATATTTACTATGTGCCTAGGTTGAAGCACAACCTTATTAGCAATGGGTATATTTTCTAAAAGGGATACAAGGTTAGATTTTAGAATGGTGAATGTATAATATTTGATAGGAGTGGCTAAAATAGGTAGATTTCAATGGTCAAGATGAAAAATAATTAGATGTTTCCATTGAGAATGCAAAGTGATCTTGTAGTAGTGTTAAAAACTATAGTAGGAAAGTCTACTCTTTGGCACCTAAGACATGGGAATTTGAGCTTTGGAGGGTTGAACCTTCTTCAAAAGAAGTAGATGGTGAGAGGGTTATCCCTTATAGAACATCCAAATAAAATGTGTGAAGGATGTATTCTAGGGAAGCAACATAGGAGTGCATTTATGATGGGTAAAAAATAGAGAGCCAAAGATTATTTAGAGCTGTTCCATTCAGATTCGTGTGGTCCAGTGAAGACCCCCTCCCTATCCAAAAATGTCTACTTAATGACATTCATATATGATTTCATCTAGAAGATATGGGTGTATTTTTTGAATAACAAATTGGATGCATTTTAGACCTTCAAGCAATTCAAGACCATGGTGGAGAATGACAGTGGCCACTATATCAATATTTTGAGGATGAATAAAGGGGGAGTGTATATCTCTAATGATTTCATGATTTTTTCAAGGATCACGAATTTTCAATAGTCTAGATATGGAATATAATAGGTTAGTTACATATTTTAATATTCTAGATATGAAATCCATTAGGGTAGCTATAGACTTTGACAATCTAGCTACAAACTTCAATAGTCCAGTTATAGACTTTAGTAGGGTATCTATGAACTTCAAGAGTCTAGCCACAGACTTCAACAGGGTAACTAAGGACTTTGGTAGTCTAGTTATGAACTTCAATAGTCTAACTCTAGATAAGCACATAATGAGTCCAAAAGAATATGGACAAATAAAGAGAAGTTATAGTGATGTTTTAAATGCTTATAAAATAAACTATTCTTTCCCTCACCTACCTTGATCTCATCTCCATAGATCTCCCTCAATAACCATACTTATTATAGAAGTTAGAATTTGAATTTTTTAGAGCCATTTGGTGTTTGGAGGGAAATCAAAGTGGTAAGTGGAAGGAAAATTAGTAAAAGATAGAAAAATAAGACAAAAATAAATAATTTTTTAAGTTTATGTATCAAATCAATTTATATTAGAGTTCTATGAACAAATTAATATATGCAGTTTGAGTGGTTTTTATGCTAATACTGTTCCCTCCATGTTATATCCTTCTTGCATGATCATTTTGTGCCTTTATATCAATTGTGTCAAGCTTTGAGATTAATCTGAAGTTTAGTTTATTTTTTCTACCCTTATCCATCTGGGCTTGCACATTCTATTTTTCTATGAACACTTGGTGATAACTTAAAAGGCCTTATAATATCTTCAAGGTATCTCCTAGGAGATAAATTTAAAACATGCATTAGAGTGGATTTATATTTAAAGGTTTCTCCTAGGAGATACCTTCAACTTACCCACTAAGGTATTATAAGGCTCTTGAAGGAATCTCATAGGAGATACCTCGAAGGGTTTTATCATACATTCAAGGGGATGTTGAAGGTATCTCTTAGGAGATACCTTCAACACACATATGAGTATAATTTTTCTTTGCCATGAAGACACTTCTGGGTGATACATTGAAAGGCCTTGTAATACCTTCACTAGGAGATACCTTAAGTGGCATTATACATTTGGATTCTGTGCTTCATTGATTAGACCAATGATGAATTTCAGTGTTTATGATTTGAGCATGTAGTTGAATTGTATAACTGAGTTGTAGTCAAATTTTGAGAGAGATCAGGGAAGCAACCTTATGAAAAATCATTGGTATTATGGTTATGAGAATTCTACAACCTTTAATTACCACCTTATTATTGTGTTGATATAAATTAGGTAGGATAACATGTTTTCTTATACATTGAGGATTAACCTTAAAATGTTTATATTTTGTTAGAGTATCATCATATTAACTATTGACATCATTAAAAATTACATAAAACTTTAAATATCATACCATATCAGACTTAGGTGCTTCCATTATCACTAGTACATCAGATTTTAGACTATGAAATTTTGTGTGAAAGCTAGGGTGGAAAACCCCTTGTAGTTCTTGAATAATAGACGATAGCTGATTATTACTATCATAGGTAGTCTAGTTGATTAGTTGTTTTTTTAAAAATAAATCAATGTTGTTATTATGATATCTATGTAAATGTTTATTATATTAATATAATATAACTAGTAATATAGTTTTTAAAGGTTTTTTGGTCATATGCCTTATGGATTTTTATCCTTAAGCTAGGATTATCTTTTTTTATTTGGTGTGTATTAATAGGTAGGGGTCCCTCCAACCTTGATATCAATAAAAAAAATATGCAAGGTTTGGAATCAAAAGGCATTTGCTATTTGAAATGGATGAATATGACCAGTTGAGCCATATCAACTAATCTAATTAGTGTTTCAATAAATGGGTTTGATTAAAGGACTTTATGTGCTCAACCTCATTAAGATATGAAGGGAAATGTTGATTCAATTAACATAATGTGATGATAAATTTATAAAACTTGTTAAAAATGGTGAGCATGCCTTCAAATCAGCTAATTAGTTGGATTATAGACATACCAAAAAAAACTTTAGATAACTCTGACCTTAACAACATTAAATAAAAAAAATTATGGCTCTAGTTTAGTATATACTACTTTCCCATCCTACAACATCTATTTATAAATAGATAATTTGATTTCATTGAAATCATAAATCAAATGGATACATAAATTCCCAAATTATAGTTGTTAAAGTAAGCCTTGGTTATTGGAAGGCTGAGGTAACATATGTTACGTTAATTCAAAGAGATTTTTTTGTTGGGATAAGATAGGTGTTTATAAATCAAGGGATTTTATTTGGTTAGTAGTTCAAAATCGTATCTTCACTCAGGATCTATTGGCTAAAATTAGTTTTATGGGCCCTTCTTGTTGTAGTCTTTATAAATATAATGAATAAACTACCAATCACTTGCTTTATTATTTCCCCTTTACTACTTAGTACTGGGCATGGTTTTGTTATAAGATTGAATGGTATTGGGCTTGGCCCTAATCATTATTCAATGCATTTTCCTCTTGGCCAATTGGGGATTGTAAAAATTTTCTTTTTGGACTTTGGAGAGTTAGTCTAACTATTTTGATGTGGACAATTTGGAAGGAGAAAAATCATTGCATTTTAGAAGGAAATGAGAGACATCTTGATTTAATTTTAAAATAGCTAGAGGTTTTATCTTGAAGGTCATTTCTTCTTAGATTAAATGTATAAATGTTTGTCTTTTGGCATAATATTTGAGAATGTGTGCCAAATGGAGGCTCATTATTCAACCACCCATTAATGAGTTAATAGTAAATTAAGGTAAAAGTATAAAAAAGATAAAGCTTCTTGGATCCCTCCTCCTCTGAGGTGGTTTAAAATAATTTTGATGGAGCCTCGAGGGGTAATCTAGATTCTTCTAGAGTAGGTTGTATAATAAGGGTTTGTAGTGTCTCTCTCATCAGATCTATTTCTAGGAAGCTCTTAGATGGCACAAATAATGAAGCTAAAATATAGGCTCTTATAACAAGGCTTGAGTTAGTGATGTAATGCAAAATTGATAATCTTTCGATTGAAGGAGATTCTCAAATCCTAAATTCTACTCTCAAAAAATTAACCTCATGGAAATTAGAGAATATTTTGGTTAAATCTTGGGAAATCCTAGATAGCCTTTTATTTTGGGATTGTAAACATTACTTTGGGGAAGCAAGGAGTGGGTGGAGGCTGTTAAGTTCTTAGATAAGATGGTGGTTCAAGGCAAGGTCAAAATACCTCCTTATCTAGTTAGGGCTCCATAATAGGTGGTGAACTTAGTGATGTAGGGGAAGCTAGATAGAAATTGAGCCACAGTCTCTATTGGTGGCATAAAAATCAAGCTTAGAGGGGTGGTGGATAGGGATCTGTGTGGTGATGACTCTTCAAAGAGTGGTGGCTCCCTTATTACAACATTGGAATATGATGATAAGGAAGGAAATATTTGAATTTTATGGGTTTATGGGTTATGGTATATGATGGTTACCTTTTTAGTTTATCCATTTTCTTCAGTAGTATAGTTCATGACCTTGTTGGCCCTTTTGGTATCTAAGTTTTTGTTTGCCTCAATTATGGTTGGGATGTCAAATAAGTATTTTTAAAATCTCAGAGTTAACAATTTATTTTTTTATACTTTCTAAATATATTCTCTGGGCAAGAGACCCTTTGAATCTTGGTAATTATCTGTAAAATGTGTAAGACTTCACTCGCAGGTATTGGTTGGTGAGGCTACTCGAATAGGATTTTTACATTTGATGGGAACATGAACTATATTAATTATCCTAAAGTATTAATTTTCATGAACATGTAAATGATGTCAAACGAATCTCACCACATCCAATTTGATCTCATGCATTAAACATATATATTTAATTATTAATCAATGTTATAATTATTATGTTTTAATTATCTGGTACTTAATCTCACAATATTATAAGTGGAACAATCATTTAGAAATCAATGGGTCCTTATGAGGTTATAAGCTGGTCCTTTTGGTTGGTCTGGGTGATTATCTATAATTTTTAGATTTGAAACTATTCAAGATATTAGTTACTAAGATTATTTGATTATAGTTATTAAAAAATGTTAGCTTTACCCTAAGATTTGCCATTTAGTTCCCTATAAATTTTCCACACAAAGAAATAAATAATAATCAATAGTAGTAAGTATTAAACAACCCTAATATCTGTTATTTCATTATCTCAGCCATTTCATAAAAATAATCCATGTCTATAAGAATCTCAATAATTTCATAACATAAAGTGATAAACAATGAATAAAAGGGCCATGTTAGGACAAACAAATAACACATTTCAGATATAGTAAAAAAATACACTTAAATAGATTAAATACCTAACAATAAGGATCTATATAAATGATAGTATAAAATGAGGTCAATGCTTCCACCACTACTGCCACAGTATACCTAATAGTTCATAAAATATTTTTTTCAACTTTCTAATGGGAGAGAAAATAATGACAAGAGAAAATATTTAAACTTATCCCTAATTTAGATGCACAATAATTTTTAAGTATAATATATTTAAATTTATATTATATAATATATAATATTAATATAATATATTTAAATTTATATTATACAATATATACTATTAAGTATAATATATTTAAATTTATATTATATAACATATAATATTATAATATTATAATATTACATTATTTGATATATATTCCATACACCTATAGAGGTTGATATGAGTAAACCTCTTCCATGGGGATCTGATACATTCGATTTACATAACCCCCCTTATCAATACATACATACATGAGACACACACACACACGTGTGTGTATATATATGTATCATGTATGTATGTGTATATATGTATATATATAATATTACTTATTGTATAAATATTGTATAATGTATATCATAATATATTTATATATTGAACATTAATTATATAAACTATATGTTAATATAGTTTATAAATCAATATTATATATAATGTATTTCAATATAATTACTTTAGATTTATAGTAAATAATATTATAATATTATATTACATTATTTAATATATATTCTCCAAACCTATTATAGAGGTTGATATGAGTAAACTTCTTCCATAGGGATATGATGAGAATGCATATTGTGATTTGCAACATGGCCATAGGAATTCCACTAATAGATGCAAAATTACAGTACAATTATAGAAATAAAAGTTAAAACTTTGGAACTTTCGGTAATGATTTAGAAATAATAGGATCTTGCATAATAAGTGGATTTTTATCCATATGTTTTGGAGATGTAACAATATTAAATAGTATCTTTAGGAGAAACAAGAGTTGGTGGTGGTATACTTGAGAATGCATCATCATTAGGTATAATATGCATACATAGAATAAATGGGGTCTTTGCAACATATATGTCTACTTCAAATTTATATATAATTTCTAAATTTGAAACTCCTCTTTGTTGCTTTTAATCTTTTTAGTGCCATTATAATAAAATCAATTTCTCTGTTACAATCACCAAGACAAACCCTAATCAACCACAATTGAGCTCTTTATCTAGTGAATGCAAAAGCCCCTTGATTGAAACCAAGGAACTTGCAATTATGATGTAGAGATAATGTGCTACAAGGATATATTATCTTTACATGAAGAATTAAAGTCATTATAGAATAAAACATTGTAAGGTGATTCATATCTCAATAGGTTTGCACCCATAATTAATTTATATGAACTATATTATATATTAATATAGTTTTTAAATCAATATTATAGATTATATATTTTAGTATAATTCCTTTAAATTTATAATATATAATATTATAATTTTATATTACATTATTTAATATATATTCCCCACACCTATTATAGATTTTGATATGAGTAAACCGCTTCCACAGGGATATGATGAGAATGCATATTGTGATTTTCAACATGGCCATATGCATTCTAATAACAGATGCAAAAGTATGGAAGTTCAAATATATAAATAGAATTTGGAACTTTGGAACTAATGTTAATGATTTAGAAATAATAGGCTCTTGCATAATAACTGGAGTTTCATCCACACATTTTGGAGATGTAACATTAATAGTATCTTAATAGAACCCCTTCCATAGGGATATGATACATTCACTTTCCATAACCCCTCTTACCCATATATGCATACATACTTACATGATACACACATATCTGTATATATATGTATCATGTATGCATGTATGTGTATATATGTATATATAATATTAGTTATTATATAAATATTGTATAATATATATCATAATATTTTTATATATTAAACATTAATTATATAATATTTATTGCAATAACCAAAACAAACTTTGATTAGCCACAGTTGAGATCCTTATCCAGTGAATATAGAAGCCTCTTGGTTAAAAATAAGGGAGTTGCAGTTTTGATGTAGAGATAATGTGCTAAGAGGCTATAACATATTTACACAAAGAATGGAAGCCATTTCAGACTAAAGCATTGCATGTTGATTAAGATCCCAATAGGTTTGCACTCGTAATAACTTTATATGAACAATATTATATGTTAATGTAGTTATAAATCAATATAGTATATTATATATTTCAGTAAAATTATTTTAAATATATAATATATAATATATAATATATAATATATAATATTATAATTTTATATTAAATTATTTAATATGTACTCCCCATACTTATTATAGAGGTTGATATGAGTAAACCTCTTTCACGAGGATATGATGAGAATGCATATTATGATTTTCAACATGGCCATAGGCATTCCACTAAAATATGAAAAATTACAAAAGTTCAAATATATAATTAGAAGTAATTTTGGAAATGACAACAATGATTTGGAAATAATAGGCTCTTGCATAATAAGTGGAGTTTAATCCACATATTTTAGAGATGTAATATTATTAAGTAGTATCTTTAGGAGAATTAAGAGTTGGTGGTGGTATACTTAAGAATGCATCATCACTAGGCATAGTAGGCATACATGGAATAGATGGTTTCTTTACAACATATATGTCCACTTCAAATTTATATCCAATTTATAAACTCAAAATTTCTCTTTATCACTTCTAATTTTTTTAGTGCCATTGTAAAAAAATAAATTTCTCGATCGTAATCACCAAGACAAACCATGATCAGCCACTAATGAGCTCCTTATCTAGTGAATATAAAATCCCCCTAATTGAAACCAAGGGAGTTGTAGTTTTGACATAGAGATAATGTGCCAAGAGGCTATAATATATTTAGATGAAGAATTCAAGCTGCCATAGACTAAATCATTGCATGGAGATTTATAACCTGATAGGTTCGTACCCATAATTAATTTTTATGAACTATATTATATGTCAATATAATTTATAAATCAATATTATATATTATATTTTTAGTATAATCACTTTAAATTTATAGTATATAATAAATAATATTATAATATTACATTACATTATTTAATATATATTCTCCACACCTATTATAGAGGCTGATATGAGTAAACCTATTCTATGGGGATATGATGAGAATGCATATTGTGATTTGCAACATGGCCATAAGCATTCCATTAACAATGCAAAATTATGAAAGTTTAAATATATAAATAGAAGCTAGAACTTTGGAACTAGTGGTAAGGACTTACAAATAATAGGATCTTGCATGATAAGTGGAGTTTCATCCATATGTTTTTGAGATGTAACATTATTAAATATTATCTTTAAGAGAAACAAGAGTTGGTGGTGGTATAATTGAGAATGCATCATCACTAGGCATAATAGGAATACATGGAATAGATGGTGTCTATGTAACATATATATCCACTTCAAATTTATATCCAAAATTTAAACCCAAAATTCCTCTTTGTCACTTCTAATTTTTTTGTGCCATTGTAACACAATCAATTTTTTTATTTCAATCACCAAGATAAACCTTGAGCAGCGATAGTTGAGCTCTTTATCTAGTGAATATAGAAGCTCCTTAATTGAAATGAAGGGAGTTGCAGTTTTGATGTAGAGATAATGTGTTAAAAGGCCATAACATCTTTACACAAAGAATGCAAACCATCGTTGACTAAAACAGTGCATGGTGATTCAGATCCTGATAGATTTACGCCCATAAATATTTTATATGAACTATATTATATATTAGTGTAGTCTATAAATTAAAATTATATATTATATATTTTATTATAATTACTTTAAATTTATAATATATAATATTATAATATTATATTACATTATTTAATTTATATTGCTCACACATATTATAGAGGTTGATATGAGTAAACCTCTTCCACAGGGATATGATGAGAATGCATATTGTGTTTTCAACATAGCCATAGACATTCAACTAAAAAATGCAAAATTACAAAAGTTTAAATATATAAATAGAAGTTGGAACTTTGGAACCGATAGTAATGATTTACAAATAATAGGATCTTACATAGTAAGTGGAGTTTCATCCACATATTTTGGAGATGTAACATTATTAAATGGTATCTTTAGGAGAAACAAGAGTTGGTAGTGGTATACTTGATAATGCATCATCACTAAACATAGTAGGCATACATAGAATATATGGTGTCTTTGTGACATCTATGTCCACTTATAATTTGTAATGCATCATCACTAAGCATAGTAGGCATACATGGAATAGATGGTGTCTTTGTAACATATATGTCCACTTAAAATTTCTATCTAGTTTCTAAACCCAAAATTCCTCTATTGCTTCTAATATTTTTAGCACCATTGTAACAAAATCAATTTCTCTATTGAAATCACCAAGATAAATCTTGATTAGCCACAGTTGAGTTGTTAATCTAGTGAATACAAAATCCCCTTGATTGAAACTAATGGAGTTACAATTTTTAAGTAGAGATAATGTGCTAAGAGGATATAATATCTTTACATGAAGAATGCAAGTCATTGTAGACTAAAACATTGCATGGTGATTTAGATCTCGATAGATTTGCACCCATAATTAATTTATATGATCTATATTATATGTTAATATAGTTTATAAATTATATATTATATATTTCACTATAATTACTTTACCTAATGGGTTTTCACCCATAATTACTTTAGATAAAATTATTTTGACATTGTTATTGTAACTAGGTTTAACTGTCAATCTACACTCTTTTGCTTTACATAACCCCTCTTACCAATATATACATACATGATACATATATACATACATTAATATACATGTGTGTGTATAATATTAGTTATTATATAAATATTGTATAATATATATCATAATATTTTTATATATTAAACATTAACTATATTAAATATATGTTAAATCATATAGTTTATAAATCAATAATATATATTATATATTTCAATATAATATATTATATAATATTATAATATTATATTACATGATTTAATAGCTATATTTTAAATAAATATTATATATTTTAATATAATATATATACATATCATTAACTATTAAATATATAACTTGCCTTTTAATTCAATTTGACTATTCTCGAGATGCATTTGCATTCAATTGAAATAGGCAAGAGTCCCCAACGAGTTTAAAATTTTAATTTACTTTGTAAAATAGGGTTTGTATAATTTCAACAGATTTTTAATATGAATAAAAATCATTGAACATGTTTGAGAGGATATATATTCTAAGTATTTTCTAGAACATACAATATAAAATGTACATAGATTTGAACAATAAAAGTTGTAGAGTCATTGAAGTGTTGACTACATTTATTATTGTTACTGTCATTTTTGTAGATCCTTATTTTTAGGTATTTAATCTTAATAGTATTTAATATATTTTTTTACTCTATCTGAAATGTGTGATTTTTTTGTGTTGACTTTTTCCTTTTATTTATTTTTTAGAACTTTATGTTATAAAATCACTGAGATTCAAATAGTCTACTTGTATTATTGTTATGAAATGGATGAGATAATGAAATGATAGAGAATAGGGTTGTTTAGTTTTTACTTCTATTTATTATTATTATTATTATTATTATTATTATTATTATTATTATTATTATTATTTATTTCCTTATGTGTGGTTAATCAATAGGGACCCAAATGATGAATGTTAGGGTAAAGCTAACATTTTTAAATAATTGTAATTAAATAAACTTAGTAACCAATATATTTAATAGTTTTACATTTAAAAAATTATAGATAATTTCCCAAACCAACCAAAAAGACTAGCTTATAACTTGATAAGGACCTGTAACATGTCTAAATGTGAGAGCAAAAATACACACAACACAACACAACACAACACATTGATATTCTACAACATTTAAAAAACACAGAGATACTTCTCCTCAATTACAATTCAATTGATTGATTTCTTTTTGATATACAAATGGTTTACAAGTGCATCTATTTAAAGAGGTCTTATTTATATATTTATAAAACCTACTGACGACTGTGACTTAGTAACACAAATAAATACTTAGTATATCAAAAAATATCATTCCTTACAAGAATTTAATGCGGGTGAAATAAATTAAAAGCTCCAAAACCCCTTAATTTATTCCATTAGCTATCATAATATCTATTACTCCTAAATTTTTCCTCAAATTCTCAAAGATATCCTTCACTAGTGCCTTCATGAAGGTATCTGCTAGTTGATCTTCAGATTTATAGCATGCTAAATTTATTTCACCATCTTCGACCAAATCATGTATAAAGTGATATTAAATATATATATTCTTGTTTTATCCATGAAACACTATATTTTTTGTCAATCCAATCTTAGCCAAGATTGGGTGAGTTTGTAGCTATTGGTTAAGTCTATAGTTGGGTCTATAATGGATTGGATGAGTCTATAGCTTGCTAAATGAGTCCATAACTCATTAGATATATAAAAATCCTTAATGTGGGTTGCCTCATGACAAGTGGAAGATCATCTAAAAGGTCTTTATTCTTTATATAATACTGTATTATCTGTATGTACACAAAATTAGGAAACTAAACATACAAATAATTTAAATAAAGTGATAGAATCAATTATCTAGAATTTAGTTGCACTAAGAAAGATATATAATATATTTACTATATTAAAATTAAATATAAGCTTAATATCCTTATAATGTTCAGTCCAGAGGATAGTTAATTAAGGATAGGTTAAAGAAATTGATGGTAAAAATGAGTCCTATTTTGGACTCATCATTCACCCCACACTTTAATTTTTGAAATTCCCTTTGCAAAATCATCTTCTTGTCCCCTCATAACTATTATTTTTGGTTTCTAGGCATTGGTTGAGGTCATACACGTTGAACTTATCAGCCCAATGGTTATCCGATGCACTGGTGTAACTATTATAGGTTTGCACCATCTATCTCCAAATATGAAACTGATCATTTACTTGAGGAACCCATTTGTGCCATGATGGAATAAGAATAAGGAGTGGTGGTCTAAATCTCATACCTATCCACATTTATTCTCCTCCTGAGTTGAGGACATCAACAATCATGCCATTTATTTCTAGTGCTCTCTAAAGGATCCCTCTTAGATTAGTTGGGGACATGACCTCCCTTCTTTTTAGTGGTATTATCATTATATCCCAAAATATTATATTTGATGTAAATACTACATTAAAATGTTATCTGGTAAATAAATCAAAATAAACAATGTAATTATATAAAGCTTGAAGATAATGATCCTTGATATTTTGATGAAGCAAATAGGCATTTATAAAGTTAACCAATAGCATTATGTCACTAGAAAAAGAAAGTTTGATGCACAATTTTGTGGTCTTTGATTTCTCTACATTTTATCATGCCTAGCTTTCCATGCTAATTGATTCTTATAGATGGAGAGGAAGGATATCAACTAGACTTCTCCCACATATAAATTAATCATGAATTTATTTTAGTCCCCTAATATCATGTTGCATAAATATAATTCACATAATATATCCTATTGTTCTAGGGTAGAATCGTAAAAGATGTGAAAAATTATAGGGGGTCCTCAATATTTTAGTGTAGATCACATGATATTATGAGCAATTTCCACCTATAGAATTGTTTATATATATACAAACTACAAGAAGGGAAGGAATATCTACATGCCAGAAGATGTTCTCCTATTTGACAGACAACCTAAAGATTGACTTCAAATTTTTGGGTTTGCTTCTTTTCCTTCTCTAAGTCCTCCCTTAGTGTCTGATTTTATTTTCCTAAAGTATTTTTTTGTTTCTTGAGTTATTTGAACTTCAAAAAAACTTGATTCTATTTATCTAAATAATTATAATGGGAGATAATGGTTTGGTAAGCCTAGTCAATTGAAGGTTTGGATGAAGATAAAGATTTCTCAGAAAGTTGATAATGGAGGATCAAGGTTGATTTATTAGAGTCTATAAGATGATGTTTAAGTAAAAAATTTTCTTCTTCCAACTCAATGATGTATATCCAAGAGTCTACTATCTCCTCATCAGATTGAGTGAATTTTTATTCAATAATACTAATTTTATTTATATGTTCTAGGGCCCTATCTTTAAAAGTATCTAAACCTTGAGTTAAGGAGGAATTAAGAATATACTTGCATTTTAATTAGACTAGGAGGTTAGCAAAATTTATAGCTTGCTATTTTATGATGGCATTAACTCTAGACAGTGCAAGAGTAAGTTACATTTTTGGTTCTTCTATAGAATTAGAAGGTTGTTCTTCCTCAAATACCATAGGGGAGGGACCTTTAATTTATCTAGTACATGATGCTTATTACACTAGAATATCTTCTATTGACATGTTTTCTTCCTCAATGTCTTTTTTAACATGATCTTTTTTTACTAGTTCATAGATTGCTATTGTGTTTGGCTCTTCCTATAATGTTGATGTGTCCACTATTACTGGTAGAGGAAAAGGTTTTGATGTAGGATATCAAGGGATGTAATGACCTCTTTATCCTCATCATCACATGATATTGTGAACATTATTTTCCTCTTTTTGGTCTTCACAAGAGAATTGGTTTCCTCAAAAAGAGTACCCTTCTTTGCTTGAATGATAACTTGTGATTATGGACCACTAGATGTTTTTAGGTAACTATGCTACACTTGTTAAAATGATATATATATATATATATATATATATATATATATATATATATATATATATATATATATATATATATATATCCTCAAAAGTTAAGTGAGACTATAAATATATATTTATCAAATTTATATTAGTTAGAGTATGATTTTGGACTTGATGTGTCATCTAAGAGCTCTACTTAGCCACATGTGTGTCATGTGACCTCGTCCATCTCTTTTTAGTGGATGAAACTCTGACCCTAGAAGAGGAAACCTATACTTTTGTTTTGGAATTGGTGTTTCTTTAGAGGCTTCAAGAGAAGGTTATGAAGGTTTATTAGTTTTATCTCCCCAAAATTTATCCTATTTTGCTTGGATTTCCTATAGAAAATGATGTTATAGGATCAAATGAATGAGTCCATGGTGGAAAATCAAAGATGACATGGTGGTAACAAAAAATTGAATGGCCCCATACAAGTAAAATGGTAGGTTGAATCTATTTTAGGTCTGTTATATTCCATATTTGAGATGAAGGATGATCCTCATGGCTTCACAACCTAGAACACTACATTTTCCTTCATAAGTAAAGTATTTTGTGACCCAAAAGGCAGCAGGCCTACAAGGTTCTAGTAGTGTTTCCTTGCTAATACCTTTGGATTTTGCTTGGTAATATTGTATACATGGTACAAATAATTATTTGTCACCATTAAATTGTGTAATCAACTCATTAAAATGGGTTCTTCCTAATAACCTGTTACTTTTTCAGGGATTCTTGAGATTTTGCTAATTACTCTATTGGAAATTGGGATTTTGATGCCCTAAACTTTGGTGGAATCTTATTATAAATGTGATATGAATTATTTGACCAAATCTTCATCATATCATTGGAATATTTTCAAAAAAGGGATCCATATAGCTTCTTAAAAGATAGCTACAGAGATATCATCATTCATTAACCCTTATGTAGAGTCTAGTTTAGACCTCTTTTTTTTCCCATGGCAGATATATTGATGATCTAGAGGTAAGGGTTAGTCTTGAAATTGAGAACAATAGTGGAAAAGGAAACATAACTCATAGTAAAAATAGAAATATTCAAAATGGTTTATTTATTAACACTATATTAGCATCTACTAACGTAATCTATAGCAATGATAACATGACATCTAAGAATTTAGTTAAACTGACTTGAGAAAATATTTGATTTTATTAAACATGGATTAAACCATATAATAGATGGGTCCCATGATGGGGGCTATTATGTCTATAATTTTGGGCAGAGAGGTCCCATACATCATCGAAAGTGAAAAAATTGTGTGCAAAATATCTGCACCTTATAATAAGGAGTAGTTTTTGTTTAGGAAGAAGTTTTTGAGGGGTGGGAAGTAGTAGGGGGATACATATTTGTATGGACTCAACTATTTTTTGGTTGATAACTATAGTTTTGTATCTAATCATATATATATATTTTTTGAATAACCTTTTTTGGGTAAAATACTCCTATTTTTTCTGAGCAACATATATTGCATAAAATTTTAAAGAACATGGGACTACAAATCAGAAAAAAACATACCATTTCTCAACAACACCCCCTCAAAAATAATTAGTGATCCCAACATGGGAATCCCACCTAAGCATGTCGTTATCATGTGCATCAACTTCCATATCATCATGATTTGAGGTGCTATGGTGGTTTAAAGTTGACATGACACCTTTTTTATTCATCACTCTTCCACATTACTAATAGTTGCTAACATGAGATTTATTTTGACATTTTGTAGGATGTCCCTAGTCTGAATTTACTCAAACCACCTCCTCATAGTGAATATACTTGAATCAAAGGAACTTATACTAACCTAATATAGATAAATAAAATACTTGACTTATCTAATCATACTCATAGTTTTTTATCTTTTCCTACCATAAATTCTAAATAGAGGAAAAAATGCATGTGTTAGTCTTAAGAAATGTATACAAATAAACATAATAGTACAATTATTGCTTGGAATGAATTGATAAAAAATTGATAAAATTTTATAGTTTTTTGGTTTTATCTATTTTTTCCCCTTGACCAACCATTCTTATTTTCAAGTCAAGGCTCTTTATTTAATGCATGATCAACCAACAAACTAGTTTTTTGATCAACATTGTCAATAGTGTCCTAAAAAAGATTTTCACTTTGATTTTTTCCTTTTTTATATCTTTTTTATTACACACACATGAACGCACGTAAGCGCGCGCGCACACACACACACACACACACACACACACACACACACACATTATTATTATTTTTGGAAGAAAGAAACCAAGGAGTGGGCCCTTATTATTTTTACAAATTTAGACCATCAAAGAGTTGTTATCATGGAAAAACTAGGTTCTTCTATAAAATCAACTTCATTTATTAGGTTTTGATCAAATTCATATTTTTTGACAAGCTTCTAGTACAGTTTGAGTCTATGCCCATTTGCCAAGAAATTATTTTGATCCTTATCTATTGGAAATAGTTATACTAATTCATTATCATATAATTTTTCTATTTGGTATGGGCCTAGCCATTTTGTTCTCAACTTTCCCTTGAATTAATGAAACTTGGAATCAAACAAGAGTGACTAGTTCCCTTCTTAAAATTTTCTCTCTTTGATGTGGTAATCATACCACACTTTTCTTAGAAAAACCTAAATGCTCATACCTCAATTGTCAGAGTCTAGATGTGTCTTTGATGACTATCTTTAAGGCTAATTGATGTAGTACTATTGTACTCTTGAAAGGATCAATTTTCATCTTTCAAGGAAACATGTGGCTCATTTTCATTTTAATTATATCTATAATGTTCTTGCTTCAATAAAAATCCACACTGAGATGCTACAATATTAAAAAAAACATAAAGATACTTCTCCTCAATTACACTTTGATTATTTGATTATTTTTTGATATACAAATGGTTTATGAGTGCCTCTATTTAAAAAGGTCTTACTTCTATATTTATAAAACCTACTATCTCTAACTTAGTAAAAAAATTAAATACTTACTACATTAAAAAAATGTCTTGCCTTACGAGCATTTAATGGAGTGGAATAAATTACAAATTCTAAAAAAATAATCAATTTGCTTGGACTATGGTGAGATTAAGGATCATATAATTTAAACAGAGTAACTATAGTGTTGATTCATAATTAAATATATATGTTTGATGTGTGAGATTAAATTGGATATGGTGAGATTGATCGACACCACTTACATGTTCATAGTAATTAATAATTTAGGATAATTAATATAGTTATATTTTTTTTGGATATCCAAATTCTATTCGAGTAGTCTCGTTGGTGGATAAAATTCCTAGTAGTCACATCATAAGAAATAAATCCTTGTTTAATTACTCTAAGAGCATGTTAAATCAATGTGAGATTAGTATGGTGCTATTTAAATGATTAATCTTGTGCTAATGTGTCAGTGTCAAATATCAAGATCATGTTAAATTAATGTGCTAGAGATTAAGATGATGACATTCAAATGATTCATCTTGTGCCAAGGTGTAAATGATGGTATGATTTTAAAGCATTTAATAAAGGGTCCATTAATTACTAGACATGTCATCATGAGGAGTGATAATGTTACCTATTTTTTACTTATAGATAGACTACATATTATTTGTGTTTCAACATTAGTTTTATTATCCAATTTTAAAGGATGAAACATAAAATAAAATGAAAATTTACTTTAAGATCAATATAATGTGTTGGGGGATCGATATCAAAGTATATGTGTAGATAACTATACCATATTGGTAGGTTTTGTTTTGCTGCAATGAATCTCCACTCTATAGGATTAATGGTGATTTTTTTTAATTTTGAGTGATTGTGTTATAATTTAGTAATTACACTTTTAGTAAGTATAATTTTTCACATAAAAAAGAGTCTTAATTTTTAAGAAATTGTGATAATAGTAGTGACATCATTATGGACCTACAGATTCTACCATTGATAAAATTTTGATGATGAAAATCAGATTGTGAAGTCTAGCATGAGAAATTTGAAGCTTGACATGGGAAATTTGAAGCCTGGGATGATATGGTTGGAAAACGTTAAATAATAGTTGATATTGTGTAAGTTTTGGCTTATTTTGTGAGGTCAGATTATTTTGTATTATACTTGAATATGTTATTTGTAATATGTAAGCTCCATTGATAGTGAATATAATAAATTTTGGTCTATTAAGTGACCCTAACTCCACATTATATTGAATTCAACTATTTTTTAAAATTATTTACTTACAAAACATTTAACTTGTTTTTGGAAATTTATGTTTAATTTCATAGAAGCCTTAAAATCTATTAAAATTTTTAGCTAGTCATCACTCTAAAATTATAGTTGATATTGTGTAAGTTTTGGCTTATTTTGTGAGGTCAGATTGTTTGTATTATACTTGAATATGTTATTTGTAACATGTAAGCTCCATTGATAGTGAATATAATAAATTTTGGTCTATTAAGTGACCCTAACTCCACATTATATTAAATTCAACTATTTTTTCAAATTATTTACTTACAAAACATTTAACTTGTATTTGGAAATTTATGTTTAATTTCATAGAAGCCTTAAAATCTTTTAAAATTTTAAGCTAGTCATTAAGCATAATTTTCAGCTAGTCATCACTGTAAAATTATAGTTGATATTGTGTAAGTTTTGGCTTATTTTGTGAGGTCAGATTGTTTTGTATTATACTTGAATATGTTATTTGTAACATGTAAGCTCCATTGATAGTGAATATAATAAATTTTGGTCTATTAAGTGACCCTAACTCCACATTATATTGAATTCAACTATTTTTTTTTAAATTATTTACTTACAAAACATTTAACTTGTATTTGGAAATATAAAAAATTACATAGAAGCCTTAAAATCTATTAAAATTTTTAGCTAGTCATTAAGCATAATTTTCAGCTAGTCATCACTCTAAAATTATTGTTTAAGAGGATTATGTCACTGTTAACTAAGGATTGATAGATTCCCTACTTGAATTCTCTTAGTTATAAAATAATGTTTTAGAACCAATGGTTCAATGTTCAAGGGACTATAATAAAGAATATGGTTTAAAATTATTGACTATTGGGCTCTTCAAACTACTGTTAGTAGTAAAATTATTTAAAATTACTTTTTAAAAAAGACATGTAATAAATATTTCCAAGTAATCAATTTAATGTGGCATGGCAAGATAACAACCCCTATTTTTTGCATGAGTAGTATAAAACTAACTGTGTGTATGGGCTCAATGCATAAAAATATATAAAATTTCATTGGAAATTATATTAACTAGAAGAGGCCTAGGGTTGGCATGGGAGACAACAAACCCTACCGAGATGGCTAATATAGGATAACCTAAGGCACCCTCAAACGCATTTAGGTGAATTTTTATAGTGAATTTGTGAATCATTTTTGAGTCATGGTGTACACACATAAGGGATATATAGTGGTGTGCCACATGTTTTCCTTATAAAGGGGCTCAAATTTGATAGGCATTTAAACATTATCTAGTACATATTTAATTTGATACCCAATGAGATGTTTACATGACAAATATCACTAAATTGTTCATTTGTTATGAATATCTTGGTGTATTAACTATATATAGCCATAAATTGACTATCCACTACACACTATAGTTATATCAAAACCATTTAAATGAGAATTGTAATTAACATTGAAGGTATTACAAGGCCCTTCAAGGTATCTCCTAGGAGATACCTTGAAATAAAATTTCAATCATGTGCATATTCAAGATCTCAACTAGGGGAACCCTTGAAGGTATTATAAGACCCTTCAAGGTATCTCCTAGAAGATAACTTTAAGGACATTATAGTAAATTCAAGTGTACCTTGAAGGTATCTCCTAGGAGATACCTTTCAAACATGCATAAGTGTACCCTTAAAGGTATTACAAGTCCCTTCAAGGTATATCCTATGAAATACCTTGAAAGAAAATTCTAATTGTGTGCATGTTTAAGGATTCCATAACTAACATGGTGTTAATAATTCTATAACATAAACAACATAATATAAGATATCTTTGCACATTAGCTCCTAACTTCTCATAAACAACATAGGTGGTGTCAAAATTTGGGTAGGCAGTTGTGTAGGTTATTCATGAATATATTTGCGCTTTAACTCTATATAGCCATAACTTGACTATCCCCCACATACCATGATTACATTGAAAACCTTGTAATGACCATTAAAATCAATGTTGAAGGTATTACAAGGTCCTTAAAGGTATTTCCTAGGAGATACCTTGAAAGAACATTCCCATTGTGTGCATATTCAAGGTATCTACTAAGAGAACCCATGAAGGTCCTACAAAACACTTCAATGTATCTCCTAGAATATACCTTGAAGGAAATTTTAGTACAATCAAGGTTACTTTGAAGGTATCTCCTATGAGATACCTTTCAAACATGTATAAGGGAGCCCTTGAAGGTATTACAAGGCACTTCAAGGTAACTCCTAGAATATACCTTGATAGGCATTGTAGTATAATCAAAGATACCTTAAAGGCATCTCCTATGATATGCCTTTCAAACATGCACAAGGGTACCCTTGAAAGTATTACAAGGAACTTTAAATTATTCCTAAGAAAATTCCAATCATGCGCATGTTCAGGAATTCCATATACTAATATGACATTAACAATTTTTGAAACATAAAAAACATAATGTAAGATAGAATAGGCTAAAACAAAACATAATAGACACTACACACTCATGAATTCAAGATAGAGAGGAATAAATCAAGATAAAATTGGGAGTTAGTTGACCTACCAAAAGGAAAAGAGGTCATAGGAGTCAAATGGGTCATAAGACTTGATATTTTCACTAAACCATTGTCAAAAGACATTTTCATGCACTTAAGAGGAAGGTTAGTGGTCATTAATGTAGTATTATTTGGCCTATAAGGTTTTTTGTTAGTTCTATACTCCAAGAGGGCATCTCTAAACTCTAATAGGCTAGCTCTAGACTCTAGTAGACCATCACCAAACTTCAACACGCTAGCTCTAAAATCCAACAGTCTAGCTATGGACTTCAATAGTCCATCTACGAACTTTAATAGTCTAGATACGAACTTTAATAGTTCAACTACAGACTTCAATAAAGTAGCTATGAATTTCAACGATATAGTTATGGAATTCAATAAGGTATCTAAATACTTCAAAAATCTAGATATAGACTTTAATAGTCTAGTTGTGGACTTTAGTAGGGTAACTACAAAATTCAACAGTCAAGCTACAAACTTTAGCAGTCAAGATTTAGATATGCAAAGAATGATTTCAAATGGATATATGTAGGTAAAGAAAAGTTAAAAAGATGTTTTAAAGTCTGATAAAAGTCCTACAGACCATGGTAGGAAAGTAACAAATAAGGGGGAGTGTTAAAATATTATTCTTTCCTTATCCTCCTCACCTACCTAGCCAACTCTAGAATTCTATAATAGGGGAATTTAAATTTGAATTTTTGGGAGTTGTTTGACATTTGAGGGAAATAAGGAAATAGGTCAAAAAGTTATAAGGTAGGAGAGACAAAAAGAGATAAGATAAGAAAATAGAAAGTGGAAAGAGTAGAATAGAAGTTAATGTAGCAGTAGTTGAAAGAGAACTAGGTAGAGGATATTCATGGGAAGCAACATTTGAGAGAAGTGGAATAGTATATTTAAACACATCAATAGTCAGAGAGATAATATAGGAGTGAATAGATCTTAGAGAGTTTCTTCCAACACAACAATAATAAACAGAAAATAGGGCAAGTAATTTTTTGATAATAGATAATAGAAGAGGACAAACTAATTTTTGCAAGAGATTTGTTATAATTATAATTGTAAGTTTATTCATTTGATGTAATAATTTTAAGAATTAATATGATAAATACATTTATATGTAATAATTTGATGTTAGTAGTTGTAGTTTTTAAGGCCTATGTTATTTGGTTTAGACCAATTTAATAGTCTTAATTTAAAAAAAAATTAGAATGTGTAGGCCTAGGTGGGCAACAACCATCAATATCTCCTAAAAGATAAAGTGAATGACATTGAAGTACAATCAAGGGTACCTTGAAGGTATCCACTAGGATATACCTTTCAAATATGCATAAGGGTACCCTTGAAGGTATTACAAGGCACTTCAAGGTATCTCCTAGGATATATATTGAAAGAAAATTTCAATCATGTGCATGTTCAAGGATTGAATAAACTAACAGGTGTTAACAATTTTGGAACATAAAAAAAATAATATAATATATAACAAGATAAAAAACTAGAGTAAACATTGTGCACTAGGCATACGTAAAAGAATCTTAGGAAAACCATAATAGAATTAGTCTATAAATCTCTATCACCCATTAGAACCATATTCCATTACATAAGAGCACTCTATATAGATTGTTACACAGATCTATCTTTTCACATTCCAGCCTTTTGGCATACAAAAGTAAATAATCTTGGCATTTTTATAGTTATCACTTGGATTACAAGGCTTAATACATCTAAAAGATCATATAGATTACAAAGGTGGTGTTGAAGTTTGGCTAAGTAGATGTGTAGGTTGTGTCTACTTAGAAATGCCTTTGTATCCAAATTTATCTTTTGTAAAATTTCTTGGAGCACCTATAGTGGAATGAAATTATGTTCTTTTATAATTTACACAATAATTGGTTTAACCTATGAGAGATAATGCTTGTGCATTTTCCAATTATCAATTACTTCCCATACCATGGTAAGAAAAATGCATAGTGGAATCTGAATAGACATCATATTTTTTACATCTTCTTTTGTGATGGTAAGGAAGTCTCTAGAATTTGATATCTTAAGTTGAATATCTAAAACAATACCATCTAACTTGCCTACAATCCTTTAGGCTTGAATAACCATAAATGTGTTGCACATTTTCTCATTTTGCCACATCAAGAGCTTCTTAATCATGATATCATTGGAGTTTAATAACAATTGAAGTGTGCAAGTCATTGATTCTCTAGTATCCATTTGATCACTCATTACAAATTGAGCTTTATCTATTGTTACAAACTATGATTTCACAGTAACCAAGGATTTGTCAAGGTGATACCTCCAATCAAGCATTCATTGGGCAATTTTGTTAGCCTAATGTGAAATAGTATTTAGGACTTGTACATATTCCTATAGTACTTCACATATAACTCAAAATTTAGTAGAGACAAAAAGAGATAAGATAAGAAAATAGAAAGTGGAAGGAGTAGAATAGAAATTAGTATAGAAACAACTAAAATAGAATTAGGTAGATGATATTCATGGGTAGAAACACATGATAAAATCATGGTAGAGGATATTTCAACACACCAATAGTTAGAGAGAGAAGCTAGTAGTGAATAGAGCCTAGAGAGCTTCTTCCAATGTATAAACATTGTACATAAATAGGGAAAGTAGTTTGTTGACATCAAAGAGTAGAAGAGGACAAACTAATTTTTATAGGAGATTTGTTACATATACAACTATAAGTTTATTTAGTTGATGCAATCATTTTAACAATCAATATGATTAATGTATTTTTATGTTTTTAGCCCCATAATATGCTCTCCCCTATTTTATGGTTTTTGCATGATCATTTTAGTGCATTTGCAACATTTGTGTACAACTATAACTTCGTCAGTAGATGTAGTTTTTAAGGTATGTGTTATTTGGTTTGGACTAGTTCATTATTCTCAAAATTTTAGAAAAAAAAGAATGTGTCCCAAGTGGGAAGCAATCAACACTATCTCCTAGAAGATACCTTAAAGGACATTATAGTACAATTAAGGGTACCTTGAAGGTATCTCCTATGAGATACCTTTCAAACATGCATAAGGGTACCTTTGAAGGTATTATAAGGAACTTTAAGGCATATCCTAAGATATACCTTGAAAGAAAATTCCAATTATGTGCATGTTCAAGGATTCCATAAACTAACATGATGTTAACAATTATAAAACATAAACTACATAATATAAGATATAATAATATAAAACAAAACAAAGTAAAAACTATGCACTAGTCATACGTAAAAGAATATTAGGAAAACAATAATATAACTAGTCTATTAATCTCTATCGCACATTGAAACCATATTCCATCACATCATAGCACTATATATAGCTTTTTACATGGCTTTATATCTTCACATTCTAGAAAAGGCATATAAAAGGAAAGACTCTTGGAATTCTTATATCTATCACTTGCCTTAAAAGTCTGAATACATTAAAAAGATCATATAAACTATGGAGGTGGTGTTAAAGTTTGGTCAGGTGGATATGTAGGTTGTGGCTACTCATATTGTGCCTTTGTATCCATATTTATCTTTTGTAAAATTGCTTGGAGCTCATGCAGTAGAATGAACTTAGGTTCTATGATTTTTGTAATAGATGGTTTAACCTGTGAGAGACCATGCTAGAATTTTTTCTAATTATAAAGTACTTATCACACCATGGTAATAAAAATATGTAGTGGAATTTGAATGACCATCATATTTTTCACATTTTCTTATTTTACGATGGTAAGAAAGCCCCTAGAATTTGACAACTAAGTTGGATATCTGACACAATACCGTCCAACCTATCTATAGTCCTTTGAGATTGAATAGCCACAAATGTATTTCACATTGCCTTATTTTACCACACCTAGAGCTTATTCATAATGATATCCCTGGATTTTAATAACTATTAAAGTGCCTCCAATAGCTATTTGATCATTCATTACATATTTAGCTTTATCCACCATTGCAAACTATAGTTTCATAGTAGCTAAGGATTTTCTAAAGTGCTACCTCAAATCAAGCATTCTTTGGGATATCTGATTAGCCTGATGCTCAATAATATCTAGGACCTATACATATTCCTATAGTACTTCATAGATGGATTTTATTTTAGCACAGATAAACTACCCTACATGGATAAAATGCATCCCAATATTTCAAAAATATACAGTGCATAATGCTTAACTAGATGGAGGTGGGATTAAGGAAGATGGAGCCATTATAGATGTATCTATGTAGCATTGTGTTAGGAAATAGTCTGCTGAAGTTATGATAATGGTATGTAGGTAGAAGTGTCTATGATCTGTACAATAGAGTTGGTGAATGGTGACAAATCTTTCCTATAGACATTCTAATCCAACATGGTTTCCTAAATTAGCCTCAACAATGAGTGCAAAGGGGATTGATAACCTATGAGTTGTGTGAGATTAGCATTGTCATTTATTCTCATGGTTGTCTTAGTGTTTGCAATCCACATATGAATCTCACTACTAGCTATTCCATTTTATCTACATGTCTCTACGCCTAAAGTTTTGAAAAATAATTTTACACAATATGGACCTGTGAATCCAAAATATTGTCCCTCACATTATCTATAGCATTTGAATAATTTTGAAAGGAAACATCCATATCCTCCATTATTATCATGTGGGTCACCATTGTTTCTTTAGTATTAGTGGCATTTGTAATATTTGAGCTTGAATGAGCTAGTACTACATCTAATTACTGCTTTCAGTCCAACATGTTTCGTGTAACCTATTGTGTTTATATCAAAGTAGCCTTGAGAATAGTTTGATACTATTCAAATAGAGGGATGATTGGATCTACTTTTAATTTGATGCCTTACCCTAAGAAACTAAGTTCCCATAAGTTCTATATAGCTCACTAGTTTATTTTCAATTGAGAAATGAGTGTTTTCAACCTACATTGGTCAGACATGACTTAACCATTGATGACTCGCATGACCAATGCCAAGAAGGTGTCTTGAATGATGTTCTTAGCTTCTCTTAAGTGGATTTAGAGCTCAATGGTCTATAATTTAAGCTAGTTAGCCTTGTAATCCAATGATATAGCCTTTTATGTAATTGATTCTTAAAAAGCAATAACACCCTCTAATTTATTTGATAGTGGTAAGCGAGAAACATCTAAGGATGCTTCCTGCCTTAATAGGATAGTGGCTAAAGTGGTCATTATAGCTACTAGATTAGTGTGTAACATGTTTACAATAGCAATATAAAAGGTGTTATGCCTTGAAACTACTATGGGAATATCCCATAACCATAATCCTCTAGAATAAAATGCAGAATGATGGGCATGTGCCCATTAGGGGTGGAGTTGTTCCATGGTGAATTTTATTCTTATGTTTTTTTCTTCACCACATACTCTTGCACGTTATTTTGTAATTCCTCCTGCTAATGTTGTTGTGCCTCATCTTCTCCCTTTTTATGTTCATCCTCTTCTTATTGATATTATCCTACTTCTTTCTACTTTGGATGCACATTAAGTACAATATCCTTTTCTTGTTCTATGTGGGGTTTTTCTTGGGCATTGTGTTGTGGTTATGCCTCAACTATGTGTTATTTTTTCTCTATGAACTTCTGGGTCTAGGATTTTTTTACCTAAGGGATTTAGCTTTTTCTTGTTTTTTCCTTTGGGAAATTTCATCACCTCATTATTGAGCAATGATCACATCAATTTTGGATTGCATACACTGAGCTACAATGTCTACAAATTATTTTTATTTTTGCACCTCTTATGCCTTAGATTATTGGGATGAATCCATAACTTCTTGTGCTTTATGTGCATCCTTAATAGATTGCCTATGAAGAGGCTCTATATCTTAAGACTTTTTCTTTTCCTTAACTTCTTCAACATGTATTTGTGCTTCTACTTGATGTTCTCATTGAGATGCTTTTGGCTAATGTGCCTCCTCTTTCTGAAATTTATTCTACTCTTAGCATACACATTACTGTGTGACCCTAGTGAATTATTCCCATGTAGCTTATTATTCTTCCACGATGGGTTATTCTAGTACCAAATCCATATTATCTATAAGTGGGTCCTCCTTGACTGATAGTGTGTCACTTTGTTACATAGTGTCACTAGAAATATAGGAATTTTTCTTGCCTAGGGTGACCAATCTTTGCTTGATTGATGGTGAATTTGTAGTAAGATATTATTTCACTGACTACATAGAGGGCTTGGCCTGAAACATGAAAACTATAACTTGTTCCTGTAGAGTAGGAGACACTCAAGTATCTAGTCAAGTTATCCTTTGTCAGATAAGTGCTTTTAGCAGATATTAGCTAATGGTGAAAAATGATCTAGAATATTATAGTTTTTAGATGATCGCTCTTCAAATGGCTTGATAGTAATGTTCATGCATTCATCCTCTAGTCCCATAGTATCTACTATGATCTAGGAAGGTCAAGATGGGATTTTAACCCATAAATTTGTTGGAACCTTATTTTGCACTTGAATTGTGTGCATATCTTTCCATATAAATATTTATTTTTCATCTTCATTTTCATATAAGTAACCATCTATTCTTCCATTCATGACTTGGTAAACTTCTTGTTCATCAGTTCTCATTTGGGGTCGGTCACAACTACTCACTATTTGAGGCACCTTCATATCATAGAGCCAAGTCATAGTACTACATGTATTCCATATTTGTGGAGGAGAGGGCCATTACTCAATCAAGGCCTTTCACTTTCCCTTTTATAGCTATGATGTAGTGGCCTCAGCATGTTGTTCTTTTAAAATTGGTAAACTAGGGGGTATTGTCTATAGTGGTGTGGCTCTCCTAGTTATTTAAGTTTTTTATTTCTCTACCTCTACTTTTTCCATAGCCATATTGATGAAATATTTTAGAGATCCAAATGACAACTTTGGAAACTCATGAATCCAAATTATGATCCCCTTTTCTATCTTGGTAACAACTACATGTTATCCCAAGTATTACATGATGTTAGGTGAGACTTAGGGATGTGTTGTGATGATATACATGATTTCCTCCCACCATTAATGAAAATTGGATTGATGAACAAGGGTTCCCCTTTCTTGTGACTAAATAAGATTCTAAAACTACTATGCATGCCAATAATCAATGTTTGATTGCACATCTTTTTTTGGGGACTTCTGTTGTGTGAAACAAAGTAGAAAAAGAGAAATTGATAATAAATTTTTTGGTTGGTAATCATTCAAAAATTTTCAATGTTAGTGATGCACTCTTACACAAAGAACTTGTTCCATCTAAACTATTTGTTGTGATGAATCATATTGTGTGTGATGCCAATGACACCCTTAGTGGCTTGGTTCGTAGACTAAGTGGTTTGTCAAAACTGACAAGTTATACATCATCCATAATTAACATAAGTTCATCTATAATGTCTTTAATGGGTATGATAAAAGATATATTAGGATATGTGTCTCAAACTTATTGAAACAATGAGGGTGCCTTTGATTTTTAAGGTGTGAGATCTACATGTGGGCATATTGATTGCTCTAGCCATTGCTGGTGTATTAATCACAATAGTCACATCTAGGGAAATATATATGTTGTCATCATTATAATGGGTGAGGAATGGTTGAATAACCTCACCCATATCATTGAAAGTCAATAGGTGTATTAGTCACTTGAGATTCAAATTTTGAAACTAGTATAACAATGTGAGAGTTAGAGGTTGCACTTATTTTATAGGGTCTGAAAGGAAAATATTAAGCTCAATAGCTTAGATAAACTTTAACGGATCAAGATCATGACATTTTGTTTTTTAGAGTGCAAGACTAATGATAATTTATTCTTTCTATGCATCAGATGGAGGCATGATAAGTTAAGATTACTCCATTTGATCATGTTCCCTAGATGATTCATCATGTTGGATATGAATCATGGATCATCGACTCTTTGTCCTTAAGAAAATATATGAATCAACATGAAGCTAAAATATTTGAATTTTTGTAAGTGTGAAATGTGAAATTGGTGCTCAATGAATTTCCTTTATAGTTTTTGTGCAAATTGATTTCTTTTTGAATGGCTTGTTGAGCTATCTATGGAACTGCTATGCATTTAGTTTTGGCACAAGGCATGTTGATGTGGTAGATTTTGAAATATATCAGTATAAATCAATGGTTATTAACACATGCTATGATATATGTTATTATATCTATTTTTGGCCATACTTGAGTAGCTATCTTATGATATAGACTGATTACCCATTTGGAAGATACTTTATCCTTCAAACCCCATATTTAGTATTAAATACCCTTTATGACCATTAATTTTTATATTATCTTTCCTAATTTATTTATATTAATAGATAATCAATGTTTGAATAAGTCTTAAAATAATTAGTTCACCATTAATGAATATAAATTGCATTTCCACTTAAGGTGTTTTTTTAATTCTTTTTGAATATCTCTGCACATTCACTCGTATAGCCATAACTCGACTGACCCCCAAACAACATGGTTATATAAAATCCCTTGAAATAACCTTTGAAATAAACATTGAGGGTATTACAAGGCCCTTCAAGGCATCTCCTAGGAAAAACCTTGAAATAAAATTATAATCATGTGCATGTTCAAAGTATCTACTAGGAAAACCCTTGAAGGTACTACAAGAACTTTCATGGTATCTCCTCAAAGATACCTTGAAGGGAATTGTATTACCTTCAAGATTACCTTAAATTATCTCCTAGGAGATACCTTAAAAAAAATTCCAATCATGTGCATGTTTAAGGTATCTACTAGGAGACCCCTTGATGGTACTATAAGGCCCCTAGGAGATACCTTGAGAGAAAATTCTAATCATCTACATGTTCCAGGTATCTAGTAAGAGAACCTATTGATGTGGGTTTTGTTCACACTCTAAAATTTAATGAGGTGACCTATACCATTTTAGGATCTTAATGGAGATAATATCCACTCCAAGTCATAAGTTGTAGGTATGGGTTAAACAACTAAGTGGTGGAATAACAAGCTAAGTGTTAGGTTGTTAACAAGATGGTTAATGTAGTGAAATGAATCCCAAAATAAAATAAAACCTAAGTGGATGTATGGATGGGTGTATGTTAATATAAAAGTGGGTAGATCACAAAATAAACTCCAAAAATAGGGAAGGGTATAGTAGAAAAGAAGGTTCTAAAGACTCAAAGCTTACCCCCTACGTTGGTTTCTATTATTGACAAGTGTTTCTAGAAATGATTTTTACTACTTATATCCATGGAACACTGAAAGGAAAATAAAGTTAGAGACTATGGGAATAAATAATATCAAACTTAATGATCTCAATTGAAGGTTGCTCCTCTTAGAGTTACTATTGTACAACATTATTTAAGAGAGTATATCTCAGATCAAGAAGGTGTCTACAATAGCTATAACTTACACCTAAATGAATATACTAGAAATAAAACACTCCTAAACACCTCAAAATTTTAACATAATTTTAGCTAATTTCTTTGATCAATGAAAAATGCTATCTTTTAATATCTTTTATACATCTAGGATTAGCGTATATCAATTAAAATAACTATAATTATCTATAGCTTATGCACACTTCAAATTATTGATTTTACACATCCAAGAAAATAAAACATTGATAACACATAGATGGGAGGAAAGAGCATTGACATAGTTGCAAGACCATCAAATTGATTTCATCTTGTATTGATAAAAACTATTCAAACCCTTTGGAATGAGGATTATAAATGTATAAATAGACTTGGGAAGGGGTCGCCTCATCCTCTGAGTTCATGTAAATTCATATTTACATTACAATAAGAACCTTGGTTCTAATTTTAGTCTCAAAACTACATATATGCATTCATATAATTCACTATCACTATGTATAAACATATGTCAACATGTATAAAGTAATACAATGTGTGCATTCTCACAACAATCCACACAAATTTTACATTTAAATGCTAAATACAAGTAAACTATGAGTAGAAGTATTAGTTATTTTTGAATTTATGCATACAAAATTAACCTTCAAATCATGGATGGTTGGATGTGGGTATGGCATTATTGACTGTTTGAGGTGATGAGGTGGATGCTAGGATCAGACTGGAAGTTGAAGCACCAAATTTATTCTTCACTTCTAAAACATGAAATTTCTTTTTCCTGAGGTCATGCTGATACTAGATAATATCCATGTTCAATAATGAAGGTATGTGCATCCTTTTTACTTGTTATAAAAGCCTTGCATTCTCAATTTTTATATTCTTAAAGTTTAATCCAAAAATTTCCACCTTCATCATTGTCTTCTTTATAAAACTCAGCTCGGCCTTAATATCCTCGAATAAAAGTCCCTAATGAATTTACTTGAAGTTGGCAAAAGTTTGTTGAAGAAGTTGATCAAAATTTATTTTATTTATAAGCCTAATTGTTGAGTCTCTTGCTTGTTAGATCTTTATATCTCCTAGGATATGCAAAATGAGAGCTTCATGTTTGACATACTTAAGAATTACTACCTCATCTACCATGATATAATCCCAAGATTTGTGAGTCCTGATGAGTAATAATTTGAGAGCATTTTAAGATTTTAGTGGTTCCATTAGGTCAAGGTGGATGTATGCCTTATTATTTATATAAAGAATAAGGATTTTCAACTTATTCTTATCCTACTTCAAATAATTAAATAATTTGTGAATGTCAACTAAATGAGGGTTCAAAAATGCCCTCATTACAACAATGGCTTCAAGAAGATTGTATAATCTAGAAGCAGTGTTCTGAACTTTAGTTTTAATTTCAAGAGGAACTTAAACCATCTATTGTTATTCCTTTATTTATTTCAAATCTTCAAAATCTTGTTATTTCACTTGATCTATTTCATGCTCAAGCTCTTTCCTAGCCATTTATATTCCCTCATGTAGTTCTAGTAAGACATCCTTATGTGTCTCTATATAGGAATTGTAGTCCTCCATGTATGGGGATTACCCCAATTTCTTGTTCTTTCTTTTAGATAAGGTAATGACCTCTTGTCTATCATCTAGGATAATCCCTCTCCCAGTATTATCTTTCAATTTCATTTTTATTACCCTATGGATATGCCTATTGGAAATATTGTCATTGATGTCAAAGGTCTAGCATTATTGGTGATAAAGTCCCCATTGCATTTAATGTTGTTTGTAATAAATATATCTTGGCTGATATGAGTTAATATTTATTTCATATTAATGAATATATTTTTGGTTGCATATGAGACAAAAGAAGGGCCCATGGATAATTCAAAGAGCCATGGGGTAAAGACAAAAGAAGGATCGGATACATTTTCCCATGAAGAGTCATCTTGGGGAATACCAAGAGTCACCAAGTGAAGACAAAAGAGTAAGGGCACAATTTCTCATGAAGGGACACTTTGAGGAATACAAAAAGTCAACAAAGATAAGGACAAAAGTAGGAAGGACATTTTTGGTCATGAAGGGTCACCACATGACTTTTCAAAGGCTTGAATATGAAGGGTCATACAAGTTTGGCACCATTTTCCATGAGGATTGAAGGGTCACAAAGGGGGAAGGCCAAAGGTCATTTGGAAAGCTATAAATAAAGGCTTGAGAAGCCATTTGTAATATGGAAGAGATAGAGGTTGATTTGATATTGTAATATCTAGCTTAGAAGAGCAATTGTGAGAGATGAAATGATTTGTATTTGTTAACTCTAGCTTAGAAGAGCAAAGGTGAGAGAGAGAGGAAAGAGATGTATTAAACTATCATTTGTTGATATAGAAACATTGAGAGATAGGTGTGTGGTATACACAAAGGGGTTGGTGTTCATGTGGGTTGGTGTTCATGTGGGTTGGTGCTCACAAATAATAGCTAGGTTGGTGCTTGACAAAGGGGTATGGTGCTCCTGTGGGTTGGTGCTCACGAATAGTAGCTGGGTTGGTACTCGACAAAGGGGTATGGTGATCCTACAAGTTTGGCTTGTGAATATTGTTTGGGTTGGTGCTCATTCATATACTTGATATTGTTCTCCATGGTTTTTCCCACATTGGGTTTCCATGTTATATCTGGTGTCTCTCTCTTTCTTATGTGATGTTTATTGTTTGAGTTTTATTGCATATCTTGAATGTTTGATTAAGTGAATTTGATTAAGGGAAAGTTTTATAAGATATATGATATACTGATTCACCCCTCCTCTTTGTATATTTTGTGCTTAACAACTCCTTGTATATTTATCAATTATGTAACTCACCATAGGCATCTCTATGATTGTGAGGTTTGGCTTCTAGGAAGCCTTTGACCCTAAATCAACTACCCACTAAGGGATGACCAATTGGGATGGGTTTATTGGTTGAGTGTCTTTGAATTTAGTATTAACCAATATTTATTCAGATGATTGCTTTAAAAATTCTTCAATTACTTGGTAGGGAAGGGAAGGCCAAATGATTTTAGACCAGTTTACTCCCCCATGTTGAGGCAGTGGGTGGACAGTGTATACTGGTTTCTTCTTTCTAGATTTTTTTAAATATGTCATAATGGTAAAATAAGAAGAGTTGGATGAAGGCATTATAAAATATATTTGAGTGGATGATACATGAAGTTGGAAACTTTCCAATGTTCCATTGGATTTATTGGAGGCCTTCTTTTTGGCTTTAGGGGGTATTGGGGTAATGCCAAATGTATTTATAAAAGTAGTGGAGGTCATTTAAAATGTGAATATAACTAGTGGAGAAAAAATATTTGGAAATATGGAGACAACATGGGTAGATGAGACATCCTATACCTTGGGATTGACTAGGGGTAGTTGGGAAATGGGATCAAGTGGAAAAAATTCAACTACATAAAGGGAAGTAAAAGAGGACATTGGAGTAGCAGAGACAAGAGGTGTTTTCTCCTTACCTAATTGATTGCCATCTATAGGTGACTTTAGTTTAATGTCCTATAGGCTAAGGAATTTTGATATTTATAAATCCTCTTCATTTGGATCTCTTTATTCATTGATAGGCTTTCCTTATGTAGCTTGATTTTGAGTTGATGGAGGTCCTATTGGTTGTTCCTCAACAGCTAGGTCCTTTGGAAGAGAATGAGACCTTGGTTTCCCCTTATAACAAATTGTATTCCTCTCAACTATGGGGGATCCCTCTTGAATTTTTTTAGATGAAACCTCCAAAATTTTAAGTTCTTACATAGGCGGAGGAGCTAGATGGTTTGGGCCCTCTAATTTTGAAGAGTCAAGTCAAATTGGATCTCCTTGAGATCCTCTAAGTCTATCTTTAATTGTTATAAGATCCTTCTTGATGAAATTCAATGTCTGGGGAGCTTATTGAGAAGGATATCCTTTTTATTCTAATGGTTGTGAAGGATTGCATATCTATAAATCTAAGACAAACCATCTACCTAGGGGTGGGAGCCTAAGTCATACATCTGTAATAGAGATAGAGGGTTTTCCTTGTATGATATTCAAATGTTCTTCCCTCAATCCTTCTTTTTGTGCCCTTTCAAATACTTAGACATCATCCTTGGAATTTAAGGATAAGAAGTCATGATAATAGGGCTCATGTTGGTATGGAATACCAAGACCCTTGATATGATTTTTAATCTTTCCATAGGGATCCCAATCCCTATGAGTTAATGTGGGAAATAAATAGCACTTTCTCATTTTGACCATTTATATAAAGTGCCTCTAAATTATGTAATACATTTGGATTAACATAATATGAGATCCATAAAATTTACTCTTATTCTTATTTATCAAATCCTCATATACATTCTACCATACTTGAAATGTTATCTCTTATTCTATCAACTTATCTTCCATGCACTTGGGAAGACATATGGGGTTCACTTTATTGCCAATGACCATAATCACTATGTAATATAGGTATAACCAATAGTCACCTCATGGCACCAACATGTATGCAAATGACCTGGATAACTTAGGTAGTGGGGATTCATGAATTACCTACCATACCTATGGGTACACATTCTCTACATTTTGAGTGATGTTCTTGATGAATACATATATATGCATGAATGAATAATAATTAAAAATGTAATTTTTAATGCATTCTAGAGCTAGATCCTAAAGTGACCCATAGTGAATATATACCATTCCCATAAAAACATCCAAGAGGTATGGGACCATATATAAGTGGCCTCTAGAAGGCCACTTATCTTTGTGTAAAACCTATTTTCTCAGCCTGATGATGTTTATCTCCCCCAAGGCAAAGGTAAATTTTGAAGTCATCATCATATCCAATAATGGAACCCATTCTAGGTGAACAAAATGGATGCTATGGAAACCATAGAGTCAATTTAGGATGGCCATACCAATGTGAGCCCCCATCCTAAACTTGATGATAGGTATTGGGTCCTTATCCTTTGTGATAATAATCTCCCCAGGGAGAAGCCACTTGCTCAATATTTTATTAACTGAATTGTTTTCTTTACACCCTACCATAGTATGCAAATAATAAGTGGCATTAAAACTAGTAAAGATCAATACCTTTGAAATTCATCTACTGAGATGTAGGCCATTATGATTATGTTTCAAATAGTGCAATTAGTTTTCCCCTATTATCTTACCAGTGAAGAAGATGTATCAAAACATGTCTATGCATGGCAACACTTTGGGCTTGGCCATCATGAAATGTAGTCTTTTTTGTTTGAAAAGAAGTAGATCTACCACCAATTACTTTTGTGATGGTGTTATGCTTTCCTTCTAAGTGTGGGCATCTACTACATCAATGGAGTCTCATAGGGACGAATATTTGGTGTATTGATTGTTGAAAATGGTGGAGTTAAACAAGTATCCATGTATTCAGTGGAATCCTTGATTAAGAATGGGGATGGTGGTAAAATTCCTCCAAATGTTATAAATGAAGAGGCCATGGTTAATTGACTGGTATTATTTTTTAGACTTTGAAAGCTTGATATTACTAGATTCACATGAAGGTCACTAGGGCTTATTTTTAAGGTAGTAATTTAACTTGAAGTTCATTTATGATGAATGAGAATGTTGATAGTCTCAAGTGATTGATATAGCTTTTATATTTAATTCTAGTACATGCACTATTAATGTCCAATGTTTATGAATTATTTTATGAAATTCAATTTTTAACAATTTATTTGGTAGGTATGCCACATCATTGTATTTTGATAAGTGTCATTAAGTTTTCTTATTTTTATTTATTAGCTGTGCTAAGTAGATTTTGGTAGTGAGGGATCAAATTTTGTGTTCATACGGAACTGACCAATTCTCATAAATCAAAGATTCCAAACATAAATTCTGAATAGAAATATTGATGACCAAATTCATCCTATGGGAAATAACCATTGATAACCTTTTGTGCACTTTATCTAAACAAAAATCTTGACAACCAAACTCATCTACATTGAAGTGATGGTCACAAGTACTGATAAGAAATATCAAGCATTTTTGATTAAGACAAAAATACCAAAGATTTAATTTCCAACCACTAATTATGAATCATAAATTATGACATAATTTCCCAAAGAGTAAACTCCAAAACATAAATCCCAAACATAAGAGCTGAAGACCAAATAGTGGCAGGGCAAAAATCTTCCAAGTAATGTAGAATATAAAAGCTAAGGCCAAATTTCCAAAGAATAAGAAACTACAAATAAAACCTATGAGCAAAATATCCAAAGACCAAATACCTAACTGACAACTTGATGAAGAACTAATTTTACAACACTTTTATCTAGCACTGAGTTGAACCGAATGAGAAATCCCAAACAAATTTTCCAAACAAAACCTCCAAAGACTTGAGATGAATACCAAATAGTGAAGTCATAAATACAAGATTTTTGAAGAGCCAAAATTGTAAATAAAATTACTGAATGCTTTGGATGAATACAAATTTCAAAGATCAAAATGCGCATTTCCCAAAAAAAACCTATATAGATGTAAAAATTCCAAAAAGGATTAATAAGTTAGTCAAAAATGTAGAACACATTTGATTATATTTTATAGATGGAAAAATTTATATGTAACATGTAATAGTTATTATAATGAATACCTTAGAAAAAGGCTTGGAATTGTACAAGGCATAGTGAGTCCCTATTCAAGAAAAAGGAAGGGGGTATGTTAAGCACAAAAGAACCCTTAAAGGTACTATAAGACCCTTCAGGTTATCACCTAAATTATACCTTGAAAGGCATTATAGTACCCTCAAGGGTACCTTTAAGGTATCCCCTAAGAGATACCTTTCAAACATGCATAAGGGTACCTTTGAAGGTATTACAAAATCCTTCAAGGTATCTCCTAGGAGATACCTTGAAATAAAATTCCAATCATTTTCATGTTCAAGGTATCTACTAGGAGACCCCTTAAAGGTAATACAAGAACCTTCAAGGTATCTGTTTACCTTGAAGGGCCTTGTAGTACCTTAAATGGTACCCTAATACATGTTTGAAAGGTATATCCTAATAAATTATGTCAAGGAAGTACCTATCATCTTAACCATATCCTATTTCATAAACAGTCACTGAGATCTATCAAAAATAGTCACTGAGATATATCAACTAGATTTGCTATGACACATTATTCATTAATAGAACTTAAGTAACTCACAATAGAACATTTAAAAATAATATTACATATATTAAACAACTAAGATACCAGATCAATGATAAGAAATGGAAGAGACCAACATACAACACAAACTTGCAAAACAATACAAAAGATGCCTTGAAACTCTTGGGTTCACCACATAGGTTCAAATCACATACAGGATCCCAAAATATAAGTAGCTAATTGTTTTCCATGATTTTTCTCAAAACCCCCATTGCTTAATATAATTTTATATACTATTAAAATACATGGTTGAATGTTGATTTAATTAGCTATTTTTCTCTACTAGGCTATTATGCTCTTATGCATGTTTGAAAGGTATCTCCAAGGAGATACCATCAAAATAGGATGAAAAAAGGATTGAAGTATGTAATATATGATATTAAAATCTATTATTTTTTTGGAATGACATAAATAGTGTTGTTAAAAAAATGTGTTATACATTAGCTTTTAAACATTTTAAGGTTTTAACATATCTCCATGCTTATGTTGTGGTATAAATAAATCTTTATCTCCTACATATACGTATAAATTGGATTTATTTTATAAATAACTTGAATAAAAAATGTTCTCATGTCTTTTGCAAATGTCCAAGCTGAAAAATCATACATGAATGGCTTTCCAATGTGGAGACTCTATTTTACTCATAAACAATGGCAAGGTCATTGGTGAAGGAAGAATACACAAAGTTCCAGGTCCAGATGCTAACTCTTTTTAATCCATAAATTTCACTTCCACATGCCACATTGAGGAAATACCTATTTAATGTGTAAGTGTTAATGTGAAAAAATATTTTGATTTGACTCTACAACTTCCATTTCCTAGAGATTATATGGATAATTTGGTGGATGTAGTTAACAATTTTACTATATAGAGCACAAGAATGATACAACATATCACATACAATTTTTTAATATAGGATGACATGGAAGAAGGATACAATATTTTCACTTCAAATTTTTAGATCCAATCATTGCAATAAGAAAACCCTAGCTTGGATTCATTGGTTCAATATATTGATAATCCTCCCACATTCCATAGCCTAAGAAAAATATTTATTGGGAAAAGTATACATTTTTTACACAAATGTACAACTCTTGAAAATGATGAAAAAATATCTTTTGGTTATGTTGAAATTGCACAACTAGGATAAATTTTTAGTTGCATTCCTATCTCAATGCTAGAAAATGAATTGAGAATTTACATAAGATATGTTATACAACATTGTGAGACTTTTAGTATAGAGATAACTGAAATGTCTATCATTCGATGGCCTTCAAATAAGATAGTGGACATAGAATGTAGAGAAATCAATTTACCATACATGAAACCAAAGGAGAAAAAAATTGGAAAAGTTTAGGATGTAATGGATATTGAAGTCATTCTTTGCATGAAATTCTTATAGCAAAGACATCCAAAAAAATTAACTCATGCCTAAAACTACTTAGGCTGAAAAAGAAATCAGCCAAACACTTCACTTAACCAAGTGGAGTTTAATGAAAGCTTAGATAATGAGATTAAAAAAATGTATGCAAATAAATATTGTACCAAAAAATGTTTTGAATCAGGATTATCATTTGAGATGCTAAAATATGCAAGGATAAAGTTGTTTTATTCCACCACAATAGATAGGAGGCAATGTGTCTTAGATGCCCTTTTTGTTAGTTTGTTTAAGAAAAATACAAACAAAACTATGATTAATTTTCACGATACTAAGATCTATTTGGAAACTTGGATTAAAATATATGGATTGAAGAGAAGTAGCTATATTGATATTCAAAATTGTCACAAAAATAGGGAATGAAATTCATTCCATGTAGGTAGGTTTTGACAAAAGCCACAAAAGAAGACAATGGCAGCTAAAGATTTGTTGGACCAATTGGTGGATGATTTGATATATGTTTCCAAGACTTACATGCTAGGTAGATATAGAAAGCTCATGAAAAAATGTTCAACATCTTCCAACATATTTCACTCAAGAATTTATGAGGTGCCATGTCAATGCATAAATAGCAGATATGGAATATGAGCCAATATCCTAGCCAAAATTTATTAATATGTGAACTAATTTTCATGATGTGACCATTACCAAGTATGATGACTTCTCTAGGTGGAAAACATATATCTTATTGACTCAACAAAAACACTCTAGTTCCCTCTCTAAAGATCAGAAAGATCGTATCAATCAAGAATTCAAATTGCACTCAAATTAGATACTTTTTGCAAGATAAATGTATTACACACATAAACTAATGTTAGAGAAATAACCCAAAGAGTGCCTCAGTATCATTCATGAAAAGGTGGAATGCCAAAAAACATTTGTGCCAATGATAGTGACAAAAATCAAAGCAGTTACTGATAGAATAATAGAGTTATCAATGGCAAGGATTATAACACATGGTCATGGTGTAGGTAGATATGGTCATTATTTTATCGTATGTTTCATGAGGGTCTAATTTTACTATCACCTCATTAAAAATGATTCAAGGATATGGAAACAACAATTCCAGATACTTATGGATCTTTATTATATAAACATGTATCTTCAAAATATCCATTGTATGATGCACTTTTATCTAATAATTGCTACCCTAAATGCAAGAAATACATAGAGAAGCACAATCAATTAGTGCCTTCAAGAAACTTCCTTCCAGGTTATACCTTCAACTAAAAAACTATTGTGGGGATAATAAGAATAGGTAATTCCTTCCATCCATGATTATATCTGAAAAAGGTCTAAAATTATATGGAACTAAAAGTAATTCTATTATATTTACAAATTCATAAATTCACATTTTTTATACATGTTTGTGTTGTAATATTTATCTCTCCTTATATACAAAGGTATTTTCCTCGATGTCAATTTTGGATTTATCCCTGTAGGACATACCCATGAGGGCATCAATGGAACATTTGGAAACCCATCTGAATGTATAAAGAGGAAAGGTGAATGGAGTATGGTAGAGATGATGGGCAACTATAGGACATGTGAAAATACAAGAAGCTTCATGCCATATTTGATTGAAGTAGTAGATTTCAAAGACTATGTTAATAGTTACCAGTTGAAGGGAAGAAATGAAATAGTAGGCTTGAAAAAAGGTCAATATTTTATTTTATGCATGGAACAAGGTCAACCCATTATGCATTGTAAAAAATGTATAAGAGATAAAAATTGGTTGCCCCTCCCCCCTGATTACATTATGGATAACAAAAGAAAATGGTGAGCAAAATGTTTACTTAGGCCAGGGAGGAACTCAGCCCTGTTAGAGCCTTCGGCCACCAAGTCAGAGCCTACAAACCTCCCAGGCGCCCACCAGGGTAAAATTTTTAACATGACCGACGATGCGGATGAGTCGGCATGCCATCCGGTACCACGGGGAGTGGATGACTTGAACCCTTGACCTCATGGAGCATGACCGAAGCCCTCAATCCATTTAACCAATCAAACTAACACCCCGCCCCCAGGTCTTTGCTTATTTCACCTCCACTAAAAATATCAGATTATTTTTGCTTGAAACTTAGTTAAAAAATATGATGTGGGGTAAGCATCCATGAATTTAAATTTAAGTAAACTATCAATTAAACTCTTTCACTTTACAAAACCCATTTTAAAATTTCCAAAAATTATGTCATCCCTTCTGGTGTAACTTGTACCTTTGGGTAAACTCTGAATTTAAATATTTTGATCTGACTAAAATAGTAGTTATTTATGCTATCTGATGTTAGATCAAATTAATTATACTTATCAAATGTAAAAATGATCCTAACCAATGTTATAACTTTCATAAGTGTCATTTTTAAAAAATTATAAGATTAATACTGTCTATCATCAACATTTACATTGGCAAAAATGAGAGGGAAAAAATTCAATTTTTTTTTGTTTGATCCTATTCCATTAAGCATTTGTAGAGCTTATCTGGTGTGAAAGATTCATGGTTTGATCTTTATTTTGAGGATGATGTTGATGATGTGGATGAGGAGAGCGCTTGAACATCATTATAGGAGGTGATAGAGGATGTTAGTAAGCCTGTATCCTTTGTTGACTATTGTAGTGTGGAATTTATGGTGGATAAATAATTTTATAATAGTGTAATTGGGTTACAAAGGGGCTTATTGAAATCTACCTTCTACAATAATCTACGAAAATATTAAGGCATCAATACCATTTCATTGGATAAGTCTAACTTTCTTATGTATTTTGTGTTTGCTCAATCTCCATCCCTTGTTCCCTAGACAATGATTTTGTGGTGGTCGATAACAAGATTATCCAAGGATGTTTTCTCTCCCAGTGGTAAAGGATTATAATGCAATAACACTAATTCCTTATCTGTAAACATTATTTATACATGGTTTGTTAGTGTTAGGGGTAGGACCCAAGGTGAAACTTTGTCCCCTGTTACTCCCCATGTCCCTATTAGATCCTATCCTACTATTCATGTTACAGAGAATACCAGGAATAGATGTATTTTTGATAGATGAAATAATGTTAAGAATCCATTCCATAAATGTAGTGCCTTTTGTAAATCACAACTTTATTATAAGTCTAGTGGGACATATCCTTCCATGGCATGTGTGGAAGCTATTGTTAGGGATCCTTCCTCCCCTGATCTATAATCTATCTCTCCCTCTTTTTCATTGGGAAACATTCATGTTTCATTCTCTTCTGATATCCTAAATATAGATTTATCGAACTAGGTTATTGAAGTTATGGATTCAAAGACTAGTTTTTGTATAATATTTGGCAATTCTATGGGCTCCCCCCTCTCAATTTTGAGTGCAAATTGAGTAGAGAAACCTTGTTGCCTGTGTAGAAAGAATAATCTGAACTCTATGTTCATGAACAAAAAGATTGCATGAGCATTTGAACCTCTCTTTATTGAGTTATGTGGAGTGTATGTGAATGAAGATACATTATAAATACTATTTTTATTATGAAATTTATCAAAAGTTGCTAAACTCAGGTGGGTCTTTGATAATTCTCTTTAAAACAAACAGTCTATACAACTCAAGAAATTCTATGTATTACATTCTTTGCATGATATCTTGTTTGGGAGTCAAAGGTGAATGATAATGGGTTTATATTAGTTTTTTAATGTTTTTATAACCTTAATGTTGGTGATGAAGTATTTTTTATTAATAAAGGGCCATGAAACCCTACCTACCCCTATTTTAGGTGGCAGAATATAATGCCAATTGATTGAGATTTTGTGTTTGTGAGAGATTTGAGTGTTTTTAGAAATTTATTATTGAATTTAAGTTGTATAGGGTCAATAAAGACCTAATTTAGGTTATTTTGGGGTTTTAAACCTAATACATCAAAAGTTATGCCTTTTAGAAGGTTCTTGGCCTATAAAGTGGCCTAGAAACCCTAGATTTAGGGTTTGGAGTATAAAAGGAGTTCTAACCATAAAAATATAAAAAAATTGTAGTCTTGTCAATATCAATGTGATATAACTATTTTTTGTGGTTTTAAAGGTGTATAGACCAATATGTATGGATTTTCAAGGACTGAGAAGGAATAGGCCTAGAAGAAGGGCTAATGGGATATGCTAAAGAAGAAAAGGGTCTGTGTGTTGTGAAGAGTGAGATTGAAATAGTGGTTTATTAAGATGGAGGAGGATAATGGGTATCCATAAAGGTCAATATTTTTATTGTGTTGACTATATATTGCTCAGACCAAGGAGGTTTGTCCATTAGGAGGGCTAATTGAGGAGCCAAGTAAGCCTACAGGTACTAATTTTTTTAAAGGAACGTAACTTGAAATTTTGTGTGAAGCATAATAATGGTAAATGGTACTCAAATATATATTTATTTATTTTATATGAGTTTATGTATGTAATATAAAAGAGGATTTGCATTGAAACAAGGCTAGTAGCATGTGAAGGCAAGAGATTGAATTTTGAGTGAAAAGAAAGGAGATGGATGATGAAAGTGGTTTGATATGTTTTGAAGTAGTGTGTTATAGTTTTTTAAGTGCCTTGGAAATTTTATTACATAGGTTTTTGAGTTTTGGTCCTTTTGGACAAGATTGGCCTAGTGTTGGCTAAGGAAGCTTTGCAAGTTTGCAAGAAAAGTGAAGGAGAATTATAGGCTAAGGGAATAGCTCTGCATCAATAAGTTGCAAAGATTTTTACACAAAAAATTGGAATCCATTATAATTATATTTTTGATCTTGTATTTAGAATGGATATAGTGAGATATGTGTTAACAATAATAACTCAAAATAAATGGAATGTTTATCAAATGGATTTCACAAAAATGTAGTCTATCACAAAATCTAGATGACACCTTTTACACAAAGGTTTGGAATTATAATGTCAATGATTATTAGTGTAGATCATGCTTAAGTATAATATGACAATAATTTTTCATCAACCATATCAAACTATGTTTGATCACCTTGGATAATGGTCAATAAAAATAATCACAAATAGTTGGAGTATTTACAACTTCAATCTTGATATTGATTTTATGTACCCATCTCCAATTCAAATTTTTATCCATATTCCAAAACCAAAATTCCAAATTTATCTTGGTTATTTCTAAATTTTCCAATAACATTGTAATGAAAACAATTTATCCATTGTAATCACCAAGACAAAACTCAATCACCTATAGCTGCCATGACCCCAACATGTTGGACTCTTAAACCGACTAATATAGATGTCAACTAATTGAAACCAAGGGAGTTATGGTTTTAACATAGTGATTTGGAAAAGAGGTTATATCTTTCCATGAAGAGTTAAATCCCTCATAAATTAAATAATTGATCCCCTAAAGGCCCGAGTTATTGTTTGAAAGACATGTGGTGCCTATGTATTTGATCTATCTATAAGACTTAGACCATCATGATGACTGAGAGTGACTATAGAGGTGAGGCTATTTGGGACACTTGGTTCCCACCATAGATTACAATATGTGTTAGGGTAGGTAACTCAATAGGTTTTGGGAAAGTAACTCAACAAATGTTTATGGTGTGGCATTTGGGAATTAACATATTTTTTAACAAAGGTTTGGAATTGGAATACAAATGATTGTTGGCATAGATTATGCTTAAGTATAGAATGGAAACAATTTTTCATCAACCACATCACACTGTGTTTGATAACCCCAGTGGATGGTTGAGAAAAATAATCATAAATGACTGAGTGTTTATAACTTGGTTTTTGATTGTATGTACCCATGTCCAATTCAATGTTTTATCCAAATTCCAAACCCAAAATCCTAAATTTCTCTTGGATGCTTCTAATTTTAACAACACCATTGTAATGAAAATAATTTATCAATTTCATTCACCAAGATAAAACCCAATCAACCATAGTTGGTCAGATCCCCACATGTTGGGATCTTAAACTAGTGAATATAGATGTCCCCTAATTAAAACCAAAAGAGTCATAGTTTTGACATAGTGATTGGGAAAAGAAGATATCCCTTTCCATGAAGAATGAAAGCCTTCATAGACTAAAGCATTGATAACCCATAGGCCTAAGTTACCATTGTTTGAAAGACACTTGGCAACATCTGATTTGTATTTAGAACTTAAACCATCATGGTCATCAGGGGTCTTTATAAAGGCAATTTTGTCTAGGACACCTGGTTCCCACCATAGATTGTAATACATGTTAGGATAGGCAACTCAATAAGTGTTGTATGAGCATCTCAATAGATATTTATAGTGTTGCATTTAGGCATTAGCATATTTTTGTGAGGCCATTATGATTTTCATTAAAAAGATGTATGGTTCACCTTCTTTTTTTCTATAGTCCCAATATTTTTTTCTCAATTTCATTATATATATATATATTTATGTACATTTAATTTTTAGGATTTTAAGTGTATGATGTAGAAACCCCCTAATGTTGAGAATTAAAACACCAACCCTCCTTGCCACCTAGGGACAATCACCAATGGACCACATTTTCTCTCAATTGGTGACTCCTCCACCATGACATTCACATTGTATTAAAAATGATGCCCCTTATGCACCCATGTGACATGCATTTTGTAAAATATTTGGTACTCACTTAAAATGCAATAAAATCAATAAGATAAAATCCATAACCTCAATATATGTCACCCACATCAACATTATTGCATAATGTGTATGATATGGGCCCTATGGAATATGATATGAAATTAAATATGCTATCATTACCCCTCATCATCACCACCCAACTCAATTTGAAATATTTCACCTCTTTTAAGTCTTGTATGGCATTTCTATAATTTCTCTAGGTGAAAATATATTGCCAACATAAACGAACATAAGTTATAATATAGATTTTCAAACCTCATTGTTTTGTCTCCATATCACAATGGTGTTAATTCATTTTGATGAGGTGTCATATTATGAAGTGACCTCTAGATATCCCGTAATGTGCATCTTCTAGTATTTGAGGCCACTCATGTTCTAGTGTAACTTTATGTATCACTTCATCCTTTTATAAATGGTAAATAAATCCATCAACAATACTATATAGAAGTAACTTAGTAATTAGCTATTTCTTATCCTTTTCTATTTAGTGATTGGGAAATGTCCCCTATTATATACACTATGCAATTTACTCCAATTACTCTAGAATAAAAAAAACATAGAATAAGTTTTTTAGGAGACTTATCTTAAATTTATTATGGTTCTTTACCATTTTATAATCAACTAAAATGGTCTGGACCAACATTCTCTCATCTTGATTTGACATTGATCCTAAACTAGAACTCTTCTAAGAGAATTGTCCATAGTGATATGCGTCCTCCCCATTGTAGACATGCAATTCCTATCACTATTGTGTTTAAATTATCAATATACTAAACATTTTATGATAACACACAATCTTGGTCAAAATCACTAAAATGTGTTAAATGATTCAAACTTGTCATGTACAGGTGCCGATTTAGGCTAATGTATCCCTGAATGGGGCAATGCATTTTATGTGATTCTTATATTTTCTAAAATCACTTTGATTCAAATTATGACCACATAAAATGATTCTCTGGACTAGTGAATTCTTCTAATTCAGAAGCACACATCACATGCATGTGTTATCTCACATCCATAATGCCCTAAATGGGGAATTATTCTATATGCAACTGAAACCTTCTAATTATACTCTAGTCAAATCAAAACTCAATAAATTAACATTTTGTCCAGTTTGATTAAATGAAAAACCAATTTTTGAAGAATTATAGAAAATTAATTAAACCCACTTAAGAAAATTAAACCAAATCAAAGGATTAAGTGAAAAATCCATGGAAGTTATTGAAAATCTATTAACTAGAAATTCATTCCTCAAATTTCCATCACCCTATGACATCGTCAGTTGGGTGGCATCCATAAGCCATTAATAGAAAAAATATTAGAATTAAGCTCTCCCATGCCTTACTAATGACCCATTATTCCAAATATCAATGGGGATATTTATGGTTTGTCCCTCCAAAGTTGAATTGATTAATGGCCACACATATTGATCTCAAGATGCACAATCATGGTTGATTCTGATCATTTTCTGAAAGCTATAAGAAAGAGCAACAAGTCCACCATTTTTAAGCTTTATTCATGCAAAATTATTATGCATAAATTACAAAAGAAAAACTTCACTTATTTACAAATATTGATGAAATTCATGAGCCTAAGCCTAAGGCATTCATGAGCCAAAGTTGAATACTGTACCAACCAAGGCTAAATATTCTTATGCTTCTATTGTAAAGATGTATAGTATCTCAAATCAACTAAGTAAAATACCTATGCAAATTTATATCTAAGATATTTTGTGTACATCTGAAGTCCATAGAACTATTTTGAATGACTTTCTATAATAATCTACTATTCTCCAAGACATTAACCCTAAATAATTTCAAACAATTATATGGCATTTATCTCCATTTTGACAGGTTACATTTTATCAAAGAGACATTTCAGCTCTTAGTCCTAGCCATAACAACCCCTTGTATATTGAGGTCATCATTGAAAACCATAAAATCAATAAGGTTCTTATAGACAATGGTTCAGGGATGAACATAGTGTCCCTTAAGCTAGTATAGTGATTGGGTTATACTGTAAAGGACATCTATTTAGAGATAATAATAATCAAGGCATATGATAAAGCCAAAAGGGAATCTTCCATAACTCTCTATTTGCCAATCATTATCCGGTTTGTGTCCCATCATACCTTGTTACATATTATGAATACTGAGTTGCCTTATAATATACTTCTTGGTCATCTTTGGATACATGAATTACAGGTCATCCTATCCACTTTACATCAATGCCTCAAGTGCCCCCACAATGGGATTAAAGTCACCATTCCTGCCAATTTATAGCTTACCAGTATTGTAAACACCTAGAGGCTGAATTTTGTAATTATAACTATTGGTCTTGGTTCTAAATTTGTCATGAATAATAATAAGGAAATAGTTTTTAATCCACCCAAATCCAATTATATCAACCCAAGTGACCTTGCTTCCAATTCAGATGATCCATTTCCCATAACCCTTGCATAATAGGTTACTATAGGGGATGAAGGCATTTCCATGTACCATCTAAAATATGCCTTCCACATTGCTCAGTTTCTCAAGTCTCCCAAATATTTTAATAATCCCAAACCTTTCCAAATCCCTTACAGACCCAACATGATTTGGTAAAATAAGAAAAATACAAAGAAACCACCGTGGTATTCATACCTTCTACTTCACCAAATCAAGATGAGGAAGATTTAATTGAAGGAGATTAGTTATATTCTGATGGCATCATTGATTCTTTTCATAATCCTAAATATCATATCCCTAATCAGATTATGGATAATTTTGATTATATAGGAAAAGGCCTTAGGCCATAAGAACAAGGAATAATAGAACCGTTATCAGCTGGTAAACCTACCATTAATCAAGGTATTAGATTTATACTGATTAGGGGTGACCTCATGTATTTCAATAGTGATTCTTATGAATTTACTAGAAATGAGACTCCTGAGAGTGATTTAGTATCCCATTATAGTATATACGATGAACTTTATGACATAGACTTATTTGAATCAAATACCATTATGACTATCACATCCCATTTTTATATTTGCCTTTACCATCTCAAACTCATTGATTAGGACCAAAATAATTATATCATACCACTCAATGAGTTATATAATGAGGAATATATTATTGAGTACATGGGCCTTAGATATAGATTGATAATTGGTGATCATAAACAAGGTTTTGATTTTTGTTTGGACCCTTTTACCTACTTTGGAGAGCAAACATTTTCTTGGTCATAAAAAAATAAAACATCAAGATCCTAGGGTGAAAACCTCTTTGAGGCACTCATTGATCAAGGAAATAGTGAATAAAAATACAAACCCTTAAGTGAAAACCCATTTTAGGTACTCTTAGATGGGGAGTTTTTCTCATCTCTAAAAGATGCACAAGGTCCATCAAGTCTCAGCTCTATATCTACTACCAGCATCACATCATAACAATAAAAATTTATTGAGTGACTCACTCTTCACTTTCTAAAGATATTTTCTAGTTGGCTACTACCTAAATTGATAGATTCAAATAATTCTCATTATCTAGAGCTTTGGGAAGAATAACTAGAAGTTAAAGTAGAAGGAGAGGATCAAGATCAAACACTACCTACTATTCTATAAGATGGTTCTACACTCCTTGTATAAAACACTATAGAAGTGAACCTAGGGACTTATGATAATCCCTAAATTGTGTATCTTGGAGCCTCCCTCACCAATGAATTGCACCACATTGTCACCATCCTAAGGGACTTCATTAATATATTTGCATGGGCTTATTATAACATTCCAAGCTTAGACCTTGATTTGGTTATGCATCAACTTGTTGTCCATCTAGATGCTAAGCCAGTCAAATAAAATCTAAGAAAGATACATCCACACATTACTCTTTTAGTAAAAGTAGAATTGGAGAAATTATTAGGATCATGCTTCATCTAATCACTAGAATATTCTAAATGGATATCAAACATAGTTATATTAAGCAAAAAGACACATTATATATGTCTTTCTATTGATTTTAGAGATACCAATAAGGTATGCCCCAAATATTATTTTACTCTACCCAACATTGACATGATTGTCAATTCTATAACTGGGTATGAGATGTTGTCCCTTATGGATAGATTTTTAGGATACAATTAGATCAGGATAGCTCAATAATACTAGCACAAGACTAAATTCACTACACTATGGGGAACATTCTATTATCAAGTCATGCCATTTGGCTTGAAAAACATCAGGGCCATCTATCAGTGTAATATGACTATCATCTTTCATGACATGATGCATGATATTATTGAATACTATGTTGATGACATCGTAGCTAAATCAAGAACACATGTCGAACTTCCTGATGTTCTACAAAGAATATTCAAGAGACTTCATGAGTACAGGGTTCATTTGAATCCTAATAAGTGTGTCTTTGGCATTAATTCAAGAAAATTTCTAGGATTCATTATGTCACAAAGAGGGATAAAGTTAGACCTTGCTAAGGTCAAGGCCATTGTAAGAATGCCTCCACCTTCTAATCTCAAACAACTCTATAACCTACAAAGAAAGATCCAATCTATTTGTAGGTTCATTTCATAACTGATAGATAAGTGTCACCCATTTACACACCTCTTAAATAAATGTGTTAATTTTTAATGGGATGTCAAATGTTAATCAATATTTTATAATATCATAACATACTTGGCCAACCCACCAGTTTCAAGACCACAAAAACCTAGGCAACCATTGCTTCTTTATTTTTTAGTGATCAAACATGCACTAGGGGTACTGTTGGCCTAACATGATGAACAAGGAAAGTAACATGAGATTTAATATTTAAGCCACACACTTATGGCTTATGAGTATAATTATATAGCTATTGAGAAGGATTGTTTAGCAATGATGTTCACTTCCTAAAAGTTATCAAACTATATGTTGAATAAAAAATTATTATTATTGCTTAAGTGGACCCCCTCAAATATTTATTATCCAAAGGAAGTCTCATGGGTCACATAGAAAAATGGGTCATACTCTTAAGTGAATTTTATGTTGAGTGTATACACATAATATTTTCAATCTCTCTGAGTGCACGCCTTAAGGGGTACACTAGGAAAGGGGTAGGTAGACCATTGGGGCTTCATAATATTGTAGTCCCTTTTTCCACTTGCTATCTATACACTTATCTCCTAAAAATATTTACCCTAAGCTTATTCTTATCATTTGTACCCATTCCAAACATTTTTCATATCATTATCCTCTTTTTTATTTCCTTGACCCCCTTTCACTAATTGACTATACTAGGTCAAATAGCTTGACCTTGTATAGTTTTAAGCCTCTGATTACTATATAGGTTTGACTAGGTCGACCCCATACTATTTTTGGGTATTTTCACTAGAGAGTTTTATTATCCCTTCAGCTAACCTAGCTTAGGGCCTAGTGATTTATCTCCCAAAAACATACAAGATCGATTGGGTTGACCCTATACAATAGATATATTCAAAAGGATTTAGGGAAATATCTACCTATATATACAAGTTCATTTCTAACCATTTGAGAATAGAGAAGTGAAGAAGAATAAGTGTGAATGAACATCTACTTATTGACTATTCTACTTGAGGAATAAATCTTATGGTTCCATAGTTTCTTTGGAGATATAGATCTTGTCTTGTAGAGAAGTATTTTAGATGCATAGATAGGTTGTGTAGCCTAGAGATAATTTATCTTTGTTATCCTTACATACCACAAAAATATCTTGTGAATAACCTTGGCTAAGGGAGAGATTGAGGCTCAGTGGGTTTGTCTTCAAAGGTAAGTATTCCTAAATTTATTTCTCCTTTGTAAGAGTAGATGGATAATGTAGTTGTGATTCTCTCCCATACATTAGGATTTTGTATACATTAAAGTGAGTATATGTCTTCTATGCATGTTTAGTTTAGTTTTTTTTGTTTCTAATCCTCACTTTGTGCCACAATATTTGTTGTGCACTATATTAGAATTACTTTCTTGTTATTAGAATAGAGTGAATATCAAAACTTAGGAATCTTTTAGGGTTGTTGCATGATTATGTTAGACTATAGGATTTATAACCCTTCCTATCATGGTGTATTATGATAAGTGATACTTTAATTGGGACTAGTGGATCCCCATATTGGTCATGTTCTTGCTTAACAAATGTATTCTCAATAAAAAATGTAGGTCTAATCTATCTTCTTCGAGATAGGATTGATTTGTAGACTTGATGCATTTATGATTTCATACATTCTGGTAAACCCAATATGAATCCTATCCCACCATTGGTTGGATTATCTTCATGTTTCCACTTTATTATTAATATTTTATTCACTTTGGCTTTACCTTCATAAGATTTCTAGTGAACTCAACGTGAACTAACCCTTACAAGATCTGTTCAATTTATTTCATTTTTTCCATCATTATTTTTATGATATATTTTGCATACTGGGTCGACTGCATCCTTAATCCTTCCACTAGTGCATCGTTTGCTACCCAAAGTAATCATTCTATTAGTGATTATTATTCTCAACCATTCATTAGTCCATCTTTTTCTACACAAGCAAATTTTTCCACTAGTGCCTCACATTCTCATAATTCCTCTCAATCTCCTATCAACACCAATAATGGTACCTAATCCACTAATACCACCTCTCATGCTTCTAATAATGCTAATAAAACACATCAATTATTGTTAAAAACACTCAATCAAATGAATACCTTTCAAGATCGTAGCACAAATCAAATAATGAGAATGCAAAACCACCTTCTCCATCTTCAAAATCATCCTCAACTAATGGCTTGGGGCACACATAACCAGAATGTTCCCCCTCTTCCTCTTCAAGATTCTCAAGGAAATCTCATTCCTCAACCTCATTTGGTCATTAAAACCATTAAGCATCTCCAAAATGAACATGCCACTACTAAAATTTCAAACATTGATATATGAGGTATCACACCTACAATTTATTATAATGGATCAATTGATCCAACCCTTCATATTAAAACATTTGGAAATATTTATAAGGATTGGGTCAAATTGAACATCTTTACCACTACCAAAATCTTATCCAAAAAAATCATGGGTGATGCCTTAGATTGGTACAACCAGCTTATAACTCATTCCATTACTAGTTTGGAGGATTTTGTGAATTCTTTAGTTTAAGATTTCCAAACTAGTGATTTTCTTGAAAACACTTTGGCCCACTTCATAGATTTAAAATAACTTGAAAATGAAACTTCTCAAGACTTTGTTAGAAGGTGGAAAAATTTGTCAAACAAATGTGAACATAACATGGTTGATGAGAATATTTTCCATTTCTTTACCAATGTCCTTTTTCCTAAACTTCAATATTGGGTCTGCACTCTCTCTTCATGTACATTGGAGGAGGCTATTGACCAATCTAAATGACAAGATTTAATTATGCATCAATTCGAGCCACCTCAACCTTCTATGGGACCTCGTATCTTAATGAAGAACAAAAATCATAATATTACCAATGGTGGTGTTAAATATTCTTATAACACCATTCACAATGTTTAAGCTATCATTCCTATCCCTCCATCAGAACTAGCTCCCCCTTATAAAAAATATACCAATCATCACTTATCTTCACCAAACAAAATTAATGTTCATAAACCTCTATCCTCAGCTAAATTGATCAAGCATCTACCTAAGAATATTCCATGAGAACTTGACTCTACCTGTCCTATGAAATCCTAGTATGATCCTAATAATTTTTGCTAGTTTCACGCTAAATGGGGTCATTCTCATGAGACCTACAGACAACTTTGTAATTTAGATATGGAATTTATTCTTGGTCCTAATTTTGATCACGATTCTATCATTCTAAAGTGTCAATAAAATTATGAAATTGCTTTTAAGGACTATAAATCACATGATAAATACTAACCCTTGAACCAAGTTAATGTTCATTTGGCTATCTACAAAGACCCTCTTCCTAACCATCAACCTATCGAAGAAATAAAGATAAACCCACCCCTTCCACCAATAATGTATAAAGTCTTGTTGAACCCACTTCCAAAGAGAATGTGGTTAATATGACTAATATGCAAAGGGTGGTTGCTTTTATCAATTGCCAACCTATAGACACTCATTCATCTCAAATATATCATGTTATCTAGGACTCTTCTCCAACTCATTTAAATGAGTTGGGGCAAGATGACATTATAAATTTTGATGATCCTATTTTTGATTCTCCCGTGGATAACACTTCTTATTCAATCTCAATAACCATTCCTTCTTCTTCCAACATTAATGATAATCAAGCTTATACTAACACTTCTTCTACCAATTCTCAAAATCAACTTGAACTAGTTTCTTCATCATCACAACATAATTTATAACCTTGTTCTAAGACTTATACTTACCAACATAAATTCTAATGCACTTTAGCTCCTCATTCCAAATACCTCCTTAATAATAATGCACATATATCTAACAACCTTCTTATAGGTTATGATGAGTTGGATCCCGTCATGAAACTCACTAATCTAGCATCATATATTTTGTTACTTGAGCTTATGAAGACTTCTTTACATTATAGAAACTATCTTATGAAACTATTATTTGAGATGAATGTCCTTCATCCTCCCCTAGTAGGATAGGAGGTATCCTTATCTAGATTAAAGGATAGTATATTACAACAATGTGAAGAGATGTATATCAACATTGATGAAACTATGGACACTAATTTTTCCTTAAAATACCTATAGATTCTATTATTCCTGATTAGATTCTACTTCTTACAGATGATCATCCCTTATTTATTAGGGTCCAAATAGGTGATATCCAAGTTAAGCATGCATTGATTGATGAGGGTTCTGGTACCTGTGTTTCCTCTCTTGACTTCATTAAGACCTTTGGATATTTAAAATGGAATCTCAAGTCTACATGCAGTGCCTACCAAGGATATGGTATAAGGAAAATACCTCCTCTAGGTTGTGTGGTTTCCCATTACCATCTCACCTATCACCATTTGCATGAAGGTTATGATATTTAACTTTTCCCTTTCTTATAACATTTTGATTGGTAGGCTTGGACTCACCATATGAGATTTGTTTCTTCTTCTTCCTACCAATGCATTAAATTCCCTCATAATGGAGCCATTTATAAGATTTAGGGTGACACTAACCCTTAGAATTTTGAAAAAATTCTAAGATCATGGTCTATTCAATATTCCTACTCTTGAACCTCTACTTAACATTTCATTCCATGATTCTCAACATCTTAAATTTCTTATTAATTCAACCTAAGGTTATAATGGACATCTTAAATTTATTAAGAGAATTCTTCCTAACTTATTATATTTTGATGATGATGATCCCAATGAGATTAAACGAAAGATTAAAACTTCCAATCTCTCACCTCACCTCATCTCATCTCATAGCTTCTTGCTTCCTTATGACCTCATTTTTGCAAGCTTCCTTGTGATGATATTCTTATAGTCTTGACCAAGACTCGGCATTTTATTCACCACACTTCCTTCAAAGAGAATGTCAACCCTAATTTTGTCATTGATCTTCACACCTTAGATTACGATGATGGTTATTCCTTAGAAGATCCATTTTTAGGTAGTCTTGTATAGGCCCATGATGTCAAGATTATCTGTTATCATTCTTCTTTACTTGAGTCTTTTTGCATATCTTCCTATCTTCATTTATAGTTCCTAATTTTAGTATTTTTCCTATTTATCATAGAGTAGAGATGGCATCAACACCTCTAGTTTTCGAGGAGCCTCATAGGAGTATGCTCATAGATCCTGCTATGATCAAGCCTTACCACTTTGCTAGGTACTCTGATCACTATAGTTGGTTTCCTCGTATGATTACTATGACCATCCTTAGACCTTATGTAGATCCTAATCCTCCCTTAATAGAGCCCTGATCAGAGCCCATTACCACTCCTGCTATAGTTTAGCCCATTATTTTTCCTACTATAGTTAAGCCTATTCCCAATCCTGCTCTTGCTAAGCTTAGCCATACTTCTCATCCCATTCCTCTTTCTGTTGAGCCTAGTTCTATTTATTCTCCACCAACACCTTTCTTTGATGATGGTTTACTTCCCTCACCTTAGATGGCTCCATTTCCCACAAAATGGGTTGATGAGTCTTTTCTAGCTTCTTCCACTCCTATTACACCTCCTTCTATGAGTGTTTCTCCTAAGACCATTCATAAGCATATCTATTTCTTCCATGGGATAAATAATGATTATTCTACACATTGTCATGAGTTACGATAATATATTGATACTTTGCATCATTCCTATCCTTCCTTAGACAAAACCATTCCTCCCCTAAAGGTTCTACCTAAATATATGCCTATGTATGGTGAGGTATATTATTTGTGGCACCCATCACATCAATCATCACCACAACCTCCAATAACACATTACGGATCACCTTATAGCTATTCATGGATATTCTTCTAGTCCTCCTATAGGTCATCACCATAAGAAGGCTTATCCTTCTTCTCCCATTATTCCACCTCTAGTGGTTTCATCCCCTCCTATGGTCCCTTTGTCACCTTCTGTGCCTACACTTGTGATTCTTTCACCTGTGGACATCACCTCACCTGTGGATCCTTCTCCACTAGTGATTCTAGCATCTCTTATAGAGCTCAATCCCATGCATTCTCTTGAACATCCCTTGCCTATTTTCCCTCCTCAACATGATCCATCGAGTATCTCTACTTTTTCAGTTGAGTAGATTAGAAGAGAAGTCTTTTCCCAATTTTCATTGAATATTGATGAGACATTAACTATAATTTATATCTAGCTTCATAGAGATTTATCTAATGTATTGGATAATGTATGTGGGTATATTTATTAGTACTTAATAACACATGCATGGTGATTTTATATTTACATTTTGATTGACAATTTGCTCCAATTTTATTTTTATCTATCTGTTATATCATTTGACACCATGTCAAATTCATATTTTTATTATATAGTGATTTTACCTTTTATACTATATCTTGATTATATTGTCATTTATATTTGCATATGATTTCTTTATTTATCATTGTATTCTCTTTATTCCTTGATTTTTTCTCAAAAATCCCTACTTTCCTTCATGATTGTTTGCTTTTTTATCTCTATATTTCACAGTTATTTGTCATTGTGATTTGGTTATACCAACCTTGTTCCCTTTGGCTCTATTTTTCTATTACCATGTGATTAGTTAAAAAATAATGCATCTCATTATACTTTCATTTCACTAATACCCTTTGGATCTCCTTTTTCCCTTCTTTCTTTTTCACAAATTAAGCATAGACATGATTGAGACTTGAGATCACATGCTTGTTCATTGTTAAGCCTAAGTGTACTAGTCAGTCTTTGTCTTTGATTACTTAGATTTATTTAGCCTTAGCCTAAAGTTCATTCATGTGTATCATTACATCTCTCATGATTGGTTATTCCAAATATGTATGGAGGAGGAATCTTAAAAATTCCATAGAAAGTTAAAATCCAAATCTTTTTACAAAAGGTAATGATATAAAATGAAAAAATATTCTTAAAAGTCAAATCACACTAAAAGACATGATTCAAAGCACATCTCCTTCTTCTAGTCAAACCTTAAACTCCACAGTTAGCCTCACAATAGAACCAAGGTATTTTGGGGTGTGGTAGGACAATAAATTATAAGAGAAGAGTAAAAATATCTTTTAGTGCTACTTACTTCCTCACACAAGTACCCAATGTTTGCAGTAGCTTGATGACTCTATAAGGGGTCCTAAGGAATGGGGAACACATCATGGGAAGGTAGGTACATTTTACCTTTTATTTTACCAATCTACCTTCATGAGTTGATCTTAGTATCATACTTATATGCCTACAAAGATTTATGTCTATAACAAATAGGTTTCCTTTGCACATTGATGGTCACTATTCACTTAGTGTCTTCTCATGTCCTTAATATGCCTTTTATCTCCTAAGGTCTTCTCATAATATGCCTAAGTCTTGATTTTTACACTCCTTTTTTCATTCCCTATATACCTCATATTTCCTCTTAAGAAATATTGTTTTGTCTACTGATCACTCCCCTTGGGATTTCATTTGTGATTTGCTTTGTAAGACCACGCATAGGACCCAATATTCCTCACAAATTACCATTTTTTTCCCTTCCTATTACCCATATCATTTGTTACCTAATTTTTCTTATTTATTCCACCCTAGTGTTGTTATCTTTGTGATTTTTAGCGTAAGATCACAAATAGGACCCGACATTCCTCACAAAATTTTCCAATAATCCAAGTCACAAACATAATTACATGTGTCAAATATGAGATAAGATGTAATTTGATTATGAAGTTACACATAATTAACATGCTTTCAAAATTGATTTAGTGTGTTTTATGCTTACTTAATTTCTCTTTTTATTTTATCTTCTTATTTTTTGAGTGTATGTAAGAATACAACCATTTCTTGAATTTTTCATACTTCCCAGTTTAAATTAGTGTGATAAATTTAAGACCAAATTTTTTCAATTTTGTTTTTCTCTTATACTTCCCAAAATTATTTAGTATAACTGATTGACTTAATTAATTTGTTTTTATACCATTTTTTCCCTTTTACATACCTTTCATATTATTACTTTTTTTCATACTTCCCAATGTGATTAAGTATGATTTTACTTACTTTAATTTGGTGCACAAATATTTCAATTTGGTTTGAAAATAAATTCCTTTTTTTTACCATCTTGTTTTACCATATTGTTTTACCATCCCTTTTCTTACTACATGGAGCACAAGAATGATGCAACACATCACATACAAGTTTTTTATATAGGATGACATGGAAGAAGGATACAATATTTTCACTTTAATTTTTTAGATCCAATCATTGCAACAAGAAAACCCTAGCTTGGATTCATTCATTCAATATATCGATAATCCTACCACATTGCATAGCCTAAGAAAAATATTTATTGGGAAAAGTGTACATTTTTTACTCAAAATGTACAACTCTTGAAAATGATGAAAAAATATCTTTTGGTTATGTTGCAATTGCACAACTAGGATAAATTTTTAGTTGCATTCCTATCTCAATGTTTGAAAATGAATTGAGAATTTACATAAGATATGTTCTACAACATTGTGATACTTTTAGTATAGATATAACTGAAATGTCTATCATTTGATGTCCTTCAAATAAGATAGTGGACATAGAATGTAGAGAAATCAATTTACCATACATGAAACCAAAGGAGAAAAAAATTGGAAAAGTTTAGGATGTAATGGATATTGAAGTCATTCTTTGCATGAAATTCTTATAGCAAAGACATCCAAAAAAATTAACTCATGCCTAAAACTACTTAGGCTGAAAAAGAAATCAGCCAAACACTTCACTTAACCAAGTGGAGTTTAATGAAAGCTTAGATAATGAGATTAAAAAAATGTATGCAAATAAATATTGTACCAAAAAATGTTTTGAATCAGGATTATCATTTGAGATGCTAAAATATGCAAGGATAAAGTTGTTTTATTCCACCACAATAGATAGGAGGCAATGTGTCTTAGATGCCCTTTTTGTTAGTTTGTTTAAGAAAAATACAAACAAAACTATGATTAATTTTCACAATACTAAGATCTATTTGGAAACTTGGATTAAAATATATGGATTGAAGAGAAGTAGCTTTATTGATATTCAAAATTGTCACAAAAATAGGGAATGAAATTCATTCCATGTAGGGAGGTTTTGACAAAAGCCACAAAAGAAGACAATGGCAGCTAAAGATTTGTTGGACCAATTGGTGGATGATTTGATATATGTTTCCAAGACTTACATGCTAGGTAGATATAGAAATCTCATGAAAAAATGTTCAACATCTTCCAACATATTTCACTCAAGAATTTATGAGGTGCCATGTCAATGCATAAATAGTAGATATGGAATATGAGACAATATCCTAGCCAAAATTTATTAATATGTGAACTAATTTTCATGATGTGACCATTACCAAGTCTGATGACTTCTCTAGGTGGAACACATATATCTTATTGACTCAATAAAAACACTCTAGTTCCCTCTCTAAAGATCAGGAAGATCGTATCAATCAAGAATTCAAATTGCACTCAAATTAGATACTTTTTGCAAGATAAATGTATTACACACATAAACTAATGTTAGAGAAATAACCCAAAGAGTGCCTCAGTATCATTCATGAAAAGGTGGAATGCCAAAAAACATTTGTGCCAATGATAGTGACAAAAATCAAAGCAGTTACTGATAGAATAATAGAGTTATCAATGGCAAGGATTATAACACATGGTCATGGTGTAGGTAGATATGGTCATTATTTTATCGTATGTTTCATGAGGGTCTAATTTTACTATCACCTCATTAAAAATGATTCAAGGATATGGAAACAATAATTCCAGATACTTATGGATCTTTATTATATAAACATGTATCTTCAAAATATCCATTGTATGATGCACTTTTATCTAATAATTGCTACCCTAAATGCAAGAAATACACAGAGAAGCACAATCAATTAGTGCCTTCAAGAAACTTCCTTCCAGGTTATACCTTCAACTAAAAAACTATTGTGGGGATAATAAGAATAGGTAATTCCTTCCATCCATGATTATATCTGAAAAAGGTCTAAAATTGTATGGAACTAAAAGTAATTCTATTATATTTACAAATTCATAAATTCACATTTTTTATACATGTTTGTGTTGTAATATTTATCTCTCCTTATATACAAAGGTATTTTCCTCGATGTCAATTTTGGATTTATCCCTGTAGGACATACCCATGAGGGCATCAATGGAACATTTGGAAACCCATCTGAATGTATAAAGAGGAAAGGTGAATGGAGTATGGTAGAGATGATGGGCAACTATAGGACATGTGAAAATACAAGAAGCTTCATGCCATATTTGATTGAAGTAGTAGATTTCAAAGACTATGTTAATATTTACCAGTTGAAGGGAAGAAATGAAATAGTAGGCTTGAAAAAAGGTCAATATTTTATTTTATGCATGGAACAAGGTCAACCCATTATGCATTGTAAAAAATCTATAAGAGATAAAAATTGGTTCCCCCTCCCCCCTGATTACATTATGGATAACAAAAGAAAATGGTGAGCAAAATGTTCCAAAAGGTAATCTGATGAAAATATTTTTCAAAGGATTGAAACATAGAGAAATATCAAAAGATTCCATTGTTGGAAATTTCTCAAATAGAAATATAAAAAAGAATGAAAAAGAAATTAAATATAATTTGATTAAGTATGTACATCAATTCAATGAATTAGGTTTGACCATAAATAGTAAGTGGAATGATCTAGCATATTACTTCCAAAATATCCATGACACAATGAAAAAAGACATGCTCCCTTCTGAAGTTGAATGCAAAAGATATTTTTGGCTATAACTCACCATGACATACCCATACATAGCTATCTGCACAAAATAGTTCATGATAGGACTCTTGATTTTGGAGTGGCATATATATATATATATATATATATATATATATATATATATATGTTGGTCCAAGAAGCAAAATAACAAAAATTTCATTTGATCTAGCTCAAGATATGCAAACAAAGATATGTTATTTGTCACACTTGTAAATTATACAAGAGTGAACTACTTAGTATGGGTTGCTAGAGCTGAAAGCAATATTGAGATGCTACAAATAAGTGGAGATATAGAATGAAAGGTCAAAATAACTTGGTTCATCTCAGTTCATGTAGGAAAGAAAGATGCATAAGAAGAAAAAATTTATTCAAGTTGTTTGGATAAGAAATGGAAGCCAAAGCAAACTAACAACTCTTTACCATCCATTCTTATAAGATAATGTCATCTATGCTTGGAAAATAAATAAAAATTGGAGAGGTCAACTAATTATTCTCATTGATTTTTTGAAAGGCATTGTAATAGACTATTTGAATACATCATCACATTAGGCACTATCATAAATATTGATAAAGGATTGGGAGCTATTTTTTTCTTTCGTGACATTGAAAAATTTGAAATGGTGTTTCCTTAATTTTGAAATGAGAAATATGAATGGTTTTTTTTTAAAATTTAGTGATTTTTTTTGAAAATGTAAAATGTTTTATTGGATTCATTTAGGAGATGCCTTATATTTTTATTGTTTTATTTACTTTTTGAGAGTTTTTATAATGACACTTAACATTTTGGGTCTTGAAACATACACTTTGACATTTATGTTTTATATTTTGTAATAAAATAAATTTAGTATTTGGAAATTGTGTATATAAAAAGGTCTTCAACATTTGATTATTAGAACATGCACTTCACATATTGAGTATTTCAAAATGGTCTTTGAAATTTGTGTTGTCCAAATAGTAAGTTCACATTTTGTAAATGATGAAAAGGTATTCAATTTTTTGGTATTTTAAATTAAACTTCACATTTTGCATCCTTCCAAATGGTCTTAGAAATTTGCACATCAATTTACTCTTCAACATTTATGCATTGCAAAATACACTTCATCATTATTGTGTTTGTGAAATGGCCTTTAGGGTTTATGCCTTAGAATGTCCCACTTTAGAATTTGTGTCCTATGGTTTTTTCCACTTAGATGTTAAGGTTTTATGGAAAGGTCTTTGGGTTTTTCACATTGGCATTCTACACATTGATAATCAAAATTGGGCTTTTGACATTTGTGCATTGAGAGTTGTTCTTTGGAATTTATGTATCAAAAAATGGTCTTCATCTTTTAAATTTTTAAAATTACACTTCACAATTCATGTATTACAAAATGGTATTTGATAAATTAGCACTCAAAAAGCCTGTCTACAACTAATGTAAAGTGTGAATGGCCAAGCACCTGAGATCATGGCATGTGGCACAATCTTAGTGACTCAACTATGTGTAAGGATGAAAAATCAAAACAAAAGTTTTAAATAATGAAAGCATCTAAGATTATGACACAAATAAAAATCTCAATAACTTAGCTATGTGGGATATTATATAAACATCTAAGAGGTTCCTAGCACTTGTGATTGTGACATGTAGCATAATCTTAAGGACTCACTTGCAAAAACCAAAGTCAACAAGAGTGAACTAGTTTTTGAGTGATTGACATGTGGCCTATGTATAACATGAGATGAAATTTGACATTTATGGGGACATCACCTAAATATTAAACAAATAGTTCTCAATCCAATCAACTAATGACATGTAGCATCCCAGTCATCCTAGCTGACCTAATCACATATCACCCAAGCACCTAATTGATGTATGAATTATTTTTCCTTATGAAATAAACCACCTAGGTTTATTATCTTTAAATGCATGGTATATGAACTAGTTTTAATGGTAATATAAATTTGATTGAAGATAGAAATACCATGGGCACTAATGATGTGATCTGATTATTTTGCACACTTAGATAGATGTGATTTATTTATAACAAGTCCAACTAATTATTGATAAGTCCAAGTAATTATTGATAAAGCTTAATTTATTTATGATAGTTTTAAAAAATTAGACTACTAATTATTTTTGATATTTTAAAATAATTTAAACTCATTATAAGTACATTAGATAGATGTGATTTATTTGTAATATGTCCAACTTGTTAAGTTGTGGAGATAAAAGCTTCACCAGGATGCTAATCAGGAAGTTGCTGAGTTCAACCAGTAACCAACATTGGTAGTATTGCCAATGTTGGTTAGGCAGGGACCAGGGATCAGCCGATGTTGGTCAGGAGCAGACCGACAGCAACCGACATCGGTCACCTGTGCGTGTGCATGCATTTGCATGCGTTTCCAGAATGCATTTCTAGAATTAGACTCATCTAATTTTAAGAGGTCTGAGAGTGTTTGCATGTTGAAGACTAATTTAAGTCTTGAGTCTGTGTTTCTAATTATTGTAATTAGAAGTCTAATTATTATATGCTTGGGATCCTATTTAAGAGATCCATGAGGCATGTATTGTAATTAAGGCAAGTAAAGCATTGAAGCAAGAAAGCAAGGTCAAAGGAGATCTGTAAGGTGCAAGGTCAAGGAGATCAACTGAAGCTATCAAGGAGGGGATAACAACTCAGGTTGTTGAGTTAGTTGTGGTTGAGAAAGAGAGAGAGAGAACTCTTGAGTGAAATACTGTACACCCAAGAGGTGTGAGGAGGAGAGGAAGATTTCTTTATTGTATTCAAGAAGAGTGTTAATACAGATAGTATTGTTTCTCATATTCTTTGTTATTTCAAGTTTCTAGTTACTTAATCATTCTGGTTCAATTATGTGTTTAATTGCTTATAGAAAAGTAATCAATTATGCTCTTAATCCTAACAAAGTGGTATCAGAGGTAAGATTGTAGGGAGCAGGTTATTGTTTGATTACAGGTCATTCTCAGGGGTTTCTAATTGAGTGGGAGTACATCAATGGCAGAAGAAAGTAAGCTATGAATGGAGAAGTTTAACGGCAAGAATTATCAACATTGGAGGATGTAGATAGAAGATTATCTGTATCAAAAAGATTTGTACTTACCGTTGGGTGGGGTTGTATGCAAGCCCACATACATGAAGGATGAAGAATGGAATGTTCTTGATTGGAAGGCTCTGGGATCCATAAGGTTGAGCCTTGCATCGTCTATGATTTCCAACTTATCACAGTGTAAGACAACGGAAGAGTTGATAGAATCTTTCACAAATTTATATGAAAAGCCCTCAGCTTCAAATAAGGTATTTCTTATGAAGCAGCTATTTACTTTGCAAATGTAGGAAGGTGGATCGGTATATAGTCATCTTAGTGATTTCCATGGTTTGGTAAACTAGTTAAATTCAGTCAATATTGTTTTTGATAATGAAATAAAGGCTCTCTTAATCTTATGCTCATTACCTGAAAGTTAGAATAGTTTGGTAATGGTAGTAAGTAATACTGCGTCTGCTTCTAAAATCTTAAAAGTTGATGATGTAGTTAGTGTAATCTTGAATGAAGATATTCACAGGAAAAGCATAGGTGAATCATCAGGGAATGCTTTAAGTGCTGAAAGTAGGGGAAGGCAAAGAGAGAAGGTCGAGCAAGGGAAATCAAGGTCAAAGATGGAAAAGAGATCCAAATCCAGAAATGGAGGTATCACACGTTGGTTTTGTGGAAAGAGAGGACACAAAAATAAAGATTGTTGGTTGAAGGATAAATAAAATCAACATGAAGGTAATGAAGAAGCAAAAGATGCAGGTATTGTGGCACAGGACGCTCTCATACTTTCTTTGGATAGTCAGCTAGAATCATGGGTTTTAGATTCTGGTGCTTCTTTTCATGCAACCCCAAATAGAGATTTGTTCCATGAGTATGTCCAGGGAGACTTTGGAGAGCTTTATTTAGGGGATGGTACATCTTGGCAAATGGTTGGCAAAGGGAAAGTACAGCTAGAATTGTAGACGGGCAACACATGGGTGTTGAAGGAGGTTATGCATGTCCCAGTCCTGAAGCAGAGTTTGGTTTCTATAGGAAATTTGGGTGATGAGGGATGCACAATAGCCCTCACAATGGATTCTTGGAAGGTTTCCAAGGGTGCACTTGTTTTAGCAAGAGGTAAGAAAGTAGGTACTCTTTATCTATCTACTTGTATTACTGATTCTCCTTCTAGTTTATCTACTTCAGCTGTAGATTTGAAGATGTGGCTTAGTAAGCTTGGTCACATGAATAAGAAGGGAATGGACGTTCTTGAGTCAAAAGGTATGAGTTTAGATTCAGAGGGCATAGATCAAGTTCATTGCAAGAAACAAAATTTTGATGTTTTTGACAAGAACAGGGAAGCCTTGGTGTTTATGGAGGAGATGATGGACAGAGAACAGTCACAGGGGCTGAATAATTCTGAGCAAGGTAGTTTGGACAAGGTTTTGATCCAAGATGAGCTCATGGGTGAAAAATTCATCACTTACAAGAAAACACAGGTACTGATGTCAGTCAGATGGAACTGATGTCGATCAGGTAGGTACCAACGTCGATCATGTGCAGACTAGCAGAGTCGGTAGTGTCGGGTAGGCAGAGACTGACATTGGTTAGGGGGAATCGATGTCGGTAGGTGGGTTAGTCACATGGATCCAATGTTGGTCAGGTGCAGACTGAGAGATGGCCGAGATCGGTCACTGGAATGGATGTTGGGTGGACATCAAGCTGTCAAGGAGTCTCAAATGCCCATATGGAGGAGTGAAAGGGTAAGTGAACCTCATATTCATTGTTCACCTTCTTTATGTTACTTATTGCTCACTGATGGTCAAGAACCAAGAAGATGTGAAGAGGCAATGCAGGTAGAATCTGAGAAACAGTGGGAGCATGGTATGAATTCTTTGGAAGAGAACTAAGCAGGAGTTTTGGTAGAGTTGCCAGCCAGGATAAAAGCACTGATAGACAAATGGATTCCCAGGTTAGAGAAGAGAGTGGATGGACACGTGAGATGGAAGGCCAAGGTATATGGTCTTGAGCAGGCTACAGGGCAATGGAGGTTTGACAGGGATATGACTAAGCATGGCTTTAGTCAAGGTCAATGTGACCATTGTGTTTTACTTTACCAGGTTTGATAATATTAGCTACATTACCCTGTTACTATAGTGTGTGTGTAGGTTGCAGGGTCACACATGTAGGGAGTTGTTGAGCTAAAGGTAAAGTTAGTTCAGATGTGTGTCATGAAGAATCTGGGAGTAACAAGATTCTTTGGCATGAGTATGTCTAGAGATAGGGAAGATCACAGGTTGATGTTGTCTCAGGATGATTGTGTGAATAAGGTAGTGGTGAGGTTCAAGATGCAGGATGTAGAATCGGTTAGCACACCTATGGATGAACAATTCATAGAACAGTGTCCCAATTCACATGATGAGGTTAAGTACATGAGTACTAGACCTAAGTTTTCCCAAGCAGTGGGAGTTGTCAGAAAGTTCAAAGCTAATTTAGGAAAGGAGTACTGGAGAGTAGTTCAGTGGATTCTCAGGTATTTGAGAGGGAACAATAGCAGGTATGTATGTAGGGTTAAGCACTTCTCTACATGGTATGTAGGTTCAGATGTGGCAGGTTACTTGGATGACAGGTGTAGCATCATAAGATGTGTGGTGGTTGGTCTTCAAAATTGAGCTTGAAGATGGAGGTGTCTGAGATGATTAGTGGAGGTTGCTGTATAGGTGCAGCTTTTTATCTCCAAGTGAGAGATTGTTAAGTTGTGGAGCTAAAAGCTTCACCAGGATGCTAATCAGGAAATTGTTGAGTTTAAGCAGTAACTGGCATCAGCAGTATTGCTAATGTCGGTCAGGCAGGGACCAGGGATTGGCTGATGTCAGTCAGGAGCAGACTGACAGCAACCGACATTGGTCACCTGTGCGTGTGCATGCATTTTCATGTGTTTTCAAAACGCATTTCCAGAATTAGACTCATCTAATTTTAAGAGGTCCGAGAGTGTTTGCATGTTGAAGACTAATTTAAGTCTTGATTCTGTGTTTCTAATTATTATATGCTTGGGATCCTAAAAAAGAGATCCATGAGGCATGTATTGTAATTAAGGCAAGTAAAGCATTGAAGCAAGAAAGCAAGGTCAAAGGAGATCTATAAGGTGCAAGGTCAAGGAGATCAGCTAAAGCTATCAAGGAGGGGATAACAACTCAGGTTGTTGAGTTAGTTGTGGTTGAGAAAGAGAGAGAACTCTTGAGTGAAATACTGTACACCCAAGAGGTGTGAGGAGGAGAGGAAGATTTCTTTATTGTATTCAAGAAGAGTGTTAATACAGATAGTATTGTTTCTCATATTCTTTGCTGTTTCAAGTTTCTAGTTACTTAATCATTCTGGTTCAATTCCATGTTTAATTGCTTATAGAAAAGTAATCAATTGTGCTCCTAATCTTGACACAACTAAATCTTGATATAGTCCAATTTATTTATGATAGTTTTCAAAAATTGATCACTAATTATTTATGATTATTTTAAATAATTTAGACTTATTACAAATACATTAGATAGATGTGATTTATTTTTAATATACCCAATTAATTCTTGAAAAGTCTAATTTATTTATGACAGTTTTAAAAAATTGGACCACTAATTATTTTTGATCATTTTAAATAATTTGGACTTATTAAAAATACATTAGATAGATGTTATTTATTTGTAATAATTCCAACTAAATATTGATATAGTCAAATTTATTTATGATAGTTTTCAAAAATATAGACTATTGATAACTCTATATTATCTAAAATAGTCCTTTACCTTGTCTCTAGCACCATACAATCACTCTACAAATCCATGATCTATGCCATATGCTTTTCCTTATCAATCCAAATAGTACGTCCATGACTATACTTCTATCCTCTCTATTGTTTTGTATGATCCTCCTTGCCATACACCCAAAAACATTTAGGCTCACCATACAACCCAAAAAATCATATGCCTTGACCATGAACAGTCATACATCCATCAATAATTTGTTACTATGAATGACCATCACCAAACACATGACATTTAACTTATGGGCCCCACATGTGCTTAGCCTCTTACCTTTTCCTTGTTGTTTAAGACTACCCTACCATTCATTATATGGCCTTTTTCTAATGCCATTCTTTCCTATGCTTTAATTAGACTTTGCACACGTATTTTTTAATAAGGAAAAGCTCTAAGTGAAAATATGAAATTAGGAGGCTATTTTCTCTACATTTCGCATATGAATTTTAAATATATTTTAGAAACTACTGTTTGGTGGCTATAAACAATATTATTTTTAGTAAAAATTAATACATGGTAATGATTTACCTCAATAAAAAATCTACGTGACATTAAATTCCATAATTTGTGAGGATTCTCCACTGAGCCTAGGCTACAAGTAAGATTTCTTGGTGGTCTCATATGAATGGGGTGAATGCCTATTAAGACCCCCTTTTTAAAGTCTATGTGTGGATCCTAAGTTGGATCAACCATTACATTATTATACACACTTGGTTTGATTAATCTTAAGTCATATGTTTAGATAAAAACAAAATTTACTAATAAGTCCTTATCATTTTCATTATCAAGTTCCCAAAGTAAAATACATTCGACACCTAAGGATATTTTAGTGAAAATATTCAAATTTTGACATGACATAAATTTTTGTAAGATGTAACATGAAATTCCATAGTTTGTGAGGACTCTCCACTGAGCCTAAGATGTAAGCAAGATGGCTTAGTAGTCGCATATGGAATGGGGTGAGTACCCATTGAGAGCCATTTTTTGAGTTCATGTGGGGATTGTAACTGAGATCAGCCATTGAATTGTTGTACACCCTTAGTTTGATTACTCTTAAGTTGTATATTCAGATAAAAACAAAATTTATGAATAATTCCTTATAATTTTCATTGTCAACTTCCCAAAGTAAACTACCTTCATTACCTAAGTATATTTTAGTGAAAATATTCAAATTTTTAGTTCCATTAAGATGAAAAATTGAAAAATAAACATTTAGTGTTAGCAAAGGCTTTAAAGAGTTATTCAAGTTTTGGGTTTAGATAAATATTGAAGATTCAATGACCAAATCCTATATGAAACAATCTAAAAAACAAGTATTTTAATGAGTTTTATTAATTTTTAATTCTGGTTTGACCACAATAGTTATGATAGATAAAAATAATGTTCTTCCTTTAGCCACAACATAAATGCTGGTGCAACATAAGAATTTATTGGACACAATATTTGGAAATTTAATAGGGCTAAGGAAGGTTGTATCATTCCTAAACCAAATCCTACCATAGTTTTGATGGTGGTTCAAACTTCATTGGTAGTTCCTTGCAAGGGTCATCAAAGGGTAGTAAATAAATAAAATTGAGTGAAACTATGACAAATAATAAATCTAAAGTGCTTCTTATGATCAATATGATTAATTGGGATATCCTTCCAACCACTCAATCATGAATTGAAAGAGGCATTACAAAGTGTCATAGTAGATAGAATCTTAAAAATGCCATATTTTAGTGCGAGGGAGTTCAAACCATACTAGGTCCAAATGGTTCCATCTAAAATGATAGAGAAGGTGCTCATTCATTCACTATATGAAAAAAGATATAAAAAATATTTACACTATCAAGGATTTCATATGTGTGTTTAGCATGCCATCACATGGAATGTCAATCAACAAATTGGGAGGAACCCATCATGGCACTAAAGGCTAAAATACTCTACTCTACATAATCTATGCAAACTATATGTTATTATAAATAAGTTAGTACACATGCAGTCTAACTAGCATCATGACATAAATAAAGAATACCTAGCTTTAAAGATGTGGAGGTATATTGTGGATGCTAATATATTGGAAACTAGTTAGGGCTACTTGAGCATCTAATACTATAATTTGGATGAAATATTACATGGTTAATGTATAACTTGGCCAGATTTATACCTAGGGGTTATTTTGTCAACCCAAATTCATAATTTCATATCCCTAACATGTAAATTATTTTATGAAACATAATGCCATTGGCCTATTTTTGGATGTTGCATATTTAGAGTTGACATTGGAGAAGAAATTTAATTCAAAGGGTTTTTATGACCTATGTTGGCCATAGAGTTTCTAGTGGAGAGATATTCATATCCCTTTATTTGATGCTAAGGATGATAATATTGAATGCCATGTAATGATGAAGATGATGAAGTTGATAAAGTTTCCCACTTTAGAAGAGTACGATGGAAAAGGTTTTGATATGAAGGAGGATGATGGTAGACACATATTTTGGTTGCCTAAATCTCACACTATTACTTTTCTTCTCAATATTTCCTTTGATAAGCCTATGGGTTTTTTAGATCCAACTGTATTTACATCCAAGTTAGTCATAGTCACTTCATTTCCCTTGGATGATGACATATGATACCTAAAAGAGAATAATATAGAATACTATTTAGATTAACCAAGTGAACTAGTTACTTTAGTCTTGGATAATAAAGTGATCTAAATTCAACCCCAAGAGTCATTAGTATTATTGCATTAGTGAAACCATGTTTTTGATTAATTAAGGCAACAAACTAGGGGCCAAACCCTATACAGTCAAAAAAGATAGGAAGGCTGGCAAACAAAAGATGCCAACACTAAACCAACGACACAGCTGAGAAACAAAGTCAGAAGCAAAACAAAACACTGGAAAGACCAGAGTAAGAAAGGACAAAACTACATAACTATAGAATTAACAAGATCCTTAAGATTCTCATTGTCTACATTGTTAGCATTCCTTGGATTACCCACTGCTTCCATGATCCATAATGGCCTTCTCCACATGGACCACCTTCGAAAGCTATCTTCATCATCAATGTGCATAATTCATGCTCTGTCATCTCCTTCTAAATGATATCTCTAATGTTTGGGGGTATATGAGCCCCTTGTCACCATACCCTCCATCTTGAGAATTGCTAACCAAGGTTGGCACAAGCATCAGCGAGCCTGTTACCTTCTCTGTAGGTGTGGGTAATCTCAACTTCAGAAAACTTTTGTAAAAAAAATTGGATGCTCGTAATGATGTCTTTTAGATGGATACTAACATTAGATGCTTTATTAATGGCATCTATGATCAACTTAGAATCTCCCTGATTATTCAAATTTCTAATTCTTAGGGATATAGCTAACTTTAATCCCCAAAGTAAGGCCATAGCTTTAGCATAGTTATTGCTTTGGCAACCCATGCCACCAGCATAGATAGCAGACATCCCTCCTTTTTCATTTCTTATTATTCCTCCTCCACTTGCTTTACCACTCAACTTGGATGCCCCGTCAAAATTGAGTTTCATCCAATTGGGTTTAGGTGGTATCCATTTATTATGAAGTCTCTGAAGAATTTTGGAATTATCATGCCCAGGGATAAGGTTTAAAACCTTCCCATTGGTAGCAATTTGACTTTCAAATTCAGATAGGGGTTTCTATGCAACACTAATATGAGCTATTGCAACACTTTCCAAGATGGTCCTAGCAAAGGAGTTAAACACCTGAGAAGCAATCCTAGCAGTGTCCCTAAAAATTCTATGATTTTGCTCTTTCCATAATGTCCAGCTCAAGCATGGTAGAGCTTGCTTCCATAGTTCCTTAATCTAGGGATGTGTGAAGGTTGAGTTCTAGTTGAGAATTACTTTTTTAAGGTCAAAATTGCAAACCCATTCAATGCCAAAGTTGTTAAGTATTTTGCCCCATAAATCCATAGTAAACTCACAGTGTATGAATAGGTGTGAAATTGATTCCTCTCTTGAACCACATAGAAAACATCTGTTGACCAAAGTAAACCCCCTCTTTTGAAGGTTATCCTAAGTAAGGATTTTGCTATGGGTAGCAGCACACCAAAACAAGTTAATCTTTGGAATGAGTTTATGATTCCAAACCTTTTTCCATACCTCCTTATTCTGAGCTTCAAGCGTAAGTAGATGATAGGCAGATTTGATAGAGAATGATCCATTCTTATCTGGCCACCATTATTGTTCATCCTCCCAAGGGAAGAGCAGGATTCTGATCTCCTGAACACATTGCTGGATCCCCTGAATTCTTGGGATAAGCTCAGGCTTGTGCACACAGCAATCCAAAAGGTTTTTCCAGCTCATTATCCCATTGTTATTTTCCATATAATCACTAACCAACTCCTTAGTGAAACCATGTTAATTTGTGTATTGATACATATTTTAATCAAAGGTGGGCCCTTTTGAAACTAAACACATCAATTATTAGGCTCATTGTATGCCCATACCACTGTTCCTTCCTATTCCAAAGAGTACTAATCCCATGAGACATTGTATAATATTTTTTATTTTATGTGACCCATGGTTTAAACACTTCAAATAATTTCCAATGTCGTTAGTCATTTGGATAAAACATACTGCATTATCCTAGATATGAATGATTTTTGATGAGAAAATTTTCATACAAAGAAATGTGCAACAAGGTATCATCTAGAGTTCACACAAATAAATGTTAGTAATGAATGGCCAAAACATACATCCCTAAGATTCATGAATGTGTCTAACCACTCCAATTACTCATATTATTACCTCCATTATGTATACTTTATTTAATTCCCTAACCATAATTGAACATAACTTCAAATACCCATATTTTATTTGTTTACTCCATGTGAGAGTAGTATCAATAGGAGGATGCAAATGAAACTACTACCAATGATATTTCATCCCAAAGGAGTTAACTATTAGATCAATATGGTTATTTCTTGAACCAACACACTTAATAAACTCAACCCATGTGGGTACATATTCAAAAGGTGGTATACTATAGACATGAGTTCATACAAGTGAAGGGAAAATTTAAAAATGCTAAACAAGAGATTGTTCATGGGAAAGGAAAGATTTATGAAGAAGTTTGTATGGTAAAGGGTTGAAATGAGCACAAACTAGTAGCAAACAAATAGATACAATGCTACATATATAAGGTTTATACACTCTACACAAAGATTTTATGACGTTATTAGATATTAACATCTTCTTTAATCTCACTTTTAGTTGGAGATTCAACACATCCAAGAAATTATTCCTATATAATAAATAGAGGAATATAAACAAAAAACTTATATAAAAGAGGATTTAAAGTTACCAGAGAGGGAGTTAGGAGAAATATTATTAGATGATCTATAAGATCACATGATGAAAGTAAAATAAGGGTGATTAAGACTAGCATAGATATTAGATGGATGTTTAGGATGATGAATGGGGTAATGATGATCACTCTAGGGAGGAGATAATGTCACACATATGCATGATCAGGTTTTGAAAGAACACCTTTGGCCAAGATTCATCAATTATAAAGAATAAAATAATGGTATCAATACGCCCTCCGGGCATCTCCACAAATCACTTGATTATACAGACCACTCTTGTAGTGACTTTGACATAGTTGTTTGTGAAAACCACTAATGTAATATGGCTCAAGGTTTTAAAATGTGTTATCCTTAGTTGAATTCTATAAATATTTACGCTTTTATTTCCTTATATGGATGCCTCATCAGTTTGGCCATCTACCAACTTCTAGTTGTTATTGTGGGACTTTGTACCCTCAACACTCTTGCATCACATGTATCTACTCCATTTTATTTATGATTCAAGGAATCGACTAACATATTTCACAAGTAATTATCCTTTCATATTATTATTCAAATTTCTTACCTATAAGTTTGGGTTTATCTCTCCAATTATTATGCACCTCATCTTCATACTTGGACACTTGTCCACTTTATTAAATCCTTCCTTATTAAATTTCCTCTTCCTCCTTAAAAATCCTTTCTAATTTATTTCCAAATCTTCTCCACATGCAACTTGAATTATTTCATGCTCTAATTTTATCTTTGAGCTGACCTACTCTTCTCATCCTTTTCAGTTTCAACTCATCATCCCAAGGTTTATTCACTTCAACTTGCCACCTGCTACACCTAGTAGCCTCTTGTTAGTCTCTCAAAAATAATCCTTCAATAAATCATCTACATTACACACTAAGAAACTTGAACTTTTTTTTTCTACTCCTATTTACATGATCTCTTTTCATAGCCTTTGCCTAGATTACCTAATTATTTAGAGTCATCCTCCCTATTACTTCTGGGCTGCTTTTAAAGGTTAGCTCCTAAACCTCTAATTTTGACTAATGAATCTTAATAATTATTCTTCTATTGAGGTGGTTAAATACATTCACTACTCGGTATATTATCATGGAAACCACATGTTTCCTCTCCTTATCTCACCAATCCTTCTTCTCCTCTAAGTCAATTTCTTTGGTGCACTGCTCAATATTCTTCTCTATGTGCTCTTCCCCTTTATGGAGTCCCATACACTCTTCAACATGAAATGCATTTTTATTCCATGACCCACTTCATATTATTCTTTAGGTGTTATATTTATTACATTATTCTACTTTTCAACATCTACATCTTTTTTTAAATTATCTATCCTAGACCTTCCTGTGCTTGATGGAGAACCTTCAATAATTTATAAGTCATCCCTTTAATTTTTTGATTTTATTCATATATGCTTAATGGAGGATTATTTTATGCATCTTATATCTAATACCTTAATTGGAAGATGTTATTTGCTTGAAAACTTCAAATAGGTGATTCTATCAGTGTGATTCACCTCTTCACCACTTCTTTTAGATTATCTCTTATCAGTGATTATTCCCATTATTTTCCATTCTTACATGCTTAAATGTATCAAATTGGAGATTATTTTTTGTTCTCACCCATCTAATGTGTACCTAGATTGCCTCTAATCATAAGTTCTATATGGTTCTCTTCTACCTCATATTCAACAAACTATCAACATTTAAAAAAAATATTTTACATTGGCTGCCTTTGATTGATTATTATATCATGCCCTCATCCTTAATTTTCTTTGTGTTTAATTTATTTATGATTGAAGATTAGTCAAATATCCATCTCTTGGCAACCTACTATTGTGATCCTCAAGAAAATCCTATGTATGTGCTCTAGGACTTGAAAAATACTACCACAAATTTATATTAAGATCTTATGTAGCTAAGTCCCTCAAGTGTCTTCCTCCCATTTGTATTCTATCTACCCACCTATTTATGGTGGAGAACATGATGAAATTTGTACACTACCTTTTTTTTAGTGTCTATTAGTACAAATTATTCACCTCTACTAACTTCCTCATGATCGACATTTGTTGGTCTTCATCTTTCCTTGCCACACATCACTAGTTTCCTCATATCAGTGATGTCCTATATCAAAGAACATTTATTGTATGTCTTATGTCAAACTATAAAGATTGAGTAGTGTTAGAATAAAGCTATAAAAGAGACCTTCAATGATTATAAGATGTATAAAGAGTTGTATAAATATTAAAAATCCTTCACAAGGTTATATACCTTTCAAGAACCCTTGAATAACATTCTACCTCTTTGTAGCTAAGTACAATCCTATTAAATATACCTAATCAAAGGGATTTTTTGGGGGAATATGGAATAGAGGTGTCTTAGATAGTATGTGTTGATAGATTAAGGTGTTAAATTTTTTGTAGAGGTCAATCCACCCCTAATTTGGTTTTAAATCTCTTTTTAAATGAAAATACTCAAAGAGACCCTTCTCAGGTCAATACAAACTTGTATTTTTCATGCATAGTTGATTCAAAACCATGAAAAATTCATCTACAAAAGTATCTAAGGGTGAAAAAAGTGTTTGGAATAATAGTTACATAGACCCTAAATATCTATAATAGTCATATTAAAACCCTGAAAATGTGTGGAAAAGGATTTTGATCCTTCTCAGGTCTGTAAAAGGTAGAATGACCCTGTGACTAGAGAAAAAATGCATGAAATAAATGATTCAATCAATGAAATTGTGACAAAATTGGATATTAGATATAAATCAACACATGCCAAGGTATTATTGGGTTTTTATAGTGATTATTTATGTATTTATACTACAATAAATGACTATGTGCTAGATAGCGTTGTGATAAACCTAAAAGGCCTAATCTATGGCCAAAAGATGACTAGAAAGGTGGGTTAGGAAAAGAGTCAGAGGGTGAAACTTTTTAGATAAAAACATATGGGGTATACAGATAGGGTGATATTTTGTTAGGAGAGGTCCATACTAATCCATACCATGCATAAATGCCTTAAAAAGGGTACTAAGACTTAGTATAAAGGAGGTAAAAGTGTTTAGAGGTGAGTTGTTAATTTGAGAAGGTTATGAATGAATTTATAGGTATAAAGAGACCATATGTATCACATTTAAGGTGAAAATAACCATAAACCAATATAAGGAACCCAGGAGCCATTGAATGCATATTACATCAATGATCTATGATTCAAGAAGTGAAACAAGAATAAAGATAAAGAGTGTGATTGTTGATCTACCCTCTACATCATTTTTCCTACTTTGATTTGAGTTATTTTATAATCTCATGAGTCATAATTATTCGATCCAAAATCTACATCCCTTTTATAAACCCTCCTTATTCTAGAGATATAATTTTTTATAAAAAAATCTTAACTCTTTCAACAACGGCTTTGGAGATAAGATATATAAATAATTTTTGATATAGAGATGGGATAAAAATATGAAAAATATTGAGATTTATATTTATTTATAATTATATAAATAAATGTGGAGTTGAGATGTTTCAAAACCTTCTTATTACTTCTTGATTAGATAACTAATATAGCTAATTTAGCTCCAAGAAGATCCCAAAATTATTATAATAATGCCATTAAAAAACCATATGAGATTAGTGCCTTGTCTTTTTCTATTTGATTTAGGATTCTTCTCACTTTCTCCTCCTTTAATGGTTGCATTAATTGATTTTTATGTATCAACTTAGAATATATTCCAAAATACTTTTTAAATTGGTTTTCTATTTATATATTTGTTTTGACAAGATTTGTTTGAATAAATTTGATTCCATTTCAATATTATTTGGATGAGTTAATAGGTCACCATATTTGGATAAGATATAGTGGAATCAATTTACTTATATGTTTTGGCCACCATGAATTAGTTGAATATTTGTGTATTCATGTCCCATTCATTAATACATGTCTCCCTATATTTCAAATATGAATTAATTTATTCCTTGACATAGAAATATTATATCTCCTTCATAATTAAAAATCCTTATTAGTAATTAATTCATCATTAGTATCATCTTATGAATTCCTTGATTATGATCACATTGTTGGTTATATTTATCTAACTAACTACTTCTATTGTAAATGAACATCATTAAGTTTTTTATTATTAGTTTTTTTTGTTTCTTTATTTTCATGGTTATTTATATTTATCTCTTTTTGATTATCTATTTATAATCTTGTGTGCATGGATTCTATGAATGGATTATTTTTAAACAACTTTCTCCTGTGTTATATGACCCACTTGGGTTCTTATTTTATTTCATAATTTCTAATTATAATTCTTCCTTGGGTTTTATGCACTTCATGTATTGATGTTCATGATTTTTTTTAATAATTCGTGGTTTTTTTAAAGTCAATATATCTTAGTTAACTCAATTGTTTAATTATGCTTTATTGGCTTCTCTCTAGTGTGATTTTCACTATTTCTGCTCTTCATGATTTCATTCTTCATTTAAATTTTAATTTGTCTACTTGTCTTCCTATAGTTTTCAATTATTTCATCTAACATTATATTATTCTTATGTTACCTCTTTTTATGTTTTCTATTGCTTATACCTCTTGATTTTCCTTTCTTTAGATCCCATGCCAAAAGCTCATGATAACATCTAAATTATGATGGAACATTTATTTTGTAAATAGGACTCTAATGCATTGAACTTGAATGGAGGTTTTATATTAGTAGGGATCTCCTTTATATTTTTATTTGATTCTATATATTCTTTTATATACATGTGTTTGAATAATTTCATTCATAGTATTCATTTTTTAGATGTTTTTCATTGGTTTCCTTAATAATTGTATGTCTCATGAAATTCCTTTAGCTATAACTTGTCAAGCAATATATTGAAATATATTAATCTCTTATGATTATTATAGGTTACAAATTTCATGATTATATGCCTATAGATAGAGGCTCTACTTCATTATTGTTTATATATACATTATATATGCCATTATTAAGGTAAATGTTACTCTTATTATTCAATAGGGTTGTTTAATAGGTTATAGATTCAATATTGTGATTTTACATTATTCTAGGGGCATATCTAATGTTTCCTTAGGAGAAATTAGGAGAAATATAGGGAATTTACTCATCCCAATCTAAGTTATGTTTCAATGATTTATCACTCTAGAGAAACTCTATGGGAAATATGGGGAGTTTCCTTGTCCCACTCTAGGTTTTATTTTGTTGATTATTTTTTATGACCTAAAATTCCTTCACCTAATATTTATTGATGATTACACATTATTTTTAGTTTATAATAATTTTTTAACTAAATATGTCATAATTTAATTGATGTGTTTTATGTGCTTGGTGTGTTTTTATGTGCTTAGTGTGTCTTCAACTACTAGATATGTTTTCATGTAATTGAAATGAATTATATTGTTTGATGTGACACACACACACACACACACACACACACACACACAATATACATTATATATGACTATGTATTTATTATGTTCTTTGTGTGCATTCATAATTCCTATTGTAATTTCTATATCCATGCTTGAAGTGACTACTTTTTACCTTGGCACATATTTGATGTGATTTTCATCATGGCTATGTGTCTTCAATTAAATCATGTGTTTTCATGTATTTGTGATGTTTTTTGGTGTAATATGTTTCCCTATGTCTCTTATATACATTTTATATGAATTTGTTCATGATATGCCTTCATATTTATTATTACACTTTCTCTATCTATGTTTAGGTGTTTGTTTTTTACTTTTGACGTTCTTGCATCATACCCAATGATTGTCTCAATTATTGTATATCAATATTATGTTCTTAATATAACTTCAATGTCTTATGTGTCTTCTATGTGCTTGATGTGACTTCACTGTCTTATTGTAGAACCCTAATGTTTTTTACATGACTAGTTATTTTCTATGTGTATATGTGTGGTTAGTAATTAGTGGTTGAGATTAGGATCTTATTGGAACATTTTCCTTATGTTTTACTGACTTAAAACATCTTCAAAGATTTTGATTATATTTTTCTCTTGGAATCTCTCTCTTCTTTTTTTTATCCCTTTTCTTATTTTATCTCTTCCTTTTTATTCTTTCTTCTGTCTATTTATATTGTTTCTTTGGTTTGCCTAAGAGTGTATAAGTATGATCTTCATTGATAAGGAGCATACCACTATGCTCCTAGTCATTTTACTTGTGTGGGTCCCTTTGATCATTAGATTTCATTCATTAATTTTATACTTTGTTTTTTCAGTGATCATTTCCCTTTATTTTTCTACTTGTGCACTAACAAAATCATAATTTGGATTTAAGAAGTCTTTAAGTGCATAAGTGAATCTATGAATTGAAGACAAGGAGTTAGATCCAATATTTATCTATTGAATTTGAAAAAATAAATAATTATATTTGTTAGAGCAACACCCATATACCAAAAGTAGAAATAAGCTTTAGTGAAAGATCATATGGCATCTACTTTTTTTCATTTATTCTTAAGGAAAGGATTAGTGTATTGATATTGCAATAGATTATTTGTTGACTTACACTTGTGTGATGTTTTCAGGATTTGATCTTCAAAGGGAGTTTGGAGATAGGATCCTAAAACCACCCCACATTTGATGGGTTTTTAAGGTTTTAAACATGATTAAGGTTTCATGAAATGATATTGATTGTGAGAAGATCCACAAAAAATACTAAAAAACTAAACAAAATTTTTAGAGCCTACGCGTAGAGGATTAGATATGCTACATTTATTTTAAGAAAGGAAATAGTGACTAATAACTTATTTTATCTTTAAAATACTCTCTTGGTCTAACAAGGAGTGTAGATATCCACTCCTTATTATATTTTTAAAAGTTGTCAATTCACAAAATAGTTTCTAGGTTTTTTTAGTGTTGTTTACTAGCCTTGTTTCTAATCTATTTCAACCTATGAAAGTTTACATATTTGTAAAAAAATGATATTATTCATAAAACCCTAGATTTACATATTTTAATTATTTTAAATTCTTCTCTTAATGAAATTGTCTAAATTTTATGATTTAATTATTGTATTTTTTTAGATCTAAATTGTAAAATTAGTTTATAGTTAAGTGTACTGCTTGTTGATGTAAAACAATTTTCTCATATAGAAATTTACTAAACTTTTTACTCCTTAAGGATACATTATTCATGTATTTCATATTAGTTCTAATCTTTTCATAAGGTTTCCAAAACCCTTATCCTATTTTCCCCTTCTATTAGGAGTAGCCTTTACTTTTTCCTAATATTTCCTTTGTTTATAGTTTTTATGATTCACTTTAGAACTATTTAGTCCCTATTTACTTGGTGCATGTTTCAAAACATAGGTTGTGCTTGTGATTTTGTGTGTATAGTATATTAACATTTCCTTTAGTATATTCCTTTCATTTTCAAAAACTACAATATGGAGTCTAATAATATAATTGTAAATAGTCTACTTTATTTGGATAATAATGAGGCACAATATATGTATGATTGTGTTGATGATTATGATTATTAATCTAAAAAGTATAAGAGTAAACTATATTTTATTTAATTTAAAAAAAACATAAATAATATTCTAAATAATATTTTGGATATTTAAGATTATAAACACTTAACAAAAAAGTTGCTTTCGAAAACATTTCTTGTGATTCAAATGATGTTCAAATTTATTCTATTTATTTTCCTCCTTATCATTATATTCTTTCAAATGTATCCAATGCTTGTGTTTTATCATGTTTTACCTAGTCATAAAGATTAAAAAAATCCCTCAACCAAAACCATATAGGATTTCCTTAGATTCTTAAATTTTTTGGCATCCTCCTTTGAGGTATTATATTCCCATTGATTCATCATCTATGAAAAGTTTTAAAATAACTACTATGATGAATGCAATAGAATATTTTAAAATAAAAGTTCAAATATTATCTCTAAAGTCTCAAAAAATTGATGTTAGGGTTACTTATCATGATAATTATTAAACCCTTTAACATGAGGGTTTGAATTATCTTTTTTTGATGGGAATTACCTCATTAATGGAGAAGAGCCAAAGGCTCTGATATGTGCAGAGGATACCAAATTGTCGATCAATCTCAAAAACATATTTATTCGAATGTAAAACATTACAATATATAGGACATCAATCTCCTAAAAAATAAGAGATAAAACTAATCCTATCCTAACTCTACGTGATTTGAATAAATCACTTTTATTTATTCAACATCTTATTTTATTTTATTTTCAAATGTTAAGACTAATTCCCAACATCCCCCTTTAGTTCTAACCTACACCTAAAATTGCCTCCCCTAAATATGAATGTCGGATTCACCTGAAAATGTATCCATTATACAAATTATTACATTGAACCAATAATTGACTATGACTCATCTTAAATTAAAATAAAAGCTATCAAATAAAGTCGACTCACTTTAATTTAAAATAAACCTATTTAGTAAACTTGACGCATGGACTTAATAATCCTAAAAATAAACAAAATATTTAAAAAACTATAATAAACTCAGACTCATAATAAAACTAAACCTAAAAACACAGCTTATAACCTAAAACCGTAGGCCATTTCAGATCTTATGGCAAGCTGTCCGAGAGAAACCCGTTGTGGAGCGAACGTCTGCCGCGGGTTTTGGATTATCAGCTAATCCGAGATTAGAGAAATTTATTCTAAACGACTGCCTTGACCTGTTCAAATATCACAGGTTTCAAAATAGGATGGAAGTAAAGCGGTGGGTGAAGATTGATGAGTTCGATGAAGAAATTTGCCATTGCCGTGAACAGATTGACGATGGTGGACCTGAGTCGACTGAGCGAGATCAGGAGGACTGTGGTGCCATGTGATATTTTGACATCACCACCAAGGTAGATATAATGGCAACACTAATGTGTACACCAAGGTGAATAGTAAGGCTAATCGAATGATCTGATCTGCAGAACAGGTTTGCTGTTGTAAAGAGGTTGAGAGCTGAGTAGAAATCATCATGCACTGAGTTGCATCAACCATGGGAGTCGAGTTGGATATCCTCATGAGTTACAGGTACATATAAGTGTTGCAGCTGGTGTTTCGATCTCACCAAATTAGTACCAATGCATGCGTTGTAATTCTTATTGCTACAAGAGAGTCAAAAACCAGATCGCGTCATCAGAGGAGGTCGTGAGCTTGCAATGAGGTTTGAAGTGCCCAAGCAAGATTTATCGAAGCCGTAGGGTTCCTGGATCTGCCGAGATAAGAGTCTAGGTTGAGCCGGAGTCAGATCATATGCAGAATGCAAGACATATCAAAAAAAAAAAAACTGCAACAAACTATAAAAAATTTAATATACAAATAGATTTATCATCAAAGCATTGATGTTGAACACAACACGTGGTCTGCACTGTTGGTTCAATGTCACGTTTGATGGAAGGCCTATCAATAGATATGAGTATTGGACGTGGTCTGCATTCCAAAACTTATTTTATATACAATGCTTAGATTGTAAGGAGGTCTTATAAAGAGAACCTGCTTTGATACCATTAATGGAAAAGAGCTAAAGGCTCTGGTATGTGCAAAGCACATTAAATTGTCGATCAATCTCAAAAATATATTTATTCGAATGTAAAACATTACAATATATAGGACATCAATTTCTTAAAAAATTGAAGATAAAACTAATCTTATCCTAACTCTACATGATTTGAATAAAACACTTTTATTTATTCAACGTATTATTTTATTTTATTTTCAAATGTTAGGACTAATCTCTAACATTTTCCACATGGTTTAGTTTCACCTAAGATTTCTCTATCCAATGTAAAAGAAGACCCTTCTCATCACCTTATGTCTTTTTGTGTCTCTTTCTTGGATGATGCTTATAATGATATATTATTTCTTAATTTTGTTTTAGAATAATTAATTAGAACATAGTATAGCATCCAATCATCATTATCATTTGACATAAATCATGAAACATTGAATTTCAATTATATTGGGAAGTTATGGCTACATACAAGAATTTATCTCTAAACGTATATCATTGATAGAAAAAATAATATTCATATATTGTCTAGGTATCATATGCCACTTTAATCTCATTTGATTTAACGTCTCTTTTGCATATTATCATATATATATAAATGGTAAGATTTTTCCATGTACAAATGAGTATATAAGAATACCAAATATATCAAGAGGTTTTATATATTGGTCTAGTAATATATATAAATGGATGCTATTGGAGTAATATAAAACCAATTAATCTCCCATAAACATTTATGTTCAAATGGTTGGAAATGGTACAATTTTTTTCTATCAAATTCACAACTTCTTTGTGGTGATAATTATGCCACATTAAAGACCAAGATAAGAAATTACTTAGAAGCTAAATATATTTGACCAGTTGTTGATGAATCATACACCCAACATAACATAAACATTGACAACAATGTAAGTTAGACAAAGTGAATTGTAAAGGAAAGTTGATCATTATATTTGAGGTATCAAATTAGGTACAACCTCATATCTAAAATACTACCTCAAATAAATATACATGGGATAAACTTAACACTGTTTATGAGGTAAAGAAATATAATACCATTATTCATATACAAATCTAGATTCATTGTCTCAAGTTGAATACATGTGAATAACTTGAAAGTTTTCTTCATTGTGTGGCCTCAATGCAGGCTTACTTCAAGCTATGGTCAAAGAAGTGGAAGATGAATTCCTAGTACCTATCATCTAGAGAGAACCACCTTTTCCCATAAAATCTTTGCGACTATTTAAATATTTTAAAGACAACAAACTTTTCAAAAGTTGGTTAATATGTTGCAAAAGATATAATTTGTGAATTAAAAAAATCCAATGAAAAAGAACATGCACTTGCATCACAATAGAATGATAAAAGGCCATGAACACTTCAAAATAGTTTCATAAATAGAACAATTATTAGCACCATCAATGGAACATACCTTGTTCATAGAAGGTATATTTAATCTATGGAAAGATAGGTCTCGAATTGAACACTTTCATACCCGTGGCTGTTCATGTATTTTTTGTTTACAATCATCTCCTCCTCGTATGTAATGGATTGTGCACACATTATGATATATTTTGCTTAAAGAAGTAGACATCAAAGAACTATCTTAAATAAAGAGTCGATGTATCATGTTGACTAGTGTTCAACACAAGTTTAATAGTAATTAACAGGTAAAAGTGTTAAAGCCAATCAAGACAAACGCACAGGCCATAGACACTAGTAGATTACTAGGGAGATGATAGTCGCATAAAACTATAAATATCAACATTATTGAAATAATGAATGTCAAGTGTTTGCCCAGTATGTAAAATAAAAGATCTACCGCTCAACTTCCATGAAAATTCTTGAACAGTGTAACTATTGAAAACTATGAGTTCCCGTTTAAACGATCCATTTTTTTTTTTTTTTTTTATAAAGTCACTTTTTGATCGGTGTAATGGTCTAACGATCCAATTTTCCTTATTTTATTTATTTATAATAAAGTCACGTTTCTTGAAAGAACTGAGTGGTTTTTCAAACGTGGCATTTCATGAGGATTGAATGTTAATTTTTGTAATATTTTGGCGTAGTATGGAAAACATGCACTATAGAGGGTGCTACTGATGGAAAACATGATCAAGTGGATGAATCATCTTCTTGTATCTTCTTCTACTCCAAACCAATCTTGTTTGAATTGGTTGCAAAAATTTGTGATCTAATCTAGTCTTTTAGTCATATTCAAAATTAATACACCCACTTGCCATACTTTTCTTGGAGGTATATTGAATTTTTGAAACCTTTAGATATGTTGTAGAACTTTTTATAAACAACACAAATTGTATTGTTTTTGAAGCTTAATATTTTTTATTGTACCACTCATAATTAACTCAGAAAGTAGTACAATGAGAAGTCTTGTTTGCTAACTGATCATATGGTAGGGAGTGTATCTAGTCACCTTCACAAATAATGGAGAACAAAAATCTCTCTCTCTCAACTTACACATTATTACCCTGGCTCTAATACAACATGATACATTTTTTTAGGTGTATCAGTTAAGAGATGCCTTCTACTGCATAGCCCAAAAATACAAAATGGAAATTAATACAATAAGAATTAATTTTATCGCTTCAAACAAATATCTATAAACACTTAGAATGATCACCAATGAGATAAATTTACCACCCAAATAAAAAAAGCCTCACAAATACCCACGCACTTATAGATAATAATTGAACATTGTAGTGTGGCTCTAAATGAATCAGTCCCTATAGTCCCTCCCTATTTGTGCATAGATCTCCTTGCAACCACACTTTATACTATCTTCCCAATATGGAATCAATTACCTTCTTAGGTGAAGGTGATGTGTTTAGATAGACACACAATCCACCCTAATTGCATTAATGATCCATAACTTGCATTAATGATCCATAACCCACTAATATCATCAAGCACCTTAGTGAACCATAAATATTAAACATCTAATACAATTCCAAGGTGCTATAAAATGTTATAAATTAATAAATCATGCCATACTACATTACTCCTTACTAACTTACAATGTTCAAGGAATTAAATGCAATGACTCTTTCCCATAAAACATCACAAGAAATATGTGCTCAATCAAGCTACACATGAGACAAGTCTTATGAAATTCAAAACCAACAAATGCACCAGAAAATCTCTTACACCATGATCTTCATATTTATCCACAACCTTGCCACACATTGATGCAAGCTCTCCAAATCATCATAGTCATTTCATGGTAAATAAATAAATCCTCTAGGAACTCTAACTATCTATGTTTTTTTTGTAAAAAATAACCAATTTATGCATTGAACCAAATGAAAATTATTACATTCTAGAAGATTCTACAGATTTCTAAAATCAATTCACATATCTCTACTAGGTTTCACTAGTGAAAAATACCAACCCACTCTTGTGCAAAGTTTTGTAAGCTTATTAAAATGAATAATAATTACAAAAGTGCACAACAACATATACATGAAACATACAAAAAATAAACATATGTGTACTAATAGGTTGCACAAAAGTACACAAAATAGGTGCACACTCAAAAGTGGTGAAAAATAACAATGAGCCAAATTCCCTAAATTAACATATATTTTGGCTGATGCAAAATTACATGTGAACTCAGATGTTCTTGCATCAATTTTGAGATTCCTATGATTTTATTGAATCCATGGTGACCCAAAACATGTTTCATTCTTGTGGACTCTTTATCAATCTTGATCTTTATTTATTTATTTATTTATACTCATATCTAATGAAGCTTCTCCTCTTGTCAAACACTTTGGGAGTTTAATTAGGTCTTTGCTTATTTTTTTTATTTTTTATTTTTTATTTTTTTACTTAGGCCGGGGAGGAACTCAGCCCTGTCAGAGCCTTTGGCCACCAAGTCAGAGCCTACAAACCTCCCATGCGCCCATTGGGGTAAACTTTTTAATGTGACCGACGACGCGGATGAGTCGGCATGCCATCCGGTACCACGGGGAGTGGGGGACTTGAACCCTTGACCTCATGGAGTATGACCGAAGCCCTCAATCCATTTAACCAATCAAACTAACACCCCGCCCCCAGGTCTTTGCTTATTTCACCTCCACTAAAAATATCAGATTATTTTTGCTTGAAACTTAGTTAAAAAATATGATGTGGGGTAAGCATCCATGAATTTAAATTTAAGTAAACTATCAATTAAACTCTTTCACTTTACAAAACCCATTTTAAAATTTCCAAAAATTATGTCATCCCTTCTGGTGTAACTTGTACCTTTGGGTAAACTCTGAATTTAAATATTTTGATCTGACTAAAATAGTAGTTATTTATGCTATCTGATGTTAGATCAAATTAATTGTACTTATCAAATGTAAAAATGATCCTAACCAATGTTATAACTTTCATAAGTGTCATGTTTTAAAAATTATAAGATTAATACTGTCTATCATCAACATTTACATTGGCAAAAATGAGAGGGAAAAAATTCAATTTTTTTGTTTGATCCTATTCCATTAAGCATTTGTAGAGCTTATCTAGTGTGAAAGATTCATGGTTTGATCTTTATTTTGAGGATGATGTTGATGATGTGGATGAGGAGAGCACTTGAACATCATTATAGGAGGTGATAGAGGATGTTAGTAAGCCTGTATCCTTTGTTGACTATTGTAGTGTGGAATTTATGGTGGATAAATAATTTTATAATAGTGTAATTGGGTTACAAAGGGGCTTATTGAAATCTACCTTCTACAATAATCTAAGAAAATATTAAGGCATCAATACCATTTCATTGGATAAGTCTAACTTTCTTATGTATGTTGTGTTTGCTCAATCTCCATCCCTTGTTCCCTAGACAATGATTTTGTGGTGGTCGATAACAAGATTATCCAAGGATGTTTTCTCTCCCAGTGGTAAAGGATTATAATGCAATAACACTAATTCCTTATCTGTAAACATTATTTATACATGGTTTGTTAGTGTTAGGGGTAGGACCCAAGGTGAAACTTTGTCCCCTATTACTCCCCATGTCCCTATTAGATCCTATCCTACTATTCATGTTACAGAGAATACCAGGAATAGATGTATTTTTGATAGATGAAATAATGTTAAGAATCCATTCCATAAATGTAGTGCCTTTTGTAAATCACAACTTTATTATAAGTCTAGTGGGACATATCCTTCCATGGCATGTGTGGAAGCTATTGTTAGGGATCCTTCCTCCCCTGATCTATAATCTATCTCTCCCTCTTTTTCATTATGAAACATTCATGTTTCATTCTCTTCTGATATCCTAAATATAGATTTATCGAACTAGGTTATTGAAGTTATGGATTCAGAGACTAGTTTTTGTATAATATTTGGTAATTCTATGGGCTCCCCCCTCTCAATTTTGAGTGCAAATTGAGTAGAGAAACCTTGTTGCCTGTGTAGAAAGAATAATCTGAACTCTATGTTCATGAACAAAAAGATTGCATGAGCATTTGAACCTCTCTTTATTGAGTTATGTGGAGTGTATGTGAATGAAGATACATTATAAATACTATTTTTATTATGAAATTTATCAAAAGTTGCTAAACTCAGGTGGGTCTTTGATAGTTCTCTTTAAAACAAACAGTCTATACAACTCAAGAAATTCTATGTATTACATTCTTTGCATGATATCTTGTTTGGGAGTCAAAGGTGAATGATAATGGGTTTATATTAGTTTTTTAATGTTTTTATAACCTTAATGTTGGTGATGAAGTATTTTTTATTAATAAAGGGCCATGAAACCCTACCTACCCCTATTTTAGGTGGCAGAATATAATGCCAATTGATTGAAATTTTGTGTTTGTGAGAGATTTGAGTGTTTTTAGAAATTTATTATTGAATTTAAGTTGTATAGGGTCAATAAAGACCTAATTTAGGTTATTTTGGGGTTTTAAACCTAATACATCAAAAGTTATGCCTTTTAGAAGGCTCTTGGCCTATAAAGTGGCCTAGAAACCCTAGATTTAGGGTTTGGAGTATAAAAGGAGTTCTAACCATAAAAACATAAAAAAATTGTAGTCTTGTCAATATCAATGTGATATAACTATTTTTTGTTGTTTTAAAGGTGTACAGACCAATATGTATGGATTTTCAAGGACTGAGAAGGAATAGGCCTAGAAGAAGGACTAATGGGATATGCTAAAGAAGAAAAGGGTCTGTGTGTTGTGAAGAGTGAGATTGAAATAGTGGTTTATTAAGATGGAGGAGGATAATGGGTATCCATAAAGGTCAATATTTTTATTATGCTGACTATATATTGCTCAGACCAAGGAGGTTTGTCCATTAGGAGGGCTAATTGAGGACCCAGGTAAGCCTACAGGTACTAATTTTTTTAAAGGAACCTAACTTGAAATTTTGTGTGAAGCATAATAATGGTAAATGGTACTCAAATATATATTTATTTATTTTATATGAGTTTATGTATGTAATATAAAAGAGGATTTGCATTGAAACAAGGCTAGTAGCATGTGAAGGCAAGAGATTGACTTTTGAGTGAAAAGAAAGGAGATGGATGATGAAAGTGGTTTGATATGTTTTGAAGTAGTGTGTTATAGTTTTTAAAGTGCCTTGGAAATTTTATTACATAGGTGTTTGAGTTTTGGTCCTTTTGGACAAGAGGAAGAAAAGTGAAGGAGAATTATAGGCTAAGGGAATAGCTCTGCATCAATAAGTTGCAAAGATTTTTACACAAAAAATTGGAATCCATTATAATTATATTTTTGATCTTGTATTTAGAATGGATATAGTGAGATATGTGTTAACAATAATAACTCAAAATAAATGGAAAGTTTATCAAATGGATTTCACAAAAATGTAGTCTATCACAAAATCTAGATGACACTTTTTACACAAAGGTTTGGAATTATAATGTCAATGATTATTAGTGTAGATCATGCTTAAGTATAATATGACAATAATTTTTCATCAACCATATCAAACTATGTTTGATCACCTTGGATAATGGTCAATAAAAATAATCACAAATAGTTGGAGTATTTACAACTTCAATCTTGATATTGATTTTATGTACCCATCTCCAATTCAAATTTTTATCCATATTCCAAAACCAAAATTCCAAATTTATCTTGGTTATTTCTAAATTTTCCAATAACATTGTAATGAAAACAATTTATCCATTGTAATCACCAAGACAAAACTCGATCATCTATAGTTGCCATGACCCCAACATGTTGGACTCTTAAACCGACTAATATAGATGTCAACTAATTGAAACCAAGGGAGTTATGGTTTTCACATAGTGATTTGGAAAAGAGGTTATATCTTTCCATGAAGAGTTAAATCCCTCATAAATTAAATAATTGATCCCCTAAAGGCCCGAGTTTTTGTTTGAAAGACATGTGGTGCCTATGTATTTGATCTATCTATAAGACTTAGACCATCATGATGACTGAGAGTGACTATAGAGGTGAGGCTATTTGGGACACTTGGTTCCCACCATAGATTACAATATGTGTTAGGGTAGGTAACTCAATAGGTTTTGGGAAAGTAACTCAACAAATGTTTATGGTGTGGCATTTGGGAATTAACACATTTTTTAACAAAGGTTTGGAATTGGAATACAACTGATTGTTGGCACAGATTATGCTTAAGTATATAATGGAAACAATTTTTCATCAACCACATCACACTGTGTTTGATAACCCCAGTGGATGGTTGAGAAAAATAATCATAAATGACTGAGTGTTTATAACTTGGTTTTTGATTGTATGTACCCATGTCCAATTCAATGTTTTATCCAAATTCCAAACCCAAAATCCTAAATTTCTCTTGGATGCTTCTAATTTTAACAACACCATTGTAATGAAAATAATTTATCAATTTCATTCACCAAGATAAAACCCAATCACCCATAGTTGGTCAGATCCCCACATGTTGGGATCTTAAACTAGTGAATATAGATGTCCCCTAATTAAAACCAAAAGAGTCATAGTTTTGACATAGTGATTGGGAAAAGAAGATATCCCTTTCCATGAAGAATGAAAGCCTTCATAGACTAAAGCATTGATAACCCATAGGCCTAGGTTACCATTGTTTGAAAGACACTTGACAACATCTGATTTGTATTTAGAACTTAAACCATCATGGTCATCAGGGGTCTTTATAAAGGCAATTTTGTCTAGGACACCTGGTTCCCACCATAGATTGTAATAAATGTTAGGATAGGCAACTCAATAAGTGTTGTATGAGCATCTCAATAGATATTTATAGTGTTGCATTTAGGCATTAGCATATTTTTGTGAGGCCATTATGATTTTCAGTAAAAAGATGTATGGTTCACCTTCTTTTTTTCTATAGTCCCAATATTTTTTTCTTAATTTCATTATATATATATATATTTATGTACATTTAATTTTTAGGATTTTAAGTGTATAATGTAGAAACCCCCTAATGTTGAGAATTAAAACACCAACCCTCCTTGCCACCTAGGGACAATCACCAATGGACCACATTTTCTCTCAATTGGTGACTCCTCCACCATGACATTCACATTGTATTAAAAATGATGCCCCTTATGCACCCATGTGACATGCATTTTGTAAAATATTTGGTACTCACTTCAAATACAATAAAATCAATAAGATAAAATCCATATCCTCAATATATGTCACCCACATCAACATTATTGCGTAATGTGTATGATATGGGCCCTATGGAATACGATATGAAATTAAATATGCTATCATTACCCCTCATCATCACCACCCAACTCGATTTGAAATATTTCACCTCTTTTAAGTCTTTTATGGCATTTCTATAATTTCTCTAGGTGAAAATATATTGCCAACATAAATGAACATAAGTTATAATATAGATTTTCAAACCTCATTGTTTTGTCTCCATATCACAATGGTGTTAATTCATTTTGATGAGGTGTCATATTATGAAGTGACCTCTAGATATCCCCTAATGTGCATCTTCTAGTATTTGAGGCCACTCATGTTCTAGTGTAACTTTATGTATCACTTCATCCTTTTATAAATGGTAAATAAATCCATCAACAATACTATATAGAAGTAACTTAGTAATTAGCTATTTCTTATCCTTTTCTATTTAGTAATTGGGAAATGTCCCCTATTATATACACTGTGCAATTTACTCCAATTACTCTAGAATAAAAAAAACATAGAATAAGTTTGTTAGGAGACTTATCTTAAATTTATTATGGTTCTTTACCATTTTATAATTAACTAAAATGGTCTGGACCAACATTCTCTCATCTTGATTTGACATTGATCCTAAACTAGAACTCTTCTAAGAGAATTGTCCATAGTGATATGCGTCCTCCCCATTGTAGACATGCAATTCCTATCACTATTGTGTTTAAATTATCAATATACTAAACATTTTATGATAACACACAATCTTGGTCAAAATCACTAAAATGTGTTAAATGATTCAAACTTGTCATGTACAGGTGCCGATTTAGGCTAATGTATCCCTGAATGGGGAAATGCATTTTATGTGATTCTTATATTTTCTAAAATCACTTTGATTCAAATTATGACCACATAAAATGATTCTCTGGACTAGTGAATTCTTCTAATTCAGAAGCACACATCACATGCATGTGTTATCTCACATCCATAATGCCCTAAATGGGGAATTATTCTATATGCAACTGAAACCTTCTAATTATACTCTAGTCAAATCAAAACTCAATAAATTAACATTTTGTCCAGTTTGATTAAATGAAAAACCAATTTTTGAAGAATTATAGAAAATTAATTAAACCCACTTAAGAAAATTAAACCAAATCAAAGGATTAAGTGAAAAATCCATGGAAGTTATTGAAAATCTATTAACTAGAAATTCATTCCTCAAATTTCCATCACCCTATGACATCGTCAGTTGGGTGGCATCCATAAGCCATTAATAGAACAAATATTAGAATTAAGCTCTCCCATGCCTTACTAATGACCCATTATTCCAAATATCAATGGGGATATTTATGGTTTGTCCCTCCAAAGTTGAATTGATTAATGGCCACACATATTGATCTCAAGATGCACAATCATGGTTGATTCTGATCATTTTCTAAAAGCTATAAAAAAGAGCAACAAGTCCACCATTTTTAAGCTTTATTCATGCAAAATTATTATGCATAAATTACAAAAGAAAAACTTCACTTATTTACAAATATTGATGAAATTCATGAGCCTAAGCCTAAGACATTCATGAGCCAAAGTTGAATATTGTACCAACCAAGGCTAAATCTTCTCATGCTTCTATTGTAAAGATGTATAGTATCTCAGATCAACTAAGTAAAATACCTATACAAATTTATATCTAAGATATTTTGTGTACATCTGAAGTCCATATAACTATTTTGAATGACTTTCTATAATAATCTACTATTCTCCAAGACATTAACCCTAAATAATTTCAAACAATTATATGGCATTTATCTCCATTTTGACAGGTTACATTTTATCAAAGAGACATTTCAGCTCTTAGTCCTAGCCATAACAACCCCTTGTATATTGAGGTCATCATTGAAAACCATAAAATCAATAAGGTTCTTATAGACAATGGTTCAGGGATGAACATAGTGTCCCTTAAGCTAGTATAGTGATTGGGTTATACTGTAAAGGACATCTATTTAGAGATAATAATAATCAAGGCATATGATAAAGCCAAAAGGGAATCTTCCATAACTCTCTATTTGCCAATCATTATCTGGTTTGTGTCCCATCATACCTTGTTACATATTATGAATACTGAGTTGCCTTATAATATACTTCTTGGTCATCTTTGGATACATGAATTAAAAGTCATCCTATCCACTTTACATCAATGCCTCAAGTGCCCCCACAATGGGATTAAAGTCACCATTCCTGCCAATTTATAGCTTACCAGTATTGTAAACACCTAGAGGCTGAATTTTGTAATTATAACTATTGTCTTGGTTCTAAATTTGTCATGAAGAATAATAAGGAAATAGTTTTTAATCCACCCAAATCCAATTATATCAACCCAAGTGACCTTGCTTCCAATTCAGATGATCCATTTCCCATAACCCTTGCATAATAGGTTACTATAGAGGATGAAGGCATTTCCATGTACCATCTAAAATATGCCATCCACATTGCTCAGTTTCTCAAGTCTCCCAAATATTTTAATAATCCCAAACCTTCCCAAATCACTTACAGACCCAACATGATTTGGTAAAATAAGAAAAATACAAAGAAACCACCGATGGTATTCATACCTTCTACTTCACCAAATCAAGATCAGGAAGATTTAATTGAAGGAGATTAGTTATATTCTGATGGCATCATTGATTCTTTTCATAATCCTAAATATCATATCCCTAATTAGATTATGGATAATTTTGATTATATAGGAAAAGGCCTTAGGCCATAAGAACAAGGAATAATAGAACCGTTATCAGCTGGTAAACCTACCATTAATCAAGGTATTAGATTTATACTGATTAGGGGTGACCTCATGTATTTCAATAGTGATTCTTATGAATTTACTAGAAATGAGACTCCTGAGAGTGATTCAGTATCCCATTATAGTATATACGATGAACTTTATGACATAGACTTATTTGAATCAAATACCATTATGACTATCACATCCCATTTTTCTATTTGCCTTTACCATCTCAAACTCATTGATTAGGACCAAAATAATTATATCATACCACTCAATGAGTTATATAATGAGGAATATATTATTGAGTACATGGGCCTTAGATATAGATTGATAATTGGTGATCATAAACAAGGTTTTGATTTTTGTTTGGACCCTTTTACCTACTTTGGAGAGCAAACATTTTCTTGGTCATAAAAAAATAAAACATCAAGATCCTAGGGTGAAACCCTCTTTGAGACACTCATTGATCAAGGAAATAGTGAATAAAAATACAAGCCCTTGAGTGAAAACCCATTTTAGGTACTCTTAGATGGGGAATTTTTCTCATCTCTAAAAGATGCACAAGGTCCATCAAGTCCCAGCTCTATATCTACTACCAGCATCACATCATAACAATAAACATTTATTGAGTGACTCACTCTTCACTTTCTAAAGATATTTTCTAGTTGGCTACTACCTAAATTGATAGATTCAAATAATTCTCATTATCTAGAGCTTTGGGAAGAATAACTAGAAGTTAAAGTAGAAGGAGAGGATCAAGATCAAACACTACCTACTATTCTATACGATGGTTCTACACTCCTTGTATAAAACACTATAGAAGTGAACCTAGGGACTTATGATAATCCCTAAATTGTGTATCTTGGAGCCTCCCTCACCAATGAATTGCACCACATTGTCACCATCCTAAGGGACTTCATTAATATATTTGCATGGGCTTATTATAACATTCCAAGCTTAGACCTTGATTTGGTTATGCATCAACTTGTTGTCCATCCAGATGCTAAGCCAGTCAAATAAAATCTAAGAAAGATACATCCACACATTACTCTTTTAGTAAAAGTAGAATTGGAGAAATTATTAGGATCATGCTTCATCTAATCACTAGAATATTCTAAATGGATATCAAACATAGTTATATTAAGCAAAAAGACACATTATATATGTCTTTCTATTGATTTTAGAGATACCAATAAGGTATGCCCCAAATATTATTTTACTCTACCCAACATTGACATGATTGTCAATTCTATAACTAGGTATGAGATGTTGTCCCTTATGGATAGATATTTAGGATACAATTAGATCATGATAGCTCAATAATACTAGCACAAGACTAAATTCACTACACTAAGGGGAACATTCTATTATCAAGTCATGTCATTTGGCTTGAAAAACATCAGGGCCATCTATCAGTGTAATATGACTATCATCTTTCATGACATGATGCATGATATTATTGAATACTATGTTGATGACATCCTAGCTAAATCAAGAACACATGTCGAACTTCCTAATGTTCTACAAATAATATTTAAGAGACTTCATGAGTACAGGGTTCATTTGAATCCTAATAAGTGTGTCTTTGGCATTAATTCAAGAAAATTTCTAGGATTCATTATGTCACAAAGAGGGATCAAATTAGACCTTGCTAAGGTCAAGGCCATTGTAAGAATGCCTCCACCTTCTAATCTCAAACAACTCTATAGCCTACAAAGAAAGATCCAATCTATTTGTAGGTTCATTTCATAACTGATAGATAAGTGTCACCCATTTACACACCTCTTAAATAAATGTGTTAATTTTTAATGGGGTGTCAAATGTTAATCAATATTTTATAATATCATAACATACTTGGCCAACCCACCAGTTTCAAGACCACCAAAACCTAGGCAACCATTGCTTCTTTATTTTTTAGTGATCGAACATGCACTAGGGGTACTGTTGGCCTAACATGATGAACAAGGAAAGTAACATGAGATTTACTATTTAAGCCACACACTTATGGCTTATGAGTATAATTATATACCTATTGAGAAGGATTGTTTAGCAATGATGTTCACTTCCTAAAAGTTATCAAACTATATGTTGAATAAAATATTATTATTATTGCTTAAGTGGACCCCCTCAAATATTTATTATCCAAAGGAACTCTCATGGGTCACATAGAAAAATGGGTCATACTCTTAAGTGAATTTGATGTTGAGTGTATACACATAATATTTTCAATCTCTCTGAGTGCACGCCTTAAGGGGTACACTAGGAAAGGGGTAGGTAGACCATTGGGGCTTCATAATATTGTAGTCCCTTTTTCCACTTGCCATCTATACACTTATCTCCTAAAAATATTTACCCTAAGCTTATTCTTATCATTTGTACCCATTCCAAACATGTTTCATATCATTATCCTCTTTTTTATTTCCTTGACCCCCTTTCACTAATTGACTATACTAGGTCCAATAGCTTGACCTTGTATAGTTTTAAGCCTCTGATTACTATATAGGTTTGACTAGGTCGACCCCATACTATTTTTGGGTATTTTCACTAGAGAGTTTTTTTATCCCTTCAGCTAACCTAGCTTAGGGCCTAGTGATTTATCTCCCAAAAACATACAAGATCGATTGGGTTGACCCTATACAACAGACATATTCAAAAGGATTTAGGGAAATATCTACCTATATATACAAGTTCATTTCTAACCATTTGAGAATAGAGAAGTGAAGAAGAATAAGTGTGAATGAACATCTACTTATTGACTATTCTACTTGAGGAATAAATCTTATGGTTCCATAGTTTCTTTGGAGATATAGATCTTGTCTTGTAGAGAAGTATTTTAGATGCATAGATAGGTTGTGTAGCCTAGAGATAATTTATCTTTGTTATCCTTATATACCGCAAAAATATCTTGTGAATAACCTTGGCTAAGGGAGAGATTGAGGCTCAGTGGGTTTGTCTTCAAAGGTAAGTATTCCTAAATTTATTTCTCCTTTGTAAGAGTAGATAGATAATGTAGTTGTGATTCTCTCCCATACATTAGGATTTTGTATACATTAAAGTGAGTATATGTCTTCTATGCATGTTTAGTTTAGTTTTTTTTGTTTCTAACCCTCACTTTGTGCCACAATATTTGTTGTGCACTATATTAGAATTACTTTCTTGTTATTAGAATAGAGTGAATATCAAAACTTAGGAATCTTTTAGGGTTGTTGCATGATTATGTTAGACTATAGGATTTATAACCCTTCCTATCATGGTGTATTATGATAAGTGATACTTTAATTGGGACTAGTGGATCCCCATATTGGTCATGTTCTTGCTTAACAAATGTATTCTCAATAAAAAATGTAGGTCTAATCTATCTTCTTCGAGATAGGATTGATTTGTAGACTTGATGCATTTATGATTTCATACATTCTGGTAAACCCAATATGAATCCTATCCCACCATTGGTTGGATTATCTTCATGTTTCCACTTTATTATTAATATTTTATTCACTTTGGCTTTACCTTCATAAGATATTCTAGTGAACTCAACGTGAACTAACCCTTACAAGATTTGTTCAATTTATTTCATTTTTTCCATCATTATTTTTATCATATATTTTCCATACTGGGTCAACTGCATCTACCCAAATTTTGATTCTATGCACATGTTTTTAGGTATAGGCTATTGGAGAAGACCCAATATAAGTTTCTATATTTTTAGACTTATAGTCTAGACAACTAAGTCAACTCAATCGACCTTGTATATTTTCAAGCATCTTGTTCAACATACTAGATTGACCCAGTCACCCCTATACATTCTAGGCACTTAGTAGTAGGCTTATGTAAATCTTGATCAACCTAATTGACCCAATTAGTAGAATTTACAATCATATATCAAGGTTATTGAACAACAATCTTCATTCTCTACATCTCTAATGCACCAAGGTTCCTTTCTCTCTCTTCTTTTTATTTACAATCTTTCCTTTTATAGTTTGAAATCTTTAATATTGCCCCTACGTAGTCAACTGGATTGATCCTATTGACCCAGTTATGTGTTTTATGTGCTATCTAGATAACTAGGTCAATTATGTCGACCCTATTCATTTTCAGACCTTACTTTTGTAGTATAAGATCGACCATGTCAACCCTATTTTTTATTCTATGCATACACTATTGACTATACCAACACTATAACTTGTTTTAAAGTTTAAATTAACCTTATATACTAGTAATTAGCTCACAATTTAATTTTTATTGCTTGCATGCTTAGAACAGATCAAATAGATTAATTAGGTGGTTTTCAATAAATCATTTAGTTTCACTATTTTTTATTTTATGCACACATGACCAAATCACAAAATCTAAATAAATTTTTTAACATCTGTCTATCTAAGGCCAGCTTACTTAGGTTTCATCACCAAGGAGGAAGTTGATTTGATGTTTTGGTCAAGAATAAAGCATGGTTAATGATATATTCTAGCTAAGCACTCGTCACCCTTATCATTGTGGTATGTGAGGTGAGGGGGTAGGTCCCAATACCAAGCCTGTATCATTAACACTATAGGTCCCTTTCAACCCAAACTACTTGAAACCATCCTTATATTGCTTTCTAGTTCCCTACTTATAGCCAACTTCCTATCACATTTAAAAATTATATTCTTAATAATCTATTAAACATTTAGGTTGACCAATTAGTTAACTATTTACTTTCAACTTGATTTCTTGCTCTTTTCTCAAATGTATTTTGTATTATAAAACCCTGCATTAACTAGTATTGTTACAAGGTTTTGTGCTATGTGATTCAATTAGATTGGCCTGTGTTGATCTAATTGCTTTTTTGTTTCCCTTTAGTTCTTAATTTTCAGATTACTTGTAAAAATGATCTTTTCTAATTCATAATTAATTATAGGTTTATTCATTTTCCCTATCGACTATACTGGGTTAACCCTGTACCTTTTTTAGCCTCTGTTCACTATACTAGACTTCCCAATCGACCTTATATTATTTGAAAACCTTATTCACTCTTTTTATAGCCTTATTCACTATACTAGACTAGCCCAGTCAATATTTTGCTATTTTTAGACCCTGTTCACTCTTTTGATAACCTCTATTTTCTGTGATGGATTGACCCAATTGACCTTATACTATTTATAGACCCTATTTTTATGATAGGTCAACCTAGTTGACCCTCTACTATTTATATTATTTCCTATTTCCTTGCTTTCTCATCTTTATTTCCCTTCATCATGGACTTTATGCTTGATGATAATACTAAGTTGTATTCAATAAACTTGATGAATTTTACCAACCCTCATAGGGTCTCCCATAGATAGAGTAGGGATCCTATCTTAGATACTAGTAATCTTCATATTGCCACTCGCACAATGAACTATGGGATCCCTCTTAATACCTCTTCATAGCGTAATCCTCTCTTTTCATAATAAGACAAACTTGGTTTAGAGTATACCCCCAAAATTCTCTTTTTTATCTCTGAATTTCCTCAACATCGAGGAAAAGATCCTTCTATTATTTATAATCTTATGATTAGTGGTCAATTTGAAGAGTCATTCACCTACTCCTACATTCTCAACTAGATTTAGGGGTACTAATTTCTTTGATTCTCAGCCTCTTCCTTCGATTATGATCCCTTCTCATACCATGACCTCTTCTTCTCTAACTTTTCCCACCTTCGTGCCTAGTATATCCATTAACATGGTAGGTTCTACATCTAGTGAGCCTCTCATAAGATCCACTATCCTTAATCCTTCCACTAGTGCATCGTTTGCTACCCAAAGTAATCATTCTATTAGTGATTATTATTCTCAACCATTCATTAGTCCATCTTTTTCTACACAAGCAAATTTTTCCACTAGTGCCTCACATTCTCATAATTCCTCTCAATCTCCTATCAACATCAATAATGGTACCTAATCAACTAATACCACCTCTCATGCTTCTAATAATGCTAATAAAACACATCAATTATTGTTAAAAACACTCAATCAAATGAATACCTTTCAAGATCGTAGCACAAATCAAATAATGAGAATGCAAAACCACCTTCTCCATCTTCAAAATCATCCTCAACTAATGGCTTGGGGCACACATAACCAGAATGTTCCCCCTCTTCCTCTTCAAGATTCTCAAGGAAATCTCATTCCTCAACCTCATTTGGTCATTAAAACCATTAAGCATCTCCAAAATGAACATGTCACTACTAAAATTTCAAACATTGATATATGAGGTATCACACCTACAATTTATTATAATGGATCAATTGATCCAACCCTTCATATTAAAACATTTGGAAATATTTACAAGGATTGGGTCAAATTGAACATCTTTACCACTACCAAAATCTTATCCAAAAAAATCATGGGTGATGCCTTAGATTGGTATAACCATCTTATAACTCATTCCATTAATAGTTTGGAGGATTTTGTGAATTCTTTAGTTTAAGATTTCCAAACTAGTGATTTTCTTGAAAACACTTTGGCCCACTTCATAGATTTAAAATAACTTGAAAATGAAACTTCTCAAGACTTTGTTAGAAGGTGGAAAAATTTGTCAAACAAATGTGAACATAACATGTTTGATGAGAATATTTTCCATTTCTTTACCAATGTAATTTTTCCTAAACTTCAATATTGGGTCTGCACTCTCTCTTCATGTACATTGGAGGAGGCTATTGACCAAGCTAAATGACAAGATTTAATTATGCATCAATTCGAGCCACCTCAACCTTCTATGGGACCTCGTATCTTAATGAAGAACAAAAATCATAATATTACCAATGGTGGTGTTAAATATTCTTATAACACCATTCACAATGTTTAAGCTATCATTCCTATCCCTCCATCAGAACTAGCTCCCCCTTATAAAAAATATACCAATCATCACTTATCTTCACCAAACAAAATTAATGTTCATAAACCTCTATCCTTAGCTAAATTGATCAAGCATCTACCTAAGAATATTCCATGAGAACTTGACTCTACCTGTCCTATGAAATCCTAGTATGATCCTAATAATTTTTGCTGGTTTCACGCTAAATGGGGTCATTCTCATGAGACCTACAGACAACTTTGTAATTTAGATATGGAATTTATTCTTGGTCCTAATTTTGATCATGATTCTATCATTCTAAAGTGTCAATAAAATTATGAAATTGCTTTTAAGGACTATAAATCACATGATAAATCTTAACCCTTGAACCAAGTTAATGTTCATTTGGTTATCTACAAAGACCCTCTTCCTAACCATCAACCTATCAAAGAAATCAAGATAAACCCACCCCTTCCACCAATAATGTATAAAGTCTTGTTGAACCCACTTCCAAAGAGAATGTGGTTAATATGACTAATATGCAAAGGGTGGTTGCTTTTATCAATTGCCAACCTATAAACACTCATTCATCTCAAATATATCATGTTATCTAGGACTCTTCTCCAACTCATTTAAATGAGTTGGGGCAAGATGACATTATAAATTTTGATGATCCTATTTTTGATTCTCCCTTGGATAACACTTCTTATTCAATTTCAATAACCATTCCTTCTTCTTCCAACATTAATGATAATCAAGATTATACTAACACTTCTTCTACCAATTCTCAAAATCAACTTGAACTAGTTTCTTCATCATCACAACATAATTTATAACCTTGTTCTAAGACTTCTACTTACCAACATAAATTCTAATGCACTTTAGCTCCTCATTCCAAATACCTCCTTAACAATTATGCACATATATCTAACAACCTTCTTATAGGTTATGATGAGTGGGATCCCGTCATGAAACTCACTAATCTCGCATCATATATTTTGTTACTTGAGCTTATGAAGACTTCTCTACATTATAGAAACTATCTTATGAAACTATTATTTGAGATGAATGTCCTTCATCCTCCCCTAGTAGGATAGGAGTTATCCTTATCTAGATTAAAGGATAGTATATTACAAAAATGTGAAGAGATGTATATCAACATTGATGAAACTATGGACACTAATTTTTCCTTAAAATACCTATAGATTCTATTATTCCTGATTAGATTCTACTTCTTACAGATGATCATCCCTTATTTATTAGGGTCCAAATAGGTGATATCCAAGTTAAGCATGCATTGATTGATGAGGGTTTTGGTACCTGTGTTTCCTCTCTTGACTTCGTTAAGACCTTTGGATATTTAAAATGGAATCTCAAGTCTACATGCAGTGCCTACCAAGGATATGGTATAAGGAAAATACCTCCTCTAGGTTGTGTGGTTTCCCATTACCATCTCACCTATCACCATTTGCATGAAGGTTATGATATTTAACTTTTCCCTTTCTTATAACATTTTGATTGGTAGGCTTGGACTCACCATATGAGATTTTTTCTTCTTCTTCCTACCAATGCATTAAATTCCCTCATAATGGAGCCATTTATAAGATTTAGGGTGACACTAACCCTTAGAATTTTGAAAAAATTCTAAGATCATGGTGTATTCAATATTCCTACTCTTGAACCTCTACTTAACATTTCATTCCATGATTCTCAACATCTTAAATTTCTTATTAATTCAACCTAAGGTTATAATGGACATCTTAAATTTATTAAGAGAATTCTTCCTAACTTATTATATTTTGATGATGATGATCCCAATGAGATTAACCTAAAGATTAAAACTTCCAATCTCTCACCTCACCTCATCTCATCTCATAGCTTCTTGCTTCCTTATGACCTCATTTTTGCAAGCTTCCTTGTGATGATATTCTTATAGTCTTGACCAAGACTCGGCATTTTATTCACCACACTTCCTTCAAAGAGAATGTCAACCCTAATTTTGTCATTGATCTTCACACCTTGGATTACGATGATGGTTATTCCGTAGATGATCCATTTTTAGGTAGTTTTGTATAGGCCCATGATGTCAAGATTATCTGTTATCATTCTTCTTTACTTGAGTCTTTTTCCATATCTTCCTATCTTCATTTATAGTTCCTAATTTTAGTATTTTTCCTATTTATCATAGAGTAGAGATGGCATCAACACCTCTAGTTTTCAAGGAGCCTCATAGGAGTATGCTCATAGATCCTGCTATGATCAAGCCTTACCACTTTGCTAGGTACTCTGATCACTATAGTTGGTTTCCTCGTATGATTACTATGACCATCCTTAGACCTTATGTGGATCCTAATCCTCCCTTAATAGATCCCTGATCAGATCCCATTACCACTCCTACTATAGTTTAGCCCATTATTTTTCCTACTATAGTTAAGCCTATTCCCAATCCTGCTCTTGCTAAGCTTAGCCTACTTCTCATCCCATTCCTCCTTCTGTTGAGCCTAGTTCTATTTATTCTCCACCAACACCTTTCTTTGATGATGGTTTACTTCCCTCACCTTAGATGGCTCCATTTCCCACAAAATGGGTTGATGAGTCTTTTCTAGCTTCTTCCACTCCTATTACACCTCCTTCTATGAGTGTTTCTCCTAAGACCACTCATAAGCATATCTATTTCTTCCATGGGATAAATAATGATTATTCTACCCATTGTCATGAGTTACGATAATATATTGATACTTTGCATCATTCCTATCCTTCCTTAGACAAAACCATTCCTCCCCTAAAGGTTCTACCTAAATATATGCCTAAGTATGGCGAGGTATATTATTTGTGGCACCCATCACGTCAATCATCACCACATCCTCCAATAACACATTATGGATCACCTTATAGCTATTCATGGATCTTCTTCTAGTCCTCCTATAGGTCATCACCATAAGAAGGCTTATCCTTCTTCTCCCATTATTCCACCTCTAGTGGTTTCATCCCCTCCTATGGTCCCTTTGTCACCTTCTGTGCCTACACTTGTGATTCTTTCACCTGTGGACATCACCTCACCTGTGGATCCTTCTCCACTAGTGATTCTAGCATCTCTTATAGATCTCAATCCCATGCATTCTCTTGAACATCCCTTGCCTATTTTCCCTCCTCAACATGATCCATCGAGTATTTCTACTTTTTCAGTTGAGTAGATTAGAAGAGAAGTCTTTTCCCAATTTTCATTGAATATTGATGAGACATTAACTATAATTTATATCCAGCTTCATAGAGATTTACCTAATGTATTGGATAATGTATGTGGGTATATTTATTAGTACTTAATAACACATGCATGGTGATTTTATATTTACATTTTGATTGAAAATTTGCTCCGATTTTATTTTTATCTATCTGTTATATCATTTGACACCATGTCAAATTCATATTTTTATTATATAGTGATTTTACCTTTTATACTACATCTTGATTATATTGTCATTTATATTTGCATATGATTTCTTTATTTATCATTTTATTCTCTTTATTCTTTGATTTTTTCTCAAAAATCCCTACTTTCCTTCATGATTGTTTGCTTTTTTATCTCTATATTTCACAGTTATTTGCCATTGTGATTTGGTTATACCAACCTTGTTCCCTTTGGCTCTATTTTTCTATTACCATGTGATTAGTTAAAAAATAATGCATCTCATTATACTTTCATTTCACTAATACCCTTCGGATCTCCTTTTTCCCTTCTTTCTTTTTCACAAATTAAGCATAGACATGATTGAGACTTGAGATCACATGCTTGTTCATTGTTAAGCCTAAGTGTACTAGTCAGTCTTTGTCTTTGATTACTTAGATTTATTTAGCCTTAGCCTAAAGTTCATTCATGTGTATCATTACATCTCTCATGATTGGTTATTCCAAATATGTATGGAGGAGGAATCTTAAAAATTCCATAGAAAGTTAAAATCCAAATCTTTTTACAAAAGGTAATGATATAAAATGAAAAAATATTCTTAAAAGTCAAATCACACTAAAAGACATGATTCAAAGCACATCTCCTTCTTCTAGTCAAACCTTAAACTCCACAGTTAGCCTCACAATAGAACCAAGGTATTTTGGGGTGTGGTAGGCCAATAAATTATAAGAGGAGAGTAAAAATATCTTTTAGTGCTACTTACTTCCTCACACAAGTACCCAATGTTTGCAGTAACTTGACGACTCTATAAGGGGTCTTAAGGAATGGGGAACACATCATGGGAAGGTAGGTACATTTTACCTTTTATTTTACCAATCGACCTTCATGAGTTGATCTTAGTATCATACTTATATGCCTACAAAGATTTATGTCTATAACAAATAGGTTTCCTTTGCACATTGATGGTCACTAGTCACTTAGTGTCTTCTCATGTCCTTAATATGCCTTTTATCTCCTAAGGTCTTCTCATAATATGCCTAAGTCTTGATTTTTACACTCCTTTTTTCATTCCCTATATACCTCATATTTCCTCTTAAGAAATATTTTTTTGTCTACTGATCACTCCCCTTGGGATTTCATTTGTGATTTGCTTTGTAAGACCACGCATAGGACCCAATATTCCTCACAAATTACCACTTTTTTCCCTTCCTATTACCCATATCATTTGTTACCTAATTTTTCTTATTTATTCCACCCTAGTGTTGTTATCTTTGTGAGTTTCAGTGTAAGACCACAAATAGGACCCGACATTCCTCACAAAATTTTCCAATAATCCAAGTCACAAACATAATTACATGTGTCAAATATGAGATAAGATGTAATTTGATTATGAAGTTACACATCATTAACATGCTTTCCAAATTGATTTAGTGTGTTTTATGCTTAATTTCTCTTTTGATTTTATCTTCTTATTTTTTGAGTGTATGTAAGAATACAACCATTTCTTGAATTTTTCATACTTCCCAGTTTAAATTAGTGTGATAAATTTAAGACCAAATTTTTTCAATTTTGTTTTTCTCTTATACTTCCCAACATTATTTAGTATAACTGATTGACTTAATTAATTTGTTTTTATACCATTTTTTCCCTTTTACATACCTTTCATATTATTACTTTTTTTCATACTTCCCAATGTGATTAAGTATGATTTTACTTACTTTAATTTGGTGCACAAATATTTCAATTTGGTTTAAAAATAAATTCCTTTTTTTTACCATCTTATTTTACCATATTGTTTTACCATCCCTTTTCTTACTACATGGAGCACAAGAATGATGCAACACATCACATACAAGTTTTTTTTATATAGGATGACATGGAAGAAGGATACAATATTTTCACTTTAATTTTTTAGATCCAATCATTGCAACAAGAAAACCCTAGATTGGATTCATTCATTCAATATATCGATAATCCTACCACATTGCATAGCCTAAGAAAAATATTTATTGGGAAAAGTGTACATTTTTTACTCAAATGTACAACTCTTGAAAATGATGAAAAAATATCTTTTGGTTATGTTGCAATTGCACAACTAGGATAAATTTTTAGTTGCATTCCTATCTCAATGTTCGAAAATGAATTGAGAATTTACATAAGATATGTTCTACAACATTGTGAGACTTTTAGTATAGATATAACTGAAATGTCTATCATTTGATGTCCTTCAAATAAGATAGTGGACATAGAATGTAGAGAAATCAATTTACCATACATGAAACCAAAGGAGAAAAAAATTGGAAAAGTTTAGGATGTAATGGATATTGAAGTCATTCTTTTCATGACATTATTATAGCAAAGACATCCAAAAAAATTAACTCATGCCTAAAATTCTTAAGCTGAAAAAGAAATCAGGGAAACACTTCACTTAACCAAGTGGTGTTTAATGAAAGCTTAGATAATGAGATTAAAAAACTGTATGAAAATAAATATTGTACCAAAAAATGTTTTGAATTAGGATTATCATTTGAGATGCTAAAATTTGAAAGGATAAAGTTGTTTTATTCCACCACAATAGATAGGATTTGTTTAAGAAAAATAGAAACAAAACTACATTAATTTTCACAATACTAAGATCTATTTGGGAACTTGGATTAAAATATATAGATTGTAGAGAAGTAGCTTTATTGATATTCAAAATTGTCACAAAAATAGGGAATGAAATGCATTCCATGTAGGGAGGTTTTGACAAAAGCCACAAAAGAAGACAATGGCAGCTAAAGATTTGTTGGACCAATTGGTGGATGATTTGATAGATATTTTTCCAAGACTTACATGCTAGGTAGATATAGACATCTCATGAAAAAATGTTCAACATCTTCCAACATCTTTCACTCAAGAATTTATGAGGTACCATGTCAATGCATAACTAGTAGATATGGAATATGAGCCAACATCCTAGCCAAAATTTATTAATATCTGGAGAACTAATTTTCATGATGTGACCATTACTAAGTCTGATGACTTCTCTAGGTGGAAAACATATATCTTATTGACTCAATAAAAATGTTCTAGGTCCCTCTCTAAATATCAAGAAGATCGTATCAATCAAGAATTCACATTGCACTAAATTAGATAATTTTTACAAGACAAATGTATTACACACATAAACTAGTGTTAGAGAAATAACCCAAAGAGTGCCTCAATATCATTCACGAAAAGGTGGAATGTCAAAAAACATTTATGCCAATGATAGTGACAAAAATCAAAGTAGTTACTGATAGAATAGTAGAGTTATCAATGGCAAGGATTATAACACATGGTCATGGTGTAGGTGGATATGGCCATTGTTTTATCGTATGTTCCATGAGGGTCTAATTTTACTATCACCTCATTAAAAATGATTCAAGGATATGGAAAAAACAATGCCAGATATTTATGGATCTTTAATATAAAAACATGGATCTTCAAAATATCCATTATATGATGCACTTTTATCTAATAACTGCTACCCTAAATGCAAGAAATACATAGAGAAGCACAATCAGTTAGCACCTTCAAGAAACTTCCTTCCAGGTTATACCTTCAACTAGAAAACTATTGTGGGGATAATAAGAATAGGTAATTCCTTCCATCCATGGTTATATCTTAAAAAGGTCTAAACTTATATGGAACTAAATGTAATTCTATTATATTTATAAATTCATAAATTCACATTTTTTATACATGTTTGTGTTGCAATATTTATCTCTCCTTGTATACAAAGGTATTTTCCTTGATGTCAATTTTGGATTTATCCCTATAGGACATACCCATGAGGACATCAATGGTACATTTGGAAACCCATCTGAATGTATAAAGAGGAAAGGTGAATGGAGTATGGCAGAGATGATGGGAAATTATAAGACATGTGAAAATACATGAAGCTTCATGCCATATTTGATTGAAGTAGTAGATTCAAAGACTATGTTATTAGTTACCAGTTGAAGGGAAGAAATGAAATAGTAGGCTTGAAAAAAGGTCAATATTTTATTTAATGCATGGAACAAGGTCAACCCATTATGCATTGTAAAAAATCTATAAGAGATAAAAATTGGTTCCCCCTCCCCCTAATTACATTATGGATAACAAAAGAAAATGGTGAGCAAAATGTTCTAAAAGGTAATCTAATGAAAATATTTTTCAAAGGATTGAAAAATAGAGAAACATCAAAAGATTCCGTTGTTGGAAAATTCTCAAATAGAAGTATAAAAAAGAATGAAAAAGAAATTAAATCTAACTTGATTAAGTATGTACATCAATTCAATGAATTTGGTTTGACAAGAAATAGTAAGTGGAATGATCTAGCATATTACTTCCAAAATATCCATGACAGAATAAAAAATACATGTTCCCTTCTGAAGTTGAATGTAAAGGATATTTTTGGCCTATAACTCACCATGACATACCCATACATAGATATCTACACAAAATGGTTCATGATAGGACCCTTGATTTTGGAGTGGCATCTATAGATATATATATGTTGGTCCAAAAAACAAAATAACAAAAATTTCATTTGATCTAGCTCAAGATATGTAAACAAAGATATGTTATGTGTCACACTTGAAAATTCTACAAGAGTGAACTATTTAGTATGGGTTGCTAGAGTTGAAAGCAATATTGAGATGCTACAAATAAATGGAAATATAGAATGAAAGGTCAAAATAACTTGGTTCATCCCAGTTCATGTAGGAAAGAAAGATATATAAGAAGCAAAAATTTATTCAAGTTGTTTGGATAAGAAATGGAAGCCAAACCCAACTAACAACTCTTTACCATCCATTATTATAAGATAATGTCATCTATGCTTAGAAAATAGATAAAAAATGGAGAGTTCAACTAATTATTATCATTAATTTTTTGAAAGGCATTGTAACAGACTATTTGAATACATCATCACTTTAGGCACTATCAAAAATATTGATAAAAGATTGGGAGTTATTTTTTTCTTTCGTGACATTGAAAAATTTGAAATGGTGTTTCCTTAATTTTGAAATGAGAAATATGAATGATTTATTTTTGTAAATTTAGTGCATTTTTTTGAAAATGTAGAATGTTTTATTGGATTCATTAAGGAGATGCCTTATTTTTTTATTGTTTTATTTACTTTTTGAGAGTTTTTATAATGACACTTCACATTTTGGGTCTTGGAAAATACACTTTGACATTTATGTTTTATATTTTATAATACAATAAATTTAGTATTTGGAAATTGTGTATATACAAAAGGTCTTCAACATTTGATTATTAGAACATGTGCTTCACATATTGAGTATTTCAAAATGGTCTTTGAATTTTTTATGGTCCAAATAATAAGTTAACATTTCATAAATGATGAAAAGGTCTTCAAATTTTTTTGTATTTTAAATTAAACTTCACATTTTGCATCCTTCCAAATGGTCTTAGAAATTTGCACATCAATTTACTCTTCAACATTTATGCATTGCAAAATACACTTCATCATTATTGTGTTTGTGAAATGGTCTTTAGGGTTTATGCCTTAGAATGTCCCACTTCAGAATTTATGTCCCATGGTTTTTTCCACTTAGATGTTAAGGTTTTGTGGAAAGGTCTTTGGGTTTTTCACATTGGCATTCTACACATTGATAATCAAAATTGGGCTTTTGACATTTTTGCATTGAGAGTTGTTCTTTGGAATTTATGTATCAACAAATGGTCTTCATCTTTTACATTTTTCAAATTACACTTAACAATTCAAGTCTTAAAAAATGGTATTTGATAACTTAGCACTCACAAATCCTGTCTACCACTAATGTAAAGTGTGAATGGCCGAGCACTTGAGATCATGGCATGTGGCACAATCTTAGTGACTCGACTATGCATAAGGATGAAAAATAAAAACAAAAGTTTTAAATAATGAAAACATGTAAGATTATGACACAAATTAAAATCTCAATAACTCAGCTATGTGGGATATTATATAAACATCTAAGAGGTTATTAGCACTTGTGATTGTGCCATGTAGCATAATCTTGGGGACTCACTTGCAAAGACCAAAGTCAACATGGGTGAACTAGTTTTTGATTGATTGACATGTGGCCCATGTATAACATGAGATAAAATTTGACATTTATGGGGACATCACCTAAATATTAAACAAATAGTTCTCAATCCAATCAACTAATGACATGTAACATCCCAGTCATCCTAGTTGACCTAATCACATATCGCCCAAGCACCTAATTGATGTATGAATTATTTTTCCTGATGAAATAAACCACCCAAGTTTATTATCTTTAAATGCATGGTCTATGAACTAGTTTTAATGGCAATATAAATCTAATTGAAGATAAAAACACCATGGGCCTTCTAATGACATGATCTGATTATTTTGCACACTTAGATAGATGTGATTTATTTATAAAAAGTCCAACTAATTATTGATAAAGCTTAATTTATTTATGATGGTTTTAAAATATTAGACTACTAATTTTTTTTGATATTTTTAAATAATTTAAAATCATTATAAATACATTAGATAGATGTGATTTATTTGTAATATGTCCAACTAAATCTTGATATAGTCCAATTTATTTCTGATAGTTTTCAAAAAATTGATTACTAATTATTTATGATTATTTTAAATAATTTAGACTTATTAAAAATACATTAGATAGATGTGATTTATTTTTAATATATCGAATTAATTCTTGAAAAGTCTAATTTATTTATGACAGTTTTAAAATTTTGGACACTAATTATTTTTGATCATTTTAAATAATTTGGAATTATTACAAATACATTAGATAGATGTGATTTATTTTTAATAAGTCCAAATAAATATTGATATAGTCTATTTTATTTATGACAATTTTCAAAAATTTGGACTATTGATAACTCTATATTATCTAAAATAGTCCTTTACCTTGTCTCTAGCACCATACAATCAATCTACAAATCCATGATCTATGCCATATGCTTTTCCTTATGACTCCAAATAGTACGTCCATGACTAGACTTCTATCCTCTCTACTATTTTGTATTATCGTCCTTGCCATCCACCCAAAAAAATTCATGCTCACCATATAAACTAAAAATTCATATGCCTTGACCATGAACAATCATACATCGATCAATAATTTGTTATTATGAACGACCATCACCAAACACATGACATTCAACTTATGGGCCCCACATATTATTAGCCTTTTACCTTTTCCAAATTATTTAAGACTACCCTACCATTCATTATATGGCCTCTTTTCCAATGCCATTCTTTCCTATGCTTTAATTAGACTTTGCACATGCATTTTTTAATAGGGAAAAGCTCTAAGTGAAAATATGAAATTAGGAGGCTATTTTCTCTACATTTCGCATATGAATTTCAAATATATTTTAGAAACTACTATTTGGTGGCTATAAACAATATTATTTTTAGTAAACATTAATACATGGCAATGATTTACCTCTAAAAACAATTTACATGACATTAAATTCCATAATTTGTGAGGACTCTCCACTGAGCCTAGGCTACAAGTAAGATGGCTTGGTGGTCTCATATGAATGGGATGAATGCTTGATAAGACCCCCTTTTTTAAGTCTATGTGTGGATCCTAAGTGAGATCAACCATTAAATTATTATACACACTTAGTTTGATTAATCTTAAGTCATACGTTTAGATAAAAACAAAATTTACTAATAAGTCCTTATCATTTTCATTATCAAGTTCCCAAAGTAAAATACATTCAACAACTAAGGATATTTTAGTGAAAATATTTAAATTTTGATGTGATATTAAATTCTGTAAGATGTAACATTAAATTACATAGTTTGTGAGGACTCTCCACTGAGCCTAAGATGCAAGCAAGATGGCTTAGTGGTCGCGTATGGAATGGGGTGAGTACCCATTGAGAGCCATTTTTTGAGTTCATGTGGGGATTGTAAGTGAGATCAACCATTTCATTGTTGTACACCCTTAGTTTGATTAATCTTAAGTTGTACATTCAGATAAAAACAAAATTTATGAATAATTCCTTATAATTTTCATTGTCAAGTTCCCAAAGTAAACTACCTTCACTACCTAAGTATATTTTAGTGAAAATATTCAAATTTTTAGTTACATTAAGATTAAAAATTGAAAAATAAACATTTAGTGTTATTAAAGGCTTTAAAGAGTTATTCAAGTTTTGGGTTAAGATAAATATTGAAGATTCAATGACCAAATCCTATATGAAACGATTCAAAAAATAAGTATTTTAATGAGTTTTATTAATTTTTAATTCTAGTTTGACCACAATAGTTATGACAGATAAAAATAATGCTCCTACTTTAGCCACAACATAAATGTTGGTGCAACATAAGAATTTATTGGACACAATATTTGGACATTTAACAGGGCTAAGGAAGTTTGTATCATTCCCAAACCAAATCCTACCATAGTTTTGATGGTGGTTCAAACTTCATTGGTAGTTCCTTGCAAGGGTCATCAAAGGGTAGTAAATAAATAAAATTTAGTGAAACTATGACAAATAATAAATCTAAAGTGCTTATTATGATCAATATTATTAATTGGGACATCCTTCCAACCACTCAATCATGAATTGAAAGAGGCATTACAAAGGGTCATAGTAGATAGAATCTTAAAAATGCAATATTTTAGTGTGAGGGAGTTCAAACCATACTAGGTCCAAATGGTTCCATCTAAAATGATAGAGAAGGTGCTCATTCATTCACTATATGAAAAAAGATATAAAAATATTTACACTATCAAGGATTTCATATGTGTGTTTAGCATGCCATCACATGGAATGTTAATCAAAAAATTGGAAGGAACCCATCATGGTACTCAAGGCTAAAATACTCTACTCTACATAATTTATAAAAGCTTTATTTGACTATAAATAAGTTAGTTCACATGCAGTCCAACTAGCATCATGACATAAATAAAGAATACCTAGCTTTAAAGATGTGGAGGTATATTGTAGATGTTAATATACTGGAAACTAGTTAGGGCTACTTGAGCATCTGATATTATCATTTGGATGAAATATTACATGGTTAATGTATAACTTGGCTAGATTTACACCTAGGTGTTATTTTGTCAACCCAAATTCATAATTTCATATCCCTAACGTGTAAATTATTTTATGAAACATATTTCTATTGGCCTATTTTTGGATGTTGCATATTTAGAGTTGACATTGGAGGAGAAATTTAATTCAAGGGGTTCTTATGACCTATGTTGGCCATAGAGTTTCTAGTGGAGAGATATTCATATCCCTTTATTTGATGCTAAGGATGATAATATTGAATGCCATGTAATGATGAAGATGATGAAGTTGATGAAGTTTCCCACTTTAGAAGAGGATGATGGAAAAGGTTTTGATATGGAGGATGATGGTAGACACATATTTTGGATGCCTAAATCTCACACTATTACTTTTCTTCTCAATATTTCCTTTGATAATGCTATGGGTTTTTCAAATCCAACCATATTTACATCCAAGTTAGGCATATCCACTTCATTTCCCTTAGATGATGACATATGATACCTAAAAGAGTAATATATAGAATACTATTCAGATTAACTAGGTGAACTAGTTACTTTAATTTTGGATAATAAAGTGATCTAAGTTCAACCCCAAGAGCCATTAGTATTATTTCCTTAGTGAAACCATGTTGATTTGGGTATTGATACATATTTTAATCAAAGGTGTGCCATTTTGAAACTAAACACATCAATTATTAGGCTCATTGTATGCCCATATCACTGTTCTTTCCTATTCCAAAGAGTACTAATCCCATGAGACATTGTATAATATTTTATAGTTTATGTGACCAATGGTTCAAACACTTCAAATAATTTCCAATGTGGTTAGTCATTTGGATATAACATACTGCATTATCCTAGATATGAATGATTTTTGATGAGAAAATATCATACAAAGATATGTGCAACAAGGTATCATCTAGAGTTCACACAAATACATGTTAGTAATGAATGGCCAAAACATACATCCCTAAGATGCATGAATATGTATAACCACTCCAATTACTCATAATATTACCTCCATTATGTATACTTTATTTAATTCCATAACCATAATTGAACATAACTTCAAATACCCATATTTTTTTGTTTCATTACTCCATGTGTGAGTAGTATCAATAGGAGGATGCAAATAAAATTACTACCAATGATATTTCATCCCAAAGGAGTTAAATATTAGATAAATATGGTTATTTATTGAACCAACACACTTAATAAACTCAACCCATGTGGGTACATATTCAAAAGGTGGTATACTATATACATGAGCTCATACAAGTGAAGGGAAAATTAAAAAATGCTAAATAAGAGGTCATTCATGGGAAATGAAAGATTTATGAAGAAGTGTGTATGGTAAAGGTTTGACATAAGCATGAAATAGTAGCAACCAAATAGATACAATGCTAGATATATAAGATTTATACCCTCTACACAAAGATTTTATGACTTTAGTAGATATTAACATCTTCTTCAATCTCACTTTTAGTTGGAGATTCAACACATCCAAGAAATTATTCCTATATAATAAATAGAGGAATATAAACAAAAAAATTATATAAAAGAGGATTTAAAGTTACCATAGAGGGAGTTAGGAGAAATATTATTAGATGATCTATATGATCACATGATTAGAGTTAAATAAGGGTGATTAAGACTAGCATAGATATTAGAAGAATGTTTAGGATGATGAATGGGGTAATGATGATCACTCTAGGGAGGAGATAATGTCACACATATGCATGATCAGGTTTTGAAAGAACACTTTTGGCAAATATTCATCAATTATAAAGAATAAAATAGTGGTATTAATACTTCCTCCTGCCATCTCCACAAATCACTTATTTGTACAAACCACTCTTGTAGTGACTTTGACATAGTTGTTTGTAAAAACCACTTATGTAATATGGATCAAGATTTGAAAGTGTGTTATCCTTAGTTGAATTCTATAAAATATTTACCCTTTTATTTCCTTATATGGATAACTCATTAGTTTGGCCATCTACCAACTTCTAGTTATATTTGTGGGACTTTGCACCCTCAACACTCTCGCAACACATCTATCTAATCCATTTTATTTACAATTCAAGGAATAAACTAACATATTTCACAAGTAATTAAACTTTCATATTATTATTAAAATTTCTTACCTATAAGTTTGGGTTTATCTCTCCAATTATTATGCACCTCATCTTCACACCTGGACACTTGTCCATTTTATTACATCCTTCCTTATTAACTTTCCTCCTCCTCCTTAAAAACCCTTTCTAATTTATTTCAAAATCTTATCCACATGCACCTTGAATTATTTCATGCTCTAATTTTATCTTTAAGTTGACCTACTCATCTCATCCTTTTTAGTTTCAACTCATCATCCCAAGGTTTATTCACTTCAACTTGCCACTTGCTACACCTAGTAGCCTCTTGTTAGTCTCTCAACAATAATCCTTTAATAAATCATCTACATTACACACTAATAAACTTTCACTTTTATTTTCTACTCCTATTTACATGATCTCTTTGCATAACCTTTGCCTAGATTACCTTATTCTTTAGAGTTATCCTCCCTATTACTTTTATGCCTCTTTTAAAGGTTGGCTCCTAAACCTCTACTTTTGACTGATGACTCTTAATAATTATTCTTATATTGAGGTGGTTAAATACATTCACTAATTGGTATATTATCATGGAAACCACATGTTTCCTCTCCTTATCTCACCATCTCTTCTTCTCCTCTAAGTCAATTTCTTTGGTGCACTGCTCAATATTCTTCTCTATGCGCTCTTCCCCTCTATGGAGTCCCATACACTCTTCAACATGAAATGAATTTTTATTCCATGACCACTTCATATTTTTCTTGAGGTATTGTCTTTCTTATGTTATTCTAATTTTCAACATCTACATCTTTTTTAAATTATCTATCCTATACCTTCCTGTGCTTGATGGAGAACCTTCAATAATTTATAAGTCATCCCTTTAATTCTTTGATTTTATCCATATATGCTTAATGGAGGGTTATTTTATGCATATTATACCTAATACCTTGATTGGAAGATGTTCCTCGCTTGACTACTTCAAATAGGTGATTCTGTTAGTGTGATTCACCTTTTCACCGCTTCTCGTAGATTATCTCTTATCAATGTTTCTTCCCATTATTTTCCATTCTTACATGCTTAAATGTATCAAATTAGAGGTTAGTTTGTGGTCTCACCCATCTAATGTGTACCTAGATTGCCTTTAATCATAAGTTCTATATGGTTCTATTTTACCTCATGTTCAACAAACTATCAACATTCAAAAAAAATATTTTACATTCACTGCCTTTGATTGATTATTATATCATGTCTTCATCCTTAATTTTCTTTGTGTTTAATTTATTCATGATATGTGATTAGTAAAATCTCCATCTCTTGGATACCTACTATTGTGACCCTTAATAAAATCCTATGTATGTGCTCTAGGACTTTAAAAATACTACCACAAATTTATATTAAGATCTTATGTAGCTAAGTCCCTCAAGTGTCTTCCTCCAATTTGTATTCTCTATACCCACCTATTTATGGTGGAGAACATTATGCACTTTATACACTACCTTTTTTTGAGTGTCTTTTATTATAAATTATTCACCTCTACTAACTTCCTCATGATCAAAATTTGTTGGTCTTCATATTTCCTTGCCACACATCACTAGTTTCCTCATATCAGTGATGTCCTATATCAAAGAACATTTATGGTATGTCTTACATCAAAATATAAAGATTGAGTAGTGCTAGAATAAAGCTATAAGTGATACCTTCAATGATTATAAGATGTATAAAGAGTTGTATAAATATTAAAAATCCTTCACAAGGTTATATACCTTTCAAGAACCCTTGAATACCATTCTACTTCATTGTAGCTAAGTACAGTCCTATTAAATATACCCAATCAAAGCAATTTTTGGGGGGAATATGGATCAGAGGTGTCTTAGATAGTATGTGTTGATAGATTAAGGTGTTTAAATTTTTTAGAGCTCAATCCACCACTAATTTGGTTTTAAATCTCTTTTTAAATGAAAATACTCAAAGAGACCCTTCTCAGGTCAATACAAACTTGTATTTTTCATGCACAGTTGATTCAAAACCATCAAAAATTCATCTACAAAAGTCTCTTAGGGTGAAAAAGTGTTTGGAAAATATGGATAATATTAACATAGACCCTAAATATATATAATAGTCATATTAAAACCCCTAAAATGTGTGGAAAAGGATTTTGATCCTTCTCAGGTTCATAAAAGGTAGAATAACCCTGTGACTAGGGTTTTGAGGAAAAATGAATGCAATAAATGATTCAATCAATGAAATTGTGAAAAGCTTAGCCATTAGATATAAATAAATATATGTCAAGGTATTATTGGGTTTTGTATAGTGATTCTTTACGTATCCATACTACAACAAATGACTATGTGTTAGATAGCACTGTGATAAACCTAAATGGCCTAATCCAAGGCCAAAAGATGACTAGAAAGGTGGGTTAGGAAAAGATTCAGAGGGTGAAACTTTTTACATAACAATATATAGGGTATATAGATAGGGTGATATTTTGTCAGGAGAGGTCCTTACTAATCCATACCATGCATAAATGCCTTAAAAAGGGTACTAAGACTGAGTATAAAGGAGGTAAAAGTGTTTAGAGGTGAGTTGTTAATTTGAGAAGGTTATGAATGAATTTAGAGGTATAAAGAGACCATATGGATCACATTTAAGGTGAAAATAACCATAAACCAATATAAGGAACCCAAGAGCCATTGAATGCATATTACACCAATGATCTATGATTCAAGAAGTGAAACAAGAATAAAGATGAAGAGTGTGATTTTTGATCTACCCTCTGCATCATTTTTCCTCTTTTGATTTGAGTGATTTTATAATCTCATGAGTCATAATTATTCCATCCAAAATCTATCTCCCTTTTATAAACCCTCCTTATTTTAGAGATATATTTTTTTATAAAAAAAGCTTAACTCTTTCAACAATGGCTTTGGAGATAAGATATATAAATAATTTTTGATATAGAGATGGGATAAAAATATGAAAAATATTGAGTGTTATATTTATTTATAATTATATAAATAAATGTGGAGTTGAGATCTTTCAAAACCTTATTATATCTTCTTGATTAGATAAATAATATAGCTAATTTAGCTCCAAGAAGATCCCAAAATAATTATAATAATGCCATTAAAAAACCATATGAGATTAGTGCCTTGTCTTTTTCTATTTGATTTAGGATTATTCTCACTTTCTCCTCCTTTAATGGTTGCATTAATTGATTTTTATGTATCAACTTAAAATATATTCCAAAATACTTTTTAAATTGGTTTTCTATTTATATATTTGTTTTGACAAGATTTGTTTGAAGAAATTTTATTCCATTTCAATCTTCTTTGGATGAATTAATAGGGCACCATATTTGGATAAGATATAGTGGAATAAATTTACTTATATATTTTGGCCACCATGAATTAGTGCAATAATTGTGTATTCATGTCCCATTCATTAATACATGTCTCCCTATATTTCAAATATGAATGAATTTATTTCTTGACATAAAACTATTATATCTTCTTCATAATTCAAAATCCTTATTAGTAATTCATTCATAATTAGTATCATCTTATGAATTCCTTGATTATGATCGCATTGTTGGTTATATTTATCTAACTAACTACTTCTATTGTAAATGAACATCATTAATTTTTTTATTATTAGTTTTTTTTTGTTTCTTTATTTTCATGTTTGTTTATATTTATCTCTTTTTGATTCTCTATTTATAATCTTGTGTGCATGGATTCTATGAATGGATTATTTTTAAACAACTTTCCCCTGAGTTATATGACCCACTTGGGTTCTTATTTTATTTCATAATTTCCAATTATAATTCTTCCTTGGGTTTTATGCACTTCATGTATTGATGTTCATGATTATTTTTAATAATTCCTGGTTTTGTTCAAGTCAATGTATCTTAGTTAACTTAGTTTTTTAATTATGCTTTATTGGCTTCTCTCTAGTGTGATTTTCACTATTTCTGCTCTTCATGATTTCATTTTTCATTTGAATTTTATTTGTCTACTTATCTTCCTATAGTTTTCACTTATTTCATCTAACATTATATTATTCTTAGGTTACCTCTTTTTATGTTTTCTATTGCTTATACCTCCTGATTTTCATTTCTTTAGATCCCATGCCAAAAGCTCATGATAACATCTAAATTATGATGAAACATTTATTTTGTAAATAGGAATTTGACGCATTGAACTTCAATGGAGGTTTTGTATTAGTAGGGATCTCCTTTATATTTTTATTTGATTCTATATATTCTTTTATATATATGCATTTGAATAATTTCATTCATAGTATTCATTTTTTAGATGTTTTTCATAGGTTTCCTTAATGATTGTATGTCTCATGAAATTCCTTTAGCTATAACTTGTCAAGAAATATTTTGAAAAATATTCATCTCTTATGATTATTATAGGTTAAAAATTTCATGATTATATGCCTATAGATAGAGGCTCTACTTCATTATTGTTTATATATACATTATATATGGCATTATTAAGGTAAATATAACTCTTATTATTCAATAGGGTTGTTCAATAGGTTATAGATTCAATATTGTGATTTGACATTATGCTAGGGGCATATCTAATGTTTCCTTAGGAGAAATATAGAAAATTTACTCATCCCAATCTAAGTTATGTTTCAATGATTTATCACTCTAGAGAAACTCTATGGGAAATATGGGGAGTTTCCTTGTCGCACTCTAGGTTTTATATTGTTGATTATTTTTTATGACCTAAAATGCCTTCACCTAATATTAATTTTTTTATCGATGATTACACATTATTTGTAGTTTATAATAATTTTTTAACTAAAAGTGTCATAATTTTATTGATGTGTTTTATGTGTTTGGTGTGTTTTTATGTGCCTAGTGTGTCTTCAACTACTAGATATGTTTTCATGTACTTGAAATGAATTATATTGCTTGATGTGATATATATATATATATATATATATATATATATATATATATATGAATATGTATTTGTTATGTTCTTTGTGTGCATTCATAATTCCTATTGCAATTTCTATATCCATGCTTGAAGTGACTACTTTTTACCTTGTCACATATTTGATGTGATTTTCATCATGGCTATGTGTCTTCAATTAAATCATGTGTTTTCATGTATTTGTGATGTTGTTTTGGTGTAATATGTGTCCCTATGTCTCTTATATACATTTTATATGAATTTGTTCATGATATGCCTTCATATTTAATATTACACTTTCTCTATCCATGTTTACGTGTTTGTTTTTCACTTGTGATGTTCTTGCATCATACCCAATGATTGTCTCAATTATTGTATATCACTATTATATTCTTAATATAACTTCAATGTCTTATGTGTCTTTTATGTGCTTGATGTGACTTCACTGTCTTATTGTAGAACCCTAATGTTTTTTACACGACTAGTTATTTTATATGTGTATATGTGTGGTTAGTAATTATTGGTTGAGATTAGGATCTTATTGGAACATTTTACTTATGTTTTATTGACTTAAAACATCTTCAAAGATTTTGAATATATTTTTCTCTTGGAATCTCTCTCTTCTTATTTTTATCCCTTTTCTTATTTTCTCTCTTCTTTTGTATTCTTTCTTCCATCTATTTATATTATTTCTTTGGTTTGCCTAAGAGTGTATAAGTATGATCTTTGTTGATAAGAAGCATACCACTATGCTCTTAGTAATTTTACTTGTGTGGGTCCCTTTGATCATTAGATTCATTCATTAATTTTATACTTTGATTTTTTAGTGATCATTACCCTTTATTTTTCTACTTGTGCACTAGCAAATTCCTAATTTGGATTTAAGAAGTCTTTAAGTTCATAAGTGAATTTATGAATTGAATACAAGGAGTTAGATCCAATATTTATCTATTGAATTTGAAAAAATAAATAATTATATTTGTTAGAGCAACACCCATATACGAAAACTAGAAATAAGCATTAGTGAAAGATCATATGACATCTACTTTTTTTCATTTATTCTTAAGGAAAGGATCAGGGTATTGATATTGCAATAGATTATTTGTTGACTTACACTTGTGTGATGTTTTCAGGATTTGATCTTCAAAGGGAGTTTGGAGATAGGAACCTAAAACCACCCCACATTTGATGGGTTTTTAAGGTTTTAAACATGATTAAGGTTTCATGAAATGATATTTATTGTGAGAAGATCCACAACAAATACTCAAAACCTAAGCAAATTTTTTAGAGCCTATGCGTAGAGGATTAGATATGCTACATTTATTTTTAGAAAGGAAATAGTGACCAATAACTTATTTTATCTTTAAAATACTCTCTTGGTCTAATAAGGAGTGTAGATATCCACTCATTATATTTTTAAAACTTGTCAATTCACAAAATAGTTGCTAGGTTTTTTTTAGTGTTGGTTACTAGCCCTGTTTCTAATCTATTTCAACCTATGAAAGTCTACATATTTGTAAAAAAATGATATTATTCACAAAACCCTACATTTACATATATTAGTTATTTTAAATTCTTCCCTTAATGAAATTGTCTAAATTTTATGATTTAATTATTGTATTTTTTTAGATCTAAATTGTAAAATTAGTTTATGGTTAGGTGTACTGCTTGTTGATGTAAAACAACTTTCTCATATAAAAATTTAATGAACTTGTTACTCCTTACATTCCTTAGGGATACATTATTCATGTATTTCATATTAGTTCTAATCTTTTTATAAGCTTTCCAAAACCCTTATCTTATTTTGCCCTATTTTGCCCTTCTATTAGGGGTAGCCCTTGCTTGTTCCTAATATTTCCTTTGTTTATAGTTTTTATGATTCACTTTTGAACTATTTAGTCCCTATTTACTTGGTGCATGTTTCAAAACATAGGGTGTGCTTGTGATTGTGTGTGTATAGTATATTAACATTTCCTTTAGTATATTCCTTTCATTTTCAAAAACTACAATATGGAGTTTAATAATATAATTGTAAATAGTCTACCTTATGTGGATAATAATGAGGCACAATATATGTATGATTGTGTTGATGATTATGATTATTAATCTAAAAAGTATAAGAATAAACTGTAATTTATTGAATTTTAATTAACATAAATAATATTCTAAATAATATTTTGGATATTTAAGATTATAAACACTTAAAAAAAAAGTTGCTTTCGAAAACATTCCTTGTGCTTCAAATGATGTTCAAATTTATTCTATTTATTTTCCTCCTTGTCACTATATTCTTTCAAATGTATCCAATGCTTGTGTTTTATCATGTTTTACCTAGTCATAAAGATTAAAAAAATCCCTCAACCAAAACCATATAGGATTTCCTTAGATTCTTAAATTTTTTTGCATCCTCCTTTGAGGTATTATATTCCCATTGATTCATCATCTATGAAAAGTTTTAAAATAACTAATATGATGAATGCAATAGAATATTTTAAAATAAAAGTTCAAATATTATCTCTAAAGTCTCAAAAAATTGATGTTAGGGTTACTTATCATGATAATTATTAAACCCTTTAACATGAGGGTTTGAATTATCTTTTTCTGATGGGAATTACCTCATTAATGGAGAAGAGCCAAAGGCTCTGATATGTGTAGACGATACCAAATTGTCGATCAATCTCAAAAACATATTTATTCGAATGTAAAATATTACAATATATAGGACATCAATCTCCTAAAAAATAGGAGATAAAACTAATCCTATCCTAACTCTACGTGATTTGAATAAATCACTTTTATTTATTCAACATCTTATTTTATTTTATTTTCAAATGTTAAGACTAATTCCCAACATCCCCCTTTAGTTCTAACATACACCTAAAATTGCCTCCCCTAAATATGAATGTCGGATTCACCTGAAAATGTATCCATTAGACAAATTATTACATTGAACCAATAATTGACTATGACTCATCTTAAATTAAAATAAAAGCTATCAAATAAAGTCGACTCACTTTAATTTCAAATAAACCTATTTAGTAAACTTGACGCATGGACTTAATAATCCTAAAAATAAACAAAATATTTAAAAAACTATAACAAACTCAGACTCATAATAAAACTAAACCTAAAAACACAGCTTATAACCTAAAACCGTAGGCCATTTCAGATCTTATGGCAAGCTGTCCGAGAGAAACCCGTTGTGGAGCGAACGTCTGCCGCGGGTTTTGGATTATCAGCTAATCCGAGATTAGAGAAATTTATTCTAAACGACTGTCTTGACCTGTTCAAATATCACAGGTTTCAAAATAGGATGGAAGTAAAGCGGTGGGTGAAGATTGATGAGTTCGATGAAGAAATTTGCCATTGCCGTGAACAGATTGACGATGGTGGACCTGAGTCGACTGAGCGAGATCAGGAGGACTGTGGTGCCATGTGAGATTTTGACATCACCACCAAGGTAGATATAATGGCAACACTAATGTGTACACCAAGGTGAATAGTAAGGCTAATCGAATGATCTGATCTGCAGAACAGGTTTGCTGTTGTAAAGAGGTTGAGAGCTGAGTAGAAATCATCATGCACTGAGTTGCATAAACCGTGGGAGTCGATTTGGATATCCTCATGAGTTACAGGTACATATAAGTGTTGTAGCTGGTGTTTCAATCTCACCAAATCAGTACCAAGGCATGCCTTGTAAATCTTATTGCTACAAGAGAGTCAAAAACCAGATCGAGTCATCAGAGGAGGTCGTGAGCTTGCAATGAGGTTTGAAGTTCCTAAGCAAGTTTTATCCAAGCCGTAGGGTTCCTGGATCTGACGAGATAAGAGTCTAGGTTGAGCCGGAGTCAGATCATATGCAGAATGCAAGAGAGATCCGAAAAAAAAAAAAAAAACTGCAACAAACTATAAAAAATTTAATATACAAATAGATTTATCATCAAAGCATTGATGTTGAACACAACACGTGGTCTGCACTGTTGGGTCAATGTCACGTTTGATGAAAGGCCTATCAATAGATATGAGTATTGGACGTGGTCTGGATTCCAAAACTCATTTTATATACAACGCCTACGCCTAGATTATAGAGAGGTTCTATAAAGAGAACCTGCTTTGATACCATTGATGGAAATTATCTCATTAATGGAAAAGAGCTAAAGGGTCTGGTATGTACAGAGCACATCAAATTATCGATCAATCTCAAAAACATATTTATTCGAATGTAAAACATTACAATATATAGGACATCAATCTCCTAAAAAATTGAAGATAAAACTAATCCTATCCTAACTATACATGATTTGAATAAATCACTTTTATTTATTCAACGTATTATTTTATTTTATTTTCAAATGTTAGGACTAATCCCTAACATTTTCCCAATGGTTTAGTTTCACCTAAGATTTCTCTATCCAATGTAAAAGAAGACCCTTCTCATCACCTTATGTCCTTTTGCGTCTCTTTCTTGGATAATGTTTATAATGATATATTATTTTTTAATTTTGTTTTAGAATAATTAATTAGAACATAGTATAGCATCCAATCATTATTATCATTTGACATAAATCATGAAACATTGAAATTTCAATTATATTGGGAACTTATGGTTACATACAAGAATTTATCTCTAAACGTATATCATTGATAGAAAAAATAATATTCATATATTGTCTAGGTATCATATGCCACTTTAATCTCATTTGATTTAATGTCTCTTTTGAATATTATTAGATATATATAAATGGTAAGATTTTTCCATGTACAAATGGGTATATAAGAATACTGAATATATCAAGAGGTTTTATATATTGGTCTAGTAATATATATAAATGGATACTATTGGAGTAATACAAAACCAATTAATCTCCCATAGACATTTATGTTCAAATGATTGGAAATGGTACAATTTTTTTCTATCAAATTCACAACTTCTTTGCGGTGATTATTATGCCACATGAAAGACCAAAATGAGAAATTACTTAGAAGCTAAATATGTTTGACCAGTTGTTGATGAATCATACACCCAACATGACATAAACATTGACAACGATGTAAGTTAGACAAAGTGAACTGCAAAGAAAAGTTGATCATTATATTTGAGGTATCAAATTAGGTACAACCTCATATCTAAAATACTACCTCAAATAAATATACATAGGATAAACTTAACACTGTATATGAGGTAAAGAAATATAATACCATTATTCATATACAAATCTAGATTCATTGTCTCAAGTTGAATACATGTGAATAACTTGAAATTTTTCTTCTTTGTGTCGCTTCAATACAGGCTTACTTCAAGCTATGGTCAAAGAAGTGGAAGATGAATTCCTAGTACCTATCATCTAGAGAGAACCACCCTTTCCCATAAAATCTTTGTGACTATATAAATATTTTAGAGACAAAACAAAGTTGATTAATATGTTGCAACATATATAATTTGTGAATTAAAAAAATGCAATGAAAAAGAACATGCACTTGCATCACAATAGACAGATAAAAGGCCATGAACACTTCAAAAAAGTTTCATAAATAGAACAATTATTAGCACCATCAATGGAACATACCTTGTTCATAGAAGGTATATATAATCTATGGAAAGATAGGTCTCGAATTGAACACTTTCATACCCATGGCTGTTCATGTATTTTTTGTTTACAATCATCTCCCCCTCGTATGTAATGGATTGTGCACACATTGTGATATATTTTGCTTAAAAAAGTAGACATCAAAAAACTATCTTAAATAAAGATTCGATATATCATGTTGACTGGTGTTCAACACAAGTTTAACAGTAATTAACAGGTAAAAGTATTAAGCCAATCAAGACGAACGCACAGGCTATAGACACTAGTAGATTACTAGGGAGATGATAGTCGGATAAAACTATGAATATCAACATTATTAAAATAATGAATGTCAAGTGTTTGCCTAGTAGATCCACCGCTCATCTTCCATGAAAATTCTTGAACAGTGTAACTATTGAAAGCTATGAGTTCCCGTTTAAAAGATCCAATTTTCTGTATTTTTTTATAAAGTCACTTTTTGATCGGAGTAATGGTCTAACGATCCAATTTTCCTTATTTTATTTAATTATAATAAAGTCACGTTTCTTGAAAGAACTGAGTGGTTTTTCAAACATGGCATTTCATGAGGATTGAATGTTAATTTTTGTAATATTTTGGCATAGTATGGAAAACATGCACTATAGAGGGTGCTACTGATGGAAAACATGATCAAGTGGATGAATCATCTTCTTGTATCTTCTTCTACTCCAAACCAATCTTGTTTGAATTGGTTGTAAAAATTTGTGATCTAATCTAGTCTTTTAGTCATATTCAAAATTAATACACCCACTTGTCATACTTTTCTTGGAGGTATATTGAATTTTTGCAACCTTTATATATGTTGTAGCATTTTTTATAAACAACACAAATTTTATTATTTTTGAAGCTTAATATTTTTTATTGTACCACTCATAATTAACTCAGAAAGTAGTACAATGAGAAGTCTTGTTTGTTAATTGATCATATGGTAGGGAGTGTATCTAGTAACCTTCACAAATAATGGAGAACAAAATCTCTATCTCTCAACCTCCACATTGTTACCCTGGCTCTAATACGACATGATACATTTTTTTATGTGTATCAATTAAGAGATACCTTCTACTGAATATCCCAAAAATACAAAATGGAAATAATTACAATAAGAATTAATTTTATCGCTTCAAACAAATATCTACAAACACTTATAATGATCACCAATGGGATCAATTTACCACCCAAATAAAAAAAGCCTCACAAATACCCACACACTTATAGATAATAATCGAATATTGTAGTGTGGCTCTAAATGAATTAGTCCCTATAGTCCTTCCCTATTTGTGCATAGATCTGCTTGCAATGACACTTTATACTATCTTACCAATATGGAATCAATTACCTTCTCAGGTGAAGGTGATGTGTTTAGATAGACACACAATCCACGCTAATTGCATTAATGATCCATAACCCACTAATATCATCAAACACCTTAGTGAACCATAAATATTAAACGTCTAATACAATTCCAATTTGCTATAAAATGTTATAAATTAATAAATCATGCCATACTACATTACTCCTTACTAACTTACAATGTTCAAGGAATTAAATGCAATGACTCTTTCCCATAAAACATCACAAGAAATATGTGCTCAATCAAGCTACACATGAGACAGATCTTATGAAATTCAAAACCAACAAATTCACTAGAAAATCCCTTACACCATGATCTTCATATTTATCCACAACCTTGCCACACATTGCTGCAAGCTCTCCAAATCATCATAGTCATTTCATGGTAAATAAATAAACCCTATAGGAACTCTAACTATCTATGTTTTTTTTGTAAAAAATAACCAATTTATGCATTGAACCAAATGAAAATTATTACATTCTAGAAGATTCTATAGATTTCTAAAATCAATTCACATATCTCTACTAGTTGTACTAGTGAAAAATACCAACCCACTCTTGTGCAAAGTTTTGTAAGCTTATTAAAATGAATAATAATTACAAAAGTGCACAAAAACATATACATGGAACATAAAAAATAAACATATGTGTACTAGTAGGTTGCACAAAAGTACACAAAATAGGTGCACACTCAAAAGTGGTGAAAAATAACAATGAGCCAAATTCCCTAAATTAACATATATTTCGGTTGATGCAAGATTACATGTGAAATCAGATGTTCCTGATCAATTTTGAGATTCCTATGATTTTATCGAATCCATGGTGACCCAAAACATGTTTCATTCTTGTGGACTCTTTATCAATCTTAATCTTTATTTATTTTTTATACTCATATCTAATGAAGCTTCTCCTCTTGTCAAACACTTTTGGAGTTTAATTTGGTCTTTGCTTATTTCACCTCCACTAAAAATATCAAATTATTTTTGCTTGAAACTTAGTTAAAAAATATGATGTGGGGTAAGCATCTATGAATTTCAATTTAAGTACAACTATCAATTAAACTCTTTCACTTTACAAAACCCATTTAAAAATTTCCAAAAATTATGTCATCCCTTCTAGTGTAAATTGCACCTTTGGGTAAACTCTGAATTTAAATATTTTGATTTGACTAAAATAGTATTTATTTATGCTATCTGATGTTAAATCAAATTAATTGTACTTATCAAGTGTAAAAATGATCCTAACCAATTTTATAACTTTC